>OX403614.1:6451038-7672288 GCA_948107665.1 Lomographa bimaculata
TAAACTTCAACAGCGGCTTTTTCTGTTCATTAAATTCTTCACAACTTCTAACCATATCATCCGTGTTATACGGCTTATCTTTAGCCATATCCTCGTCAGAATTTTCATGATAACTATGGAGATTGAACCTCTTTTCTAATTCCTCTAAGCGTCGGATACCGGACTTCTTACACGCGAAAGGAGGACAAGAAAAATCGCCACAAGTCTGACAGCGGCGGTTCAAATTTGGAATATTTAGAACCTCTTTTTCATCGGTTCTTTGATAGTAATCGTTATTGTAGTATTCGTTTTTAACTGTGTAGTCCTCGCTTTTGGAGTCTTCGTCTTCAATCTTTGAGTCTTCAATCGATTCTTCTTGCTTCTCGTCTTCGTTTTCAAGGTTCTTAGCCTCGTCCATTTCTGGCGTATTTTCTCGTGATTGTTCGTACTCTCTTTGTTCATGCTGCCTCTGCAATACGTAGTTTTCAATTTGCTGATTAAGGTATTGGTTGTGAAATTCAGCTGTTTTCTGTTGATGCAAAATGTTGTCTACTAAAAATGGCGAAGACATGTTAAAAGGAGTATTATTTTTGTAACACAAGTTATGTATCGTTTTCAACATAATGTTGTGGTCCAGTTTATTTGTGAACGGATTCAACTTTAATGGTCCATGTTTCATATCCGTTGGGTACATTATACGTTCATAACTGCTATTTAATTAAGCTTATTATAATAGCAGCTATTGATATCACATCACTATGAAAAAATAACGTTTATCGATTACGTTTAAAATGTTAAAACAAAAAAAGGATGCGATTGCTAGTTCTTATTTCAAAATGTTTTTAACGCGTTCGAAAATCGAAATTTTACGAGTTCAACACATGTGTTTCGGTACAAAGCTGAACATCGACTGACTTGTAGGGAGTGGTATCTAAAAGGGGGCGGTTTCACCGGGGTGGCTTTTTGTGTGCTTTTGTATTACTGTCCATATAACATAGACCTCTCGCGGTCGTCTCTCACGAACATATTTGTATGTGAGGAGATCGGTTGCTCGCGGTTCGAGTATCAAGATAGACTGGTCAGACTATCGACTTACAATTTTGTAGATTGAATTGAATATACTCAATTTTATACCTTAAGTCGTGTAGTTAAGGGTTGTTATGGTTATTGTTTGTGTTCTGAGAAGGTTGTGTTTTAGAGAATGTGTGGATTATTCATAGGTCCAGAGCAAAAAGGGTGTATATTCCAGTTTTTTTTGTTTCACATCAAATTTATTGACTCGGAACTTTGCCGTGGCTTTCTAAACAGAGCATGGTCGTAAAAATATGATGGTTTGTTTTTATCAAAATTATTTTTATTTATTACAAACTAGCTGTATGTATCCGGTATGCGATGCAAAGCCACGTAAAGGACGTATTTTACCTCTTTCACGTTTATGGTTGTCTAGTACTTTATAATGTAAATTGAATACTACATTATTATCACCACTTTCATGTTTATGTTTGCCTAGTACTTTGCAAAGTCTGATAGATGTAATTATTATGTCCAAAATAAATAAAAAAACATTAGCAATTTTTCAAATTACTTAAACTTATTATTTCTAGGCAAAAATACAAGCTTTCACTTTTAATATTTGATGTAACATGAGCCTTTTTACACTCACAGCTCCACACTCAGTTAAAATACTTATATCGTGGGTGCCGGACACTTTCACATCACACACATAATCACACCCAGAATCAGAAACACAAATATATCCCCTGGGGAGAAAGTACAAATATAATTTTCTAGCAGGATATCGAATCCTATTTGATTTTTTCTACAATTTTAAAAGAGCCGCTTTTGACTACTATCCTTAGTAATAGATGCAGCCGAGATCGGTAAGCATATTAGCACTAGAATGTGACTAGCTCTGAAGGATAGCTACCGGAACACCGTTTTGCAGCATCGCGAAACTGCGTAAGTGTTTTCTGGCGCTGCGAAAGCTACGACTTAGGCCGTCTACACCGTACCTATCATGTGGATAGTACCTAATATGTATAACAGCGTAGTCGGTCTACGTAAATACGTATGCTACGACGTAAGCCATCAAAATCAAAATCAAAATCGTTTATTCACATGGGCCCCAAAGAGGCAATCATGAAAGTTAATGAATCTATTGCCAGATTCGGAAAATTACAGCCATCTCGAGAAGGACCTGGCAAGAAACTCGGCGAAATTCTTAATTTCTAATACATAATTTTCTTAACCTAGGTGTTATTATAGTAGTCGCTAGAAAGAGCCTGTGCAGTTTGCCTCCATCCATCTACACCGTAACAATCTTGAGAGATGTACTGCGTAGGTCTACGACAATGCTAAAGCTGCAACGTAACCTATCTAATCCGTGGCTATCACGAGGAATGTACATTGTACAGCGTAGATAGAATACGACGCGACGTAATAATCCACCTTCACCGTAGCATTCATGAGGAACGGAGCGTAGGTGGTCTACGACAATGCAAAGCTACTACGTGTTCCACCTACACCCGTAGCATTCGTGAGGAATGGAGCGTAGCTGGTCTACGACAATGCAAAGGTACTACGTATTCCACCTACACCGTAGCATTCATGAGGAATGGAGCGTAGCTGGTCTACGACAATGCAAAGCTACTACGTATTCCACCTACACCGTAGCATTCATGAGGAATGGAGCGTAGCTGGTCTACGACAATGCAAAGCTACTACGTGTTCCACCTACACCCGTAGCATTCATGAGGAATGGAGCGTAGCTGGTCTACGACAATGCAAAGCTACTACGTGTTCCACCTACACCCGTAGCATTCATGAGGAATGGAGCGTAGCTGGTCTACGACAATGCAAAGCTACTACGTAATCCACCTACACCGTAGCTATTCTACGCACGTAGCCGTAGACTGTAGATACAGAGAATGTCTTCAAATAATTTTAATATATTTTATTCAGAGATTTTGTCATTGTAATATCAACTAAAATTTTACAGCACATCATGCTGAGCTATATTTAGATAATTTAAACAATAGTTTTAACTTACATACAACTTAAAATTTTAGTAATACTTATTCGAAATCAAACTTAAAACCTTTGAGAAGAAAATAAAAATGTATTTAAAAAAACCCTCTCAATATTTTAGTTTCAGGAGTATTATTTTACCTCATACTCTTTGCAAAATATATAACCATAAACATAAAATACAATAAAAACATAACAACATCATAATAACAAAACAACTGCTATAAAATAACGGTCATCTAAATAACCGTTTTAACAGCGAAACGTCAGACGCAAGACTGGCCGAAAAGAATAGACCGCGAACTGAAGAAAAAAGTGTTCCAATTTTGAAATTAGCCACACCCCTATTTTGTTATTGGTTCTTTCTTCCGAATCGAAATGTTGCAAGCGTGGGAAAATTTTGCAGTCAATTCTGTGCTCTATTTTTTGAGTAGTAATATTTATTTTATCTTGGGCGTATTATAACTAGATGAGAAAGGTATTATTTGAGTTCAGTTATGAATTTTATTCTGTATTTCGATGATATAATTAAAGGCGTTTTGAATGGAGTACAATCGTTTAACGATATAAGATGGGATGAAATTTGAGCAATTCGCTTCAAAATCAAAATCGTTTCTTCACATGGGCTTCAAAGAGGCACTCATGAAAGTTAATAACTCTATTTACGCTCATAAACGATTTCATAGTCACAGACCCACACTTAGTCCGATGACTTGTGTCGTGGTTGCCGGAAACATTCACATTACAGATACAACCAGAACCAGAAATACAAATTTTCCTTGGGGAGAAAACTTGTTGTGTTTCCCCCGGGAATCGAACACGATACCCCTGCTTAGAAGGCGAACGCTCGACCAACTAAGCCAACGGGCAGTTCATTGGTAGGTAAACTACTAAATTCGTGAATCAATTTATTTTAATAACCAATCTAAACAATTTTTTTTGTAAATTGACCATCAAATTAAAAAAAAGAGATGAATTTTCAAATCATTTTATTTAACACTGATAACAGCTTATCGCGTTTGACCACTATCCTACCTGATAAGTGAAGATGTGGTCGAGGTTGGTAAGCCTGCCTAGAATGACTGTCAAGGATAGCTGCTGGAACAACTTTTTTAGTTGTGACTACAATTTTTTCTACTTGAGGTTAGTTTTATAGTTTCACATTTTGTTTGGACTACTTGGGTGACCTACAGGTTTTTATTTTCAGACTTTTTTGGACTACTTGGGTGACATTCAGGTTTTTAGTTTCACATTTTGCTGCCGTTTTTTGTAGGACCATTTAAGATAAAAATTTCCATTATACATATATTATATACGTGTAACTCTAACGGTTTTTGCGGCACACGCCAGAATAGCTCGCAGATAGCAGAATTTGTTCCTACTTACTTGACACTTATCGTTATATATTGAACAATTCACACAATAACTTTGTAAATTATAGCCTATGTGTTATTCTAATATATAAGCTATATTATTGTAAAGTTTCATTAAAATTCATTCAGTAATTTATGCGTGAAAGAGTAACTAACATCCATACATACAAACATTCGCGTTTATAATATTAACAAGGATAAGGATTAATACAAATTCACCTGCAAAAATATCTCGCCATTAATTTGTTTTTTTTTTCGTTCAATTCATTATTTTGTCTAAGAGTAGCTATATAGGTCAGATATTCCATTTGAATCAAACACATTTAATTTCACACTAACAATCAGATAGTTCTCTATAACACACACACCCCTATACTAACACGTTCAAATGTTGCCATAAAAAAATCCATTCAAAACTACCCCATTGAAATGCGTATTGACGTAATTATAACAATCCGGCGCGGTAAAGGGTGCCTGTCAAAACAACAGTTAGCCCCTGGCCGATGTTGGATTTATGGAATGGCTTGTGTTTAAACACCGCCCAAAAAAATACCTATTTTACTATCAAAAAAAATCTACCAAAATGGATAAATGGTCACCAAATTACGTGGGATAAATGGTCACCAAAGTTTCCTAAAATATTATGAAATAAATCAATTTTTTCGTATAATAAATATTTTTGTATTAATTATTTAAAAAAAAATACCTTAACCTACTGTTATCCGATTCGGCTGTCACAGGAAATTTTATTTTAGGAAACGTAATTTGGTGACCATTTATCCATTTTGGTAACCGTTTAGAATTTTTGGTGGCGATCTAAATTATACCCTTATGAAATTAGTAATTGATTCGGAGTTTAACCAGAACAAAAAGGAGCCTATGTATACATTTTTCGTTCTAAATGTATATCAATTATTATTATTCAATATGTTGTCCTTAGAATTATACTAATATTATAAATCTGAAAGTTTGTGTGTGTGTACCTAAATGTATGTTTGCTTTAACGACTGAACGGATTTAGAATCTACATAGCTTATACCGAGGATTAACACATAGGCTACTTTTTAACTTGATAATAGTAGCGGAGCCGCGGGGCACGACTAGTATATTACAAGAAAATAATTTAAATGAATTTCAAACAAAAATTAAACTATTAGTACTAATAAAAAAAAATCTATTACACAATTAAAGACATTTATATATAGATTACTAGCCGTGCCCCGCGGCTTCGCCCGCTATTTTCAAGTTTAAAAGTAGCCTATGTGTTAATCCTAGGTATAATCTATGTACATTCCAAATTTTATCCAAATCCGTTCAGCTGTTAAAGCGTAAAGAGGGAACAAACATACCTACTTACACACACACAAACTTTCGGATTTATAATATTAGTAGGATAGTTGAGTTGATTAATTAAGATGATTAATTATTTGTAAATAAATGTGCCGCGATGCCGTTATTTGCTGGATAGTGTAGTTTAAGCAACTGTTATCTATAGATTGCATACTATAACGCTTTCACAATCACCACCCCACTAAGTAGGATGACTTAAGTCGTGGGTGCCGGAAACATTCAAATCACACACACAATCGCACCCAGAACCAGATGCACTAATGTAAAAAATTGTGCTTCTGCCGGGAATCGAACCCAGAACCCAGTTGTAGAGGGCAAAAATTTAAATAAAATAGACTGGGTAAAAATTTAAATAGAAACAATATTTATGACACATGCGGTTGACAGTTGACACACATTTTGGCGGGAACGAGCGCACGTGCCGCCATCTTTTCTGAAATTGGATACGCTCTTTAGTCGCGCAGATTTTGTTTTGTCATAGTCATTTATTGTTATTTATCGTTTATTATGAATTAGTTTGGCGATTTGTGATGTCACGCTTAGATTTAATTTTATTCAAATGGGTTGTGACCAAGTTGTGACAGTTTTGAACTATAAAATCCGGTTTTGGATTTGAAATGGTTCGAAGAATCGGGGATATTAGAATATCGTATCACGTCACGCGTGTCTTTTTTTCATGGTTTCACAAACTATTAGCCCATTTCAATTTCTATTATTATTTTGCTACAAGTAATTTCATAATATATGTCGAAATTTTTTTTTGTCGATGTCAAATTCAAGTAGAAACTGTATACTGTGTGTCTATTGATATTTCGTAGGTAATCTAACTAGAAACAAATTTTTGATACGTATTTCAGTTTTGTATGAATTACCTACACTTCATCCACGTCCATGAACTATTAACGGTTAATAATCCACCATTACTACCTACATTCATGAAACACTACTTTATCAATTTAAATAACAATAATACCAATAAAAACATGACGCAGAAATCTTTAACACACAAAAATTGCAGGAGTATTTTTATTGAACCTGTCAATTGTGAAGAAATCAAAAATATTATCAGATCACTAAAAAATAAAAGAAGTGTAGGACACGACAAAATTCCTGTTCAAATCATTAAAAGCAGTGCTGATATTATCGCTAAACCACTAGCATACATGATTAATTTATCCATTGAAACAGGTACTTTCCCAATTGATTTAAAAAAAGCGCTTACCAAACCTCTCCATAAAAAAGGTTCCAGAAATGACATGGGTAATTACAGGCCTATAGCCATACTTCCTAGTCTTTCCAAAGTTTATGAAAAAGTCATTCATGATAGATTAACATCCTTCTTTAATTCAAACAACATAATAAACAGCAACCAATATGGATTTCAAAAAAATAAAAACACATCTCTAGCAATTTTTAAAATTTTGAAACAAGTCTGGGAAGAAGCCAATAATAAAAAGAGAGGAATTGCCCTATTCATAGACATGACTAAAGCATTCGACTGTGTCATTCACGATACACTGCTTCTTAAATTAGAAACAGCTGGAATAAGGGGACCTGCCTTAAACCTAATTAGTAGTTTCCTTAAAAACAGGAGTCAATCCACAGTAATTGACTTCTACAACCGACAAACAAAAACAGTTGAACACGTTCAGTCAATGTTTGAAAATATAAAAACAGGGATACCTCAAGGCAGTATTCTAGGTCCACTACTGTTTTTGATTTATATCAATGAATTACCGTTAGTTACTGAACACAATTGCATAATGTTTGCGGATGATGCTACAATTTATATATCACAAGATAAAATGACTCAAACAGAATTTGAAAATAAAATTAACAAAAGTCTACAAATAATTATGGAATGGCTGGAGCGTATAAACCTAAAAGTAAATTTAAATAAAACAAAACTCATCCAATTTAAAAGCTACAAATCAAAACCACTACAACTAAACATAGAAAATAAAGGTATTGCAGTAAAAGAAGTAAATACGTCTAATTTTCTGGGGGTTTGCATAGACTCTCATCTAAACTGGAAAGATCATGTATCCACTACTAATACGAAAATATCAAAGTTTTGCTATGCATTATCAGTACTGAGCAGTGTCACATCAAGGGATATTGCAAAGCAAGCTTATTACGCCTATGTTTTCCCTCACTTAGTTTATGGTATTATTTTCTGGGGAAACTCGGTAGACGTTCAGTCCACATTTCTATTGCAAAAAAAAAGTGTGAGAGCTATTTATAGATTAAGAAATATAGACTCTGTTCGAAATGTATTTAAAAAAAATTGCCTCCTAACTTTATTTTATTTTATTTTATTTTTATTGGAAAACTAACAGCTAGGTACATGAAATAATAAATATCTATGAAACTAAGGCCAATTAAAAGTTTTCACTGATAAGCTAACTAATTAGATTAAAAAAACACACATTAAATATAAATTGTAAAAATTAAGTATAGGTTTGTTAGTTAATAATAATTGAAAGTACGAATACAATACAATTCTTTTTTTTGACATAATTTGGCAAAAATGTTTTAGCGCGAAATTGGAGATAACGCATGAATCGCTTTTGAATACCCTCAATTCTGTTTATGTAGATTCCGTGTACAGGGTTCCAGACTTGCGAAGCATACTCAAGGTGGCTACGAACGTAAGTGCAATACAATATTTTAAAGGTTTTAATTGAAGAAAAATCAGAGGACATTCGTAGTATGAATCCTAATGCTTTTGAGGCTTTTTTGACAATCGTATTAACATGCTCATCGTATAGTAATTTTTTGTCAAATGTTACTCCTAGGTCTTTAATTGTAGATACGCGTGCAATTTGATAGTTTTTTATATAGTAATTATTAATTATTGGGTTTGGCTTACGAGTGTAAGAACATACATAACATTTAGACACATTTAGATCTAGTTTATTAGTCGTACAATAGCTTTGAAAACGGTATAGATCATTTTGAAGTAAATAGGTATCATTTTTAGTTCTAATGGGGCATATAATTTTCATATCATCTGCATACAGAAGAATTTTGGAGTGGTGAAAGTGAGACGAAATATCAAATACGAAAATAATAAACAAAAGTGGTCCGAGCAAGGATCCTTGCGGAATTCCTGAGGGGATATGCATAGCAGTTGAAGTATAACCATTGAGTACAACAGTTTGACATCTATTTTGCACGTACGAAGAAAACCA
Organism: Lomographa bimaculata; assembly: GCA_948107665.1. Lineage (NCBI taxonomy): Eukaryota > Metazoa > Arthropoda > Insecta > Lepidoptera > Geometridae > Lomographa > Lomographa bimaculata. The sequence goes on from OX403614.1 coordinate 6,459,962, forward strand.
TCTAAATAAGTTCTTTGACTTGTATATACATTTTAGAGATTTGTCTATTTGTAAAATATAATCAAATATATTTTTTTGAAAAGAAATCGACCAGATCTGATTGTTTACGTCCTCAGCATAAGTTAAATATATGTTTACCACAAGTTAACAATACATTGTACCAAAAAAGCACTTATGTATCCGCAATAAAAATTTATAATAATTTACCTCTTAATATAAAATCTTCAGAAGGTAATATATTCAAGGCCTCTTTAAAGAAATGGCTTTTAGAAAAGACTTTCTATACTATGAAGGAATACTATGAATGTACAAATATTATTGCACCCACATCCCATAGATGAGTTTCCGATGCACTCTCAAATATATTAATAATAAAAAATGTAAATAGCTAATAGACATTTATAAGTAAGTAACCATAAGTCTATGTTAATGTTGCATGTCCGCAAGGACAAACTGTTGAGACTGTATTTATAAATAAGATCTTTTTATTTTGTACACAGTTTAAGCAATAAAACTAATTCTATTCTATTCTATTCTATTCACATGTTTTGGAGAAAATCGTCAACGCCATTTTTTCGCGGCAAAACAAGAGTAAGGAACGTCATCCATTTATGGTTGACAGACCTCCAGTTAGCTCGAAGCGTTCGCTTCTACGTTCATCATCCGTACAGCGAAGGAGTGGAACTCATTGCCTGCGTCTTTGTTCCCTGAACGGTACAATCTTCAAGTCTAGAGTGAATGTACCTTCTGAGAAGGTACTTTCTCTACTAACCTATTAGGTTATACATCGTCACTTTCCAACAGGGTAGTGGTCAAATGCTTGCCTATTCAGTAGTGTTAAAATTCGCTGTTAAATCAGGTTAAAGGGGATTTTGCTACTAACCCTTCTAAGCAGCGGTATCGGGTTCAAGGAACACAAGTTTTCTCCCCAAGGTGTGTTTCTGATTCTGGTTGTGTGTGAGATGAATGTTTCCGGCACCCACGACACAAGCCATCGAATTTAGTGTGAGGCTGTGAGTGTAATAAAAAATCCTATATAGGATCACACGTGTTTTAACCCCCGACGAAAAGAGGGGTGTTATAAATTTGTAATGTGTAGGTAGGTATTTGTGGCATCATAGCTCTCTAACGGCTTCATATATTTTTTTTTTTTATTTGACTTTAAGCGACTTAGATACTGTTCTTAAACTATGTTGGATGAAAATCGGTGCAGGCTTTTTCAACAGACTTCAAAAAAGGAGGTTCTCAATTCGACTGTATGTTTTTTTTTAGTATGTATGTTACGCGATAATTCCGCCAATTATGAATCGATTTTGATGATTTTGTTTTGTTTCGTAGATTATATACTTACATATACTTCAGAGGTCCCATATACATTTTATCGAAATCTATCAAGCCAAAACCAAAATATAAGCGGTGAAGTCAGTTTTTTAAGCTTTGCTTGCGTTTAAGTAATAATTCTTTATTTTAACATCTTCTTGCTCCATCGTGATTGTGTAACGATTCAGCAACATTCGATTGGCCCATTAACTGTTGGCCAACATAATTTTTAAACAATTAACTTTTCATACAAAGAACTTTTCACCAACGCACGTTTCGCCAACATAACTTTACGTCAGTGAATGCTAAAGCAACATAATGTTTTGACCAATCACTTTTCAACCAAAGATCATTTAGCCCATGGACTGTTCCTCAACAGAACGGTACGTCAGTGGAGTGTTTTATCAACATAATCTTTTGACAATATCCTTTCCCCCCATGAACTTTTTGATTTCATAAGCGTAATCAAAACATCGTATAATGGACGTATATGCCATAGAATAAATAATAGTATAGTATTGATTAGCGTTTTTTAAAATGTAGTACAGATTATTATTATGATTAATTTCTCAATATCTCTCCTGAATTATAGATGCGCCCTGCAAACAGATGAATGATAAAAGTAACAATTAAGTGTAACATTCCATGGCAGTAGAACATTTTCTAATGGTCGTCTACTTAGCTACCGCTACCTTAAAGTTAATTCGTAATTTACCACTGTCAAATAGAAACATCTGTCAACCAGCGCCAAATAGTTTCCGCTAATCTTGAGAGCCAGTTTCATTCAAGGCCTAGTTTGCTTACCATCCATGATCACATCATCACTTACCGATAGGAAAGACAGTCTATAAACCGCCAGCCTGCCAGACATGATTCCACTCTTATTATATGGACTATTTACAACGGCAACTCCATTATACGGATCAGAAAAGTGACATAGCGCTTGGATAGTCGTAGGTAATCGATTCTTTCAACAGACAACTGAGCTACCTAAGCTCAGTAGTAACAGAAGCAGTCACCGATCTGGTACTTTCCATTTCAAACTATGCCATGGGCTGTTCTGGGTCTTAAGTTCTTTGTTCACATCATGACTATCAACACTGATGTTCTTCAAACGTCTATGAAAAAATCTCTTCTGTTCCAAAATGATGATGTGGCTCACTCAGTATTGTACTGGGCTGAACTGAACTCTCAAGGTTACTCGCTGAAAGGTTGGTGTCGACACATAGGATTCGTAGAATTTACATGACGTGGCATATTTGTCATCAGAAGTTTTGTGCAAACTTCTTATTTATTGTGATTGAAATTCCTCTAAATTGATTTCACACATTTAAACATATTTAGTTTCGTAAATGCGTCATTAATCAATCCAAAGTGCAACATTTTTCAGAAACCTTTATAATAAGTCAAACTTTTTAATATTTATCTATTAACAAATTATGAATTATTATTATTATTATTTATTTAATCTTATTATATCTTTATTATTTTATTATTTATTATTAATGAATGTTTAATAAGCTTTATATTTATTTATTTTTGGGTGGAACAGCTGTTGAAAGCGGCATTTTTATAATTTTAATGTTATTTCATTAAATGATTGATATTTACGCCATCTTTAGAAGAATCCCAGCATGTTTGTCATATATTTTCACTTTACTGAAGTGTGGTGTTGCGTAGTTACTTTTAAAAGAAATTATAGATGGCGTCAATCAGCCATAAAAGAGTAATTTTGAACGTTGTTGGAAGACGTCAAATTGAAAAACCAGCATTATCTGAACCTCATGGTTCATGGATCTGGATTTTTGTTTAAGGTCAAGCTGATACAAAGCTTTAGTAGAAGTTGAAATATTATTAAGTATCCTATATTCTAAGTTGGTAAATAGCAGTCATTCGGTGAAAATCCCGTTGCAATTATTTAAGTAGTTTTCGCGTGATGCGCGTACAAACAGACAGACAGACAGATAGACAAAAATTCTAAAAATAGATTTTTTGGCTTCTGTTGCTCTAATAAAGGCCTCCCATATTAGTTTTTCTACAATATATATAATGTACAGACATCGTGCATCGGCCTGTTACGATGTTATTATATGTATAGATTAAGTAACAACAACAAAAATAAAATGAAAAAAGAAAGGAATGTTTTTGTAAGCGAAATTTCGTAGTTGAAATATAACTTTTGCAAAAAGTTCATGGGGGGATATAAAGGATATTGTCAAAAGATTATGTTGATAAAACACTCCACTGACGTACCGTTCTGTTGAGGAACAGTCCATGGGCTAAATGATCTTTGGTTGAAAAGTGATTGGTCAAAACATTATGTTGCTTTAGCATTCACTGACGTAAAGTTATGTTGGCGAAACATGCGTTGGTGAAAAGTTCTTTGTATGAAAAGTTAATTGTTTAAAAATTATGTTGGCCAACAGTTAATGGGCCAATCGAATGTTGCTGAATCGTTACACAATCCTCCATCGTCGACCACGTCGTCGCTTACCATCAGGTGATATTGTGGTCAAAAGTTTGCTTATCTTGAATTAAAAAAAACGAGTATTGTAAACCACTCTAGAGCCTAGAGTAACTAGTTGTAAAGGATAGCTACCGGAACACATATTTAGGTGATGGCGAAGAAATGAAATACATCAATAATCGGAACAAGCACATTTATTTGATACAATAATCGTTGATAATAAAGCAAATATACAAAAACATTTATACACATTAATCTGAAATTATCCAACTTTGGCCACGTCTATCATCATCAGCATCATCATCATCACACAACCGAAGGTACAAGCAGAGAATATGGCATATCATACAAACAAAGGTGGAGGGTATCTGTTTAACGCAATATAAATAAACGGACTTTTAAATTGTAACGGATACAACTTTAATATGAAAAATAATAGTGGTCAATACATAGAAAGAACAAGTTCCGAAAATATCCTGCAAAATTCATTATTATCAACGCTAACGCTTCCATACTCACAGCCCCGCGCACCAAAACGTTAATAATAAAGAAGTTAAAAAACTAAATTAAAATATATATATATGTATTGCCATATTCTGTGCATTGCATTTGTTCCTAGAGCTGTCTTTCCTTCCTCTCAAAATATAGCCGTCATATATATACAAAACTGGGCGTAAATCGATACACGAAGAAAATGTTACAGATTACAAACGTGGAGTCTGCAAAAATACAAAATTTAACTGAAATAAATACAATACAATGATGTTATCAAAAGTCGGTACGGTATGCTCTAATAACAAAAACACTAGAATACGACCTTCAATGTTGTGACTAATTTGATAACAAAAATGTGAATAGAATTAAGTGTACTTGTTAACTGTTTTAAATAGAAAAGGATTTTTTTTTCTTTTTTAAGTGAAAAGACTGATATGAAAAAAATATTAAAGTACCTTAAATCCCTGATCATGTTAGGGAACATGATGAAGGGGGTCTGCGCACAGATTAAAAAAAAAAGATCATGATAACAAGAACTGGACCAGATCTTCCAGATCGCAACTTTTAGATGCAGATACTCTATATCAATATATTTTTGGCTTTTTATAATTCTTTTTGTAGATGTTCAAAATGTATATACAACATATAATTCTACGTGTAGTGTGTACGTGATTGAACTCCTAAGCGGCTGGATCGATTTTTGATGAAATTTTTTGTGTTCAGGTGGATTCAAGAATAGTTTATATTCACATTTCGATCCGATAAATAACGTTATATTCAATTAATTAACGGATCCGCTAGTAAACAAATAAAAATTATATATTTCAGTCTATGAATAACACATATCGAAGATAATGTTAGATATAAAACATTTAATTTAAATAAAATAAAGCACAGAATGGTTCCTGCTTAAATACAAAAAAACACGTGCGACACGAACGCAAGTCCGGTTGTGACTGAGGCAAATTGTGTGCGTTGCATGTAATTCACCAAGTTCTAGCAGCTAGTCACATATCTACCCACTTTTAAAACATCATTGATACAACATAAAATGTGTCAATATACAATGTGAATAATGCCAAATTTATGATTATATATTATTATACCTGTACATATAATCATGTAATAAATGAAACCGCTTATCATTGTTGCTATATCCACTAGAAAAACAATTATTTTCGCAGACAACATAACATATACATAAACAGTACCGAGGAAGAATGAGATCGTACTAAAACTAAAGAATCATCTCAATCAACTTAGTCGACTGAAACGAAGGAATAAATATAATAATATAACCCTAGAAATCAAGAGATGATTTAGTGCGGTGGCACAGTCAGCGTTACCAAGACTTTTTATGCGAGATAGGTAAGCACATCACCGGATGGAAAGTGAAGGACTAATACAATACAATAGAAGTACTTTGTATTGCACACCAAGAAAAATAATTATTAACACATTTTTTTAACAAAATAGCAGTACAATCAGCTGCCTTATCGCTAAGCAGCGATCTCTTCCAGGCAACCTTAGGATGTAGAGAATAAAAAAGTTTAACAAAACACATGCATGTTGCTTGCTTAGAGATACCTTTTCACTTAGATTTGTTTTTTAGATAATGACGTAATGGGAACAATCACAATAACTTGATATAATTGGTTGTCATCGCTTTACACAAATATTATAAATGCGTATGTTTGTGTGTAAGTATGTTTGTTTTCTCTTTACGCTCTAAACGGATGTGGATGAAATTTAGAATGTACATAGCTTATACTCAAGCTACTTTCAAACTTGCTTTAACTTCATATAGTTGGTAGGGGTTACAAATTGTATGAGCTCGGATATCTAATTATTTTAAACCTATTTCAAAAAAGGCTTTTAGTAAATACCGGAACCATCTGTTCTGTTGTCTGTCGGTAATGCAGGACTCAAATTTGGTGTACTTATGTATCTTCGGTGACAATACAATGATATGGTACCATGGAGCTGGTCTGATGGAGACGGAAGATGGCCATTGGCACTTCTGAACTAAACAAGATAAACCCATCGAGTTTGGGCTCGTTTGTTTCGTCTTGACTAGTTGTATACATGTTTAGTCCTTTTTTTATTGACGAAAGAAGCTTGATTTAAAAAATCTTTTTATGTTATTACTTAGGGGACACGCCTATTAATAACGTGAGGTGGTTTTGGCGATTTTCCGACCTCCTCGCTCCCCTTGGTCGTCTAGATGTTGTGAGATTTTGCTCGACCCCTCCCCCTCTCTCCTAATCTCACGTGAGATTATTCAAAATGCGTATATTTAATGTAAATAAGTTAATATGTGCTTGATTGCGTTGAATTTATTTAACACATATTTTGTTCAATTTTTTTTTTTTAAGACAAACCTCTACTAACTAACTATATGATTTAGCCATATTTCACTTGTTTTTGTTTTACTTATTTTGACCAAGTTTAAAAAAATAGTTTTTTTTATATATATTTTTTATAAAATATTTATATATTTTGAGACACGCCTTCTCCCCCACGTGAGATTGGGCTCGAGCCCCCCCCCCCACGCCTCGCGTTATTAATGGACGCCCCCCTTATTCGCAAACGCCCGAAACGCCACCGTACCAAATCGTCCACGAATATACTTATACATAATTATAGTAATTGAATTATAATAAAAACAAAATACATGAAAATTGAACTGAATTACATGACAAATATTAAATAACCTTAGTAACAATCAAATGAAACATATATTATGTCATATTTTTTGTTAATGAAGATATATAAGAGATACGATAAATGAGTTCTAAATGTGTTTTTTTTTTATATATTAGAAAATTAATTACATTTTCTATTTAATTTAAGCTCTTGCTTGTAATTTACATTTACTGAGTTATTTTTTTAATGGAATTAATAGTTTTATTATGATACAGTTCAGCAAGTTATTATTTATTTATTTATTTATTACCTTTAACCATTTCTTATTTAACATCTAATTTATTAATTATTAAATATCATCCCATGACATGCAAAATTGATTAATGTTTTTTAATTACTTATCGCGGGAAACGCGGTTCTAACATTTGTAATGATTTAAACTTAACATTTACATCTACAAAATAACAATCTGATTATTTATTGTTAATATTTCGAGGTTATATCTAAACTATTAATATTATTATTTATTTGCATATAAAGTCCTTGAAAAATCCTTTGACTCAAGTGAACAGAACGAAAAATGACCTGTTTTTTTTTAACAGAGTATCAACTTATCACTTCGCGCTGTGACATCGTAGTGCTGAGATAAGCTGTATTTACCCAAAATGTCCGAATCTACCTGTTTATGAGATAGTAAATCGACATGCCGACGATAAGAAATTGTCGGCACACCGATTTACTATACATACAGGTTTACTATACATATAGATTTACTATACATATAGATTAACTATACATATAGATTTACTATCCATATAGATTTACTGGATTCAAATATAATTCGAAACTAGGTTTCAAACAAAACCAGCTGGAAAGCACTTTAAGTCGCGAAGCGTGTCTTTGCCCCTGTTAGAAAAACCACAACTTTTCCTAAGGTCATATTAATTTCGATAGTACGAAAAATTTATACACGGGCAAGTCGCGCAAGCAAAATATATCCAACAAATAGAATGCATTGCTAATTTTTGAATTTCAAAGACGTTCGATTCTACATTTAAATTATATCTTCATTAATATATGTATTAATTAAAAATTACTTATTAAAGATACTAACTAAAACTACATACAAAGTGGCGATGGGTATCGATGCTAAATTTATTTCTTTACAGCTATACAATGATCAATTATAAATTATTATTACATTTACAAGCATTATTATAGAATATATCGATAGCTGCCTTATAAACTAATATTATTCGAAAATTTTGAGGCACGATTTTTATATGTAAATGAGAATTTCATATTTTTTATAGTAAAAAAAAACAACTATTTCCTTTTTAATAACATATGAAAGAACTACAAGTTTGTTTACGCTAGATATAATAAAAGAAAATACAAATTGTTAATTAATAAATATGTTCGTTTTCCAGATGTTGCCATTGTCGTACATAAAAATCTCACCTCAAAAAGTAAACTTATATTACCAAATAAATCTAACTAGTCCAAACATATCACAAAATGGGGGAAATGGAAGATTATTTAGGACATCACCGTTTTTTTTTATAATAATTTTAATATTCTCACAATTCTTTCACATAAATTCGTTTGAAAGCACTAAGATCACAATTGTTTGTTTATTTAGTGTAAAAGGCACTTTTTAAATTATAATTAACAACTACGTGTTTATCTTATATATATTTAGAAACTAGCAACTCTTTATTTAGTTACTTCAATTCTTCATCGTTTAATAATAATAAACGACGATTAAACAATTGCTAATTTAAAATTAAATGAATTAAGAAACAACTATGAGAGAATTTTTCACGTAATCTAAGTGTCAAAAATGCCCTAAAACTTGAACTTTGAAACAAAGTTTTGCATGGCACTGCACGGTGACTAATATATCTTGTTTCAATTTGAGTTAATCCAAGTTGGACGGTTAAGCAAAGCTACCAATTCTTCATCATCTGTTAAGTTTCTAGTTATTTCTTTCAAGAAGTTAAATATAACAGGTGATTTGTAGAAGCGCGTCCTAACTTCTGTGATCAACTGACATAGAGGAAGCATTAGACCTATTTTAACCAGTTATTCTAAATCGATTTGCTTGGTATAACTGTAAATCTGGTGTTTAGTTTAGTACTAACCGATACAAAAATCTTATTTTTCTCCGGTGACCGCGCTCGGATTAATGTTAATTCATAATAAATAAGGTCATACAAAAATACAATGCAAAATATTATGCAAAATGTTCAGCACTTATCAATCTTGTTCTGGTATGAGTAAAATGACAGAAAATTATCAGAAAATGATTTACAAAATCATTATTTTGCGACGCGAATATTTAAAGCAAAAATAATGTTATAAAATAGATGTTTACTGTAAGTCATATCATACGAAAAAATACTTTTCTATCATTTAACAAATATATATTAAATGTCACCTATTGAAAAAAATTTTGAAATTGTGTATCAAAGAAAAATATTTATATAAACAAATAATAACTATTAAATAAACGTCCAGTGCATTGAAAAGTGATGCTGAATATGTTGCATAGTTTTGTTATACCTCCGGTAAATCATATTTGTGCTCAAATCACTTTATATTTAAATAAATATCTGGTAAATATGATATTGAAAACACAAATATTATAAATGCGTAAGTGTATGTGTGAGTTAATATTCAAAATAAGGTATCTCTATTATGTTTATGTCCTTGCCTTATCAACTTAAACTATTTTTAGATAGTAAATCGATAAAAATACAAGTTACCATTTATTGATTTACTCTTGAATCGATATTTAATCGGCATCGGCAATTTATTGATTTACTTAAATTTATATATTTAAATTTACTTAGAATACGAGCATTTAAATGCAAATATCGACTTATGGATTTGCACCGGCATTTACTTTAATCAGTAAGCCGGCAAGTAAATAAAAAAATCGATTTATTGATTTACTCTGGGATTCTGCATGCTGATGACAAGTAAATACAAATGTCAGTTTATTGAAACACTTTGATAATTACTTAATTAGTATGTTGGCAAATAAATGGAAAAGTCGGTCTATTGATTTTTTTTACTATACGATTGACTTTTATCAACCGACTTCAAAAAAGAAGGTTCTCTATGCGACTGTATGTTTTTTTTGTATCTATGTTACGCGTTAATTCCGCCACTTATGAATCGAGTTTTTTTTTTGTTTGGTAGACTATAGATTCAGAGGTGGTCCCATATAAATTTTATCGAAATCGATAAAGCTAAAACCAAAATATAAGCGGTGAAGTCGGTTTAATTAAGCTTTGCTTGCGTTTAAATTATTCAATATGCTAGCAAGCAAATACAATGTCAATTATTGATTTACTCTAGGATTTACTCCTGATTGACAAGCCGCCGACGATTATAATTATTTATCGATTTACTCTGAAGGTTAGAACTTTAAAATTCAGAATTACAAAAGAAAAAGACCGATAGATCTTATTTCTTCAATCGTTTTTTTTTCAATTACTTATTTACCAGACCTTTCATACATAAACAATAAATATATGTATAACTATTATTACATATACATACTATATCCTTTTCGCCCGTCTGTACGTGCGGTCTATACTTTTGGGTGATGATGAGACGGACTGTATCATTTCGGCCAAGTGCGTGTCGATGCGTGGTCTTTGAAGCCTCTTCGCCGACCTCGTGCGGAACTTAGCCGACTCTTGACTAACGATGATTTTAGGTGTTAATGATTTTATACATCTGCAAAGAAGGAATATTTAATTGTTATTGTAAGAAGATTTACACTGCCTGTTGGCTTAGTGGGTTCGCGTTCACCTTCTAAGCAGGGGTATCGGGTTCGATTCCCGGCGGGAACACAAGTAGTTTAGGTCCCTTAGCATTTTTTTTATGTGTTACCTTATAACTTCTTTCTACGTGAACCGATTTTGAAGATTCTTTTTTTTATTTGGGAGCTGGTGCTTCGCCATTAACCTTGATTTACTCTAAGATTGACTTTCACCAACCGACTTCAAAAAAAGAGATTCTCAATTCGACTGTATGTTTTATTTTTGGATGTTTGTTACGCGATAATTCCGCCAAAATATAATTCGATTTTGATGATTTTTTTTTTGTTTGGTAGATTACACTTCAGAGGTCGTCCCATATAAATTTTATCGAAATCGATCAAACCAAAACCAAAATATAAGCGATGAAGACGATTTTTTTAAGCTTTGCTTACACTATTTTCATTTGCTAAACTATTTTCATTTTGTTTACCTGGCAGCTTCCTGCAATTTTCTGCTTAGCAGTTCATTCTTCATTTTGGCGGCCGCGAGTTCTCTTCTCAGCTGGGATTTGCTTTTGTTCCCCGAGGGGTGCAATAAGGGGTGGCGACGGAGCCGCGCCGCTGAAGGCCTATTTGCTGGGTCGGGATCTACCATTTTCTGTGGGAGATACAGAATATATGTTTTATTTATTATTTTATACAATATAGCAGTACACGGAGGACTTAATGTTAATACAGCATTTTCTGCCAGTCATCAGAGAAGGTGCAGGAAAATTCGTGGTAGTGCTGTTACAAGGACTATTAACTATTATTTATGATTTAAAATATATTCCTCAAATGCGCACGAAGTGTTTTGCTTCCACTTTCATTATGCGCACTGCAAAGGAGTGGAACTCCTTGCCAGAGCCTGTGTTCCCAGTTAAGTGCACTCTTGGAGTCTTCAAGTCGAGAGTGAATAGGTATTTTCTAGGCAAGCGTGCTCCATCGTCGACCGCATTGTCACTTAACATCAGGTGAGATAGTGGTCAAATGTTTGCCTATCACAGTTTAAAAAAAAAACATACAATACACCTACATGGCATTATATACAAATATACCAAACATAAATTTATATTATCACTAGCAAACCCTGCGAACTCCGTTTCGCCACTATAAACCTCACGGAACCCGAGACCTTTCCAACGAATGCAATACCGTGGATATCGGTTCGTGCGTTCTAGAGTTATAGCGTCAGGAAGGAAAACCCGACTTATTTCTATATAGTAAAAAAAAAAATATTAAAAAAAAACGCTTTCACACTCACAATGTGGGGACATTAAGTTCGATGACTTGTGTCGTGGGTGCCGGAAACATTCACATCACACACACAACCAGAACTAGAAACAAATTGTCCTTGGGGAGAAAACTTGTGTTCCCGCCGGGAATCGAACCCGGATATGCTTAGAAGGCGAACGCCACCCAACTAAGCCAACGGGCTGTTCTTGAAAATAATAACAACATTAAAAGTTTTTTTTATGATTATTGACTGATGATCGGGTTCGATTCCCGGCGGGAACACGAGTTTTCTCCCCAAGGAAAGCTTGTGTTTCTGGTTCTGGTTGTGATTGTGTGTGATGTGAATGTTTCCGACCCCCACGACACAAGTCATCGAACTTAGTGTGGGGCTGTGAGTGTGAAAGCGATAATGTTTATTTGTATCTTTAAAATATTTTGTAAAAAGTCGAACAAAAATGTTTATAACTTGTTACTTAAAACCTACTCATATATGTCAGTACAATGTAAACATGACTATTTTTGGGGGCTGAGTCACCCACGTCCGTAGGAGGATACCCCTTAAGTCTGACTCCCTACACGTGGTCCCCGGGTGGTGCTAATCAGGTGACATTTGAGAGGTGGTAGAGTATTTTGTGAGTTGCTCGCCTGGCTTGCTACCAAAGTAGCTTACCACCACCAAGTTGAAAGTCTGCCGCCAAGCCAAATACGGTGTTCCGGCAGTTATCCTTGAGAGCCTGCGTATTCCAGGTCTAGTGTGTTTACCAGCTTCGATCACATCGTCACTTACCATCAGGTGAGATAGTGGTCAAACACTAGCCGGTCACAAAAAAAAAAAAATGACTTGTCTTACTTTTAACAGCTGATTGAACTCCCGCGACACGTTGGGTAGGTCGGGCAGCTTGCCGTCTCGCACGTCGTGCCACTGCTGATCGTTTTGTGGTAACGGCCCGCCGCCCGCCGCCTCGTATAATGTTAGACCTGTGGATCAATTGTGTATATTAGTTGGTTGAACGAAGCGAGATCTCGAAGTTTCTAAATTTAACACTACAACCGTTGAAAATTCTAGAACGTGCATAAGTGTAGGCAAATCATACAAAGTTGACTAACATGGAACGCTTTCGCTCCAAAACTCCAATAGAAGTTAGATAGATAGATAAATTCTTTATTTGCACACCAAAAAATAACACTTACATAGAAATCTTATATTTAACATAGGAGCACAAAGGTGGTCTTATCGCTCAAAGAGATTTCTTCCAGACAACCAAAGGGTGATGATAAAAATATTACAAACAGGGTGGTGTACCACCACCCTGTTTGTAATATTTTTATCATCAATCAACTCGTATTTAAATTAATAAATGTACTTACACATACTTATTATTAAATACATAATATAAATACAAAAACCTACATAAATAATAATAAAATATATTATTATACAAATATAAAATATATTAAGAGGCAATGCCGCCAGCATGATGGGAACGCTACCCACTGGTAGTGGGCTTGAGCACTTGAGTTACCTATAAGCTATGTCTTGTAGGTAGCTTAGGTCTTTGCTGTAAATAGTTTTAGTTTAGTTTTAGGAAATATTGGCAATTGGTCCGTAAATCAGAAGTTTCTATAAAAAAAAAATATATTAAAATTTTTATATAAAATATATTAATAAACATACACAAACTAATTTAAATTATTATACATATTATATATAACTAATAAAGGACATTTATAGCTTTAACTTAGTTGAGAAGTTCTAGTAAAGTTTCTAACACTTTACTAGGGCATGACTTAACTATGACTGGACCTTGACTCTTTTACTTGACTTTGACTTATTGGTGACAGTAAGCTAATCGAGTCCAGGTTGCAAAGTCTCGGTCACCAACATAAGGTGGCAAGCTTATCGGTATTCTATCGCTTACATTTTGGAGAGTGTGCTCAGGAATTACATGAGTTAATTCCTCGATGCCTTTTTTACCATCTAACAAGACAAACTATCAAACGTCATCCATTTATGGTCGACATACCTCCAGTTCGCTCAAAGCGTTTTGCTTCTACGTTCATCATCCGTACAGCGAAGTGAAACTCATTGCCTGCGTCTTTGTTCCCTGGTACAATCTGGGAGTCTTCAAGTCTAGAGTGAATAGGAATCTTCTAGGCAAACATGTCACATCTTCGGCCGCATCATCACTTTCCATCAGGAAAAAAAAAGTTTCTACCACTTTATTAGGGAATGACTTGACTATAACTAGACCTTGACTCTTTTACTTGACTTTGACTTGTGATTACGACTTCTATAATGAAACACTCGAAATATTTATAACTTGGCTAAATGCACAAAATTTGCCGAGTCAAAATTAAAAAAAAAACTTACCAAAAGCAAATATGTCCGCCTTGGTTAGATGAGTAAAGTCCTCCTGTAACACTTCTCTGGGTAAGTATCGGCAGTCACCCTCCTCGACTGAAGGGGATGATATACACGTCACGTGACCCAGGTCTCCTGCAGAAGGGGATGATAGTTTTAGATCCTTATGACACTCGTTTGCATGTCGTATGCATTAATAATCTGCCAATAATTGTAGTCCTAGCATATTTACCACCCTCGACCACATCATCATTTATCATCAGGTGCGGCAGTGATCAAATGCTAGCTTATCGTACTTAATATTATAAATCGGAAAGTTTGTGTGTGAGTAAGTATGTTTGTTCCCTCTTCACGCTTTAACGGCTGAATGGATATGGATGAAATTTTGAATGTACATAGCGTATACCTAGGATTAACACATAGGTACTTTTTAACTTGATAATAGCGGGCGAAGCCGCGGGGCGCGGCTAGTGTGACATAAGCGAAGCGAGCGTAAATGTAAGCACTAACAATCATGTATGTGTGAGTTCATCTATCTAATATCTTTAAACGAGCAATTCTTGTATATATATATATATGTGTGTGTGTGTGTGTGTGTGTGTAATCTGGATCTCGGAAACGGCTCAACGATTTTCATGAAAGTTACAGATTACGGGTTTTTCGGCCCAAGGAATCGATTTATCAACGTTCCAGGTCCGAGAAATGCTCGGTTCCCAAACTGCATTTGAAAAACCAGGTTTAAGCAACTATCAGCGCCATCTATTACGCCATGACCGATGTAAAAAACTGTTTGTACTCGACACTAGATAGAGCTTTCTGAGGCTACAAATTCAAACACATTCTACCAAAAACAAAAAAACCGAGCAAAGCTCGGTCATCCGGATATTGTAATCACTAACAAACATGTATGTGTGAGTTCTCACCTATTTTGTACGTGTGCGTATGCCTCGGCTCGTCGTCGTCATACCCGTCGTCAGAGTCATGCGGCCTGGCGCCCTCGCCGCTGCAGATGAAGATGTTCCCGGGTTTGACGTCCATGTGAACTAGCTTGAGCGAGTGGATGTACCTGCAATTGGGGGATACAAAATTATATAAAAAACTTATAGAAGTGCAAAATAATATTAATTTAAAATTTTCCCATCGCCTGCGTCTTTGTCCCCCAAACGGTATAATCTGGGAGTCTTCAAGTCTCGAGTGAATAGGCAGGCATGTCACACCTTCGGCCGCATCATCACTTTCTATCGGGTGAGATAGTATAATAAAAGCTTGTATAAATGTTTTAAACTTTATACTCACGCTAAGCCATCTGCTATATGCTGCAAGAGTAGTAACAATTCGTGTTCCGGCAGCGCTCCTTGATCCTCTATCCTCTGCTGCAGCGAACCTCCGTCGCAATACTCATTCTGAATGATCATGTGATTGTCCTCCGCCCACGCTGAATAGTATCTGTGGACAATAATAGAGATGACATTTAAATATGGGATAAGAATTTTTTTGCAATAGCTATAGAACACAATAAAAAAAAATACTGCCTATTGGCTTGGTTAATTAAGCGTCCGCCTTCTAAGCAGGGCATCGAGTTCGATTCCCGGCGGGAACACAAACAAACGCATTCACACTCATAGCCCCACACTAAGTTCAAAGACTTGTATCGTGGGGCTGGAAACATTTACATATCACACACACAAATACACCCAGAACCAGAAGCACAAATATCCCTTGGGAAGTAATCTGTGCTCCTGCCGGGAATCGAACCCAGGACCCACGGCGCAGAGGGCGGAGACCTGTCCACTGCGCCAACTGGGTCGTCCCAAGGAAAATTTGTGTTTTTGGTTCTGGTTGTGATTGAATATGTGATGGCAATAGAATCATTAACTTTCATGAGTGCCTCTTTGTGGCCCATGTGAATAAACGGTTTTGATTTTGATTTTTGTTTGATTGTGTGTGTGAAAGCGTTTATGTTCTTTTTGTTCTAATTATTGCTACCAAAAATACGTATTTACATTTCACATTGTACTTGAAAACATTGAGCTTGTGCGACATGAATAATTGTTTTTTTTTCTGCTCGATAGGCAAGCATTTGACCACTATCTTACCCGATGTTAAGTGACGATGCAGCCGAAGATTCAGCACGCTTGTCTAGAAAATACCTATTCACTCTCAACTTGAAGGCTTCAAGATTGTACGTAATAATATCTGGGATCATAGAGATGAGATTTAAAATATTTTGGAACTGGAGGTATGTCAACCATATATGGAAGACGTTTGACAGTCTGTCTTGTTGTTAGATGGTAAAACGGGCATGGGGGAATTCCTAGACTCCCAGATAGACTATTCGGGGAACCTTCACTGTACGGATGATGAATGTAGAAGCAAAACGCTTCGAGCGAACTGGAGGTATGTCAACCATAAATGGATGACTTTTGACAGTTTGTCTGGTTGTTAGATGGTAAAACGGGCATGGGGGAATTAACTCATGTAATTCCTGCGCACACTCTCCAAGCTGTAAACAGTAGAATACCGATAGACTTGCGACAGTATAATCTGGGAAGACTCCCAGATTGATAGATATCCCTAGAAGGTACCTATTCACTCTTGACTTGAAGACTCAAGTCAAGAGTCAATAGGTACCTTCTAGGTAAGCATGCTTCATCTTCGGCCGCATCATCACTTTCCATCAGGCGAGATAGCGACCAAACGCTTAACTATCTGGTATAAAAAAAAAGACGTGTGGCACTCGGGGACTGCCGCGGTAAAGCTATTGCATAGCATTTTTATCAACTTATGCAATTATAATTATTTATTTATTTTATTTATGCTGTATTTTTTTCCTGCCACCTAGAGGCGAGTTGCTGAACTAAAGAGATAAGCGTGATATTTCAAAAAAGTCATTAAAAGCTCTGCTATTCATCGATAGATGACAAAACTAAGTATCACCCCTGTGCCGGTCGGAGTGGGGGGTGTTAGGTTATTTTCGTTACGGAATTTCTGGATTCGGTCTCCACGCTCAAGGCCCGCGATAGAAGCTGCAATAGCTTAAAAAAAAATATGACTAGACTTGAAGACTCTCAGATTAAACTATTCCGCTGTACAATCTCACCTGACAACGTGCGCATGTTTCCCCAGCGCCGCGTGCGCATACACCTCGTTGAGCGCCGCCCGCTCCGCCGCCGAGCCCGCCACGGGCCGCAGCGACCGCTTCAACGCGTACACGCAGCCGTCGAGCCTGTTCACACACTTGGTGACGCGCCCGAAGTGGCCTCGACCGATCACACATAGCTCCACGAATTCTACGTTGTACCTGGATATGTTGGATTCCTGTTGAAAAAAAAAAACATAATGAAAAATAAATAATCTATTAAAAAAAATATGGTTGTCTGTAAAGTCGGTTCACGAACGATAATTTTACGTGATCCTACTAATATTAAAAATCCGAAAGTTTGTGTGTAAGTGTATAAGTATGTTTGTTCCCTCTTCACGCTCTAACGGCTGAACGGATTTGGATGAAATTTGGTATATACATAGATTATACCTAGGATTAACACATAGGCTACTTTTTAGCTTGATAATAGCGGGCAACATAATGAAAACAAAAAATCTATTACAAAAAATTGGTTGTCTGACTGAAGACCTTGAATCTCTAACTTGACTTTGACTGTGACTAAGACTTGATATGAAATACACTTGAAATAAATTATTACTTGACACTAGCTAAATACACAAGATTGCGAAGCCAAAATTTAAAAAAAAAGTATACATAAAATCAAGATATTGCATTTATATATATAAATCCTAGCTGAGGTCAGTACACAGGCAAGTTGACTTACTCTTAAAACTCTTTTAGCCGGTTGTTCAGGTGTTGAGAACAAAGTCGGTGTTTTAGATAGGGCTCGCTTCCTGTTGAGTGCTTGACCTAAAAAAATGAAAGAAAAAAATATATATACATACAGCAAAGAAACATAATAAGGATATAAAATTGCGAACTGCCCGTTGGCTAAGTTGGGTGAGCGTTCGTCTTCTAAGCAGGGATATCGAGTTCGATTCCCAGCAGGAACACAAATTTTCTCGTCAAGGAAAACTTGTGTTTCTATAATAATAATAATAATAAACATTTATTGACATAAGTTTTTACATAAAATTTTTCTGGTTCTAGTTGTGATCGTGTGTGTGATGTGAATGTTTCAGGCACTCACGACACAAGTCATCGAACTTAATGTGGGGCTGTGAGTGTGAAAGCGTAATAATAATAATTATGTGTGTGGTCTTAATGTTTCCGGCACTAACAACAAAAGTCTTTGAACACATAGTGAAATTTGGTTTATAAAAAAAAAAAGAAATTACAATTATCTATTATTTTTATCATTTGTTTACATCTCACCTATGTTATTAATTAATAGTCTTCAAATCTAGAGTGAAGAGGTATCTTCTAGGCAAGCATGCTACTTCTTTGACCGCATTATAACTTTCAAGCAAAAAAAAACCTTGTGTAGAAGAAGCCAGAATCTCATACTCATACCCAGAAACACAAATTTCCCTGGAGAAAACTTGTATATCCCACGACACAAGCCATCGAACTTAGTGTGGGGCTGTGAGTGTAAAAGCGTATATTTATATATATGATCCACTTACCGTCAGGTGTGAAGGGGTTGATGTTAGCAACGGGGCGACGTAAAAGAGAATCATCTTTGTCGTCGGGCGGTAAACTGCCGAGGGCACTGTCATCATCCCCCGATGGAGGGTGGAGGTGGTGACTGGAGCCAGATGGCATGCCTGTAAATAAAAGTCAGTTTTAAATCATACCAACATAATAAATATGAGTATGTTTATGGGATAAATGTACCCTCTCGTAAGTTGCAGCGCCCCTACGGGGTATAACAGGAACTACAATTTTATATTTTAGACCTTATGTTAAGAAGTGTTATGTGATATGCAATAAACATATTTGAATTTGAATTTGGATAGTGGTTGTATAAGTTGGGTGCGCGTTCGTCTTCTAAGCAGGAGTTCGATTCCCGGCGAGAATACAAGTTTTCTCACCAAGGGAAATTTGTTTTTCTGGTTATGGTTGTAATTGTGTGTTTGTTTCCAGCACCCACGACACAAGTCATCGAACTTAGTGTGGGGATGTGATTGTGAACACGTTTACTTAGATATGGTACTGTAAGGTAGCTAGCCTATCTGTATTCTGAAATCATGCAATCAAATTACACTAGTTGATTCCGCCATGCCCTTTTTATCTTCGGACCACAAGTTGAACTACTAACGTCATCCATTCATGGTTGAATAGCAGTGCCCTGCGGCTTCGACAGTCATAATCAAATTAAAAAGTAGCCTATGTGTTAAGGTGTGTACATTTCACATTTCATCCAAATCCATTCAGCCGTTAAAGAGTGAGGAACAAACACACTTACACACTTGCACTCAATCTTTCCAATTTATAATATTAGTAGGATTTACCTCATATACACTCGAAGCGTTTTGCATCCAAATATTTACCAATCTGATATAAAATAAGTATTGTATAACTTACCAGTCTGTGGGTTTAATTTGAACAGTCTAGATCTGGAAGGATGATGCGATGGTGTTGAGCATTTCTCCAGCAACGTTTTTGGTGTGTGCGGACTGTCAAATAACCTGAAACAAATATAACAAGAATGTTAATACTTTTTTTGGAGCGTTTGGGAAAAATGATGGAAGTGTAGTTTTACGATGACATGGACACCTAAAAGCCACACCATGAAGTAGTAGTCACTTGAGTTACCTATAAGCTCGATGTCTTGTAGGTAACTTAGTTCTTTGCTGTACATAGTTTTAGTTTAGTTTTAGGAAATATAGGCAATTGCACCATGAAGTTGGTAATTAATTAACATAAACATTTTCAAACTCACAGCCCCACATGGCACCCATGACACAAGTTCAATAACTTGTGTCATGGGTGCCGGTAACATTCACATCACACACACAATAAACAAATAAACAATCACAACCAGAACCAGAAACACAATTTTTCCTTGAAAAGAAAATCTGTGTTCCAGTATTCTCCCGGGAATCGAACCCGATACCACTGCTTAGAAAGCGAACACTCACCTAACTTAGCCAATGGGCAGTTCAAAATAGGCAGTTAAATATATTTGACCACTGTCTCACATGCACATGATGTGACTGGAGCGGAAATATGATATGTGACTGCTAAGGATTGCTGCTGGAAACAGTAGTAACAGACTTTACGCTACCCACTAGTAGTGAGCTTGAGCACTACCTATAAGCTCGATTTGTAGGTAACTTGGGTCTTTGCTGTATAGATGTATATAATTTTAGTTTAGTTTTAGGATATATAGGCAATTGGCCCGTAGACTATTTCTTATCTACTTAAGTGCATCAATTTACAAGCAATTGGACCTCGGGTCCAATACAAACGTCATGATATAGTGAACCTATTAACCTATGCAAATGAGATTACATGTGTATGATTATAAACAAACTAAAACAATTATTTGGCTCAACGTATTAGCATTGCAATTCAGAGAAGCAATGCCGCCAGTATGATGGGAACGCTACCCACTGGTAGTGGGCTTGAGCACTTGAGTTACCTATAAGCTCGATGTCTTGTAGGTAACTTAGTACTTTGCTGTATATAGTTTTAGTTTAGTTTTAGGAAATATAGCATTTGGTCTGTAGAAACTAAAACAATTTATGTCTTATATCCATTACTATTCGGCTCACTTTTGCTTGCAACAATTTATCAGAGGATTTGTCAGCAATTGATCAGCTTCAACTGACTACAGCACTATTTTCAACTTACGAAGTATTTACTGAGATGATGTAGTCACTTAAACTTCGTTTTGACGCCTATGTTCTGTAGACAATTATGAGCGCAGATCCGAAATATATTGGTAATTTTTTGTAAATTTTTTTCTTTTAATTTTGGCTTCGCAATCTTGTGCATTCAGGCAGTGTCAAGTAATAATATATTTCAAGTGTATTTAATATTAATAGTCACAAGTCACAGTCAAAGTCAAGTACACATTCTTAGTAAACTCCTCTACATATAGGCTAGATCATCATTCAAATAAAAATTGGGAAGGTAAAAAAAAATTTTGTTCTATTTTATTATGGTCAATAGGCAAGCATTTGACCACTATTCATGCGGCCGAAGATGTAGCATGCTTGTCTAGTAGAAATGCCACCACCATGGATTTCAAACGATTTACCAAAACCTCATGCTTGTCATAAGATTTGATCCGCAACTACCCGATCGGGAGACGCGTTTAACCACGCAGCCATCACCGTTTCAAAATTATCAAAGAAAGGTGGCTCAACAAAAGATGCGCTAAGCTGTTCAGGTGTTCATACAATACAACTTGTCAATGTGTGAGTCTATTGTGCTACACAAGTTATGTAGGGGTGGTTTTCTTGAGATTAGGGGTGGATGTAGGGTGTAATATTATGAAATGTACAATTAGAATGTGTTATATGATATTATTGATTAGGTGGGATCATTTCCTTTACAGATTAGCAATAGTACCTGGATTACAACTTTGCTCGTTGATATATGATGTTTGTATGTGTATAGCGACATATTTATTCTAGTTATAATTAGATTCAATTTAGTTTTTATATTAAATAAGTCTTATTTATATTAAGTAGTATTTTTTAATCAATTTAATTAATGTGTTCCTAATTAAATGAATAGTAAAATACTATTTCGATTATTAAATTAAAAATGACAAAACGACATTACATATTATACATGTCATTTAATGATTTATGTTAAGACACTTTACTACACTAATAAAATTAATTAAACATAAGTACGACTACAACCTATAGATAAATATCTGATGTGTCTACAGTCTAATTGACTCTATTTCTTAAAACTATATAGTCATAATACAACATTGACTCAAGGCACTGATCTTATAGTAGACAAATAATAAGCTTAAAAAATAATTACTATTTTCAACGTGAACAAAGCCGAGTGTCACACCTAATTTAGCTCCATATCCAAGTTCAGTACAAGACCAAAAGCAGGTGAAAATTTGCATAATATTGGCTACTTTTTCATCCGCAACCTTCAAAAAAAGCACACCAGGTAACAACTACGTTATTAAACTAAACTCAACCATATTCCAAACAGTTAAAGTCTATATTTCAATGCCAATGGAACACAAGGTGTGCGGGTGTTTTTTTTTTCATGGCAGATGTCAGCTGATCATGAGATCACATGTTTTGTTGTTATTGTGAACTTATAACTGTAGTTTAACAGATTTTGTAACTGACATTCTTGAATAGGAGAGAAAGTGAAGGCACATAGGACCTTATATAACACTTTTATTTACTTACTAGCCATGACCTGCAGCTTTGCCTGCTATTATAATGTTAAAAAGTAGCCTATGTGTTAATCTTAGGTATAATCTATGTACATTCCAAATTTCAAAATCCGTTCAGCCGTTATAGCGTGAAGAGAGAACAAACACAGAAACTTTTGGATTTATAATATTAATAGGATAGTAAAAGTCTGGTAGACTTAAACTATAGATAGGTACGTTCCGAATCCATTCAGCCATTAAAGAGTGAAAAGGAAGTAAATGTACTTTCAGATTTATAATATTAGTATGATTCTTCTGTATGTGACTGAACTCCTCGTAATCAGTTGGACAAATTTTGATGAATGACTATTTTTGACCAATATTGGTCTAGATTCACAATTTAATTTGATAAATTGTTTTTTTAATTAACAGTCTGCTAATATGCTATAAAATAATCTATGTGTAGTCAGTTACCAGAAAATTTAAGGAAGGCTCAAAGTAAATTGATCATTAAAACACTTATTCATCGATATTACATCCTACTAATGTTATAAATCTGAAAGTTTGTGTGTAAGTATGTTTGTTTACTCTTCATGCCTTAACAGCTGAACAGATTTGGATGAAATTTGGAATGTAAATAGATTATACCTAGTATTAACACATAGGCTGCTTTTTAACTTGATAATAGCGGGTGATGCTGCGGGGCACAGTTCAACTCTATTATCTCTATCTTATTTAACTCTATTTATCTTATATAATCTGATTATTTGTGTTAATTATACATAAATATGCACTGTAAGTAGTATATAATTTTGTTTATTGAATTTTTTTCAATATATACATTTTTTATTCTATATTTATTTTTCAAATTATTTGTTCTAATTTATTCTAAAATTTTTTTTTTTTACGAATATCTTAAAGCACACCTAAACACTTTTCTTACACATACAGTAAAGCTGGTAGATAATGCTCATAGCATTAAGCTTATTCCTTGTACACTATTTTGAGCTTAACTATTAAATAAATGAGTATCTAAATGCCAAAAATCTCATTCTATGGTCCTACAACCATTCCCCAATACAAACCACTTTCTATTTACTGTTATTTTGGCTCTAACCAGTTGGTTAACTTAGGAATGAGGTCACAACACAAGAATTGTTGTGACTTCCTCTTTTTGTACATGTTTAAAAAAGGTTTGGGATGAGTTTGGACTTGTTAGGACATGTTAGGAAGGTCCAAGACATGTAAATTATTGCATGAGCTATTGTCCCCAACAAAACCATACTATAATAAGCTGACATTGTATTGAGTTGGGGCTGATTTGTGACTTTCACATATATAATACTAGCCGTGCTCCGCAGCTTCGCCCACGATCATTAAGTAAAAAATTAGCTTATGTGTTAATCCTAGGTATAAGCTATGTACATTCCAAATTTCATCCAAATTTATTCAGCCGTTAAAGCGTGAAGAGAGAACAAACATACTTGCACACAATCTTTCAGATTTATAATATTAGTATTTTTTGTTAATCTAATCAAAATTGTTAATTCACATGGGCCCCAAAGAAGCACTCATGAAAGTTAGCCTTGGGAGAGAACTTGATACTTAAAAATCTAGGGAATGCAACTAATTTTTGCCAGTTTTTTGGAATAACTGAACATAACATAAACTCTTTCACACTCACAGCCCCACACTAAGTTCTGTGACTTGTGTCGTGGGTGTTGAAAACATTCACATTATAAACATCCACAACCAGAAACATATATTTTCCTTGAGGAGAAAACTTGTGTTGTGGGTAATTGAAGCCCACTGCTTAGAAGGCCTTCGCTCACCCAACTAAACCAACAGTCAGTTCAAAAGTATAAATTTGTTAAAAAATATATAACAAATAGTTTTTATTTGTCATAGAATTAGGGTTATCGATGGTTAAAGATAATAATATATGTCTACAAATAGTTATGATTGTTGTGGGCCTGGATTTTCTACAGTTAAAGATATGTACATAAAAACTATTTTACTTTTCTCGTCCCTTACTAACAGCAATCAGTAGAAAAGGACAAAACTACACTTTAAATCGTAGTCAAAGCATCGCCTAGATTCACCTTGAATTTAAATCAATGTAACAGTATACTAAGTGGCACAATATAACATATATTGTCTCCATAATAATATTTAACAGAAACATGAATGTATAACATGAGTTTTCTCCCCAAGGGAAATTTGTGTTTCTAGTTGTGGATGTGATGGTGTCATTAGAATGATTGATTGAAAGATTCTTAAGTATTACACATACATATTAAGGATTTCTACATTTTCGCTTACGGTTGTTTAAACTAGTCTCATAAAACAACAGTGAGTGAAACCATATATATCCTTAATATGTAATGAGAATGTTTCCAGCACCCCTGATAAAAGTCATCAAGCTTATTGTGGAGCTGTGAGTGTGAAAGTGTTCAGAGATTATGTTTAGTTACTGAATTACACAAAGTACACGTTGAACAGGATTCTGATTAAAATTAAAATGACTGTGAAATGACAAAATTTTAGGTACACCTCTGATGGGCTTGCATTTGACTATAATCTCACTTGATGGTAAGTGATGATGTGATCAACGGTGGTACACACTATAGGTCTAAAGTTACTTGCGTTCAAGGCTATGTGATAGTATTTATTTGGAATCAACAAATAGACATTGCGATGGCCGTGGCATAATAGTGAGATACTTCATTGGCAATGATTACATAATTAGAATTATCAATATTCATGTTTTTATGTATTTTGAAGCTCAAAACATGGAGTTTCCAGACTATATTTCAACTTAATCTGGTTAAATGTGTATCGAGGACACGGAAAACATCGTATACGATACGTAGCGTGGTATTTTTCGTTTAGAATATCAATAGAAAGTAAGAATGTACCTGAGAGCCCTAACTCTCTTGTAAGGCGGGCTTTGGGACGTCGGCGCCGGTGTAGCGTCTCTCAGAACATCGTCATCGTCCATATTACTAAAATCCAGCTTCCTTGGCACTATAGACGCCGGTATCGGGCTCAAATTGTCCGTAAAAATATTGTAAGAGTCGGTCATTTCACACGAAGTTTCGACAGATAATTCCGACGAGTCGTTGTTGTTGTTAAAACCGTTTCTCATTCTATACCACTCCGTCATGTTTGTTAACACATTAATTACACTTAAAACACTGAACAACACAAAACAATCACTTATTTTCGCTATCTTGATCACAAAGCGCACTTTCACGAACACAATCAACGTTATGGCGGATGACGCATAGCACCTGTTCAAGTAATCAACCAGTCAGAGCGAAGGATATAACCGGTAAGAAGAAATTTCAAATTCTATTGGCTGTAGAGATGCTACTATAAAAAGATGGCGTACGGATTGCGCTCATTGGCTAGTTATGGATGCGTTCGCGCAGTTTCAATATATTCAAAAGCTTCGAGAAGTTTTGTTTTTTAAGAAATAAAAGTTACGCCCCGAGAAAAGACGTCGTGCCCAAATTTTGGCCAGTCAAGAAAAACTTTTACCAATTAATCATATTTTGTTCTATAGAATAGAATGTATATTTATTGTCATATCTGTGAACATAGGATTGTATAAAACATAATGAGAGTAAACAGCCTGCCTGTTTCTTTACTTCATTATTGCTTGATTGTCGTATAGACTAGTTTTAGGCAGTCCTAGTGTCAGGATTTTTCAATATTAGCAATATCTTCGGCCTCATCATCGCTTTCCATCAGGTGAGACAGCGGTCAAATGATTGCCTATCTAACGTAAAAATAGCTTTTCATTAAGCTTCTCATTAAGCAATTAAGTATCAGTAATGAGTTATTGTATTGTATTGTATATGTAATGGTGCATATTATGTTATTAATGGCCTTGATTCTGTATATGGATTTCGTCCCAACCGGTGTGATAAAATAACTTTGAACGCATCTTTTTGTGTACCTACTTTTTGCTCTTCAGCTTCTGTGATGTCAATTGGCAGGAATTTGACTTTGCCATTGGTATTTCATAGAGTCGGACCACGGTTAATTCTATGGTCGTGACATTGACATCAATAAATCCTATCATGTGCGGTGTAAATTGCGGTGGCCGTAGGAATCCATAAACGTAGACTTGAAGTTGAAGTTGAAGTAAAAATCACTTTGTTTTTGAATTTCTATTTGTTCTGCGAATGCGGATTCCTCAAATTTGTGTGATAATTCAGTTTAAAATCCCCAAGTAATGCTAAAAACCTCATGAAGACATCTACTAAGTCCTATTTCAGTCGAATGCTAATAAAAATCGATAATGGCGCTGGTAACATGGATAAAACTTATCATATTCTTGTGTCTACCTTACATAAGTTTACAGCAGAACGTTTACCGAGACGATATAATATTTAACTACAATAATACGTGAGTAATCTATCTAATAATCTAAGATTTATTCGACAATTATTCCAATACGGTGGGCTCCAATAGTGGGTACTATTGCATTACCACAATTTCATCAGGCATTATTTTAAGTTTTGTACAGTCAAGTAACAATAGTTATTAACTGATAAAAAAAATGATAAGTTTAAGTACATTGCATCTTGCTACCTTGACATGAATCAAAGACATTCTGGGTATTCCCTTGTTTGGGCTTGTTGAATGAATCAATCATATATTTTCTTAGAAATCTAAGAACTCGATGTAATCTTATATTATATCTTTATTTATTATTATTATTGTTGATACACTGAGCAGCTTATTAAGCTGATAAGTGTATATCACTTTTGTATGTTTGTCCAATCTATTTTTGAAAGAGTTTATTGAAGCACTTATCACTGTCTCTGGTAGCATATTCCACACTCTAGTTATGCGGTTCGGCAGGAAGTGTTTTGGGGGATTGCTTGCACTTGCATGTTTGATCAGTTTCCTGGAATGCCCTCTCAGTACCTTGTTTGTATCCAACTGAAAGAGTTTACTGGAGAGGTCTATGTTATAATGCTCGGTTAAAATCTTATATGTCTCTATTAGGTCACCCCTTTGTCTGCGCTGTTCCAAGGTTGTTAAACTAAGTTGTTGGAGTCTATATTCATAGCGGTGATTTTTGAGACCTGGGATCATTTTAGTCACTCTTCGCTGTACTCTCTCCAGTAAATCAATGTCCTTTTTGAAGTAGGGATTCCATATCTGAAATGCATATTCCAGTAATGGTCGCACATAGGTTTTATACAGTTTCAAAAACAGTTCTTTATCAATGTATAGGAATGCTTTGCATATTATATAGATAATGCTGTTTGTTTTTTTAGTTATTTGCACTATGTGGGTTTCCCATTTGAGATTGGCGGTGATGGTAACTCCCAGGTCCTTTTGGCTGTCAACAACTTCTAGTGGGCTCTGTTTATGTGTCTAATAAAGTTTGGATGATATATTTAATTTTTATAATTGAGTATTGTCCATTTGAAATGGGTGTTGAAACAGTCAGTATTAAATTTAAGATCTTTTATTAACTACTGTATGATAATTATTTATATTCATATTCTTTTTGATAATAGAATTGATTGATAATCAAAC
Source organism: Lomographa bimaculata (assembly GCA_948107665.1). Classification (NCBI taxonomy): domain Eukaryota; kingdom Metazoa; phylum Arthropoda; class Insecta; order Lepidoptera; family Geometridae; genus Lomographa; species Lomographa bimaculata. The sequence goes on from OX403614.1 coordinate 6,488,173, forward strand.
GGCAAGCAGGGAAATGTATGTATGAAATAAATATTAGTATAGTCAGAAATAGTTAATATTTTTTAAATATTGGCTTCGCAATCTTGTGCATTTAGCCAGTGTCGAGTAATAATTTATTCAAGTGTGTTTCATATTAAAAGTCCTAGTCACAAGTCACAGTCAAGTTTTAAAGTGAAGGCGAAAATCTAGTTTTTTAACTTTTGTATGATTTGCCTATACTTATGCACATTTACTAAGTATTAACGGTTAATAATCCACCATTATTACACATTAACACTCGAAGAATCACAGGTTTTGGAAAAATATACAAAATCAAGACATTTTTTCATATTCACGGCAAAAAAAAAGTGTAGTTAATATTCTGGTATGCATATAGTGGCCTCGATTCTCATGTACACACTAAATTAAATTTAAACTATCCCTGTCTCTTACAAAATAGAAACACAAGACAGAGATAGCATACATTTTAGTGCTGTCAAGCTAGTTTATCAATTAAAATATGAATAGCAGAAGCAGAAGGGCGCATGTTTTTAGTCAACACCAATTACATACTCGACTAAGCTTGCATAGACATCTAAGTTCTGACTAACTTGACAGCATTAAAATGTATGCTGTCTCTGTCTTGTGTTCCTATTTTGTAACAGAAGGAATAGTTTAAATTTAATTTAGTGTGTGACATAACAGGAATCCTTTTATAGTATCACTTAGTTGTCCATCAGTTGGTCTGTCTGTCGGGCAAGACTGTCTTGCGAAATGGTGTATAAAGTTGAAATTATATCAAACTAGTGGTGCCCCTCAGCTTCGTCCACTATTATCAAGTTAAAAAGTTGCCTATGTGTTAATCCTAGTTATAAGCGATGTACTTTCCAAATTTCATCCATATCCGTTCAGCTGTTAAAGCGTGAAGAGGGAACAAACATACTTACAAACTTACACACAAACTTTCGGATTTATAATATTAGTAGGAATTAGTAGGATACTAAGGTATCATACTAATACCATCTATTAGAAGTCCTGGTTCATGCGATGCATGACCAAAATGTTAGTACTTATTTAGTTCAATAATTAGCATTGCAATTGAGAGCAATGCCACCAGCACAGGGGTCGGCAACCTTTTGAGTCGGAAGAGCCAAAAATTACAATTTACAAAATTTCAAAGTTTTATAGAGCCACAATTTTTTTTCTTGTCAACAATAATCCTTAATGGCAACAATTATACCTAATGTACTATAAGTATCGTATCTTTGGAGGATGTACTTTTGGAGGCTTGTTAATGGCTCGATAGAAATGGTGCCTAATCCTTGTAAATCGATTCAGAACGTTTTTTTCAATTGTTTTTTTCAATAAATAATATTTGCGTATGGAACTAAAGAGCCGCAGCTTCATATCCAAAGAGCCGCATGTGGCTCGCGAGCCGCAGGTTGCCGACCCCTGCACCAGCATGATGGGAGCTTTACCTACTGGTGGGCTTGAGCACTTGAGTTACCTATAATATAAGCTCGATAACTTTTATGCAACTTTTTTCCTGCTCCTTGTTTTTCAGATACGTGTATAACACGATATATTCAGTCACTGTGGACAAGAATACTGAGTATATAATGGAGTTTGCAGGGGTAAGTAATATTTTTAACCTCATCAGTTCAACTACTGAGGCAGGAAATCACTTTTAGCGATAGTCGCCTGTTGTGACACTTAACATAACACAAATCAATACAAATACTGTTTATTGGAAAACCAATGAAAACATTTTAAGAACCAACTAAATAAACAAAAGCTTGAAGGAGTTTCACAATAGGCGGTCTTATTGCATAAGGCAATCTCTTCCAGACAACCTTAGCGTTGATAAACATCTGGCACAGGTGTATACTAAAAAGTAGGTAATAAATAGAATGGAACTATTCATATACATATATATATATTCATCAAAAGTACATAGATGACAATGTTAATAATAAACTACATATATTATTTAAAATAGTTGATACATACATTAATACACATATACATATTATATACATATAACATATAATTACACATATTTATAGTATTTATATACATACAAATAATACTTGCTTGTAACCTATTATTTTCATCTTATGAAGTGAAACAATTAAGTATTCTCTATCTGAATCACTAAGCCTAGGAGTTAGTGAGAAACTGGAGCACTAACTCGTCTCATAATAAAAAAAAAAGAATGTGTCATATAAACACACAATACTAGTGAAATTTTTGTATTACAGGGAAACATTTTACGAGAGGTGTCTAAACATATCTGAAAATTTGAAATAATTCGCTTGTATAGTTTCGACGTTAAAATCCTCTGTCAGACCAAGTGCTGAACCATCCAAGTAAACTTAGAGACCTCGTTTCGCTCAGTCAATTAATGAAGATAATAGTTTAAAACTTTCCTCTTTTGCATATAAGAACAAGAATAAGAAAATTTTATTATTTTAACCGTGTGATAATCAGGAAACTTTCCTTTTTTGCGTAAAAGAACAAGAATAAGAAAATTTTATTTTTATAACCGTGTAAAAATCAGGAGTCAACAGTTTCAGTCCTTTGGGGACGTATAATAGTTTTAACATAACTTTAGACATAACAGTGTATACTGTTATATACATACACATAATGCTTTGTTTTACATGCATTATGTCACAAACGACGGCGTTCGATACAAACCGCGTTTGTCACACATGAAGTTCACCACTACCACGTTTATCCTAAATAACACAATCAAAGCTGTGGGGCAACAGCTAGTATACCAAAATGATTACAATAAAGATAATGATAAATTAATTATTTTTAGAATGACACAAATTTTGACAACCCGGCAAGAGTGTCAGTGGCGAGCAATTCAGCCAACAGAACATATCCACTGTTTATCACAGCAAGACAGCAAAAAGGTATGTGCTTATATGCAAGCAAAAATGTTAACATTAGTGTGACGCCTTCTATCCCAGGCGTGTCCTAACAACTGACGGTTTTAAAATTATTGTGACGCCTTCTATCCCAGGCGTGTTCTAACAACTGACGGTTTTAAAATGATTGTGACGCCTTCTATCCCAGGCGTGTCCTAACAACTGACAGTTTTAAAGATTGTGACGTCTTCTATCCAAGGCGTGTTCTAACAACTGACAGTTTTAAAATGATTGTGACGCCTTCTACCCCAGGCGTGACCTAACAACTGACGGTTTTAAAATGATAGTGACGCCTTCTATCCCTGTCGTGTCCTAACAACTGACAGGTTTAAAATAATTGTGACGCCTTCTATCCCAGGCGTGTCCTAACAACTGACGGTTTTAAAATCAGTGTGTCGCCTTCTATCCCAGGCGTGTCCTAACAACTGACGCTTTTAAAATGATTGTGACGCCTTCTATCCCAGGCGTGTCCTAACAACTGACGATTTTAAAATGATTGTGACGCCTTCTATCCCAGGCGTGTCCTAACAACGGAGGGTGATTGTGACCCAGGCGTGTTCTACCAACTACCGATGCTAAAATTAGCCGAAATAGATGTCGCAAGCGAGCTACTTCTCGGCTTTTATCGGATACATTTCGTTAGTGTGCCAAGAAACTACACGATCTAGTTCCCCCATCCTCGTTCTATCATTAGCAAGGAGACAAACTGCTAAGCAGCACCACTATATGGTAGACATTCCACAAATGCAATCGAAGCGTTTTGCTTTCACTTTCATTATGCGAACCGCAAGGGAATGGAATTCTTTTCCTAAGTCTGTGTTTCCTGATGAATACAATATGGGAGTCTTCAAGTCGCGAGTGAATAGGTATCTTCTAGGCAAGCTTGCTCCATCGTCGCATACCATCAGGTGAGATGGTGGTCAAAAGTTTGCCCATCCTAAATAAAAAAAAATAAGTAATATTGAAGTAAGACTGTTTTAAAACGTTGTGAACCCCCTGGGTGTGTTCAAGAAACTACCTTTGTTAACATTAGTGTGATGTCTTATACCCCAGGTGTGTTCTCCTGGCAACTACCGATGCTGGTGCAAACGCCGGTGGGATTGGAGCAGTTTGTTAATATTTCCCGGACTCTGTGCCCACACAACAACTTGTTTTCAGAAGATGAAGATACGTGCGGTGAGTTAGTTAGATACATATAGACATTTAAACGTAAGCAAAGCTTAAAAAAACCGACTTCACCGCTTTTATTTTGGTTATGGCTTGATCGATCAAATTCAAATGGGACAAATGGAAAAGCTACAGCTTTAAAACAAAAATGATTTAAAATCGGTTCACGTGGAAAGATGTTATGAGGTAACACACATAAAAAAAAACACTGAGTTGCACTCCGGGAATGCCGGCAGAAGTGAAAACTTGAACATTAACGTTGTAAACAGCAGGAGCAGGCATACATTTTCGCCGCGCTGTAGAAAGAGAGGGGGATATTACTTCCTCTCCTGCCCCGCGCCGTCTTACGAATTTTCGATCAGGTCACGTGCCTTGACGCGAGTTTAAAAATGTTTACCCATCCCAAAAAAGTGCACAACGCCGCTATAGAAGTTTTCACTTTAAAAAACAGTTGAATTGAGTACCTCCTCCTTATTTGTCAAGTGGGTAGAAAAATTTACTGGATGTAGGTAATTTGAGATTTCTTGCACACAAAAGTTAACAAAGTCGAATTGGTAGTGCGGAGTGCGGTCGCATGGAATGCGTTACTATTGCAACACAGAGCTAAGGCAACTGGAAGTGGCATTGAAGTACTTATGTATGTAGGCATCTTTTTTTCAATACCATTTTTTTATTAATATTCTGTTAATGGTAAGCGCTACGCATAGTAACTACAATGGAGCTCAGAACTTAGAATAACTAAGAATTTCGTGGCATTGACAGCGTTCCTCCTCCTGCGACTAGTTCTTATGTCTCGTATACAGACCGAATTCGCTGGCAAATTTGCATCACAATTGAAACGCAAGCAAAGCTTAATAAAACCGACTTCACCGCTGTTATTTTGGCTTTGGCTTGATCAATTTCGATAAAACTTATATGGGACCACCTCTGAAGTATATTTTTTTCTTTTTATGTGAGAGACGAGACGTGCAAGTCCATCGCCTCATTCACAGTTCACGATGTTTCGGTTCTATTGTTTATTATTACTCTGGATCTAAGCTCAATTGTATCGTTAGCTTTTAGTTTAAAATGCCCCCTGACGTTGGTTACGCTACTAAGCAGCTGGTACCGAGTTCGATTTCCGGTGGGAATACAAAATTTCTCCCCAAGGGAAAATTGTGTTTCTAGTTATGCATGTGATTGTGTATAATGTGTGTAACGTTAATGTTTGCAGCGCCCACGATAAAACTTCGGGTTTAGTTTGGGGCTGTGAGTGTGAAAGCGTTTATGTTTATTTACTAATTACATTTTGCACTGATCACTGATTATGAATAAATCAAACCACTAAATTACCTTATTAATTGTACGCTTTAAATAATTGCAGTATTGCCACCCCCAATATTTTAATTTTCTCTTCTCTTTTTGTTCACGCCTTCGTAGCCAACGGAATATGGACTAAAGTCTACTGTGGGCCTTTGATACGTAAATAAAAACAATACAATTATTGAGAAAATTATTTCACACTGGCAACAAGAATAGTAGTTTTAATTTTTCAGATCTACCAACACTGAACACGCCGATCGTCCATTTGACGTCGTCCTCGCCTGACCCGATAGACGTCACTATATCCGTGGAAACGGTCGATGATTTTTATATCAAATTGAATTCTACCACGAAAGTGAAAAGCACGCCGAGTCAACCAAGATATTATTTCTATCCGTTCAACCAGAGCAAGAATAAAATTGTTGATTTGAAGGCGCAGAATTTAAAACGCAAGCAGATGTGTAATAAAGAGCTTAATGTGTCGGAACAGAGTAAATTAAGGAGTTATTATGAGGAAATGAATATGTACTATAACCAGTCTGGATGGCTGTCAAGGTCTAAAAGTGTTATAGTCATGATAGAATCTGATGACGATATCTGCGCTGTTGTTTCTATACAGAATTTTTCAGTAAGTCCTTTTTTCCATCCATTAATACCGTGAGCCTATCGGACTCGGCCAAATTTCTAATTCAACATTCAAAATCGTTTATTCGCATGGGCTCCAAAGTGGCACTCATGAAAGTGATTCTCAAAATTACAGCCATGTCTAGTAGAACCTGGCAAGTAATTCGGCGGCGAATAAATTATTTTGAATTTTGAGGGCGGCGTATTCTTTGTGACGACAAAGTCCTTAATACTTATTAAAAAATGACAATTATTTTTGAATTTGTAATATGTATTATTACTGGCTGTGACCTGCGGCTTCGTGATTACTTTATATACCGTCATTGCTAAGTAGTGCACAATCCTGCACAATCTTGCAGGAGAATTGACAACTGAGCAGAATAAAAATAAATAATATAATTAAACGCAAGCAAAGCTTAAAAAACCGACTTCACCGATTTATCTTCGGAACTTTGATCAGATTAAATGCACTAAACATGCATTATTGACGATATATCAAGAAGTACTGATCGAATCTTGATCAAATTTAAATGGGACCAATGTGAAAGCAACATCATTCAAACAAAATCGGTTTACTTGGAAAGAAGTTACGAGGTAACACAGAAAAAAATACAGTCGACTCCTCCTACTTTTTTGTGAAGTCGGTAGAAAATAAATAAAAAAAGTTAAAATCTCAAATTAAAAAAATATTTTTCTTTACTAGTAAGTAAATTGTGGACATTAAGACAGTTTAGTAGTACCTGTCAAGTAAAATATGGCAACTCTTAGCTAGCTGCTAAAATAATAGCTTATAACTGCTACGAATGCTAAGTGCTACGGAATCATTGAACTAAAATGTGACGAGAGGTCACGAGAGGTCACAGCTGTTCATGAATTACAAGAATGTTAGATACTTACCTACCTAGGAAGGTGTGTGTTAGATACTGCTAATACCTTAACCTAAGTAGGTAAATGATATTAATATAGTTTTTTAGCAGTTAAATCAACATTTATTGGGAGTAAGTAAGTATCTTACATTCTCGTAATTCATGACCAGCTGTGACCTCTCGTGACCTCTCGTTATATGTTAGTTCAATGATTCCGTAGCACTTAGCACTCGTAGCAGTTATAAGCTATTATTTTAGCAGCTGGCTTAGAGTTGCCATAGGTAACTTGAGTGATTCTACTAAACAGTCTCAATGTCCACAAATTACTTACCAGTAAGTAAGGAAGAATCTTTTTTTTGAGTTGAAAAAAACATTATTTTCCATTATTATTTTATTCTGCACAGTTGTCCATTTTCCTGCAAGATTTTGCACTACTTAGCTGTGACCTCTCGTGACCTCTCGTCACATGGTAGTTCAATGATTTCGTAGCACTTTGCACTCGTAGCAGTCATAACTGCAAATCATACGAAGTGCTATTATTTTAGGAGATGTCTAAGAGTTGCCATAGTTTCTTGACAGTTATTTCCAAACTGTCTGCGCCACAATTGACTTAACAGTAAGAAAGGAAATTATAAAAAAAGGTAGCGGGTCAGAATTTCAAAGTCCTCCCATAAAATATTATCTTTGCATAAAATGTATCACTTTATTTTTTTTGAAAATTGATGAGTGCCTCTTTGGGGCCCATGTGAATAAACGATTTTGATGTTCCAGTGTCCAGTATTTGACAACGAAAGGGACATATTATACGATGGATACTATTTAACAATGACAAGGAGAGGTGGGATTACTCTTACTGTAAGTATAATTACTTAATTTGATTAAAAAATATTACTAATATAAAAAAAAATGCTAGACAGACATCGTATAACCACCATCTCATTGAACTGCCCGTTGGCTTAGTTGGGTGAGCTTTCGCCTTCTAAGCAGAGGTTCGATTCCCGGCGGGAACACAAGTTTTCTTCTCCCCAAGGAAAACTTGTGTTTCTGGTTCTGGCTGTGATTGTGTGTGTGATGTGAATGTTTCTGGCACCCACGACACAAGTCATCGTACTTAGTGTGGGGCTGTGAGTGTGATAGCGTTTATGTTTATGTTTACCATCTCACCTGATGGAAAGTGAAGATGCGGCCGAGGATGAAGCAAAGTGTGGTTGTCTAGAAGATGCCTATTTACTCCAGGCTTGAAGACTCCAAGATTATACTATTTTGGAAACAAAGACGCAGGCAATCAGTTTCATGCATATTATATATAACAAGCCATGCCCCGCGGCTTTGCCTTCTATTTTCAAGTAAACAATTAGCCTATGTGTTAATCCTAAGTATAAGCTACGTACATTCCAAATTTCATCCGAATCCGTTCAGCCGTGAAGAGGGAACAAGCATACTTACACACAAACTTTCGCATTAATAATATCAGTAGGATATATTTTTTAAATGTTTACTAATTCCATACCAATAATAATATGAATTATCAAGTAATTTAAGAGAGATATATACAACCTGTAACAAAAAGGTGTAGTAATACTTGGTGGTGTGTATGTGTACCGTGCCAGGAATCGTCTGCCAGAAAACGAAAGTCAAAATCTGACAAAAAAAAATCCGTACAAAAATTAAAAATTATATTTTTCAAATACTTTTGACAACCCTACAGTTACATGTGCGGCAACCGGAGATATTTGTTCTGTACAAAAATTAAAAAATATTATTTTTGCCAACCCTACGATTACATCTGTGGCGCGTGACCTTTGTTATGGCCACCACTGTCAGACGTCTAGGTCCAAAGGCTATGTGGTGTAGAACGGTAGCTGATGAAATAGGGTTGCAAATGACATAATTTTTAGACACTTTAATTCATCATAACTCAATATTCATGGGGCTGCCGCGAATGCAGAAGTTCCTGTAAGGCTCCATACATTTAGCTAGATGTGTGACTTGAGTATTACTACACCTTTCTGTTACACATTGTATATATGCATATACGTCTATACGTCAATGCATATACCTTTTTTAACCACAGCCAATTATCCCCCTTGCATGGTTGCACATAAAGGTGCATTTTGCGTAAATGACATCGTGGCGGTTACGCGAGGTCACGCGTGGCAATCTTTGATTTTTATGGTTTTATTCGAATTTCGTGAAAACGCGCCACAAAAAAAGTAAAACAAGCTAGAACTCATTGGTCTAGTAAACATAATTGAGTTTATATAAAATAACTTTCACTGTGTTTTGATATCAAATGGCGGAACGAAATTGTTACAAAATACAAATTGATGTTTTTTGCATGACATTTGATTTTTTTACACGCTTTTTTTTTTAAATAAATTGTTTTTTTCTTATTCACACTATTATAAATTTATATTTATTAAAAAAAAATTCACTATTCTTAATTCAAATGTATTATCTATATTTTAGTTTTATTTTCTATATGAAGAGTGTTTTTTCGTTTTTTTTAACTATTATTTATTTTCTACTTTTTTGCAAATTGAATAATGTAATAATCTTATCGAATTAGTATATTGTCATCGGTCCTCAATACATCTACAAAGTTTGAATGAAATCTGACCGTTTAAAGTAGGTCAAAATCGCGCCCAAAGGAGTCGGTTACAAACATACAAACATACAAACATACAAGTGAAGCTAATATAAAGCGTGTGACAGATTCAGACGAATATTTTTATTTATCTGGTTTTATTATGAATGCCGAGTAAAACTCACGCGTTTTAGGAGACGAAAAAAAAAAGAAAATTGACGTCACTCTAAATCCAATATGGAATTCTAAGAGCTTGTTTTAAAAAAATATTCAAAGACTTGATTCCTAAAAATCCTTTGTCGTACCGATGATAAACGTTGAAGCGAAACACTTCGAGTGACCTTCATCATACTAATATTACAAATCCGAAACTTTTTGTGTATATGTGTGGGTGTATAGATCGCTATTAGTGATAAGGCCGCCTGTTGTGATACTTTACGTATAAGCTTGTTTGTTACCTTTGTTTTATCTCATCTTATAAAGTGGATCAATATAGTATTATCTATCTATCTATCTATCTATCTATGTTTGTTCCCTCTTCACGCTTTAACGGCTGAACGAATTTGGATGATATTTAGAATTTACATCACTTGTACCTAGGATTGACGACCCATTTGGCGCAGTGGACAAGTGTCCGCCTTGTGCGCCGTGGGTCCTGGGTTCGATTCCCGGCAGGAGCACAAATTCCTTCCCAAGGGTTATTTGTGCTTCTGGGTGTAATGTGTGTGATTTGAATGTTTCCGGCACCCACGATACAAGTCTTTGAACTTAGTGTGGGGCTGTGAGTGTAAATGCGTTTTGTTTGTTTGATTAACAGGCTACTTTTTAACTTGATAACAGCGGGCGAAGCTGCGGGGCACGGCCAGTGTACCATAATGTTGTATTTTCAGCAAGATACGTTCCCCCTCGGTTTCTACATAGTGTTTATAGTGAAGACTTCTGATGAGGACTGTACCGATACCACGACAAACGGTACAGTCGCGCAATACTTTGGTTGGAGTAACAAGCAGTACATAGAGATTGCCAACGGAGGGAGGGTTAAGAGATTCAGGTCAGTCTGAAATATAATATATAAATAGTCGTTTAGAATGGGCACCTTTTAGGCAAGCATGTCCCATTTTCGTCCGCATCGTCACTTGCCTATCCAGCATAAAAAAAAGTATCTTAAAATTACTAGTATCATGTTGAAATGTTGTCTTTTTTAAACTGACTTCAAAAAAAGAGGATGAGAACCTCCTCTTTTTTTGAAGTTAGTTTAAAAAAGACAACTTGTGTTTTTTTATGTGTCCTGTGTTTCTAGGTGAACCGATTCTGATGGTAATTTTTTTGTTTGGAAGCTGGTGCTTTCTATGTGGTCCCATTTAAATTTGATCAAGATCTGACCAGTAGTTTTTGAGTTATCTTCAATAATGCGTATTTAATTGACTTTGACTATATTGTTTTTTGACTGCGTAGTGTGTCTAGTTGGTCCCATATAAAAAAAAATATTATTATTCTTTTTATTTATTACTTTTTCTTAAGCTAAGGTTTTCTTCTTACAATATTTTTATAAAAGTAGTATAAACAATACAATATTACAAAATAAAGAAAACTGTAAAAATTAAAACCTAAACCTAGTATGCCACCAACAACGGGGCAGGGCCCAAGCTACCGGTAGGTCAGTGCTGCAGAGTGAGGAACCTCCTGACAATACGTGCCATGTCCAAGAGTACTGCCCCACTGAATCTGACCCTTGATCCAACCATTTAGCGAAAGCCTCTTGAGGTGTTGATCGAGACTTTTCGCTATATTATTATTATTATTGTCTAGATCTGATCAACGCATCCGGAGACAAAGCGGTGAAGTCGGTTTTTTGAAGCTTTGTTTGCGTAGTAATTTATTGTTTATTCTCGTTTTTATTTGTCTCTTAGAGCTTTTATTCCTATTAGCAAATGTGCGAGCGAGATAGAAACCAAAATTAATAAACGCTCTGAACATATTTTACAATAAATAAAATTTGAGTGTCTGTTTGTAATGTCTCCTTTTTTTGAAGTCTGTTCAATTCGTATTCTTTCTTCCAGTTTCACAATAATCGAGACTATATCGTACCAGGAGTACATAATAGCGGCGGCGGTAGCTCTCGCATTTTTCCTCTCTTTCTACGTCGCTTTTGTTATCTCTATCATCTGCGAGAGAAGGAAGGAGTTGCATGACAGACTGGTTGTAAATGAGGGTGAGTGATTTATATTTATCTAGCCAGTGGTGGATTTATCAGCAGGCTGAGTAGGCTGGAGCCTAGAGCGGCAGATTTTAAGGGCGGCAAATTTGGGACCATCTTTTTTTTACCTAGTACACATTCATGCTAATTGGGGCAAAGGTGGTGTAATATAGAGCCCACACTATCGTCCTAATTACACCAACTTTCTTAATGAAATTGTAACTTTATGACTTGGGAATCGTAATATTTAATTGACAAAAATATTGTAATTAATATGATTTTGAACTAGGATTGTACAGGTCGGAAAGGGCGGTAAAATTTGAGTAGCCTACTTGCGGCAAATGTGTAAAACCGCCACTGTATCTACCAATCAAATCTGCGAGATTGCAAAACAAGAAAAAATGGTTGTCTGTAAAGTTTTACGGACGATAATTTTACGTGATAACGTCATAAGACGAACGCTTTGCCGATCGTGCCTCTCTATCGCTTGTTCCGCGCTCTCGCTTGCACGCTCGGCTCAGGCGGAACGTGACACTTTTTCGTGCGTGCAGCCGGTGTTTATCGATTTATAAGACGATTGAAAGTTGCTAGCCTGTCGATATTCTATAAAATACATTACGGTGAATGTGCACAGGAACTACACAACCTTGTTCCCGCTTCACCTTTTTCCTTACATCCAGATAGACGGCGTCGCGTCACCCATTTATGGTTGAAATACCGTTCATTCGAACGAAACGTTTCGCGTCTTCGTTCATTTATAGAACAGCAAAAGAATGGAACGCTTTGCCGTCGTCTGTATTTCCCGGAAGGTACAATTGGGTGTGTTCAAAAGTAAATTGAATAGGTTTTTATTGAGTAAGCGTGCTCAACCTTAGACTACATCGTCACTTTCCATCAGGTTTGATTATAGTCAAAGGTTTGCTTATTCATTAATTTAAAAAAAAGATTAGTGCGTACCAGTGGGTGTGCAATTGTTCAAATCAAAATCGTTTATTCACATGGGCCCCAAAGAGGCACTCATGAAAGTTAATGATTCTACGGCCAGATTCGCAAAATCACAGCCATCTCGAGAAGATTATTATTTATGCATTTTAGCTGGTGTGTATGTGTGTCGTGCCGGGAATCGTCTGCCAGAGAACGAAAATAATAGATAATTCATTTCATACAAAAATAAAAAAATATTTTTTTCTAATATTTTTGCGTTCGTAGTACCATGCTTGGAAGTCGATGATGTGGTTTAAGATCCTCGTCCAAGCCAACCATCTGAGTTCTTCCATGACAAATCTTGTTTCGTGATAATTATTGCTGCTGCGTCAGCAAAATCTACCCACAGCTGGGTCGAGCTGGGTCCCAAACCATAATCCTGAATCCACCACATTATATAGATAGTCTAGCTAGTGTGTGTGTAGTGTAGAAAGATAGATAAATCCTTTATTTGACCACCAAAAAGAGAGCACTAACAAAGGAAACCTTAAATCTTAAATAAATCTTCAATGTGACATAGGAACACAAACGGCGGTCTTATCGCTCATAGCTCTTCTACCAACCAAAGGAGATAATCACACAACACTTTTTTTTAATGCAAAATAGGCAAGCATTTGACTACTATCTCACCTGATGGAAAGTGACGATGCGGCCGAAAATGTGACATGCTTGCCTAGAAGATACCTATTCACTCTTGACTTGAAGACTCCCAGATTATACCCCTTGGGGAACAATGACGCAGGCAATGAATTCCACTCCTTCGCTGTACGGATGATGAACGTAGAAGCAAAATGCTTCGAGCTAACTGGAGATATGTCAACCATAAATGGATGACGTTTGACAGTTTGTCTGGTTGTTAGATGGTAAAACGGGCATGGGGGAATTAACTCATGTAATTCCTGCGCACTCTCCAAAGTGCAAACTAGCCTCGATATTTAAAAAAGTAAGTATACGTTTGGGCCCACAGAGGGTCCGCTCGTGTGCCCAAAGGTACCCCACGACGGCATTAACGTAGGCCCCGTGCGGCGCCGCCACGTCACCATCATGGACCACAGCGGGACCAGCACGTCCCACCAACGGCTCGTCGGGGACGGAGACGGAAACGGTAACTGGGTTTTGTTTTTTCTCGCTTCGCTCACACACCCTTCCATTTTCAAATAGCAATAATCGATGGACGTTAGTAGTTAGGGCGCAGTGCTTTGCTGCGCAGGAGTTCGAATTTTATAAGTGGGTGTCCATTGACGTGAGGTGTTTAGGTGGGGGACGGGGTCGAGCCGAATCTCACGCAATCTCACGTCGGGAGAGGGGGTGTCTCAGCAAATATCACGTAATGTTTTTTTTTGCAAGATACAGTGTAAAATTGCGAGAAAACTGGGTATAATGAAGTAAAAAAAACAACTGAATTATGGCTAAATCATATAGTTAGTAGGGGTTAGTCTTAAATAAAAATAATAGAACAAAATGTGTGTTAAATAAATTCAACGCAATCAAGCACATATTAACTTATTTACATTAAATATACGCATTCGACAAGTCTCACGTGAGTTTAGGGGCGGGGGTAGGGGGTCGAGCAACATCTCACGACATCTCACCAAGGGGAGAGAAGGGGTCGAAAACAGCAATAATCGATAGATGTTAGTAGTTAGAACAGTAAAGCCGGAAACGGTCATTGGGTTTTACTTTACAGTAAACTAGCTCGCTTCGCTCACCCTCACTACTTTTTTAATCCGTTAGATAGACGATAGTTGCTATAGCAGAACGTTCCGATGACGTCTTATCAATGAAGACTTAAACAGTAACTGGGTTTATGGTTTATGTATTACTAGCCGTGCCCTGCGGCTTCGCCCGCTATTATCAAGTTAAAAATTAGCCTATGTGTTAATCCTAGGTACAATCTATGTACGTTCCAAATTTCATCCAAATCCGTTCAGCCGTTAAAGCGTAAAGAGGGAACAAACATACTTACACACGTACACACAAACTTTCGGATTTATAATATTAGTAGGATTATACTGGTAAATTTGCTCGCTTCGCTCGCTGTCTATTCCTTTTTTTACCCAATTGACAATATTTGCGGAAACAGAGCGTATATTAAACTCGCTCGCTTCGACTCCTTTTTTGCTCCATGGACAAACAACTATTTCTACTTGTTAAGGACTCAAAATGGCTAACATTGCATGCTTCGCTCGCACTAGAAATTAGTAGCGCGTATTTGAGAAATGTGTTTGTTTTGTAAAATTTATTGTAACCCAAATTTTATTTGCCATTTGGTTTTTTGTAACGCTTTTACACTCACAGCTCCACACTTAGTTGACGTTGAAGAATGACTTGTGTCGTGGGTACCGGAATCATTCACATCACACACAATCACAAACAGAACCAGAAACCCAGAATACCTTGAGGAGAAAACTAGTATCCCGTTCGGAAGTCGAACCCGGTACCCCGATTCTTAGAAGGTGAACTCTCACCCAACTAAGTCAACGGGCAGTTCAGTGTTACTCCTGGACTTCTGGTTATCAATATTTTGTAATTACGTATTCCGCTCAGTAGACGGCAGCTCGTCATCCGACACCGAGTCTGACATCAGTACGGTGGCGACGGAAGACATCGTTCCCGAAAATGACGTGTACAGAGCTGGCGGGAAACTATGCGTCGCGAACTTAGCAAAGTAAGTTAGAAATAAGTTAACTATTTTCAACCGACTTCAAAAAGGAGGTTCTCAATTCGACTGATTTTTTTTTGTATGTATGTTAGGCGATATCTCCGCCAATTACGGATCGATTTTGATGTTTTTTTTTGTTTGGTAGAGTATACTTCAGAGGTGGTTCCATATAAATTTTATCGAAATCGGTCAAGCCAAAACTATAAGCGATGAAGTCGTTTTTTTTAAGCTTTGCTTACGTTTCAATTATCATTGCAAGAAAAAAAGGTGATGGGAATATGCTTACTAACATTTTATATGTTTTTGTTATTACTTTGCTGGTAAAAAAATTGCATCATAACATTTCATATTAAAATAAATATTTGAACATGCAACTATGTTCTATTTTGTCGTTCTTTTACAGACTTCCCAAAAAAGGAGGAGGTACTCAAGTCGACTGTTTTTTTATTTTATATTTGTGTTACCTCATAACTTCCTTCCATGTGAACCGATTTCGATTTTTTTTTTAGTTTTTAAGATGTTGCTCTCCAATTGGTCCCATTTAAATTTGATCAAGATCTGATCAGTATTTCTTGAAATATCGTCAATAATGCGTATTCTGCGGCCTACTTTGACGATGTTCTCGTTTTTGACCGACTCGACTTCAAAAGTTATGTCATAACTTCTTTCGTTTCGAACCGATTTTGAATATTATTATTTGATAGCTGGTGCTTTCTTTGTAGTCCCTTTGAAATTTGATCAAGATCTGATCTCTAATTTTTGAGTTATCGTCAACAATGCACACGCAATACATTAAATCTGATCAAGGTTCCGATGATAAAGCGGTGAAGTCGGTTTTTTGAGCTTTGCTTGCATTTAGTTATTTTCTGACATCCACAATCCAATCCCTATCAAGGAAAGTTGACCAATCATTAATCACCAATCATCGTGAACTGACGTCACGAATGAGTGGCCAATAGCCTGCATTTTTTTAGTTCGAGATAGGCCAACTTTTGACCACTATCTCACCTGATGGTAAGCGACGATGCGGTCGACGATGGGGAAAGCTTGCCTATTCACTCGAAACTTGAAGACTCCCATATTGTACTCATCAGGAAACACCGACTCAGGCAAGGAGTTATAATCCTTTGCTCCTTGCATTTTGCTATTTTGAATTTCTCATGCATTGTTATCACTTTCAAAGTTTGTGTGGGGCTGTGAGTGTGAAGCGTTTGTTTTTTCTTCAGGTGCCGGCCGCGCGTTCTCCAAGCACGTTCTAAGATGTATCTATGGAACGTGCTTACTGTCGCTGTATTCTATACTCTACCTGTCATACAGTTGGTGGTCACTTATCAAAAGGTAGGTTACCTTTTTCTAAAATTATTGTATAGGAAAATCGTATATAAAATTGTATACACTGGTATACATTGTATTATTGAATAGGTATTTGAATATTATCTTTAAAAAACGCTTTCACTCTCACAGCCCAATACTTAGTTCGATGACTTGTGTCGTGGGCGCCGGAAACATTCACATCATACACGCAAACACAGCCAGAACCAGAAACACTAATTTGCCTTGGGGAGAAAACTTGTGTACCCGCCGGGAATCGAACCCGATACCCCTGCTTAGAAGGCGAACGCTCACCTAACTAAACCAACGGGCAGTTCAATTCACTTGTGACAATGGAATTTTTAATAAAATAATTGTTATATCTATATTATGTAGTCGCCAGAAAGCGCTAGTGCAGTTTGCAATATATACTATCTATTTATCTTATTGATTGCCTTTGGCTAATAGTTGGATGAGCGTTCGCTTTCACTGGGGAACACCCAGTTTTCTCCCCAAGGAAAATTTGTGTTTCTGGTTCTGATTTTGTGTGTGATGTGAATGTTTCCTGCACCCACGACACAAGTCATCGAACTTAGTGTGGGGCTGTGAGTGTGAAAACGTTTATTTATTTTATTTAATATCAATGTTACAGATGTTAAATCAATCCGGCAACCAAGACTTATGCTATTTCAACTTCCTCTGCGCGCATCCGCTGATGGTCCTCTCAGACTTCAACCATGTTTACTCCAACCTCGGTTATATACTGCTGGGAGTGCTGTTCCTCTGTCGCGTGTGGCGCAGGCATAACGTGCACCGTGTGAAGACTGCCGCAGAGGTAAGAACTACCTTGTATGTACAACTACTTTGAATATACAACGACCTTGTATTTACAACGAATTTGTACATAAACGACTGTGTACATACAATGACCTTAAACATAAACTACTTTGTACATACAATTACCTTGTACTTACAGCTACTTTGTACATACAACGATCTTGTACATAAAAGACTTTGTGCATACAACGACCTTGTACATTTAATGACTTTGTATATACAACGACCTTGTATATACAGCGACTTTGTACATTCAACGGTCTTGAACATAAACGATTTTGTGCATACAACGACCTTGTACATTTAACAACCTTGTATATAAACGACTTTGTACAAACAACGACCTTGTACATATGATACATTGTATATACAATGACCTTGTACATAAACGACTTTGTGCATATAACGACCTTGTACATACAATGACCTTGCACTTACAGCTACCTTGTACATGCAACGGTCTCGAACATAAACGATTTTGTACATAAAACGACCTTGTACATAAACGACTTTGTACATACAACGACCTTGTACATTTAATGACCTTGTATATACAACGACCTTCAATACATTACGACCTAATATATTTGGCGAGCCAATTGGCGCAGTGTACAAGTATCTGTTCTCTACGCCGTTACTTCTAGGTTTGATTCCCGGTAGAAGCACAATTTTCCTGACCCAAGGGACATATATGCTTGTTAATTTTCTATTAACTAAATAAAATGTTGACTTTGACTATAACTTAATGAACAGAAAGAGCTCGGCATCCCGCAACACTTCGGCCTCCTATACGCGATGGGGGTCGCGTTGGTCAGCGAAGGGTTGCTGTCCGCTGCCTACCACGTCTGCCCAAACAGTATGAACTTTCAATTTGGTGAGTGCACTTAAATAGACTTTTTTTTTAGTTTTGACTCCGCAAATTAAAATAAAATTTATTTTCCCTTTAATAGAGACAGTAAGAAACGTTTGATTGAACACATTCTTATTATATCTAGATAGATAAACAAAACAAACAAACGCATTCACACTCACAGCTCCACACTAAGTTCAAAGACTTGTATCGTGGGTGCCGGAAACATTCACATCACACACACATTACACCCAGACCAGAAACACAAATGTCCCTTGAGAAGGAATATGTGCCCCTGCCGGGAATCGAACCCAGGACCCGCGGCGCAGAGGGCGGACACCTGTCCGCTGCGCCAACTGGGTAGATAGATATACTCTTTATTGAACACATTAAAATAACATAGAACACAAATAGGTATGCGGTAACAATTATATAAGTGTAACAATAGGCGGTCTTATCGCTGAGAGCGATCTCTTCCAGACAACCTTTGGATTGATAAAAATGTAATAGGACGAAGATTATTATTTCGAACTGATAACTAACTTTTATCCCAACAAAACATAGCCTATGACACTCAGGGATAGTGTAGCTATCTATTAGTGACAGAATTTTCAGAATCAGATCAGTATAGAGATTACCTTTTACATACAAACAAACAAACAAACTTTACTTCTTATGTTAGTATAGATTAAAATCTCGTGTCATGTCACGATGTTTGTGGTCGAACTCTTTCGAAACGACTCGACCTATTCTGATGATTTTTTGTATATTTGGTAGGTATGAGAATACTTCGTTAATTACTTTTAACCCTTCCACCCCAACCCTCCATTTTTTCATCGTGATTTTAATTTTTTTTTTGTATGAACAATATTCAAAAAGTTTTCAGTATGCTTTTAAAGTACTAGGCGACTATAAACGCGAAAGAGGGCAACACATGCGGGGAACAGCTATTACTTGAGTTTTGCCGCGAACGTGAAAAAATGGCGTTGTTGATTTTGTATAATTTTCCAAAACCTGTGATTCTTCGAGTGTTAATGTGTAATAATGGTGGATTATTAACCGTTAATACTTACAAAATGTGCATAAGTGTAGGCAAGTCATGCAAAGTTGAAAAACGTGATTTTCGCCTTCGCTCCAAAACTCCAATAGAAGTTCTAGTAAAGTTTCTACCACTTTACTAGGGCATGACTTGACTATGACTGTCTACTTGACTTTGACTGTGACTTGTGACTAAGACTTTTATTATGAAGAATAGAAATTGATAATATTTGTTTAATATTTCGACTGAAGGACTATGCATCCATGGTCATGAAATAATTATAAAAAAAAAAGCAGCTATTACTTCCTACTAATATCCTTACTAATATTATAAACGCGAAAGTAACTCTGTCTGTCTGTCTGTCGCGCTTTCTCGCCAAAACTACTGAACCGATTTGAACGAAATTTGGTACACAGATAGTCTAGAGCTTGGGAAATAACATAGGCTTCTTTTTATCCCGGAAATCCCGCGGGCCCGGGACTTACGCGGGGCGCTGCTAGTTATAGTAACACGCGGCGTTATATTGTTTATTTCTTGTATTTTATTTTGTTTTGTGCTTTGTCTTGTTGTTTTATGTAAATAATGTAACGTCGCGTGTTGTCCCGAATAAATGTATTTTGTTTCTTTCTTTCTTTCTTTTAATTATATATATTATTTATTCCAGATACGTCATTTATGTATGTGACGTCAGTGCTGTGCATGGTGAAGATATATCAGTCCAGACATCCGGACATAAACGCCAGAGCTCACGCGACTTTCGCTGTGCTTGCACTTATAATTTTTATTGGTAAGTTTTGTGCAAAAAAAACTGCCACAATATCATTAGAACACGGAGGTAAATTTCGCCACTATCTACAAGGCTATAATAGCTCAGGTGGAAGTCGGTCGGTCCCGAAACCAGAAGACCCCGGTTCGAGTCCAGATGATTTTAGCAAAAATAATTAAACGCAAGCAAAGCTTAAAAAACCGACTTCACCGCTTTATCATCGGAAACTTGATCAGATTTAATGTATTAAATACGCATTGTTGAGGATCACTCAAAAACTACTGGTCAGATCTTGATCGAATTTGAATGGGACCACATGGAAAGCACCAGCTTTCAAATAAAGAAATAATCATCAAAATCGGTTCATAACGAAAGAAGTTATGAGATAACTATTGAAGTCGAGTCGGTCAAAAACGAGAACATCGTCAATGTAGTCCACAGAATACGCATTATTGACGATATTTCAAGAACTACTGATCAGATCTTGATCAAGTTTAAATGGGACCAATTGGAGAGCAACATCTTTTAAACTAAAAAAAATATTCGAAATCGGTTCACATGGAAGGAATTTATGAGGTAACACAAATAAAAAAAAAAACAGTCGATTTGAGTACCTCCCACCCAGAGAAATGTTCTGTTCTGTGGAATGGAGAATCACCTCCTTTTTCGAAGTCGGTTAAAAATGTCCAATTGTGTGATGTTCCAGGTCTTGTGGGCGTTCTGAACGCCAACTTCCCGTTCTGGGTGGCGTTCACAATCCTCCATCTGGTCACGTGCTTCGTGATGACCTTCCAAATATACTATTTGGGGAGATTTAGATTGGGTAAGTTAAGAGGCCGGGGAGTCTGTGAACACTATAGGCCGTCTCTGTTTAACTGGCAAACTGTGCCCATGCTTGATGCGATAGCACTACCGACCGAACAAATTATGATAGGTGCCGTAATACCAAAAATTACGAATGAAAATGTATTGTTTAGCCATTGTTTTTTGCATTAATAGAACATTGAAATAATAAACTATGTTCCTGTTGTAATGACAAAAGAAATGTGTTAGTTTTTAATACAAAACGAATAAGTTAAAGATGCGACATTTACGTCGTAATAATGTGTGAAAATCAATTGATTTTTATTTCGTTTTAGGTAATTATTTTGTAATAAAAACTATTCAGGAACCTAGTCTAATACGTTTTTAATCTGACTAACAGCACAGTATGGTGGTAATATGCTTGAATTATAAATTATTTCGGTATTACGATTGTATGGGCAAATCAACTTCCGCAGGCCCCTTAACCTTTTTTTAAATTATTGTTTTTTTTTTCGGTAAATGCGCGGCAATTACCCAAGTTAATTCCCACATGCCCATTTTACGATCTAAAAACAAGACAAACTGTCAAACGTTATCCATTTATGGATGACATACCTCCAGTTTGCTCGGAGCGTTTCGCTTCTACGTTTATCATCACATTGCCCGCGTTTTTGTTCCCCGAGGAATTTAGGAGTCTTCAAGGCAAGAGTGAACACCTGATGGAAAGTGACGATGCGGTCGAAGCGTTCATGTTTATAAAAAACAAAACAAACAAATAAACGCATTCACACTCACAGCCCCACACTAAGTTCAAAGACTTGTATTGTGGGTGCCGGAAACATTCACATCACATACATTACACCCAGAACCGGAAGCACAAATATCCCTTGGGAAGGAATTTGTGCTCCAGCCGGGAATCGAACCCAGGACCCACGGAGCAGAGGGCGGACACCAATCCACTGCGCCAACTGGTCGTTTATGTTTTTTTATATTATTGTTTTATGTATTTTCAGATGTGGGTATGGTGTACCGTGCGGGTCGCGAACTGCTGACGAGACCGTTGGCCGCCATCACGCCAACTTATTGTGGCCGATGTGTGTTGCTGGTCATTGCCAATTTGGCCAACTGGGCGATCGCCGCCTACGGGTGAGTTGTTGTCACAGTAATTGATATAATCTGGGACTCCAGTGTAGACTCGAGTGAAAAAAAGAAAAGAAGATACCTCTTTTTTTTTTTTGTACAGAATATGCAAGCATTTGACGACTCTCTCACCTGATGGAAAGTGATGATGCGGTCAAAGATGGGACATGCTTGCCTGGCAGATACCTATTCACTCGAGACTTGAAGACTCCCAGATTATATCTTCTAAGGCAAGCATGCTACATCTTCCGCCGCATCGTCACTTTCCATCTGGTGATGTAGTGGTCGAATGTTTGCCTGTCGAGTATAAACAAAAAGTAGGTAGTAAATACTGGACGAAGTACCGTGAAATTTGTTACAAATATAGATAGATAGATAACACTTTATTGTCACACCTTACATAAGTCACTAACAAAAATTTCTTAACCTTAAAGTGTACAATCGGCGGTCTTATCGCTAAAGGCGATGGCCGCCTCACCAAACCAAATCATCCTGCACATTTTCTGTCCATCCAAAGGTTGTCTGGCAGAAATCGTTTAAAGCGATAAGACCGCCCATTGTACTACCTCATGTAACTGTATTATCTTAAGTTTTGCAATTTTACTTTTATTTGGTGTGCATTAAAGAATTACTGTGTTGAATTGTATTGTATAATGTACTCGTAATTTTATATATAAATAAAAAAATTTGACCACTATCTCACCTGATGGAAAGTGATGATGCGGCCGAAGATGTAGCATGCTTGCCTAGAAGATACCTATTCACTAAGAGTCCATTTTCATATTTTTATTTTTATTTCATATCATACATAAGTCCATTTAACGCGGGTAAACCCGCTGAGCACAGTTAGTAACAAATAAACACCTAAACACAAACCCAGCACACACTGTACAAGTATTTGGACACAGTGCGGGGCTGTGACTCTGTAAGTGTAATAGAGTATTTCTGTTAGTAATAATAATGAACACTATCGCAAATGATAAACTTCCGAGAAATAACAATGGAAAGGTCATTCTTATCATTATTATTATGTTATCTTTGCATTAATTAGTGGAAAATACATAAATTAATTTATCCAATTGACATTGTATAAGTAATATAATTTCGACTACATCGTCATCCGCCTTCGTGGCGCAATTGGTTAGCGCGTTCGGCTGTTAACCGAAAGGTTGGTGGTTCGAGTCCACCCGGGGGCGTTATTTTTGTGTGTTTATATTTTTTTAGATTTTGTATTTAGTTTTGTAGGAACACTATTTTTGTTTTTTTTTAGTTTTGTAGGTACTCTTACTGTGCTTAAAATTTGTCTCTTTAACCGATTTAAAAAAACAAAGGTTATGTGTTTGTGTAAAATTGCTAGAATATGCTCGTATTTTTTTATGTCCGATAGATTTGACCACAATCTCACCTGATGGAAAGTGATGATGCGGCCGAAGATGTAGCATGCTTGCCTAGAAGACTTCCAGACTCAATTACTTATATTGATATGAAATGTAATGTTTTATGTATGAAATCGTATTTTCGGCAAATTATGAACGTAAACAATCGACTGAAAGCAAAGAATACTGCACCTTATGTTCTGTTTTTTTTTTCATTTGCGGTTCGCACAATGAATGTGGAAGCAAAGCGCTTCGTCCGCATTTGTGGAATGTATACCCAATAGCGTAGTTTGTCTGTTTGTACGATGATAGAGATAGGGGATGTGGGAACAAGATCGTGTGATGTATACCATAGTAGTATTGGAACTTAGTACGGGCAGCTTTCTTTCGTTTTCTACGTGTAAATTTTTTTTTCTTTTAATTTTGGTACACTGGTAGTGGGCTTGAGCACTTGAGTTACCTATGTGATGTCTTGTAGGTAACTTAGTTCTTTGCTGTATATAGTTTTAGTTTAGTTTTAGGAAATAGGCAATTGGGCCGTAGATAGTCCTATAAAGAGTATTTGGATTGTATAACAGATTGTATAACCCTTCGTGCGCGAGTCCGACTCGCACTTGGCCGGTTATTTTACTTTTATTTTAACTCGCGACAAAACGTCGGTGAAACTTAAAGTTTGATGTTATTTATATTCCAGAGTAGCTCAGCACTCGAGGGACTTCGCATCGCATCTACTTCTAGTGTTGATGAGCAATCTCTTCCTGTACACGTTATTCTACATTGTGATGAAACTACTACATAGAGAAACCATACTGTGGTATAGGTATGTATTTTTTTTTATTTGTGACAGGCTAGTGTTTGACCACTATCTCACCTGATGGTAAGTGACGATGTGATCGAAGCTGGTAAACACACTAGACCTGGAATACGCAGGCTCTCAAGGATAACTGCCGGAACACCGTATTTGGCTTGGCGGCAGACTTTCAACTTGATGGTGGTAAGCTACTTTGGTAGCAAGCCAGGCGAGCAACTCACAAAATGCTCTACCACCTCTAATAGTATCTAATAGAATATATTTTAACCGACTTCAAATAATACTCATACTCATTTATTGATAACAAAAATAGTTATATGTCGAAATGTTATTAATTATAAATAATTTATAATAATAAAAAGATATAATAAAAATTATTCAATATGAATTAAATGACAGAATTATAAATATAGCAATGTCAAACAAATTAAAATACAAAAAAAACAAGAATACGTACATCACTGTAAGGCTCAATTAAAAAAATACTAATAAAACGCAAGCAACGCTAAAAAAACCGACTTCACCGCTTATATTTTGGTTTTGGCTTGATCGAGTGCGATAAAATTTATATGCGACCAGAAAACCAGAAGCACATATATAGCTTTGGAAAGAATTTGTGCTCCTGCCGGGAATCGAACCCAGGACCCACGGCGCAGAGGGCAGACACATGTCCACTGCGCCAACTGGGTCGTCAATTGGCGGAGTTATCGCGTAACATACATAATAAAAAAAATACAGTCGAATTGAGAACCTCCTTTTCTGAAGTCGGTTGAAAAGGAGTTTCTCATACTTCTTGTATCTTCTCATACAATTTTTTTTTTTTCCCGCTAACTATTGATCCTATAAAGATTCGTAATAGAATAAAAGTTGTTAGAAAGATAGTCAGCTGTCCTATAAAAAAAAATCAGATCGAATTTCGAACTTTCGTTCCTATGTCCACCTTTTTCCGGAATAGAACCACTGCGCGGCGCGGTGATGTCGTTCTATGCGGGACAGTGTAGTTTAAGAACCCGTATACATTTTTATGTCTGTCTCGCTCGCACAATTCATTCATTTTGAGAAATAAAAATTATGGAGCGAGTTATGGAAAATGTTGTCAATAACTTTACTAAATAATTATGTAACGGATACTTTAAATTAATTTTCGTTTAAATACTAGTTTAATAATAATTAGACGAAGAAAGAGTGAAAAAAATATAAAATCAATTTGACATCGATTTTCTCCGCCAATCCAAAAGCTAAGAAAACGAATATCAGTTTATAAGATCCGTGATATTATTATTTAGGGATTATATTGACAACATTTACAATAACTCACACCGTCAGTTTTATATCTCAAAATCAGTGAATCGAGCGAGCGAGAAAGACATAAAAATGTATACGGGTTCTTAAACAACTATATTAATTATACATTGGCCTCGATTCTGATGACACACACTAAATTAAATTTAAACTATTCCTGTCTTTTACAAAGTAGAAACACAAGACAGAGATAGCATGCTGCTGTGCTGTCAAGTTAGTCAGAACTTAGATGTCTATGCAAGCTTAGTCGAGTTTTTTTTTTTTTTTTTTTATTATTATTTCATGACCATGGATGCATAGTCCTTCAGTCGAAATATTAAACAAATATTAACAATTTCTATTTTTCATAATAAAAGTCTTAGTCACAAGTCACAGTCAAAGTCAAGTAGTCAGTCATAGTCAAGTCATGCCCTAGTAAAGTGGTAGAAACTTTACTAGAACTTCTATTGGAGTTTTGGAGCGAAGGCCAAAATCACGTTTTTCAACTTTGTATGACTTGCCTACATTTATGCACATTTACTAAGTATTAACGGTTAATAATCCACCATTATTACACATTAACACTCGAAGAATCACAGGTTTTGGAAAATTATACAAAATCAACAACGCCATTTTTTCACTTTCGCGGCAAAACTCCCTTAGTCGAGTATGTTATTGGTGTTGCCTAAAAACACGCGCCTTTCTGCTGTTAATATTTTAAATGATAAACTAGCTTGACAGCTCTAAAACGTATGCTATCTCTGTCTTGTGTTTCTATTTTGTAAGAGACAGGGATAGTTTAAATTTAATTTAGTGAGTGTACATCAGAATCGAGGCCAATGTATAGAATACATCATCTTAATATTTACGGAAAACATAGCATTCAGAAGAAAGTCGTAGAACTAAATAAGCTAAGGGTTAGAACAATAAATAAATAAATAAATTCAGGGTCTGAAAGCATTCTGTCATTTTACAAATGACCCTGTATACTTGAGTGTTCAATGTAAGACACTGGTGGAGCTTAGCCGCGAAAGTGAAAAAATGGCGTTGTTGATTTTGTATAACTTTCCAAAACCTGTGATCTTTCGAGTGTTAATGTGTAATAATGGTGGATTATTAACCGTTAATACTCAGTAAACGTGCATAAGTGTAGGCAAATCATACAAAGTTGAAAAACGTGATTTTCGTCTTCGCTCCAAAACTCCAATAGAAGTTCTAGTAAAGTTTCTACCACTTTTCTAGGGCATGACTTCACTATGACTGGACCTTGACACTTTTACTTGACTTTGACTTGTAACCAGGACTTTTGATTTGAAATACACTTGAAATATATTTGAGACTGACTAAATGCTCAAAATTGTCAAGCCAAAATAAAAAATATTAAAAAAACACTGGGCCAATTTATTGAATACACAGGAACATTTAAAGAGTTTTCTTTCATTTATAGTTTTGTGTGTATTTGTTTACAGCTGGGTGTTCATAGCACTTACTTACTCCGTCTGGTTTGGATCTGGGTATTTCTACTTAGATCAAAGCACCAATTGGGCGGTGAGTATTAAAAAAAAAACAAAAACATGTTGAAATTTGTGGATGCATAAAAAAATACTTTCAGAACTCTTTCTTCACGAGAACTGCTCGTTGGCTTAGTTGGGCGGCGTTCGCCTTCTAAACAGGGGTATCGGGTTCGACTCCCGACTGAAACACAAGTTTTCTCCTCAAGGAAAATTTGTGCTTCTAGTTCTGATTGTGTGTGTGTGTGATGTGAATGTTTCCGGCACCCACGACACAAGTCTTTGAACTTAGTATGAGGCTGTGAGTGTGAACGCGTTTGTTTGTTACTCTTATAATCTTCCTCTCTAATAAATAAAAATCAATGAAATTGGTTAAAGTATGAATGAAAAAAATAAGGCAGTGTTTTGATAAGATTAACAATATTGCTAGTAAGAATATTCTTCTAATTATTTACAATTTAAGAGGCAGAGGACTTTGTGAAACGAGTCGATTGCAAAACTCCGTCGCTATATAGGCTGTCTCTGTTTAACTGGCAAACTGTGCCCATGCTCTTGCGATAGCATCGACCGAACAAAAGTTGTTAGAAGTTATGATAGGTGCCGTAATACCAAAAAATATGAATGAAAATGTAATGTTTAGCCATTTTTTTTTGCATTAATAGAACATTGAAATAATAAACTATGTTCCTGTTGTAATGACAAAACAAATGTGATAGTTTTAATACAAAACGAATGAGTTAAAGATGCGACATTTACGTCGTAATAATGTGTGAAAATCAATTGGTTTTTATTTCGATTTAGGTAATTATTTTGGAATAAAAACTGTCCAGGAGCCTAGATTAATATGTTTTTAATCTGAATAACAGCACAGGTGGTAATATGTTTGAATTATAAATAATTTCTATATTACGATTGTTTAGGCAAATCAACCACCGATGGAACCCTAAGATATATCTTGTATTGTAGTGTAGAAGCGTGTGTTTATAATAGTAATAACGTATATTCATTATTTCCAGCTGACCCCCGCAGAGTCGCGTCAGAGCAATCGCATATGTTCCCTCCTCCAGCTGTACGACTCTCACGACGTCTGGCATTTTCTATCTTCCACAGCTATGTTCTTTTCGTTCAACATGTATCTAACTATAGACGATAACTTGAGTGGGGTGCCTAGAAGTAACATCATGGTGTTTTAATCTAAATGAGAATGTATGCAAATTCTTTTGTGATTCAATTTCTGCAAAAGGATTCAGTTAATTGAATCCAGCGTCCTTCCAGCGATTAGTTGAACACGGCTGGATCGATTTGCGAAATAATTTACACATGCTTTTATTTTGTGTGCTATCTGTCGGTCTGTAATCAAATCTTGCAAGCTAAATTGGACCCACTTCTAGATTTACGATTGGACTCAAATTTGGTGTACTTTTGTAACTTCTGTGACGATTGTTAAAGCTTTGCTTGCGTCTAATAAGTGTAATTGACAGACGTGAAGAACAAATCGCTTGTCCATTATGGTTCTGTACCATCCATTTTAAACTTTAATCGATCAAAATCCTGCGTGCACTGCGCTTCTCAATTTGAAATCATGTCATTACTATACGTAATAATTACGAGCAAATTTATTGTGAAAATGATACAATTTCGTGAATTTGTCGCATAAAAGATCATAATTTGATTTTGTAAATACGTTATTATTGTGTATTTTTAAATAATTGACATTGATAAGTCAAATATTATATATCTATTTGTGATAAAATAGAAAACATCCGATTTATAATTATTTTGCGTAGTTGTAGCTAATTGAATCCAGCAAAATGACTCGCGGCACGGTTAATTTCTATAAGAGTGTAGTGCCTACTGCTTTTATACCTATTTCAGAATTTATGTATTTATTTCATGTATAAAATTTGTTGTGAAAATGATTCGTTTACAAGAATTAGATACAAGTTATTGATTAAGTGATTTAATTAATTTAGTTAGATTAGGTTGTTTGAATACTACAATATGACTTACAGTACGCTGAAGTGTTACAATTAAAAGTGTACCTACAACCGACTACAGTAACGTCTCATTTGCTCAACTGAAATAATAATACATTATTATAAATGGTGATGCTTAATTGTTTCTAAAACTCTCCATAGATTTTTCTTTAATTATTAAAATTGTTGTTTCAATAAGTCTGCATATTTTCTGTACCTACTAAAGAATAAATATCATTAAAATTAATCGATATATATAAAAAAAACAATTGACGTTTGTCTCACAAAAACTCGACAACGGCTCTACTGATTTGGGTGATTCTTTTTTGTTCTGTTCGTAATTGTCAGGGCAAGATTTGTATGTACATTTTTTTTAATCCACCGGAAATTGCACCAGCACGAAGCCGGGTGGGTCGCTAGTTATTAATATAATTGGATCACATCTAAGGATTCAATTACTAGAACTAGACTCAACATTGTTAGTTTTTAACTAATTGAATCCTGTAATGACTCACAGCACGCTTATCTCCCAAAACGGCTGTTTATTAAGAATGTATTAATTTGCTGCTATTCTTTTTTGTTTAAGATATATTTTAATTAGTTATGACATATTAGCTCTTTAAATTAAATACCAAATTTTTATTTTTATTTTTATATGTGACAGGCTAGTGTTTGACCACTATCTCACCTGATGGTAAGTGACGATGTGATCGAAGCTGGTAAACACACTTGACCTGGAATACGCAGGCTCTCAAGGATAACTGCCGGAACACCGTATTTGGCTTGGCGGCAGACAAAAAAATTGTTATATCTTTTATAAATATAATTTTTCTATACGTGTGTATGTGACTGAACTCCTCCTAAACGGCTGGACCGATTTTGATGACATTGCCTTGCCCTAAGGAGTATTATTATTTCTTTTAAACTATTTTTTTTTTTCAAAAGCAATCAATCCAACCAAAAATATTATTTTTAGTAACATCATAGTTTTACTTTAGTATATCCCACAATCTAGGTGTATATCACACACGTATCTTAATTAAATACTTTAAATAAATGGTTAAAATAAGCACTAAAGATATAATTTGAAAAAAAAAAATGTTTAAGTGTTTGTTTTTCAATGGTACAACCATGTACAACTTTATATTTTAATACACATACTTTTTTTTATTTTTTTACGTTTTGGTTTTTTTTAGCGCTTAGGTTACTTTTATTACTGTAAATTTTTATTAAAAATATGGTGCTACAACATCAATATTTTAATATTGGCGAATTTAATTTGTAGATAATAAATACTATCATAATTAAAAAAAGACTTATTTCTTTTAAGTAATTTACTTTAGTTATTAAAAAATCTCAGAGAGTAACATATTTATTTATTTGTTCAATGAGATTAGAAGGAATATTAATTACAGCAAATAATTAATAAATAATAAATTGGTCGTGTTTTCTTGCTTTTGCTTTGAGTTGGTTGTAATATCTGTCTATTTTAATAAATCTACTAATTATATTAAACATAAAAATATGTATAATATATAAGTAATGTAAATATTATTATAATATACATATTGACACAGTTTTGTGCTTTAAAGCACTTGATGACTGCCATGCAGACGTGAATACGCAAAGTGCTACAAGGCTTTAAATGAACGTGGTTAAACGAATTAGCTCTATGTGTCTAAACAGACTATGCCGAAGAAACGCGACCAAAGATCCGCGGCTGATTTTACGTTCCGAGTCGGAACAGCCGAATACGTCGGAACTACGGCCTATTTCGGACGTTTTCTGCTGATATGACAGACCATAATTGCGGAAATTCGGTTGCGCAAAGTAGTACGTGCATCCCCGGCAACCGTCGCGTATGATATGTTGCTATATAGTAGAATACGTTCCCGCCGAACTTACGCTCGACCGAAGTTCGGTTGTACGCCAAAACGTGACATAATTTCGGCAAATTTGTTGCTACTAATTGAAATAGCATTGCAGGCGTAATCACGCCGAAGTTCGGTCGCGTAAATTTGGTATAGTCTGTTTATACACTAGCTTACATAACTGTATTTGCTATCCTTTGAAAGGCTAGTGAAAATGTGATTTTAATTTTGTTATCTTCGTGCATTTAGCCAGTGTCAAGTGATGAGTATTTTTCAAGATTAATTGAGTATTTTATTAATATAGTCTGAGTCACAGTCAAATAAAAGAGTCAAGGTCCAGTCATAGTCAAGTCATGCCCTAATAAAGTGGTACAGACTTTACTAGAACTTCTATTGGAGTTTTGGAGCGAAATGGAAAACCAGATTTTTCAGCTTTGTATGATTTGCCTACACATGCACGTTCACTAAGTGTTAACTGTTAATAATCCACAATTATTATTAACACTCGAAGAATCACAAGTATTGGAAAATGATTCAAAATCGACAACAACCAAACATTTTGAATTCAGCAAACGGTTACAATAACGTATTTATAACTTTTTATAATTTGATACTTTTTATCGTTGTTAACATTATGGGATTTAGTTCCTAGTTTCCCAGCACCAGTTTGCTGCCATGACGTTCAAATATATCCTTGTTTTTAGCACTATAGTTTGTAAAATATATCGAGACCTGTGTTCGGCCACTTTGGTTGGATGCCTACCTACCTATCTGTCACGATCGGTTTCTATGTAAATTAATTACAAAAATTTACCTAACTTTAGAGTCATGTCGATTTATTGAAATGGATTGCAACAAAGATACGTAATATGGGGTCAAAGCTCTAGCTATTTTTGTTGGTAACGGTATCTATTGGAATTAAGCAAAAACTAAACCTCTTTTTTAGGGATTTAGTCGATTTCAAATTGAATCCAATCGCAATAAGATGAGATTCCCTATGTCTAATGCGATTTCTATTTTCTGTTCGCATATTTGTTCCCCGAACAGTATAATCTTGGAGATTGATGGATCCACCACTGCTGGGAGTCTTCAAGTCTAGATTGATTAGGTATCTTCTAAGTAAGCATGCTTACATCTTCTGCCGCATCATCATTTTCCATCAGGTGAAATAGCGGCCAAAAGCCCATAAAGTATAAAAAAAATTGCAAAAATGTACATTGTTGTTTAAAAATTTTGTCGATTTCAAATTGAAACCGATCGCATCAGATAGATATAATAACCATGTGTTTCACGGGGATTCATCAAGGCAAAGAAGTTTCTAGATCGTGGATGGACAGTCCGAACACCAAAATGCATTATATTGTGTAAACTAGACTTAGATATTTTTCCCAAGCGTCATCCCAATTAAATGACACTAACATCGTCACTACGACGCGTCGTAGTGACGATGTTAGTGTTATTTAAAGGGGATGACGCTTGGGAAAAATATCTAAGTAGTCCGTGAGTTAGCTTTACAAAAAATATTTTACATGTATGTATTTTATTTAACAAGTAAATAGAAATTTATAAAGATAAAAGGCGTCCAAATTCGGGAGTGGGGCTCGTGACGTCACGCATCAATAAAAAGTGTACTGAGACGTGACGTCACGCGGAATTTCAACGCGCTATACATTCGTCATTTTATGTTTAAAGAAAAAGTACGTGTCCAATGTTTTTTTAATGTAAATGACGGACTAAATAGATTATTTCAGGCGTCTAGCCTATTACATAAACTTTGTTGTAAATGGAAACAAGCGATGATTTTAAGTATTAAATTCTATGTTATTTTAGTTCGCTAGTTGTTGTAAATAAAAGCTTTATGTACACACGACTGTTTTATTTAACTTTGTTGTAAATATATGATTACATAAAGGTTCTAGTACTAGTTGCGATCGTATGCATAACTAGATTCAGTTTAGTTTGCTTCCATACATTGTTGTGAGTAAATGAAAAGTACCTTTTGGACGCCAAGGGCTTCAATGGAAGACGAAGGTTTTCGTGTCCTCTTTGTCCCTGACTTGTCTAGAAGATAAACATTGCAGGTGAGAAAATGAATAAAAGTACTTGTCAATTCCTTTGTTCTTTTTATTGTGTACCTATACGACTGTTTTTATTATATGGAATCCAGCCGCATTTTTTTTTTGACATGCTGGTGTTTTACCACTATCTCACCTGATGGTAAGTGACGATGTGATCGAAGCTGGTAAACACACTAGACCTGGAATACGCAGGCTCTCAAGGATAACTGCCGGAACACCGTATTTGGCTTGGCGGCAGACTTTCAACTTGATGGTGGTAAGCTACTTTGGTAGCAAGCCAGGCGAGCAACTCACAAAATGCTCTACCACCTCTCAAATGTCACCTGATTAGCACCACCCGGGGACCACGTGTAGGGAGTCAGACTTAAGGGGTATCCTCCTACGGACGTGGGTGACTCGGCCCCCAAAGCTCATCTCTAATGACGATGTGTATTTCGATACAATGTTTGGTTGGCATCAGGCAAGCGAGAATGCTTTGTATAGCTTGGCGGTCAAAAGGTTAAGTAAAAACGAATTTATAGAGAATAGATAGGTATTTTTTTAGACGAGACTTGGTTTTCTAGGATGAGAAAACGTCTTAACATCTGTAGTGCCACCCAAAACTGCGAAACGCTCTTCCAGACTTAAATCCATTTTGCATCACACTAATCAAATGTTATACATTGGAGGATAACTCGTTTTCTACTATTACATGACTAAATGTCTGAACGGATCTTGATGAAAATTGAGATAGAGACAGCTTAAATCACGCAGTAGATATATGGGCAGAGCCGCGGCTAACAAGTAGTTTTGAAAAGGCTAGCATTTGACCTCTACAAAAACCATGTGGTTTTCCAAGCACCTTTACGCAGATAGCACAGGTGCATAGGTAAAAATCCAACTTCACCTCTCAAACGGGAATGGGGTCCAGCGTCAGGTTTCCTCGTCCCCTGGCAATATTGGTGTCCCGTGGAGCACCGTCTGGTTTCGTCTGGCTCCGTCGCGACTCCCCTGGCGCGGCGCGACGGTACGTAAAAGTTATTTTCACACGAAAATAAGGTGCATAGGTATGTATATGTATACGGTTTTACACTGTTAACGCGGCCACCATGCTAAATGGTGGAGCTCGCCTAACGACTTGCGGATTAAGGATGCTGGTAGATGGAAGGATTAGCGGGAAATGGTGATGATTTAGTGGACGGTATATGAAAGGATTAAAAACGAATAGCCAACTTGGGCATCTACGAATCGACGGGTACATCTGTTGTACCCCTCGGTCTCCTGACTAGGGGATTACTAACTCAGTTGCAAACGGTTTCGATTCGAAAACGTCAAAGCTGCTAATAAATAAAGTAAATTTTTGCTTTATTCAAATAGAAAGATGTTTCAAAATTGAAGGAGCCTGGGCCAGCACCATGTACCATATACATACATATAGCTATACAATATAGTAACCGTTTTTGGATGTTTATTTTCTTTACTTTTATTTGGTTTTTATGTACATTTAAAATATCTTGGTACATTGATAGCAACACAACACAAATGGTGGATTGCGACAGTATTGAACTGTCATTTTGACGTGTCATTGATCATTTATTGTAAACAACATATCAATTCTAATATATTTGTGTTTTGTTATAATTATAATAGGACTATAGAATATGTTACTCGATTGAAACTCAAAACAGTCAGTATCTTCTTGTCATGACTGCCCCAAAAATAGGGTTACATATTTAAAAATAATAATTTGAAGGTACAGCTGTAATCTTCTGCAGATTAATTTATTTGTATTTTTAAGAAAATGCAATATTTTTTTCCCTATTTTTCTATGTATGGTACATAGTGCTGGCCCAAAATGAAACATCTCCTTTGGGAAGATTAGGCGTAGTCGTTGTTGGTAATTTTGTAGAACTCGCGGCGCGAGCGCGGGTAGTGCAGTTAGTTCACGACTTCCAAAATGATATTCACGAATCCCAAAGGCGGTTTGGACAGGAACGTAAAGCGCGATAGGTAATCAAAATGGCGGTGATCCGTAGTTGAGGTTACCGATGGGGGTGCGGAGGCATTCCCATTCGATAAGGGATCTGCTTGCATTAGCAAGCAGTACCCTCAACTACTACGAAGTGATAATTTCAGTGAAAGTAAAATGAGGGTAGGAAAGGAAAAAGAAAGCGTCGATAGATGGCGCTGACATTATATTGGTACCTTAACATCCCAGTAAAACAGTAGTGCTATATTTTGCGACCTATTTTTTTAACGTGATTTTTGTGTCTACTCCTACTGGTCTACTGGGCTATACATCACTTCATTTAGGGTCGCTTTTAAAAATATGTTTAACAGGATCGGGTGTTGTCCAGCCGCCTCCTGCCTGACTTCCTTAGACTTAATGCTATTGTGAAACATCAGAGCCTCGTCCGTTGAAAGACAGGGACACCATATACAAGTGAGATCGCTTGGCAGCTTGTTAGCACATGGTTGTCAAATAAAACCCATCTGATTCCATAATACTTTTTATTGTATAATCATTCTTCATCTCTACGACTACAAGCTGAGAAATATCCATAATTTACAATTTTCACAAATTATCCACTAAACCAACTGTTCACCGTGTATTTGTATTTCCAAATTGATTTTTAACATATTTATAAATAACAAATAAACATACACATTACTAACATACCTACAAACTATTGGTACAGTTTAAAAGTATATTAGTTAAATAAACTTTGTTCAACAGAAGTTTTGGTAATATCTGGAAGCTATTTAGGCTAGCTACAGACGACATTTTGAATGTTTATGTTTTTACGAAAGAAGATAGCCAAGTGTGGTGTGAGTTATGGTAAGCGACACTATAAAATCTGCAGAACGACACGGAACTTTCAATAACGTCTCGCGGCGTTTGAGCATCCAAGTGTCAGGCCTTGACACTTATTTGAGCATCCAAGTGTCAAGCATTGACACTTGAATGCTCAAAAAATTTAGTTAATATATTTTCTCAACACCGTTGATATTTATTATTTTCCATTAATACGGCATGAGCTTCTTACATAAATATATTATTATTTAGTTAAATGATAAAATATACAATCTTATATGTGAACAGTTGGTTCTAATAATGAGACCGTCTAACTACTTACACTGTATCGAAAGTATTGTTCAGGTTTGATTGCTGAACAATTTTGCACCAATTCGTTAGATTTTAGCTCTAACATATCAAACATATATTCAGAAATCAAAGCTGAACAAGTTATTTGTAAGACGATACTGCAAAATGGCCAAAGTTAGGCGTACGCTGTCACAATTTTGCTAAGCGTTTTTAACAATACTATAATTATTTTTTATTATATTTTTACATAATTCAAGAGAATTTCAATAGAGTAAGAGTAATTTTTAGTCTATTTCCAAGGCTGTTTTGGCCCTTTTTTTCATAGATTGGTTAAAGCTCATTTTTTTATTATTATATGAATATGTTCGATTGGATACAAACCAAAACTGCTGTAGATGATCAGATTACGCATTCACACTCACAGCCCCACGCTAAGTTCAAAGACTTGTATCATGGGTGCCGGAAACATTCACATCACACACACATTACACCCAGAACCAGAAGCACAAATATCCCTTGGGAAGGAATTTGTGCTCCTGCCGTGAATCGAACCCAGGACCCACGGCGCAGAGGGCGGGCACCTGTCCACTGCGCCAACTGGGTCTTCTAAGATAGCATAAGAATATTCGATCGTTTAAAGTTTGCTAGGTGTTCAACAAAAAGAAAATTCAGTTTTAACTCGTTACGCCTCCTGTATTTGTTAGAAATATATTGTTTTTTTTTTCCCACTTTGCTGGATGCATACGAATGGCGTGTCCAAGTCCCACTTAAACCGTGCGCTCGTAACACTTCAGAAGGCCGGCTACATCGTGATCCGTCCAGAAAACGGTGGAATGACGACATCAATGCCTTCCAACGAAATTGGACAGCACAAGCATTAGTCAGAGATTTTATTTAAAATATGGGAGAGAAATTGCACCAGTGGAACAGAAAAGTTTAAATAAAAAAAAACTTTTTACAATTATACCGGCAATTCTATCGTATAGGTACATAATCAAAATCATTATCTCACACACAAATGATAGGAAGCGCCAGTTATTTTCGCCTTCGCGGATTTCACGAACATTCGTAGCTTGCTGGCATTCGCTTACTCTCCGTTCTTTGGTCTGTATCCAACCTTAGCTGCAGATGCAAACATTCCTTTACAGTATGGTGATGATTCTTTATACAGTGAAATAGGTTACAAATTCTAAAATTGTTCGATTTTCATTAGTTTCTAAACAAATATCAAAGGAAGTGAAGTTTAAAAGTACCTAAATATGGAGAAAAATATGGAATCTATTTATTTGGCAGTCACAGTCTATAAATTGTATTAGTTATTTCCGGAAGAATAGTTTTAATAACGCAAAAAGTTGTGGCCTCATAGGGAGTAGCTACATCGAGACAAGTCAGCCAAGTTTCGGTTACTGTTATGACATCACCCAGAATTTTAATTATACACTCATCATTATTTCTTTAAAACTAAAGGAGATAAGACTTTTTTGACCTGCAAGATGGTAAACTGTAAGTAGTTTTTATTTGTGGAGTATAATTGATTAAATCACGCACATATAAACTTTTAAAGATAAATTCAAACGACAATTGGTGTAGGATTTCGTGTGTGTCAGAATTGACTATCACTAAGCTTATTTAATGTTGAAATTATGTCCAGGAATTGCTTCCCTATTGCTTCTATTTACTTCCTATCTTCAGACAATTACTTACATCATATTCTAGAAGAAACAAAACATTTCAAGGTGACCGTTTATTCTGACGTCAGGACGGCCGGTCACCTAGACGTAGTGGCCCTGATAAATAATATCATTGAAACTTACGGTTACCGTAATCGCTTTCCATTTGCTTCCTTCAATATTTGAATACTTCAATTGTGTGACAATCAGGGCAATAAGATATCGACAAAAGTATAAATAGCAGTGCCTGACAGAAAAGATAGAGCAATGTTATGATTAATATTGCAGCAATGCTACAGTAGGCGAATATCTGAGGGTGAAGACAATCTTGAGGGACGAGTAACCTCAAATATCTGGGTTTTAATTTGTTGCCAGTACTAGTCCGAGTTGCCCTATGAAGCCACAACATTATTGCTATAGTATTTCGCTATGATATTTATTTCTACTAAAATTTGTTTTATATTTTTAATTTAGAGATATTTAAGCAATTGTTTATTGTCTTTATACATTTCCTTTTATTTCAAAATTGTTTTAATTAACAAGAGAAATATGTAGGCTGTTTTATTTGAATAATACTACATGTTAAGGGACAGGTAGCTAAATTGGTTTGCCGAGATCTTGAAAGCGGCTTTCAAAAGACAAAGAAAGCGATAATTCAAAATATTTATCAATAATCTATTATTATAGTAATATATAGTCCTAAGACCACACCGACGCATCGGTTCGAACAGATCGGCGTGCGATTATTATAAATTATAGTATATATACTATTTTATATAGTATTATTCAAATAATATCAGTATTTACTTTTAATTAGAGACTTTAAAATCTATGAGTGTAATACCGCTTATAAAAATATAATAATAAATGCATTTATATTATTATTCATATTTTTTATTTATATGGCAACACAACACATTTTTTTGGTGGCAATATTATGAACTCACTCGATTCTTCATAACTTTTTTTCATATATTGCATTATTTTACTCAAGTTTAAGTAATAAATGTTTATTTTACAATAATCTAATGAGCCCCCAAATTAAATTACCACAGCAGTCTAAAAACGAAAAATACTTATTAATACAAAAACGTTTTTAAATCCATTATCACTAGGTATATTTTACATTAGCAAAATAACTAACAAGTACCCAAATATAACAAAAAGAGATTCCAGTAAAAAAATTATACAAAACAACGACTGAGTAAATTATTTACTAGCGCCATCTATTGGACAACATTAGCAACTAAAGACAGAAAGTCAAATAAAATCAAATATATATAAGACAAAAATATTTAAAAAAAATATGAGGAAATAAAATTACTGTGTTTTACTAGTTCATTAATCTAAAGCGAAATGGTAATAATTCGATTATATAAGAATTGTATTCGTTGACCAATTTGACCAACAGATGGCGCTGTTATATATTTCATAATCCAACCAATGAGTCCATAGCCTTAAATATAAACAAATTCATAATTATTTGGTATTTTAATTTACGACATAAAACACTTACTTTAAATTATGTTCCACAGAAAGCGTATGTACAAAACAAGTGTCAACCAAATCACGTAGATTTTTTAATATATCTGCTTCTTCTTCATTTTGGGTTTATGAATTGACAGGCTAGCGTTCGAACACTTTTCTCAACTGGTGGTAAGAGATGGGGTCTAGGGTGGTAACTTATATGGTAGGTACTTGGGGTACTTGGTGCGCCGGCTATTTTTCGCAACTAGGCCGTATATCAAGGATGAGTACCGGAACACCGTTTAGTGGTCGACATTTTTTTACTTGAGCGTGTTTAATTACGACTATATTACAATATAGTGGTAGCCTTTGGATTTGATAGTCATTGCAACAATTTATGTTATTAAAAATAAAAAAAATGTTTTTTTTATTTATGTCATAAATTAAAATATCGAAATCGTAGCGAAATAAACAATAATAATACTTATAACTTTGTGTGATGGTTCGGTAATAATCAAGCATTATTATTTATCGATTATTAATAAATAAGTTAACATAATATAACAAACTCTTACATGTTATTAAGAAATAAGATGTACAGTCAATGGCTTTATATTTAATTAGTTTCACATTCACAGCCCCATACTAAGTTCCATGACTTGTGTCCTAGGTGCTGGAAACATTCACTCCACACACACACACACTCACATCGCGTGGCGCGCGTTCGCCTTCTAAGCAGTATCGGCTTTGATTCCCGATAGCAACACAAGTTTTATTCCCAAAGCAAATTTGTGTTACTGGTTCTGGTTGTTATTGTGTGTGTGATGTGGATGTTTCCGGCACCCACGACACAATTCATCGACTTAGTGTTGTGACTATGGAAGCGTTTAAAAATCATAAAATGTTTAGTACCTAGGATACATGAAAAACCTGCTAACAATGTCATAGTTCTTGTTTTTTTTTTTTTTTTTTTTTTGATTTATAGATAAACATTTGACCACTATCTCACCTGATGGAAAGTGATGATGGGGCCGAAGATGTGGCATGTTTATCTAGAAGATACCTGTTCACTCTTGACTTGAAGACTCCCAAATTATACCCCTCGGGAAACAAAGACACAGGTAATGAGTTCCACTCCTTCGCCGTACGGATGATGTATGTAGAAGCGAAACGCTTCGAGCGAACTGGAGGTATGTCAACCATAAATGGATGACGTTTGACAGTTTGTCTTGTTGTTAGATGGTAAAACGGGCATGGTGGAATTAACTCATGTAATTCCTGCGCACATTCTCCAAAATGTAAACTAGAAGCCCTGTACGAAGCTAGGCCGAATGCTGTTGCGTCGCCGAGTATTGGGCAAAAAGGGTGTAAGTGTTGCCATCGACACGCTAAGAACAAGGTTACAACAAAAACTGATTGTATGAAACAAACTAAAAAATAATATTTCTTTAGATAATATTCCATGTTTTGTCAATGACTGTACATATCATTCCATACATCCTTATTTTCAAATACAAGGTGATTCCATTTCATAAGACTAAATTCACATTTTACAAATTAATAACAAACAAATCTGTTTAAGGAATACATGGCGATCGCGGTAGATTTATATGTAATATTTTAGATTGGTGATTGGTCAAATTTTTTTGTTGCTTCACGAAGTCACTTTAGCTATCCTTGTAGTTACTTATACATATACTTTTTATAGTGTGCATAAGCTCTCTTTTTACAGCAACAACGCACACAGACGCACTGTCAATAGTCTGTATATGACACTGCTACCAAAATGGCCAAACTGACTTTATGAGTTACACCAACTGTACATTTTTGAACATACAACAAAAGGCGGCCATCTTATTTCAAGATTTTTCAGTTAGTAGGTAACAAACGTGAATAAACAACTCTCACAGCTAAAAACCGAAACGTTGAAATTCGAAAATATTATAAATTTTACATGTGTATCCTGATCATGCCACCAATTGTGCCACTAGCATTAAGGTCGCCGTCCCAAAAACAAAACCCGCAACGATCGCCACGCCATCTCTTATCAGAATATGGTAAATGAACTTACAAATTAGCTTGACTTCAGCCGTTGGATGAGCCCTGAGTTTTCTGTTCGAAAAGGGCGGCCATGTCGCGGATGTTGAAAGATGGAGACATCTTCTCTTTTCTGTTGAAAAAAATGTCTTTATTATAAATAAAGTTCTTTTTTTGTAAAAAAACAAGAAGCCCATTGTACCTATTCATATATTATTGGAGCGGAATATCCATTGTATTCGGTTTCGAGAGATCGCGGACTGAGTTTATAATTTCGATACGTAAAAGGAGCTAAAGACATCACTACAGATAGACTACGATAACATGGCGCGCCCCTCCAAAATGTTTGAATGTATTTGTGAAAGTATTTACAAAGCGCCACTACGACTCACAACACATAATATGTGCGCACTGAGACGGCTGTCAAACAAAAACTAATCTAAGGATTTGTTGCTCGACTAGCGATGTCATTAATAATTTATTATTAATAGTTTAGAGGGACGATGTTATCGTAGTTTATGATTACGCCAGTGGCGATAAAGGGAAGTAGGTGGCGAATCCTGCACTACACGTGTCCTTATAGCAACCAACTCACGCGACTACTATACAGCTATAGTTTGTAAAATATAGCTCCTGTGCTTGGGCATTTTGGCGATGAATTTCGGCTTTATCGTCCTTGCACTGCCTTGGGTTCGCTACGTTTCATCAAGGATACCTACACGGTTTCAATGTTAATAGGAATAGAAAACTTGTGTTCCCACCGGGAATATAACCCGATACCCCTGCTTGCCAGCCTGACGGCCACCTAACTAAGTACGTACCCCAACTTACCCCAAACGCTGGAATTAAGCTTTATTTTACAAACTATAGTTCCTACGTTCTTCCTTTATTCCCCCCTGGTTAGAAATACACTATTCACCCGATGCACCAATAATTTTATGATCTAATTTTGGATATATATTTGGATATGGGTTTCCTTTTTAAATATCTAAACGTAACACGATACCTTATGCTAAATGTACCTTTAGAAATCATGGTCTCTCACGGAATATTTTACATGTATTTAGTTTGTGTTGAGTTACCAATATTTCAGCTGTTGCAAGCGCCAAGATCACGAACTTGAATAGTGGCGATTGGGTAAAGATTTAGATTTCCGAGCACACTTTTTTTTATATTCAAGTTAGCCAAACGTTGACCACTATCTTACGTTTGATTAGATCAGCACGATTGATTAGAAGATGCCTATTCAATTGCGACTTAAAGACTCCCATATTGTATTCATCAGGAAACACAGACTCAGGAGATATAAGGAAATCAATTCATTTGCGGTTCGCATAATGAATGTGAAGGCAAAATGCTTCGTCCGCATTTTTGAATTGTCTACCATATAGCGGTGTCTCTTAGGAGTCTGTCTCGATGTCCGATATTATTAATAAAAGGGATGTGGGACTTAGATTGTGTAATTCCGCCGCACACTCTCCGAAATGTACTGCTGATAGCGTTTGCAAAAGAGCCAACAAATTGGAAACTTTATACAAACGAAATGTTATTAACTAGAATTATTTATGGTACCCTATGTGACAAAGTATTTAAAAAGCCTTAGAGAAAAATATATATGGAAAAAAATATATTCATTAGAGAATTATTGGTGCAATTGGTCAAAAGCAGTCGTGAATTTGGTTCTATATTTATTATAGTCAAAAATGTGGTCAAAAATTCAGTCCAAATACTTTCAG
Organism: Lomographa bimaculata; assembly: GCA_948107665.1. NCBI lineage: Eukaryota > Metazoa > Arthropoda > Insecta > Lepidoptera > Geometridae > Lomographa > Lomographa bimaculata. The sequence continues at coordinate 6,531,126 of OX403614.1, forward strand.
ACTTTTTTTTTCAACTAGTTTGATGACTAAATATTACTCTAAACCTAACACGTTGATCACTCACTAGAATTCTTCAGAATCTAAAGAATTCCAATGAATGTCCAACGACTCTAGTTATTTTTCTATTTCGACAAATAATAAACATTCTAAGAAAGAGTGACAAACAGGAAGTGATGATGTTAATATAGTAATTTTGATAGTTAATTAATTGGTGACTACACAATGTCAATTCACATAAATTGTCAAACATCAAACATAAATTACTTAATGACAAATGTACTATCAAGTATTATGGAAAGATCATAGTCGTTGAAAATTCGAATCATGCGAAAGGATCTAAATCACAATGCTGTAAAATATCTTCTAATAAATTGTGACGTCGACTAGAACTTGGACTTCAATCTAAAATAAGTTATGCAAAAATATTGTTTTACATTCTCAAAATACCGCCTCGTCGACTCCGCTGTGCTGGTGACAAGAGGACTGGCTCGTTCCTTGTTCAAAAAATCGTAATATGGAATATGCATGAGAGTTTAATACAAGTCAAGTACGTCATGTACTTGGCCTCTCTTGACTTGTACTTGACTAAAATGAAACTTGGAGAAAGGACTTGGAGAATAAAAACTAGGACTTGGAGAATGCCGCCAGTATGACGGGAACGCTAACCACTGGCTTGAGCACTCGAGGTACCTATAAATTCGATGCCTTGGAGGTAACTTAGGTATTTGCTATATACGTGTAAATACGAGAAGTTTAAGGAAATATAGGCAATGATAGAGTTTACGAGGGGAAAATAAATAATTAAATCCTTATGGCTATAGATTTACGCCTCAAATTTGCATTGGCTAGACTGATTTGTGAGGTCAAGATTCATTAACTATACGGATTGGGTCGCGGACGTCACAAAAAAAACGTCTGAATAGCCGCGACAAACCCGATTCCTTTTTCAAATATTTATTTTGACATGGCAATTTATTAGCGTAAACAATCGAATAAAAACATAAAACAAACATATGCATGCATATTCCCTATTGCTATTCATCGCGGGAACACAGCCAGTGCCTTGGTAACGCTACACGGGCAAAGTTTATTTTTCGATAAATCTGTCTTATTATATAGTCATATTTATATTATTCCTGTTAAAGATCTTTACTTCACTTTATTAGTTATAAATTATTATGATCAAATTTTCAAAGAAACAACCTACTAGCTACAGTACAACGTCAACTGTACTCACCTTTCATATTCTCGACTCCTTACGCTTTCCCTATCTTCTCTCCTCAACTCCAATCTTCTAGAACCATCTTCATCGGGACTAGTAGGAGACTGTATTGTATCTAGATTGTTAGCACTTTTGGCTAAGGAAAATCTCATTCTCTGCCCCAAATCTACCGTGTTTCTCCTTTCGAATTTGGGTACTTCATCCACTTTCTCATCTTTTTTCATCTTTATTCTGGTCAGCTGTTCTGGATTGCTTCTAAATGATTGTGAGCTGTATTTTTCTCTTAAGAAATTGCGTCGTTCTTCTTTGTATTTCTCTATTCGTTCTCGGCTCAGTTTCTTTTCCGTGTCAAAGCTTATGAGGTGTTTAATATCCGTTGGTCGTTTTTCGTTGAATCTTTGGATTAGAGATATTTTGTTCTCCGTTGTAGGCGTTATGCTTTCTTTGCTTTCGTTCTCGACTGGATTCAAATTCAAATCAGGTAGGTATTTTGTAGGTCGTTTCCAGTCTTTGACTTCTAAGCTTTTTCTTCTGTCTTTTTCGTTTCCAAATTCTTTGACAAACGCATTTTCGTCTAGTGATCTAGCCGAATTTTTCGAAAGCTTGTAGCTTTGAGGCGAGCTAGGGATTTTGACGTCTTCCTTTTTTATTTCTAAGGATACGCGGTCATTTCGGTCATTTCTAGAGTCCTGCCTTTCGAGACTCGGGTACTTGATTTCAGCTTTGAATTTCTCGAAAGTGAACGGTCCCTTTTGCTCCGTCGGACTTTCGAAACGTATCGCGAGCTCTCTCACGTTCAAATTCTTCGCTTCTACTTTTGGTTTGATTGTGTTGCCATTGTCTTTTTCAATATCTTTGCCGTTTGGAATGTCTGTTGCGTCTTTTGAATCTAACTGATCACATATTTTGAGAGTATCTACGTTTATGTTTTCGTAGTCATTTTGACTTTCGAAATTATTTGCAAAAGACATGTTCTCATAATGTCTTTCTGCGGTCTGGGGTATTAATATATCATTCGGGTCCGTATAGTTTGAGTCTTCGGGTGGTTCTGACTCGAAAATCATAGCATTTACTTCGTCTATGCTTTTTCTGAAGAACTTGACTTGGCTATAAACATCCACGTCATCATCCGGATTACTTTCTTGTGTCGGCGTTTCTAGTATAATCAAATCTTTATTGAAATCTTCAGGCTGGCACGCCTGTTGTGTAGGCAAAGAAGCATCTGCTTGTGGTACCGTAGCATCCTCCACTATGGATAAATTCTTTTCCAAATCAATGTCTTCGTAAACAGAATCTCTATCACTTTCCTTAGATTTCGTCGGCGATCTGAAAGTTATACTAATAGTAGACTTCAAGGGGCTTTTCAAGGGAGACCCTGGCGAACTTTTACTACTAGAAGACTGTAGATTTATATAATTCGGTCTAGTGAAGTTACAGCATTCGTACGCCTCGTCATGTTTCAAGCTGTTTGAGTAGCTTGACGTACTTTCGTGCGACGACGTCATGACTTTCATATCGTGTTTTTTATCGGAGTTGTGATCGGAAGACGATGTTGACACAGCGGATAGTCTATTCAAATTTTGGTAGCTTATATCAGAATGTATGGGACTTGGATCTATGCTACGTGTTTCTATGTTTATATGTTCGTAATCGGCCGCTTTTAACTCGCATTTCAGACATTTCCCTTCATTGCAATTGAGGCAATCATTGCTCTCTATCTTTATGGTATGTTTATTACTTTCGCTAACTTCTGAATCTGTTTCTAAGGGATCATATACGGGAGTGACTGGAGTTATAGGACTAGAGTTTATAGTGCTTGTTGTTAGATTACTAACTGAAGAGTTTTCAATGGGCCAGTCTATTTTTATCAAAGTGGAATGGCCGTCTTTTCCGTGCCAGCTCAGTCTGCTAATAATATTTTTGTCGTTTGTATCTATGGTATGGTTCATTCCACTGTATCGTGCAGAGTTTTTGGTCTTTCGTGGCGAGTTTCGGTCTCTGCAAGCGTTAGTTAAGCGATGATTTTAAAGACTGTTATTTTAAGTTGTTATTTTTGTGGTGATTTTAGTGGGGAATGTGGGTAGGTGGTGAAAATTTTACATCATATCATTATTATTGAGTTTTTGCTTCTTGTTTCATCTAACTTAAAGCAATTTTACTACTGTAGGTATTATTATTAATAAATACTACTGATACAACTAAAATGGCCACTATTAAAAAATGTATACCAACAACTATTATATAATATTATAAGTTAACATACATTAAAAAAGTAAAGTAAATATTCCATTAATCTATTAGATTTTTTAACATCTAAGAGAGAAGAAACATTAACAATACCTACCAACATTTTCCACTATAGAAAGAACGAATGATAGATATCACACAAAAACAACAGTGTCACAAACAAAATGCACATAATTACAGAGAAACATCAAAATCAGTTCAGTAGTGGAAAGAAGGGAATCTATTGAAACATATAAAAATTACGGCAAGAGTGTAAACTAATATGTATTAAGAGACAAATAAGTATAATTCTTATTTATTATAACTTGACTAAACCTCGGCGTTCGATATAAAAAAAAACAAAATAAGAATAAAATGAATAAAGAAAAAATATTTTCACGCTCGCACACTTTCAAACGACTTCAAAAAAAGGCGGTTCTCAATTCGACTGTGTATTTTTTTGTATGTATGTTACGCGATAATTCCGCCAATTATGAATCAATTTTTAATGATTATTTTTGTTTAGTAGATTATATATCAGAGGTGTTCCCATATACATTTTATCGAAATCGATCAAGCCAAAACCAAAATCTAAGTGAAGTCGGTTTTTTAGCTTTGCTTGCGTTGAAATTATTATATATAAGTATATGATTCTTCTGTATGTGTGTATATGATTAAACACCTCCTAAATGGCTGTACCGATTTTGATGATTTTTTTGCATGTACAGGTGGATTCAATAATGGAGATTTAATCAATGCGATAAGGAAAAGGAAAAGCTTTAGGGATGGCACTCCGCGTACTTTCGTACAGTAGAATTTTTGACGTAAATAAGTATGAGTTCGAATACAGCAAATATTTAAATGAGCGAGAGAGAAAATAAAATAACCTCACTTTTACAACTTATATCGTTAAATCTTGCCGTAATTGGATTTTTTTTTTTATTAAATTTTGTATTAAATACACAATACTTGCTTGTCCCAAGACTCTTTAAAGCTAAGGTATAACACTCTTAAGGAATAATTAAGGTTAAGCACTCTTTGAACACCGATTATCTCTTTTCAACCGACTTCAAAAAAGGAGGTTCTCCATTCGATTGTATGTTTTTCTTTGTATGTATGTTACGCGATATCTCCACCAATTATTTATCGATTTTGATGATTTTTTGTTTGGTAGAGTATACTTCAGAGGTAAAAAAGCCAAAACCGAAATATAAGTGATGAAGTCGGTTTTTTTAAACTTTCCTTGCGTTTCAATTATTAATATTATAAATGTGTCAATTTATCAGTGTCAGTAAGTGTGTCAGTTTGTATGTTTGTTACTGCTTCACTCTGAAACGGCTGGACGGATATGGATGAAATTTAGAATTGAGATAGCTACCGGATACCCCAATTATATACATACAGATACCCCGAATCAACATATAGGCTACCTTTTTTGGAAGCACCAATGTTCTCCTAAAGAGAAATTAGTGTTTCTGGTTGTCACTAGATGTGAATGTTTTCGACACCCACGATATAAGTCTTCGAGCTTAGTGTGGGGCTGTGAGTGTGTGAGTACAAGTGTTTGTTTAAGTCAGATCCAAAAATGCCGCTCATAGGAACTTTCTATTCTATGGGGACCCAGATTCATAATCTATGGTATCCTACTAATATTATAAATCCGAAAGTTAGTGTGTAAGTGTGTAAGTATGTTTGTTCCCTCTTCACGCTTTAACGGTTGAACGAATTTGGAATGTACATAGATTATACCTAGGATTAACACATAGGCTACTTTTTAACTTGATAATAGCGGGCGAAGCCGCGGGGCGCGGCTAGTTTTTCATATTTCAATCTTTGGTTGGAAAAGAGAGGTGTTCAAAAAGTAGCACATGTCCAAAACGGTCCAAATGGTCCCAAAAACTTATCGAAACTAAAAAAGGAGTCTTGGTGCAAGGTATCGTATTTTATTATATATTTTCTTGAAAAACATAATAAAACAACTTCAAAGACATTAGAGACATATCAACTATAAGTGTTTTTTTACATTGTACATAGAGTAGTGAGAATGTAGAGATACTCACCGTAGTTTGACGTTAGCTATAGACGTTTGGAAGTCTGTGGCGGAAGCTTTCGGGCTGTCTCTGTCTTTGCATAATCTGTAATATGGTGGACTGACATAAGACGTTATTTTGTTATCATCCTACTAATATTATAATTCCGAAAGTTTGTAAGTGTGTAAGTATGTTTGTTGCATCTTCACGTTTTAGCGGCTGAACGAATTTGGATGAAATTTGGAATGTACATAGCTCATACCTAGGATTAACACAAAGGCTACTTTTTAACTTGATAATAGCGGGCGAAGCCGCGGGGCACGGCTAGTTGGTTATGTCTAAAAACGTGCACCGATGGAGAGGAACTCATTGCCTGTGTCTTTGTTCCATGAAGGGTACAATCTGGGTGTCTTCAAGTCTGGATTGAATAGGTACCTTCTAGGCAAGCATGTTCCATTTTCAGCCGCATCTTCACTTTCCATCAGGTGAGATAGTGGTCAAATGCTTGCCTATCAAGCATAAACAAAAAAAAATGGTAATAAAATCAAATCTGCTTAGATAAAACTATTTGCAGGTATATACCGGGGTATCGGGTTCGATTCCCGGCTGGAACACAAGTTTTCTCCCCAAGGAAAATTCGTGTTTCTGGTTCTGGTTGTTTGTGTGTGTGATCTGTCACACTCACAGCCCCACATTAAGTTCGATGACTTGTGTCTTGGGCGCCGGAAACATTCACATCACACACACACAATTAAAACCAGAATTAGGAACACAAATATTCCTTGGGGAGAAAACTTGTGTCCCGCCGGGATTAGAACCCGATACCCCTGCTTAGAAGGCGAACGCTCACCTAACTACTTAGGGCAGTTTGTATGAAACATTGTTGGTGATGTTGAAGATTGTTGGCGATGTTGATATTGGTTAGTGATGTAGCCATTTTTGGTGAAACATGTCAACTGTTGTTGTGTGTTGTGTGAGTGTTGATTATTAGCTATGTTAAATATTGTTGGTGATGTTGAAAAATGTTGGTGATGTTGAAAAATGTTGGTGATGTTGAAAAATGTTGGTGATGTTGAAAAATGTTGGTGATGTTGAAAAATGTTGGCGATGTTAAAGATTGTTGGTGGCGTTGACAATGATGATGTTCGCTAGTAAAGTAGACATAGTTGGTTATACTTGTCGACTGTTAGTGTTGATGATTGTTAGTTACGTTGAAGATTGTTAGCAATGTTAAACATTGTTGGTGATGTTGAAGATTGTTGGTGATGTTGTAGAACGCTGGTGACGTTGACAATATTTATGTTCGCTAAGTAGCCATAGTTGGTGATATTGATGACGACCCAGTTGGCGCAGTGGACACGACTCCGCCCTCATCGCCGCGTGGGTGCTGGGTTCGATTCCCGGCGGGAGCAAAAATTCCTACTCTAGTGATATTTGTGCTTCTGGTTCTGGGTGATATGTGAATGTCTCCGGCACCCACGATACAAGTCTTTGAACTTAGTGTGGGGCTGTGAGTGTGAAACCGTTTGTTTGTTATTGAACATCTTTGGTGATGTTGGTGAGTGTGGATGTTGGTGACAGTTGTTACCTCTTGGCGATGTCAGTGTTCCCGGGGGAGGGCGGGCGCACGTTGTGCCGTTTCTCGGCGGGCGGGCGGCCGCGCGGGGACTCCCCGTCGATGTACCCTATCTGCGATAACTGCTCCTCCAGCGCTATACGACGTCTGTGGAAAACATATTGAAATTAAATGCAAGAAAAGCTTAAAAAAACCGTCTTGACCGCTTTATCTTCGGAACTTTGATCAGATTAGACGTGCTAAACACGCATTATTGATTATATCTTCATGAAATTTAAATGGGAACAATAGGAAAGCAACATCTTTTTAAAAAAAAAAGGTATAAAATCGGTTCACGTGGAACGAAGCTATGAGGTAAAACACATTAAAAAAAATACATTCGACTTGAGTGCCTCCTCATTTTCGTAAAGTCGGTAGAAAAATAAAAGCTTTCACACTCATAGCCCCACCCAGCCTACAGAGACTTGTCGTGGGTGCCAACATTCACATCACACACAATCATACCCCATATTTTAAGGTAATATAGTATACAGTTCGACACAAAAAGTGGACTTTGACATCACAAAAAGAAAGTATCGAGTTCGACTCCCGGTGGAAACACAAGTTTTCTCCCCAAGGGAAATTTGTGTTTCCGGTTAGGGTGGTGCTTGTGTGTGATATTAATGTTTCCAGCACCCACAACACATATTCATACACATATTAAACGCTTTTACACTCACAACCCCACAGTTGAACAGTTCGATGACTTGTGTCGTGGGTGCGTGGTATTCTCACCGAAGATACATAAGTACACAAGATGTGGGTCCAATCGGACAACGGGAAGTGGGTTTAATTTAGCTTGCAAGATTTGATTACAAACCGACAGACAACGGGACAGGTGAAACTAAAAAAAAGCTTATTAAGATAACTTACTTTTCAGCAAGTTCATTGGCTGTTTCTATATCGACACGCAGGTTCCTCCTGGGGGAAGGTTCCACGCTGCAAAGACCTGATTCGGGTGGCGTGGAGCATAGTGAATCACCCTGGGAACAAAAAAACTTTTAAAATAAACAATTTGTTTTCATTTGTTTCGTCTACGCATTTTATATGCATTTAGCCAGTGTCAAGCTATAACATGTATTTTTTTTAAAGTAAGAATGTTATTTCATCATCATCATCATCTCAGCCACAAGAAGTCCACTGCTGGACATAGGCCTCCCCCAAAGATTTCCAAAAAGAACGGATTAAAATTTTTTATTAACTGACATAATTTTGTACATTGTGTATTTGATCCACAGGCTTCAGAACCAGTGAGTGCACTGTATTGCATATACCAATGTCTTCTCCCAATGGTGACACTGATTAATGTATATTTTTATTATATAAAAACATATTGTGTTACTTTGAACTGCTCGTCGGCTTAGTCGGGTGGTGTTCGCGGGTGCCTATTAGTTTAATTTGGCCGAAAATAACAAGTTTCGGCATATTCATGATTAGGCATAATAATGTTAGAGCATACCGTTTATTTTTGCATAACTATTTGTTGGCCTAATGTTTTTAGACATAATATTTGAATTGTTGGCTAAGTCATATATAGGTGCGACGACGAGCGTTATGTTGCTGGTGAGCACAAGAACGCGCGAGCCGAGCGAGCGTCGCGAGCGTGCCGCGGCAGTAGTTGCGGCCGGCGCAGCGCCAGGATATAGTTATGCACATTCGTTTTAGGCCACTTTATCACTATGCTCAATATTGTTATGCGAAAAAATTTTAAGCCTAAAACGTTACACATTGTATATTGTGGATACATAGGCTATTTTTTATCCCGGAATCTCCGCTGGTCCGGGACTTACGCGGGTCAAACCGCGGGGCGCAGCTAGTAATTATAATAAAAAAAATAAGGAAGTCCTCACCTGTGGCGGTACATCCCGTTGCGTGTCGTCCTCTTCACTAAATATGTGTCTGTCTCGCTCTTGCGGCGACAGACGCAGCCGCATATCGGCCAGTTCAGCTTGCCACGGTTCAAAGTACGAGTCGCAGGATGACGATCTGAAATAATTAATGGATGTATATAACGTACATTACTCCATGTAGGACAAAGAATAAATATAAATTGTTAAAAAACGTAGCGGAAGTCTTTAAGAACATGTCAAAAGCGAAATGAAAAATGATTGAGTAAAAAATATTATAATTAATGATTATTAGTACAAAAACATGAAAAAAAACTTGAATAACAAATGTTACGATAATAACAACAAGTTAAACTAAAAAAATCAACTTTAAATCGAGACAATCTGTATGCAAATTGTAAAAACAATGAAATAAACTGTTTCAAAGTATGACTAAGGAGACCTAAAGTATGAAACGAAGTATTGTGAGGGGTATAAAAAGGAGGCAAGGGAGATTAAAGTATGACGACAGTTCAGGAAGTATTTTGAGGGTAAAAAGTATGACAAGGGTTAGAACAGTATTATAGTACAGTATCATAGTTCAACAGAATGAGATGAAGAATATTGAGGGTATGACAAGCTTAACAGTTCAAAAGTATGAGACGAATTATTTTGAGGGTAAAAAAATTATAACAAGGGGTAGTCAAGCTTTACAGTTCAAAAGTATTAGACTAATTATTTTGAGGGGTAAAAAAAATATGACAAGGTGTGTTCAAAAGTAGGTAATGGAGTGTTTTAAGGACCAAAAAGTATTTTAAGGGCCAGTAAAGTATGAAACTTCAAAATTATAAAATGAAGTATTCTGAGGCGAAAAAAGTATCAAAAAGGTAGTAAAGTTTGACGAGGGTAAGTAAACTATGACAGTACAAAAGTATGTGATGAAGTATCCTAGGTAAAAAGCAATAACAATGTTAGACTTACTCGTACCTAGTGTGATGTTTCAAAGGCACCGCGGCTCTCTCCGCCAGCGGGGCTAAAGTGTCCGTGTCCGAGGCCAGCGACTCGCAAGACTTGACAGGCCGGAGCCCCTGTGTCATTAGCACGTCCTGTCGACAACATAAATGCTTTCACACTCACCCCGCACTAAGTTCCGACGACTTGTGTCGTGGGTGCTGGGAAACATTCACATTGCACACACAATTACAACCGGAATCAGAAACACGTTTTTTTCTTGGGGAGCAAACTTGTGTTCCAGACGGGAATCGAACTCGATACCCCTAAGAAGGCACACGCGCACTCAATTAAGCCAGCAGTTCAATACAAAAACGAGCAATACAATAGTCAAATTCAAATTTCGTAATCAGGTGCTCGTCTCTAGGTATTAGGGTATTTTACTATATGTGAGAATAAATATAAATATGTATAATATAAAAATTCAAAAGTATGAGACGACTTTAATGACCCTTCTTATAATGTAAATTTATTTGATTTTAATATTATTTCAGTGAAAGTAAAAGTAAACATAAAAGAATTTGGTAAATGGTTATATATTCTGGGTGACATTCAGAAACTACACTAAAGATTTCCTTTTTCTTTTTTTTTTTTCTGAATTATAGATAAACATTTGACCACTATCACACCTGATGGAAAGTGATGATGCGGCCGAAGATGTGACATGTTTATCTAGAAGATACCTGTTCACTCTTGACTTGAAGACTCCCAAATTATACCCCTCGGGAAACAAAGACACAGGTAATGAGTTTCACTCCTTCGCCGTACGGATGATGAACGTAGAAGCGAAACGCTTCGAGCGAACTGGAGGTATGTCAACCATATTGTATTTATCAGGAAACACAGACTCAGGCATGGAGATCCATTTCATTGCGGTTCGCACAATGAATGTGGGAGCAAAACCTGTCAAAATAATATACTTATTTTGAAAAAGATTTTTACCTGTTCATTTAAATTTCATCATCAACGTATCAAATAATGCACTTTTGTGAGAAGGGAAACAAATTTTGTTCTTATTTTGCTTGCTTTTGGCTTATACCTAGAATTAACACATAGGCTACTTTTAAACTTGATAATAGCGAGCGAAGTCGCGGGACACGGCTGGTAGTTACACACATTTTTTTTTTTTAATTTGTGACAGGCTAGGGTTTACCACTATCTCACCCGATGGTAAGTGACGATGTGATCGAAGCTGGTAAACACACTAGACCTGGAATACGCAGGCTCTCAAGGATTACTGCCGGAACACCGTATTTGGCTCGGCGGCAGACTTTCAACTCGATGGTGGTAAGCTACTTCGGTAGCAAGCCAGGCGAGCAATTCACAAAATGCTCTACCACCTCTCAAATGTCACCCGATTAGCACCACCCGGGGAGCACGTGTAGGGAGTCAGAGTTAAGGTGTATCCTCCTACGGCCGTGGGTGATATAAAGCTTGTGTATTGGTAACCTGTGCGGGCGGCGGCGGCGGCGCGGGCGCGCGTGGCGGGCGCGCGCGGTGCTGCTTGTTGCTGCGGCTGAACAACCCGCGCCAACCGGACGGAGACCGCTTCAAACCGCGCTTGCTGCCTGTCACAAAATAACATATAAGCTATTTCTTAACAACTTTCTTAAATACGAGCTTTTAGAAGTCCGCCATATTGGATTTAGAGTGACATCAGTTAAATTTTCGAGTTATTCTCAGCGGGCCCTTTCATTTGATATATCGTAGTAATGCGTAATATAACTTGACCGCCATCTTGGAGATCCCGCCGTATTGAAATTAGAATGACGTCACATAGCTAAGCATGCATTGTAATCGAAAATAAGCGTGTATACTAAATTTCAGCGCAGTCGGTTTAATATAACTGATTTAAAATTCAGTTGCAAGATTCCATCCGGACAAACATACATAGATTGCAAGTTATATAAAAGCTTGTAAAAACGTAAACGCTTTCACACTCACAGCCCCACACCGAGTTCGATGACTTGTGACGTGGGTGCCGGAAACACTCACATCCCACACACAATCACAAGAAGAGAGAAGGCGAACGCGCACCCAATTAAGCCAACGACTTATATCGGGTTCGATTCCCGGTGGGAACACAAATTTACTCTCCGAGGGAAATTTGTACCCGGTTCTGGGTGTGATTGTGTGACGTAAATGTTTCCGACACCCACATTACATGTCCTCGAACTTATTGTGGGTGCTGTGAGTGTAAAATCGTTTGATTTATGCTTAAATACCTGATAGTGGTAGATCGAGCACCGTGTGATACTGAGGTAGATTGTTGGGTCCATTGCCGACCTGTAAAAAAAAAAAGAACATGTAAAAAAAGCTATGAAATACACATACCTCGATATATAGTAGTAAATTTGGAAAGGAAAATATGTCGATTGAGGCGGGGATTGAACGGGCGCGGCACGGCGGACATAGGGTGTCATGCCCTACTATTGTAACCACTGCGCTACTCAAGCCCTGCCTTAGATTTTCTACAATAGCATGGCTAATGATATCTAAAATCAACTGATTGGGTGGACGTTATCAACAGAACGTGTAGCTAATTGCAATTTTAAACTCATTGGTTTAGTTTCAAATTATTTGGGTAGATGGCGTCACACGTTGTTATAAGAAGTTAATAATAAGGAAAAGATAATTTCGTCGATTTAGGCAGGGCTTGAGTAGCTCAGCGGTTAGAGCAATAAGGGCATGACATCCTATGACGGCGGGTTCAAATTCCGCCTCCAGTTTTTTTTTAATTGTCTACTATAGTTCTCGAAAGTTTGTGTCTGTGATTATTCTGTCTTCACGCCGTATCGGCTCAACAGATTTCGATGAAATCTGGAACGCACATAGTTTTTATTTAGGAATAACACATACGCTCTTTTTTAACTCCATAAAAGCAGGTGAAGCCGCGGGGATAGAGTTCTACTCTGATCCTTTATTCAGTGGATTCTATCAATGGTTTTAATTCAACTTTTTGTTCCACATCTGCTAATGCTATATAACAACTACTATTGCCCCGCGCCATCACCCGCGTTTATCAAGTTAACAATTAATATATGCGTGAATCCTAAATATAAGCTACGTTTATTCCAAATTTGATTCAAATCCGTTCAGCCATTACAGCGTGAAGAGGGAACAAACATACTTACACACAAACTTTCACATTGATAATATGAAGTATGATACCTCGATGTACTTGGGCGCCTGCGTGGACGGCCTCAGCTGGACCCCCGCGGCGGCGGCGATGGCGCCCGAGGGCGGCGGCAGCGCGGGGGGCGGCGCCGCCAGCGACGGCGCGCCGCGACGACGGGCCTCCTCCAAACTACAAACGGGACATGCTGTTTACTTATCTATATAAATACAAATCAATATGGTAGTAGGTAATTTTTTTTTATGCTTTTGATCAATTTTTTTACATACATTGTCGCAAAATTCTATTTCATTCATGAAATATTGCACCTCCTAACAAAACATATATTGGAAAATGCGAGCATCTCATCGAGAAATTTTAAACTTCAAATATGTGAACAGATCATGAATCTGTCTAGTCAATAGCGTACGTTTCGCTATTTATATTTTTCTATTAGTTTTATTACGTTCTATTCTTTAAAATGTCTAATTAAAATCATTTCAGTAAGAGTAATTCTATACCTATAAAATTATAAATTAATTTTAAAAACAATACTTAACCTACATTTAAATTTCTTGCATATTCCCTATTGTTACGACAAGGGTTGTATGAATAAAAACTAAATTTTAATGTTAATAAATAGCAAATTGCTAAGCAGCTTTACCGGTATGTTTAGCCGCATCATCTCTTTCCATCAGGTGAAATAGTGGTCGATTGCTTGCCTATTTAACATAAAAACTTATTTCATAAGTTATGCTTACCTGAGTAATTTAGTAGGTGGGTTGATGGGCAAACTCTTAGGCCTCCTGCCTGCTTCTGCGCCTCTCAGCTCTATTTGAGATTCGCACCGATCCTATCGAAAAAACATTATCTATCAAAAAAAATAAGGTGTTCCGTCAAATAGTTGTCAAAAAAATATAAAAAGAATAGTTATAATTTAAGAGACTGATTGGAGCCGACACATGATAAAAATGCTGGGTTGTATTTGGGGCAGAGGATAAGCCTTGCTATACAGCGTGGTAATGCAGCAAGCAATTTGGGAACTTTGCCGAACATTAAAGATCGTTTAAACCATCTATGAACCCTTTGTTTCTTCTTTTTTTAACTCCCATATTTAAATTGTAAAATTTGGATTTTTCAAATAAAAGCGTTTATAAAAAAGAATTTAAAAAAAGATGGTGTCGATAGCTGTACTGATAATTAACAGCCATAGTCATAGACATGAAAATCTTAAAATCTTTGAAATATTTAAAAGTAAAATGTTTTTAACTCAATAAAATAAACAAAGACCACATACATAATATGTTACCTGTTCCAGAGATTCTGGTCCCGAGTCCGCTCCCTGCTCTTGAGCAAAAAGGTCTTCCGCGTAACAGATGAGGAACTCTGTCACCACCGCCTGTTGGCAATAAATATACTCTGAACCTTCAATTTGAAAATAAAAAGTTAAAACTTACAAGCCTGGAGTCTGATCTAATTTCGGTTGACAAATGGAATTGTTTTAAAGTGAAATTATTATAAAAAGCAATTCTTCTTAACAATGTACTTTACAATATAACCCAGATCTTCTGCCAGAGAGGAGACATTAGGCTCTAAACAAGCCCGAGAGAAAGCTATCGACGTGTAACATAGTGTAACCCTACTAGTTGTTACAGTCATACTTGCACTGCGACTAGGGTAACAACTAAGGTATCAAGGGTTACGCGTGTTGCACGATAAAATAGCTAATGTTTAACGGTAACAACAGATTAACGGTCACATATACTACTCTCCTCAATGTAGTAACACAAAGTGATCCTTATTACAAAGTGTAACCGTAAATATTGTAATAGTGTGGATACCCCACAGCGACGCCTTGTAACGCATGTTGCACGGTGGAATAGCGCAACAAGTTAGCTGGCATATAGTACTTTTTACTATGGAGTTAGATAGTATAACTGTACAAGTTGTTCCAGTGTGCATACCTGCACTGCAACGCCTTGTAATGCGTGTTGCACTGTGGGAGAGTGCAACAAGCTAGCTACCATATAGTACCCTACAATATAGTTGTCATCATATATATATTTGTATGATAAAAGAATCATCCTACTAATATTATAAATCCGAAAGTTTGTGTGTAAGTGTGTATGTTTGTTCCCTCTTCACGCTTTAACGGCTGAACGGATTTAGATGAAATTTTGAATGTACATAGATTATACCTAGGATTAACACATAGGCTACTTTTTAACTTGATATTAGCGGGCGAAGCCGCGGGGCACGGCTAGTATTAATATAGATAGTACCCCCACAACGTACACAAGATAGATAAATTCTTTATTTGCACACAAAAAAAGAACACTCACAAAGAAATCTTAAATTTAACGTAGGAGCACAAAGGGCGGTCTTATCGATCAAATCGATTTCTTCCAGACAACCAAAGGTATTATAATCGAACAAGTTGTTACAGAGCACATACCTGCACAGCGACGCCTTGTAGCGCGTGTTGCACGGTCGGAGAGCGCAACAGGTTGGGTGCCCACACGATGGCCATGTTCCTGGCCGTCATCCCGGTGCTCTCACCCAGAAGCGACACTCGACGCAAGTGACGCATTAGGTACGCTAACGTTCTGAGAAGAGACGATCAAGTTAGAAAACTATTGTATGTAACCGTGTCCGTCAATACACGGCTGGAAATTAGATTTTTATACTATTTAAAAAAATACAAAAAAAATACAAAATGTTTTTATTATTCCTAAAAGATAGTGGCGGTACATAGTTATTGTTTTATAAATTACTTAAAACTAGGACATAAAGTACCTTCGTGAACCTCTGTCCCCAACACTAGGTCTCGTTAGAGCCTGTATTGTTGGGTTACAGCGACCCTCTCTGGTCATCTTCATATTATATCTGGCATAAGTATGTGCACCTAGAGTAATTACAGTAGTTGTAGTAATTTTCCTATATACAAATATATCCTTTTTATTTATACTACATAACTTTTCATGCTATTTTTTTTGTTTTATATTTATATTTTTGCCTATATACCTAGCTATTCGTATCTATCTATGCTTAAATTTATTTAAATATATATATACAATAAATAAAATATAACTATAACATGATCTATTATAAAATAATGTATATATATATAAATATATTACAATAATAATATGATAGTGTTGTGCATTTATGTATAAGAATGGATTTGTGTATTTATCGGTATACCATCGTTTGCGTTTTGGAGGGTATGCGCATGTTATATGAGTTAAATCCACCATGCCCCCCCTTTTACAATATAACAATCAGACAAACTGTCAAACATCATCCGATTATGGTTAACATTTCCAGTTCGCTTCAAGCTTTCTGCTTCTACGTTCATTATCCGTACAGCAAAGGAGTGAAACTCATTGCCTGCGTCATTGTTTTCGGAGAATAATCTGGAAGTTTTCAAATCAAAAGTGAATAGGTATCTTCTAAGCAAGCAGAAAGTGATGAATGATGATGCACATATTCGGCTGCATCATCACTTTCCATCATGTGAAATAGCAGCCAATCTATCTGACATAACAAAATATTGTAGTTTACCAATATACAGGATATTTTTTACCTACCATAAAAAATTTAAAAAGGGAAATTCGTATTTCACACCCACTCAATCACACCCAGAACCAAAAATGACCCTTAGGAAGGTAAATAGTGGTCCCGCCGGGAATCGAACCTAGGTCCCACGGCGCAGAGGGCAGAGACTCACCCACTGAGCCATTTGTGTCTTCAACACCATAGTCTGACGTCATGCTCTGTTATAACGTTAGATTTTTATATTTGCATGACAGAGAGAAGGAACTTACCTATAATGCGGAGGCGGTAGTTTGACCACGGTGTCTCTAACGGCTCTAAGTTTGGACATTTCATCAGGCTGTTGCACCGCGCTCACGAAACTGTCGTACAGTTGATATGTGCACAGGGGATTTGGCAGCTCTCTGTAGATAAAAAATAAATCTATATATATAAAAGAAAGTCGTGTTAGTTACTCCACTTATAACTCAAGAACGGCTGAACCGATTTAGCTGAAAATTGGCAGGGAGGTAGTTTAGAGCCAGGAGAAGGACATAGGATACTTTTTAAGAACGTACATTTCTTTAAATTTTTTTTTTACATTTTGACATGCTTTCCTTTTTCTCATACGTCACTCGGATTTGGTAAAGTACTAGGCAAACATAAACATGAAGGTTGTAATAATATAGTCACGTGACATTGTAACGCATGCCGGGTATGGCTTCCTAAACATGCACATTCATTGACTGTTAGGCGGAACGAAGGTCGCCGGGACAGCTAGTTACACATAAATATAATTAATTATTGAAACGGCAACTCCAAAGTTATGTTAGTTGTTACTGCCTGTGGGCTTAGTAATTTGAATGTTCGCCTTTTAAGCAGGGGTATCGAGTTTGATTGCCAGCGGCCATTACTATAATTTAAGTAATACCAAATAATACTTGATATATAATACTTTTTTACTTAAGCTTTTACTAGATTTAAATAAAAAAGGACTAAAAAGTTATACAAGCAGATAACTTGTCGTGACGAATCAAATGAGCCCAAACTCAAATAAAATGAAATCGTTTTCACATGGGCCCCAAAGAGGTACTCACGAAAGTTAAAGATTCTACTTCCAGATTCGCAAAATACAGCCCTCTCGAGAAGAACTCGATAGGTTTATCTTGTTTAGTTCACAAGTTCCTATGGC
Organism: Lomographa bimaculata; assembly: GCA_948107665.1. NCBI lineage: Eukaryota > Metazoa > Arthropoda > Insecta > Lepidoptera > Geometridae > Lomographa > Lomographa bimaculata. The sequence goes on from OX403614.1 coordinate 6,548,897, forward strand.
CATCTTCCATCCCCATCATCAAACCAGCTTCATGATACCATATCTTTGTACTGTCACCGAAAGATACATAATTACACCGAATTTGAGTCCGATCGGACATCGGGAAGTAGCTCTAATTTAACTTGAAAATTTTGATTACTGATCGAAATATAACTAAACAGGTGAAACTAAACAAAATCTTGTAAACAAACAAACAAACGCATTCACACTCACAGCCCCACACTAAGTTTAAAGACTTGTATCGTGGGTGCCGGAAACATTCACATCACACATTACACCCAGAACCAGAAGCACAAATATCCCTTGGGAAGGAATTTGTGCTCGAACCCAGGACCCACGGCGCAGAGGGCGGACACCTGTCCACTGCGCCAACTGGGTAACTCTTGTATCCATATAAAAACTTGTAGAAACCTAATAATACACACAAAACAACACGGCATCCAACAAGTTTCGAAACCAGCACCAGCCACACGGCAGCCGAGCACGCGCCGATGTCGCCACCGTGACTTCACGTGTCCCGTCGAAATATCTCACCGGAAGTACATCTTCAGCAGACTGGGCACGGCATGCGGGTCTCTCGCGAGGTCCGCCGAGCCGAGGTCGGGAGCTGCGCCGCTGTCGAACGCAGCTCGAAGACGTTGCGTCAATCCAGAGCCGCCAGATAGTCTGTATACTCCGTCCACCGCCCCACGGGATTCTATCACGCGTGCGCATTCCAGCAGGACTAGTGGTACTGGAAAGAGGATATTATGCTACCATTTTGTCTGTTTTTAACAGCCGACGAAGGGTTGTTATACGTTTGTAGTGTGTATCTATGTCGGTCACTGTCTGTGGCATCGTAGCTCTCAAACGGCTGGACCAATTTTGATTTAGTTTTTTTTGATGAAAGGCTACTTGATTAAGAGTGTTCTTAATCGTGTTTGGTGAAAATTGGTCCAACTGTTTCCCAGATAAAGCTGTTGAAAATTGAAGGTATGTTAATTAGATTATATTTTGCTACTTATCTTCTTTAATAACCGATTAAAAAAAAGAAAGAGTAGGTTCTCAACAAATCCAACAATTCACGTAAAATTCATCACCACCCAAGGATCATTTTTCACCACCAACACAGCTAGCTTCCAACGACCACCTGATCTAAACCCGAGTCTCACAATTAAGCAGGTGTTCTCCCAAGTCGTAGCAGTAGTCCACCGTCCTCTCAATATGCCTTGCTGCTTGAAGGTAGCGAGAGGGTGAAGATAAATTCTACACACACACACATCACACAAAACTTCACCCATCCACGGAGATTCGAACCAAGCACCTACAGCATATGAGCCGAGCACTCTTCCACCTAATCCAACCCGTCTCTCACCTTCGTGTCCACAATTAAGCAGGTGCTCTCCCAAGTCGCAGCCGAAGACCCGTTCCCTCAGTATACCCTGCTGCTTGAGACTCCGACGCGAGGGTCGCGAGAGGATGAAGCTTCGGAAGAGGGAGATCAGCTTGCCGTGCTTGCGGAGAACTGGCTTGATCGGCGCCACGGCCACAGAGCTAAGGAGAAAATTATATGAACCTTGTTACAAACAAAACCTTAAGCGTAGCCTTAACGCTGACATAAGCTGGAAGTTTAAAAGCCTCTACATAAAATAAAAGATTAAAAAAAAATACAAGTACTGAATGTGAAAGCGTGTAAAGAGTATATTTACCCGACAATTGGCGGAGGCTGCGTCATGTGTCTGGGTACTTTGTCCCCGATAACGGCAACACAGTGGTGCGGGAAGAAACCCACTCGGAAACCGCGTTTGCCGCGCCACCAGAGAGACTCTTGGGGTCCTGCGGAGTACACATATACAAATGAATTATAGAAATATTATTATAGAAATTACAGAAATACACACAACAGAGATAGTATATAATATATAATATATAGATAGTATATAAGCTCAAAAATCTCTGGGTGCTACTGAACTGTAATTGGTAAGCGTGACCCTTGCCATAACGCGAGCGACTTGCTTGATTCATCTCTCAATTATATTTAAAAAAAGTATACATTTCATTCAGGTTTTATAACAACATTGTATTCTGGGAATTACAATAAGTATTTTGAATCGAGTCCTGGGGAACCCTGGGAGGTATACATAAACAAAAAATGGTTACTGGGTTTGACAACAAGTGTATTGATTTGGGTCTTGGGCAGTACAAAAAATATACTGAATTGGATTCTCGGTATTACAACAAATATATTGATTTGGGTTCTGGGAAATACAATTAAAATGGATGGGGATTCTGGGAATTAACACCTTTAAACGAGCAATCTAAATATATATAACTCAAAGGTGACTGACTGACTGACTGACATAGTGATCTATCAACGCACAACCCAAACCACTGGACGGATCGGGATGAAATTTGGCATGCAGGTAGATGTAATGACGTAGGCATCCGCTAAGAAAGGATTTTGATTAATTCTACCCCCAAGGGGATAAAATAGGAGATAAAAGTTTGTTGTACTTCTTAACGCGAGCGAAGCCGCGGACAAAAGCTAGTTCTTGTATATATGCACATATATAAACTGAATCTCGGAAACGGCCCAAACGATTTTCATGAAATTTTGTATGCGAGAGGTTTCGGGGGCTATACATCGATCTAGCTTGGTTTCATTTTTATAAAACGTCATTTTACATTTAAAAAAACCATCTAGATACTATATGATAATACAAGAAATATAATAAATTAGAATCTGAGACTTACAACATAAAATAAAACATAAACATAAACACTTTCACACTCACATTCCCCACACTAAGTGCGATGACTTGTGTCGTGGGTGCCGGAAACATTCACATCACACACACAATCACAACCAGAACCAGAAACACAAATTTTCCTTGGGGAGAAAACTTGTGTTCCCGCCGGGAATCGAACCCGATACCCCTACTTAGAAGGCGAACGCCACCCAACTAAGCCAACGGGCAGTTCAAAAAATATGTTAAATTGAATCTTGGGAATTATGGCTATATTGAAAACAAAAGGATTGCAAAAAAAATCTGTTTAAACAGTGTTTGTCAAACGGGATATAGGCTTACCTGGCATATCAATGATAGATATCATGTCACCAACCTCGAAGCTGATCTCATCGCGCGCCTGCAACAAAAGCATCAACATTAACGAAGCAAGTATTAAAAAAAACTTCCACACTCACAGCCCTGCACTAAACTCGATGACTTGAGAAGTGGGTGCTGGAAGCATTCACATCACACACATACACAATCAGAAACACAAATTTCCCTTGGGTATTAAAATCTTGTATTCCCGCCGGGAATCTGAACGGATCGGATCTAGCAGTAGTTACTTCAGTACTTTGGTACAGTCTAGTTTTAGTTCTTAAACTTTCTTGACGGACGGAACTAATTGAATCGATATTCTCTGCTTATAGGTAGTAAAAAAAAAAACACTTTCACACTCATAGCCCCGCACCGAGTTCGAGAACCTGTATCGTAAGCGCCGGACACATTCACATCACACACTCAAACACACCTAAAGCCAGAAACACAAGTGTTCCTTGGGTAAAGAATGTATGCTCCTGTCGGAAATCAAACTCAGAACCTGCAGCGTAGAACGACAGGCCCGTTGCACCTAAAGGGTTGTCTCCTCAAGTTTACTGATAGTAAATAGTTTTTGGCCCGTTGCTCCTAAGGGTTGTTTCCACAAGTTTACAGATACAATATATACAATGTATAACAGAAAGGTGTAGTAATACTCAAGCCCCGCATCTAACTACATCTATGGAATCTAACAGGAAGTTCAAAATTCGCGGCAGCAGCATGAATATTGAGTTATGATGAATTAAAGATTCTAAAAAAATATGTCATTTACAACCCTATTTCATCAGCTACCGTTCTACACTACATAGTCTTTAAAACTAGACGTAAGACAGTGGTGGCTATAACAAAGGTCAAGGTCACGCGCGACAGATGTAACCGTAGGGTTGTTACAAATAGAAAAAAAAAGTATTTTTGGTTGGAATTTTTTTTCTTTGATTTCGACTTTCGTTCTCTGGCAGACGATTTCTGGCACGATACACATACACACCACCAAGTATTACTAGACATTTTTGTTACACGTTGTATATGTAGGTATAGTAAATAAATTTTAATATCTCACCTGCGATACATATTTCCTGACGGAATAGGCGGCGGCGACGGCAGGTGTGTTTATAGAACTGGAGTCTTCGTTTGCAACAAGCAGCTTATGGCCTGAGGACAATATATACACAATGTTTATATATTCTACGACTTCACAAAAAAGGTAAAAATTAGGAGGTACTCAAGTCGACTGTATTTTTTTATGTGTGTTACCTCATAACTTTTTTCCAAGTTTAGTACATCTAATCTGATCAAAGTTCCGAAGATAAAGCGGTGAAGTCGGTTTTTTTAACTTTGCTTGCGTTTCATTATACAATATATCTTAAGTGATGTGGCCGAGGGCGGTAACTTTGCCATTTAAAAGTTTTTTTAACAACTATCACAAGTTTGGTCGAAGCAACTCGTGACCAAAATGCTGGCAAATATTTTGGACAGAGATTGAGTATTGCCATTCAACGTGGCAATGCTACCAGCATTTTGGGTACTTTGCCTACTGGTAGCGGTCTATTAGATTAAGTTTTGTACATATTTATATCCAGTTAAAGTTATTTTTAATTACATTTAATATTATTAAAGTAAAAGCTTGTCAATCTATAATTAATAGTATATAATATACTATAAAACGATCGATTATATTAATGACAAGGATGCATGGAGGCAAACTGCACAAGCGCATTCTATAAACTACATAATATAGATATACCTAGGTTAATATAGTTATGTATTAGTGTAATATAGTCCTTAGAACAAAAATTTAAAAAAATGCGACGCCGTGTTTCTTGCCACATTCTTCTCAAGATGGCTGTAATTTTGCGAATCTGGCAGTAGAATCATCAACTTTCATGAGTGCCTCTTTGAAGCTCATGCGATTAAACGATTTTGATTTTGAGTCTATACGCAATTATATGTTTTTGTGTTACAATTATCGCATAAAAAAATGGGTTATAATTATTTTAATATAAATTAAGAAACACCTTGTCCTAAGTACTTATAACATAAAAATAATCCAAGTGCGACAATATATATATTTTTTTATTCGTGATACGCAAACTTTTGACCACTATCTCACCTGATCGTAAGCGACGATGTGGTCGACGATGGAGCAAGCTTGCCTAGAAGATACCTATTCACTCGTGACTAAAAAAAAACCTCTAAATAGATTTATATATAATATAAATAAACCGCTGGAACGATCCTGATGAATTTGTAGGGACAGTTTAAGTTACGTAGAAGGAAATAGGGTAGTGTTTATCCTTATTCGTCGTTATCAGGAATGAGGGCGAAGTCGCGGGGCAGAGCTTGTTATACAGGAAAATAATTACACGATAACAGTAGTTGTAAATCCCATATACATACCTATAAGTATTTATGGTAGAGACGTCACGTTGCAATTAAATGTATCTTAATACACGTACTTTAACCGGCTACCAAAAAGAAGGGGGTTGTATATCCGTAGCATTTTTTTATACACAGATTATTAAATTTATCTTTTTCTTTTCGGTTGCGTCCTCAAAAGAAGAAAACGTTTATGTACATCACTTCGTTGTCTATCTGTCTGTCACGCAGGACCCTTTTATTCAGAAATACATTGAGGTATGATTATTAAAATAACTAGTCGTACGCGCCGAACTGAGATCTCGCGCCTACATTTTGCCTCATAGAGAAAAACTTTTGGGGTTACTTGCTTATATCTTTCTTGCTATATAATAATTGTATGATTTCTGAAGTTGTTGTTGCAGTACAGGATGTAACGGATATTATACGTAAGATTCAGCGTTCAGTGTGAAGCCGTTTTTAAAATAGGTCCAATAACACAGTGTCGAATTCCTATCAGTATTCTACCGCATACATTTTGGAGAGTGCGCAGAAATTACACATGCCCGTATTACTATCTAACAACAAGACAGACTGTCAAACGTTATCCATATATGGTTGATACCTCCAGTTTCTTCAAAATGTTTCGCTTCTACGTTTATCATCCGTACTGCGAAGGAGTGGAACTCATTGCCCTCGTCTTTGTTTCTCGAACGGTATAATCTGGAACTCTTCAAGTCAAGAGTGAATATGTATTTTCTAGGCAAGCATGCTAAATTTTCGGGCGCGTCACCACTTTCCATCAGGTGAAATAGTGGTCAAATACTTACCCATTGAGCATGTACCTTGGACTGATTTCATAGGTTTCCAGACACAGTTTTGCGTGCTTGCTGCTTTGAATTACCCCCTGGCTAAGTTCAGTGGGCGTTCGCCTTTTAAGCAGCGGATATCAAGTTCGATTCCAGGTGGAAACACAAGACATCTCCCCAAAGGAAACTTGTGTTTCGGTTCTGGGTATGATTTGAATATTTCCGCCACCCACGACACAAGTAAAGCTGTAGCATTTTTATATATATTTCACAAACATCAGAGGAGTAAAATTTATTTAAATAATTGAAACGCAAGCAAAGCTAAAAAAAACCGATGAAGTTGGTTTTGTCGGTTTTGAAGTCGCTTATATTTCGGTTTTGACTTGACCAATTTCAATAAAATTTATATATAGGACCACCTCTACCAAACAAAAACAAACATCAAAATCGATTCATAATTGGCGGAGATATCGCGTAAAATACATACAAAAAAAACATACAGTCGAATTGAGAACCTCCTTTTTTGAAAAAGAGTTGGGGGACGTAGCTTAGAACCCGACTAAGTACAAAACAAACGCGAACCAAACTGTCAGTACAAAATAAATCCACTGTTATCCCAGATATTTAGGTCTTATACGAAGCGCTTACCATCATTTACATCGTCTGCTTATTCATCTAATGTAGGTATTTATGAACTAAGTGGTACATTTAACTATGTTTAAAGCACTGCACTCGTTCAATATGTAACCACAAATGAACTTTTTATAGGAAAACTAACATTACTTACTTGTACTGATCAAATGTAAAAGGAAAATATTTTAAATATCCTACTTCACTATTGATAAGACAAATGTATGTCTGTTTGTAAGTCATAATTCCGAAAATGATTAATGAATGTGATGTGACTTGGGAGATAGCTCTATAAATGTGAAAGTTTGTAGGTATGTTTGTTCCCTCTTCACGCTTTAACAGCTGAATGGATTTGGATGAAATTTGGAATGTACATAGATTATACCTAGAATTAAATTGATAATAGCGGGCGAAGCCGCGGGGCACGGCAAGTATATCATATACTAGCTGACCCGCCCGGCGTCGCCCGGGTAAACAAAAGCTTACACATAAACGCTTTCACACTCACAGCCCCACTCTAAAAGTACTATAAGTTGTGTCGTGGGGCCGTAAACAATTAACACCACACACACAACATTCACGTCATACCCAGAACCAGAAACATAAACTTCCCGTGGGGAAAAAACTTTTGTTATTGTGTTCTCACCGAGATTCGAATCCGCTGCTTTGAAGACGAACGCGCACTCATCTACCCAGTGGGTAGTTCAAAGTTCAAAGATTCCCCACCCTGCGTCGCCCGATTAAAAAATCTACACATAAACACTTCCACGTTCACAGCCCCACACTAAGTTCAGTGACTTGTAGCGTGGGGCCGTAAACATCCAAGATTCACGACATATTAAAAACAAAAATTTCCCGTAGAGAGAAAACTTCTGTTACCACCGCGAATCGATCTCGCTGCTTTGAAGGCAAACACGCACCCATTTACGCGAGTAGATAGTACAAAGTTCAAACGATGACCCGCCCGGCGTCGCCCGGTTAAAAAATATACAAATAAACGCTTTCACATTCACAACCCCACACTAAGTTCAATGACTTGTATCGTGGGGCTGTAAACATCCAAGATTCACACAACATTGACAACATACTCAAAACCAGAAACACAAATTCCTGTGGAAAAGCACCTGTGTTCCCACCGGGAATCAAACCCGGTGCTTTACAGGCAAACGCCCACCTAACTACTCCAGCGGGCAGTTACTAAAAAAAAAAACAGTCGAATTTATATCCTCCTTCTTATGTAAGTCGATTCAAAACATAGAAGTATGCCGGATTACGCAGTAACTGTTACATTCCGTGATCCACCGTTTTCACCCTCAAATAAACTTAACGATTTCTCCTAGACTATAGGTCCAAATTATATGCAGTGAAGAGCAAATTGCATCTACGTGAACTACGTAAGCCGATGAAATAGGTTTTTTTGATAAGGATTAATATTAAATACTTAAAAAAAGGCAACGAAATAGAAGCCGCTATTTTTATGTGCAGGAATGCGTAGTACGTGTCGATAAATTTCTGACCCGTCCCGTTCACGGGAGGACTCCCGTGAAACTAATTTCACGATTTCTCATAGACTATTTATCCAAATCACATGCAGTAAAAAGCAAATTGTATCTACATGAACTACGTAAGACGATGAAATAGTTTATTTTGATAAGGATTAATACTGAATGTCTCAAAAAGCCAACTAAACATAGGCCGCTTTTTTTTCAGATTTTTAACAAAGATTTTTTCTGAGCTATACATACATGTTAGATATATGCTGTCGCGACTTTTTTGTAAAACTCATGAAGGCCAACATTTTTGCTGTACATTGTATTCACCTATTTCTAACTGTTTAGTCAGCGTACGCCGATAAAGCGGAAAGTTAGCAAATTTTTCTCCGACTTGTCTTACGAATATTATTATTTCGAACTGATAACTAACCTCTATCCCGACAAAACATAGCCTATGACACTCACTGATAGTGTAGCTATCTATTAGTGAAAGAATTTTTGGAATCGGATCAGTAGTTTCAGAGCTTACCTTTTACATACAAACAAACAAACTTTACCTCTTTATAATATTAGTATAGATAAAAATAAAAATAAACGCTTTCTCATTCTCAGCCTCACACTAAGGTAGATTGGGTGCCGGAAACATTCACATCACACACACAATCACAACCAGAACCAGAAACACAAAATTTACTTAAGGAGAAAACTTGTGTTCCCGCCGGGAATCGAACCCGATACCCCTGCTTAGAAGGCGAACGCTCACCCAACTAAACCAACGGGCAGTATCATTTTGTATGGAAATGCTTTTTTTATAATAATAATTTTGAACAGTATTACCTCGGTTGGAAGTGACTATTTTTTTTCCTTGTATTTTGGCTTCGCAATCTTGTGCATTTAGCCAGTGTCATGTGATAGGTAATATATATTTCAAGTGTACTTCATTATAAATGTCTTAGTCACAGTCAAGTCATGACCTAGTAATTTTTTTTTATAATTATTATGAATTAATTATTTCTAAAGAGATTATTTGTATATAATTGTTTCAAAGGAGAATATTTCTATATAATTATTTTTAATGAGATTATTTGAATAATTATTTCGAAAGACATTATTTGTAAATAATAATTTCGAAGAGTTTATTAGTAGATAATTATTTCGAAGCAGAATATTTCTAAATAATTATTTCGATGGAGAATATTTCTATATAATTATTTTGAATAAGATTATTTTTTAATAATTATTTCAAACGAGATCTATATTTATAAAAATCAATGCCACTTTTCGTTGTAATTTTATAACTCAAGAACGGGCTCACCTATCCAAACAAAATGTTTAGGCTTTGTTCGGACTATTTAGTAGATGGTTTATGTGAAGTTTGCACAAAATCGGTCGAGCGGTTCTTCATTTATCACACCCGGGCGAAGCCGGGGCGGACCGCTAGTTATTTATAAATAATTACTACGAAAGTGATTATTTCTAAATAATTATCTCGAAAGTGATTATTTCTAAATTTCTTTTTTTTTTTTACCTTTATTGTCGCACTGCAGCCAGTTCAACACGGGCCCACAGTTGATGGAATCGTCCGCTATGATGGAGAGGTGGTGCATATAGTCCGAGATCAATCGCTGGTAGCTGTCAGTGTCGAGATGGACTGTCAACTCCTCGGAGAGATTGGGCAGCCCGGACACTTTGCGGTCGTATATACATCTGAAACAGTAATAATACATATACAAGATTGTTCGTTTGTCGGTTTACATAAAAAAAATCTGACGAAACACACATAAAACAATTATATAATGAATGATGATGAAGGACAACTAATTTGTCCGAAACTAGTCGACTACAAAGTAAGTCGAAATTTTCGTGTTTTAAGCCGGATATAACATTGAAATATCTTTATTATATACATATAATTCTACTGTACGTGTGTATGTCACTGAACTCCTCCTAAACGGCTGGACCGATTTTAATGTTTTTTTTAACGCATTAACCGCCCGGCATATGGCGCTGCAGGGGTTGCACACGGGCGAAGCCGGGGCGAGTCACTAGTAATAATATTACCTTTACACTCACACACGCCACACAAACACATACACTCGCCCGCCCAACACATACTCACACACACACACAAACACACACTAACACACCACAAACACACTAATAGTTACTTGTATAAGAACTAAATATTATTATTATAACTTAAAAAACTGAATTATGTATAATTATCATCTACTTATCTGAAACCTAAATATATTTTATGGTATGGATATGGAAGAGCGGGGTCTTCTGACACAGGTATTTTTATACTTAATAGAAGGTCCCAACCTACCTTAAGTTAAGCAAAACTTGGTTACAGAAATAAATCATTTTTTCAATATAAAATTATTTAAATGCGAGCAAAGCATAAAAAACCGATTTCACCGCTTTACCTTCGGAATCCTTGATCTGATTAAATTAATTAAATGCGCATTATTGAGAGTAACTTAAAAACTACTCTACTAGCCAGTGTCAAGTAATAAAATATTTCAAGTGTATTTCATATTTAAAGTCCTAGTCACAAATCATAGTCAAAGTCAAGTAAAAGAGTCATGGTCCAGTCATAGTCAAGTCATGCTCTAGTAAAGTGGGTAGAAACTTTACTAGAATTTCTATTGGGATTTTGGAGCGAAGGCGAAATTCACGTTTTTTAACTTTAAATGATTTGCCTACACTTATGCACGTTCACTACATCGCATCGCTTTCCATCAGGTGAGATTGTGGTCAAAATCTTGCCTATCGTACATAAAAAAAGTGGCTGTAATTTTGCGAATCTGACAGTAGTCAGTAACTTTCATGAGTGCCTCTTTGGGGCCCACTGACCTGTGTAGCATGTCGTCCAACCGCAGTAGATTGTCCCTGCTCCGGCTGAGAGTCCATTCGCTGACGTCACTGGCTTCGCTCCAGCTGGCTTGCAGCCTCGCCTCCACGGACTCGTCGGGAGACGTGTTCACGTGCGAACGGACCTTGAGGCATACCCAGCCTGAGAAAGCAACATAATTTTTTTAAAATTAAACGGTAGCAAAGCTTAATTTAAACGCAAGCAATGCGTAAAAAACCGACTTCACCGCTTTATCTTCGGAACTTGATTAAATTAGATGTACTAAACACGCATTATTGACGATATTTCAAGAACTACTGATCAGATCTTGATCAAATTTAAATGGGACTAATTGGAAACCAAACTCTTTCAAACGAAAAAAATATTGAAATCGGATCACGTGGAAAGAAGATGAGGGTATGAGGTAACACACATAAAAAAAACAAAAAGAAAATACAGTCGACTTGAGTACCTCCTTTTTTGTGAAGTCGGTAGAAAAACCGACTTCACCGCTTTATCTTGGAGCCTTGATCAAATTTAATGTATTCAACACGTATTATTGAGCATAACTCAAAAACTACAGATCAGATCTTGACCAAATTTAAATGGAACAATGGGAGAGCACTATCATTCAAATAAAAAACCTTGATTCACTTCTTCTATATTATATTATATCTATCTATTTATAAATATAAAAATCAATGCCACTTTTCGTTGTAATTTTATAACTCAAGAACGGGCTCACCTATCCAAACAAAATGTTTAGGCTTTGTTCGGACTATTTAGTAGATGGTTTATGTGAAGTTTGCACAAAATCGGTCGAGCAGTTCTTCATTTACACACCGGGCGAAGCCGGGGCGGATCGCTAGTTATATATATATATATATATATATATATATATATATACTAAACTTGAAGTAGGTATTTTACAATTTTTTATGCTGTATAGGCAAGCATTTGACCACTATATAAAACATGCTTGCCTTTAAGTTTCTACTTCAAAACTTTACACTGTATGTCACCACGTATCTCCATAACGAATAAACCGATTATGATGAAAATTTAAATGTAGATGGTATAGGTTCCGAAATAACCCATAAGCAATTTTTTTACTTAATTAACGCGGGCGAAACCGCGTGGCAGGGCTAGTTAAAAAATGACCTTACCTTCGTCAGTGTCTGGACACTTGTTCTCGCACTCTACGCACTCTATGCTGAGACCGCCGAGCGACACTCGTTCGTAGTGGAAGTGGGCGCACTCCTCCAGTTTGGGGAAACGGCACGACGGTGGGGGGGCGGGCTGGAACAAACAAACAAAACATTCAATATACACGCTGTCACAATCACAACCCTACACTAAGTTCGTAGAATTGAGTCGTGGGTGCCGGAAACATTCACATCACACCCAGAACCAGAAACACTCTTTCGGGTGAAAACTTGTGTTTCCAACGGGATTCAAACCTGTTACCAACTGCTTAAAAGGCGAACGCGTACCTATCTGAGCCAACGGGCAGTTCCTATATATATATGGAATATCCATCGGATAAATAATTCTATATATCTATAGATATATAATTATTAATTAATCTTAACATATATTTTTTAATTAAAACTTGAATCGTCAGTGTCAGATACATTCACATGCACACTACAAACACAACATTCACACTACGCTGATCGAACTGCAATTTTTTACTTATTTTTAATCATTAAATTAAATTTTATTACATTTAAATCCACCATCATTTAATTATTACAAATTAAAATTTATTGTGTTTTGTTTATCTGCATCTTGATTTGATTAAATTTTTACTTATAATTATAAAATTTACAATTATTAAAAAAAAAATTAACAATGATATACAAAATATAACATTGAGTAAATTTATTCGTAGATTATCAATTAATAATCAGATCTTTGAAATAAACTAAAATACCGCCAAACATTTAAGTTTTAATAAAAAATTACATACAATTTTAATATTATAGTTAAATTTTAAAGTCTTAGTGAGGGTTGTGAGTGTGAAAGTATTTGAAAAAAATATTATAATACCGTCTCGTCGAGATCGAAGGTGGCTGAAGGCGGTGGCGCCGATTGGCTCATAGCAGAGGACTGTGACGTCACAGGAGTCACCGCCAACGCCGTTAGGGATATCGAGCCTGAAATAGAGAAAAACGATATACAATACAATACAATATTTATTTATTTAACACCAATAATATTTTGTTATAAGTAAATTGACAATAAAAATAAAATGAAAATAATTATATGGGACCTCTGAAGTATCTTACCAAACAAAAAAGGAAAGAAAGAAAAAAGAATTTTGACAATCGGTCCACAAATGGGGGAGAAATCGGTGAACATACATAAAAAAACGTAGTGCCTTCTCCTTTTTTGAAGTCGGTAAAAAACCGAGCTAAAATTCGGTCATCTAGGTACTAAAATTAAGATTTACAATATTACAACAACCTAGAAGATACTTGTTCACTTAAAGACTCCCGGATTAAACGAATCGGGAAACACAGACTCGGGTAAGGAATTTCATGAAATAATTATCAAAATCGGTCCAGCCATTTAGGAGCTACGCGACGCCACAGACTGACACACACATACTACATTTCCAAAAAAACGTATATCATATGTGTATATCTTTATATAATAAAATACCTAACGATATAAACATTTTAGAAGGCAATAGTTTTAAGAAAAAATTAAGTAATTGTTTTTATACTATTAACGAATTCATGAAATTTAGAGACAATAATATTTTTTAATATTTGCACGTCTGCATGCAGGCTGAATACATTGTACATAATATTATTTATAAGACCTTTTTGACATGTATTCTGGCAAATAAACGTTTGAGTTTGAGAGATACACACGGTAAAGTTATAACAATATGACAATATCTTATTGCGTTGAAGGTAACAAAAAAGGAGGAGGTACTAAAGTCGACTGTATTTTTTTTTTATATGTGTTGCCTTTTAACTACTTTCCACGTGAACCGATTTCAATTTTTTTTTTAGTTTCGTAGATGTTGCTTTCCAATTGGTCCCATTTTGATCAAGATCTGATCAGTAGTTCTTGAAATATCGTCAATAGTGCGTATTCTGTGGACATCATTGACTATGTTCTCGTTTTAGACTTCCAAAGTTACCTCATAACTTCTTTCGTTGTGAGCCGATTTTGATGATTATTTTTTTATTTGAAAGCTGGTGCTTTTCATGTGGTCACATTGAAATTTGATTAAGATCTGATCTCTAGTTTTTGAGTTATCGTCAATAATGTGTGTTTAATACATTCAATCTGATCAAGGTTCCGAAGATAAAGCGGTGAACTTGGTTTTTTTAAGTTTGCTTGCGTTTAATTATTTTACAAGCTTTCTTAGTTAATTTAGTTTAATCTGCCCCTTTGCCTATCTGTCGGTCCATAAGTCTTGCAAGCTAAATTAGACCCACTTCCCGATGTCCGATTGGACTCAAATTTGGTGTAATCTTCAGTGACAATACAATGATATGGCACCATAGAGCTGGTCTGAAGATGGAGACGGAAGATGGCCATAGGAACTTCTGAACTAAACAAGATAAACCCATCGAATTTGGGTTCGTTTGATTCGTCTTGATAACTTCTGGTTATATACCTTTTTAATCCTTTTTTATTCACAACTGTTAAAGTTTAATTTTAAAAAACTTTTTAAAGTATTGCTTGTTCTATTATCACCTGAATTTTCCCTCTTGCATTCTGTGTCATTCGTCGCTCGTATGGAGCTCCGGGAATCAGAACTGAACCGTACTGATCTGAAATAGATAATTATTTGGTTAATTATAAAAAACAAATCACCCACTGCTGCAGTGTTCCCACACTGACGATAACTTATCTTTCTTCTTATCAACATCCGATTGACATGAAATAATTTAGTTTATAGCGTTTAATCGACTAGTAAAAACAGCATGATTTTTTTAATGTTAGATAGGCAAACATTTGACCGCTATCTCACCTGATGGAAAGTGACGATGCGGCCGAAGATGAAGCATGCTTACCTAGAAGATATTATACTGTTCGGGGAACAAGGACGCGGGCGGTGAGTTCCACTTCTTCGCTGTACAGATAATAAATGTAGAAGCAAAACGCTTCGAGCGGATATGAGGTATGTCAACTATGTATGGATGATGTTGGTTTGTTCGTGTTATGGTCCGATTATAGAAAGGGCAAGGGGGGAAAAAACTGGTGTAAATTGAGTGCACACTCTCCGAAATGCAAGCGATAGAACACCGACAAGCTAGCTACCTTACGTTTAGTAGTTTCGGAGATCCGGGTAGTTGTTTCTACAGCACGTGAGATCCAGGCAATATTTAATTTAAAACAGTGGTTATAAGATTTTCCTGCGGTAAAATGGAGCCTATATTTTAAGTTAGTCCTCTAGCACTACATCAGTGAATACTGCATTCAATTTCATGCAGTAGTTTTTGCGTGATGCGTGTACAAACAGACAGACATCTAAAAATCGTTGTTTTAGCTCCTGTTGCTATAATAAAGAAACCCATATTAGTTTTTCTTCAATATTTAAAATAATGTAAAGACTTCGGTTTGTTACAATTTTATTATGTGTATAGAATAGATATTGGCCAGTTGTGTCAATATGCATACAGCTTGTTATTAGAGCCATCTATTAGTGAAGTTTGACACTAATCATCGATAAGTCGTGTTAGTTGCACATGTTGCCGCTAGAGGTCGCTAACAATCGAGAGCTGGATCTATAGATCGCAGTGGCAGGATTTACAAGGGACAGCAGGTAATGGTTTGAGTTAAAATTAAATTTGTCTATGAAACGAACCGTTATTATTTTCATTTACCCCTACTTTAGCAGAACTAGAAGTCCTCACCAAGGACGTATGTACAGAGTTTGAACACATATTTTGTAGTGATGTTGTAGTAACTGACTGCTATATATGTACCTATTTCGTTCACAACTGTCAAATGTCATCCATATATGGTTGCCATACCTCCATTTCACTCGAAGCGTTTCGCTTCTACGTTTATCATCCGTACTGCGAAGGAGTGGAAATTATTGACAGCGTGTTTGTTCCCCGAACGGTATAATCTTCAAGTCAAAAGTGAATAGTAGTATCTTCTAGGCAAGCATGCTACATCTTCGGCCACAACATCACTTTCGATCAGGTGAGGTAGTGGTCAAATGCTTGCCTTTCGAATAAAACTGATACAGACTACTGAGCGTCATCCTATATCTTTATATTTTTTTGGTGGTAAGATCGATTCTCGTACCCTCTACTCGAAACATATCCTGTAGTTGGTGTTGCAACTGATCTATATATCTGTCTCACTCTCACCTGTGGAAACTGGTGCAGTGCGTCATGCTATCCTTCTCTGGCTCGGCGAAAGCGCGCGCCGCGAGAGATTGGCACGACATCACAGACCCGTGGGGCGAGCCCTGGAAAAGAAGAGAAAGGTTATTAGAAGAGTGGTATCAACATATATCCATTAAGCCCAACGATGGCCAGGTGAGATAGTAGTCGAACGCTAGCTTATCAGAGGCAAAAAAATACAGTTTTCGATCTGGCTGCCTGTACCGTGGGTATGTTTGCGTTAATCAAGAGTACCAGGATGACCGAGCTTTGCTCGGCTGAAAACATTGAAAAAACGACGTTTTCTAAAATTGAAACCTAGTGACAAGTGCGAACTTAGTGTAGGGCTGTGAGTGTGAAAGCTATTTTTAGTTTTGTTTATAATCGGTTTAGCCGTTTTTTCAAATGTCTTCGTAGATATTTTTTACGGACTGCCCAAAAAAGGAGGAGGTATGTGTGATACCTCATAACTTCTCTCCACGTGAGCCTATTTCGAATTTTTTTTTTTGTTGCTTTCTAATTTGTCCCATTTAAATTTGACAAGATCTGATATATAGTTCTTGAAATATCGTCAATAATGCTAATTTTGTGGACTACTTTGACGATGTTCTCGTTTAACCGACTTCAAAAGTTACCTTATAACTTCTTTCGTTGTGAGCCGATTTTAATGATATTTTCTAATTTGAAAGCTGGTGCTTTCCATGTGGTCCTATTGAAATTTTATCAAAATCAGATCTCTACTTTTTGAGTTATAGTCAATAATGCGTGTTTAATACATTAAATCTGATCAAGGTTCCAAAGATAAAGCGCTGAAGTCGGTTTTTTAAGCTTTGCTTGCGTTTAATTATCTAAATATCGATTTTGCCTTTCCCTTGCTACCCAATTAACAGCGGACAATGAGCAAAGCCGTCCAGCCCGTCCAAAATCAAGTATACAAACAGATTACTTATAGATAGTGTCGATAACTCTACGAGCGATGTATTACAACAATTAAGGTTCAAGTGCCCCTTAAGATAACAGCCCTCGAGATCATAAACAATGCGGTAACCAGTTAACCACTCACCTTATCTTCTTGTTATCATAAGAGCCTTATCTGCTAAAATACTTGAGTTAAAGATTGTATTAATAAGCTTAAATAACGGTGAAAGAAAACATCGTCGTGAGTTAATACTTCTCTAATTCTGAATTATAAGTTTAATCTCAAAATCGAGTTCATTGACAAAATAATTAAAAAATATGCAGAAGCTCACGAATATAGATAAATATAACGGAGTTTAGCGAAAGTGAAAAAGTGGCGTTGTTGATTTTGTATAATTTTCCATAACCTATGATTCGAGAGTTAATGTGTAATAATGGTGGATTATTAACCGCTAATACTTAGTAAACGTGCATAAGTGTAGGCAAATCATACAAAATTTAAAAACGTGATCTTTGCCTTCGCTCCAAAACTCCAATAGAAGTTCTAGTAAATTTATTCCACTTTACTAGGGCATGACTTGACTATGACTGGACCTGACTCTTTTAGTTGACTTTTACTGTGACTTGTGGCTAGGACTTCGAACACGAAAAACATATAACCTGTTACTATTTGCGCCAAAAATCCGCCATTTTTTTCAAACATCTTTATAAGTACACTTGGATTTTTAAGACGAATAGAACGATACCTTAACTGTCGAAATTTATGTAGCCGTTTGGAAGATGACGTAATAATTAAATTTACAAATATACTTTTACATACAAGATACGCGTGAAAAACATAACCTTTCCTTGGCATTCGGGTAATAAGACTAACAAGCAATTAACCTCAAACGTTTTTCTCTATTAGACAAAAAATAGGTACGCTTGTTATCCGTAGTGGGAAGTGGTTATAAAAATATCCTACTAATATTATAAATCCGAAAGTTTGTGTGTAAGTATGTTTGTTCCCTCTTCACGCTTTAATGGCTGAACGGATTTCGATGAAATTTGGAATGTACATAGATTATAACTAGGATTAACACATAGGCTACTTTTTGACTTGATAATAGCGGGCGAAGCCGCGGGGCACGGCTAGTATTTAATAAATATAATATATAAGTATGATATAATCTTAATATATAAAAATGAATCTCTATTTCCCTTGTCATCGCATCACGCGTGAACAGATGGATCAATTTCGCTAATTATTTTTATGTTGTGTTAATTATTATTGTCTGGAGAAGGTTCTTATGAAAGGAAATTTCATCTCGGATTTTTTTATATTTTTTTATTAATGATATATTTTTTTTATTAATTCCCGCGGATCCGGGACTAAAGCGGGTAAAACCAGGGCGCAGTTAGTATAATATATAAATAGAATAGTTATTAAATAGACAGCTTATTTCAAACCTCAAAACGTTTGCCTAACAATAGCATTATAAAAATATTGAAATTTTAACAAATGATGAAACTGTAATATCCTCCAACATTGAACGAACGTAAATGCCACGTATTGTAGGTAGAGCACGAACTTACCCTCGTTCCAAAGGTTTTACACAACCTAATGTTATCACAAGACAACATTAAGAAATACTATTCACAATATAATACAATACAAAATGATTTATTGTACACCAAAAAAGATACAAATTTATAAATGCGAAATTAATATTTTAAGGCAGTACAATGGGCGGTCTTATCGCTACCAGAGCGCTACCAGACAACCTTTGGATGGAAAGAGATTGCAGTAGCAACTGAGGTCAGTGGTTTACTAATACATCTATACTAATATTATAAAGAGGTAAAGTTTGTGAGGATGAAAAGGATTATCTCTGGAACTAATAAACATAAAAGCCTTCACACTCACAGCCCCACACTAAGTTCGATGACTTGTGTCGTGGGTGCGGGAAACATTCACATCACCAATAGAAAGCTACGTTATTTGTGACAGTTATGTTTATGTTTTTTTTTTACCCGGGCGACGCTGGGCAGGCTTGCTAGTATATTATATACTGATCAAGATTTTGAAAATACCCTTTACGCTCTATATGGAAAACGGCTGAACAGATTTTCACCAAACATAGTTAAGAAACCACTATCAAACATTTTTTTTTTAATGTATGTTCTCTGATTTCTCCCCCATTTGTGGAACGATTCCCATAATTATTTTTCTGTTTGGTAGATTATACTTCAGAGGTGGTCCTATATACATTTTATCGAAATCGATCAAGCCAAAACCAAAATATAAGCGTTGAAGTCGGTTTTCTTAACCTTTGCTTACGTTTAAATTATTCCTTATTCCGATTTTGTACATGTAACTCAATTTTGTCAAAAATGCAGTTACGTCTTTTTTGTTTATGACGGCAGTCAAGTACTGTCATTTATTTGTACCATCTATCTACATTTAGAGAATGCAATAAAGATTTGAATTTCAAGTTATGAACGTTTTATTTAATTCCAAAACTGTTCAGCACACACTTGATCAATGATACGTCAGCTCAGCTGAGACTACGGGGGAGCATTCGTAATCATCTATCTTCAGATTTCAGTCACAAGTGGTGATTGTTGAAAAATACGCTGGTTATATAGGTATTTCCGTTGATTCGTCTTTCAGCCTAAATACTGCACTTTGGAAAAAGCACTTTAAAAGTGAGACAGTAAATCCTTTCCACACAAAACTAAACGCTTTCACACTCACATCCCCACACTAAGTTAGACGTCTTGTATCTTGGCCGGAAACATTCACATCACACACACACAATCACACACAAAACCAGAGACGCGTTAATGTTTTAAACTCTTTCGGTAGGTGCTTCACATGTCTCCTGACGTAAATAATAAGGAAAGGATATTTTCGTCGTTTTAAGCAGGGCTTGAGCAGCTCAGCGGTTAGAGCAATAGGGCATAGGCCATGACTATGGCCGCGGGTTCAAACGATATTTTCTCTTTTCTAAAGGATTTCATTCATTCTGGACTAAAATCGAAAGTGTGGGCCTGAAAAAAAAATGTGTATGTCCGGTTAAGATTGATATTTGTATTTTTTGTTAGCACAGCTAAGCAGTATGTTCCGTCTATTAATTGGTATTTAAAGTGATAAATCGGTATTTCCGTTTATTTTATAGATATTGACCAATATTTTCATAACCAGCTTAAATTTATTTTCCATAATTATTATTATTAAAATACGGCTATCACTCCCGTCATTTGTCGACCTATGTTTCGAGCATGTTCGATGCTCTTCTTCGGGATGAGTTTACGCCTCGAGAAGTGGACAAATGCTTGCCGCTTTGTCGACTATCACACCTAATGGAAAGTGATTATGCGGCCGAAGATAAAAAAAAGTTAATATTGAAGATGTGACATGCTTGCCTAAATGATACCTATTCACTCGAGACTTGAAGACTCCCAGATTATAACGTTCGGGGAACAAAGACAATTAGTTCCACTCCTTCGCAGTACGGATGATGAACTAGTATAGTTCTGCCTAGCATGGCTAACGCTATAAAAACAAAATCAACGTATGGCAGGTCAACAGCATCAATATGATATATGCTATTGTTCTACTGGAATTGATGTCAACAATCGCATTGTGCGAGTTGTTTGTTGTGTTGGATAACACATTGTCTGCTGTCGTCGCTTGGAAAAGGAAGTGTTCTTGGATGTGCATGTCAAATCTTGTAGTATGTGGTGAAACATAGGAATTAAATTGCTAGTTAGATTCCAAACATATGGCCGGTGTGTCTTTTTAAACTTAAATCGAAACCTAAGGTTCAATATCTTGATATAATTAAACGCAAGCAAAGTTTAATAAAACCGACTTCACCGCTTTATCTTCGGAACCTTGATCAGATTAAATGTATTAAACACGCGTTATTGATGATAACTCAAAAACTACTGATCAGATCTTAATCAAATTTAAATGGGACCAATAGGAAAGCAACAGCTTTTAAACAAAATGTATTTCAAAATCGGACCGCGCGAAAAGAAGTCACGAGGAAACACACATAAAGAAAAACATTCGAATTGTGTATCTCCTCCTTTTTGAGAAATCAGCAGAAAAACAAATGAAACCTCCTTCGTTAAGGGTGAAAGTCGTTCTTACTTGGGCTCCTCTACTAATGTAGGTATATCAAGTTGAAAATAGGTACCAGAATCTAATTTTTTTTTTTTTTTTTTTTATTTGTGACAGGCTAGTGTTTGACCACTATCTCACCTGATGGTAAGTGACGATGTGATCGAAGCTGGTAAACACACTAGACCTGGAATACGCAGGCTCTCAAGGATAACTGCCGGAACACCGTATTATAAATATGATCCAAAATCTTAGCTGCAACTTTCCAAAGCAACTTGCATAAAATTTGGCACAAACTACACTAACAACAGTATAATATGCACAATATATTATTATCCCAGGCGATGCAGCAACGAAATACTTTATGGAGGTAATAAAATTTTCTAAAAACTAGGTTAACTACGGCTGTCTTCGAATTCCTATTTCGGAAGGCGCCCGTCTGTCTGCGAGCGGAGAGCGATTTAATTGCGTGAACTGACATAAGACGTAAAAGAAAAATAATGAGGTTATCTATTTGGTGAATTAGCGCAGAAGTATTTCAAAATCAAAATCGTTTATTCACATGGGCCCCAAAGGGGCACTCAATTTATTAATAGTTCTTTATTTTATACAAGCCGTGCCGGTATCGGGTTCGATTCCCGATGTAAAGACACATTTTCTTCCCAAGGGATATGGAGTAGTAGCGCTAGTTGTACCCTTGAGGGTACTAGTGGTACTAGTTTGTTTCGCTAGTACCCTTGAAATATTAACTTGTAATTTCAAAAAAAAAAAACAGCTTTAGTCGTGAAACACACTATAGAAGTGAAACTTTTGTATTACAGGGAAACATTTTATTTATTCATACAGTGCTTACTCTTACCTTTTTTCGCCACACAGAAAGGTTGGGGATCAAAATTTCAAAGTCCTCCCATAAAAAGATTAACTCAATACAAACACTTGTAATTTAAAAAAAAAAACAGCTTTAGTCGTGAAACACACGCTATAGAAGTGAAACTTTTGTTTAACAGGGAAACATTTTATTTATTCATTACAGTGCTTACTCCTACCATTTTTCGTCACACGGAAAGGTTGGAGATCAAAATTTCAAAGCCCTCCCATAAAAAGATTAACTCAATACAAACCGAATTGAGAGCCCTAAAGATTAATCTCCAGTTCCTCATCTCCAGAAAATCGGTTAAAAACATTGGATGTTAGTCTATTATGTCGGTCGGTGTAGCATTATGAATGCTCGTACACATAGAGATTCGCTTACGCAAACGCTCAAGTTTTGATATCGCCGCCTCTGACAGTACGACCACCGCCTTACCCCGACATTTATAGCCAATAAACAGTTCAGCTGTAAACGAATTATTGCGGGAAGGTAACTTGATACGATACGAGGACAGTTTAGCGGTTTTAAGGGAACTAGGTGTCCAGTGCATTGTCGTTGGATAACGCTGTTCTTACAATATGGTATCCTAAAAGTAGAGTCCTAGGTTAGGCGACTTAACTTTATACTAAACTAGCCGTGCCCTGCGGCTTCGCCCGCAATTATTAAATTAAAAAGTAGCCTATGTGTTAATCCTAGGTATAATCTATGTACAATCCAAATTTCATCCAAGTCCGTTCAGCCGTTAAAACGTGGAGAGGGAACACACTTACACACAAACTTTCGGATTTATAATATTAGTAGGATTCGATGACTTGTGTCGTGGGTGCCAGAAACATCACACACACAATCACAACAAGAACCAGAAACACAAATTTTCTTTGGCGGCGAAAACTTGTGTTCCCGACGGGAATCAAACCCGATACCCCTGGCGATCGCTCACCCAACTAAGCCAACGGTCAGTTCAACTTTGAACCGATGATACCAGAGTCGCCTTCCATGTGTCTCTTATTGTATAATTATATAATAATATTAATCTCGGAAACGGCACCAACGATTTTCATGTAATTTAGGGGTTTCGGGGGCGATAAATCGCTCTAGCTAGGTTTAATTTTTAGAAAACTTCGTTGTATCCGAGCATAGCTCGATCATCCAGGTACCCATATTTATTTCATGATATAGACAAGACATTTTGACCGCCATCTCACATGATAGAAAGTGAAAATACGGCCGAAGATGTAGCATCTTCTAGGCAAGCATGCTACATCTACATCACTTTCTATCAGGTAAGGTAGCGGTCAAATGATTACTCATCCAGCATAAAAAAACAGTAGGCTAACAAGGATAAAAAGTATATAAATGATAATGACAATTGTTACAAAATGTCTTCCGCTTCCTATTCAATATTAGAAACTATCAAATGTCACAACTGTCAAATAAATACAATAACATACCAAACAATGACATTTACCTAATGCACACAGTAAGACCATTGCATGCAATGAATTTACATCACGTCGATTGTGATTTTATAATGAAATCGTTTTACTAGGCACTCAAGATTTTTATGAGGCAATTGAGAAAGAGAAATATTATTTCTTATTGCCTAAGTCTGTTTTTTATGTTCTTCAAATGTAGGCAGCGAACATTTTAAATTTGATATTTAGTAATATATGCTTTCACACTCACAGCCACTATTTTTGATGACTTGTGTTGTGGGTGATACATTCACATCACACACACAACCCAGAACCAGAAACACATATTTTCCTTGGGGAGAAAACTTGTGTTTTCACCGGGAATCGAACCCTCAGCTAAAAAAGGGTGAACATAACCAACTAAGACAACAGGTAATTCATACAGGCAGGTGGTACTTTCCATTAAATTCACGATAGTATATCATTATAGAAATGAAAAATAATATATTATATAAACTCTAACCCATTTCTTTAAAATGCTCCACTCGTAATGGAATCATAATAATAACATCATTTATTTTGTTTAATTTTTTTACTATGTAGTCATCATAAGATACTAAGTCTAGTACAATTTTATATTTATGTATGTGTATTGTACATTTTATCTCATATAATATTTTTGTATGATAATATTATATAATTATATTTTGGTATATTTGTTGTATGTTATGCTATGTATATATGTAGATATAGTTTAAATCATAAATAATAGTTAATAGCCCTAATTTTTCGGTTGACTGGCAGAAAATGCTGTATTAGCATTAAATCCTCCCTGTACATATGTATTGTGCGAAAGAATAAATAAATATATTATGTAGTATACATATTCTAAAAGCTTATTAGATTATAAGTGAATGCCAATTCCTCACATAACTTGAGAAAGTCATTGACGTGGAGCCAAGCAGGATGTGAACTAATGTGCGAGGTCACATAAGTCCCTTGACTATTACCGAGATAGAGATCATCTAAGCTAATACTGAATGCCACTTCAGTTGTTGAACTCATTAGTAATAGATGCATACAAATAGGTAGTCATCTTAGCTTCAATGATAATGAAAACATTCAATATTTTGTGTTGAGTCTATACCTAATATCAATATTCAAACAATCCCCTCGCTTGTTTCTTGTTTGAGGTCAGCCCTCCTGATATATTTACTATAGATTTGTCATTTCCAGGACTTTAGTGGGTGGTCTCTGCCTCTTTTGCCTTCCTTGATGGCTTAAACCTATCTGGCCCTATGGTCTTTTATATGTATTACGTGTCTAAACCAGCATAGACGGTTTTCCTGCATTTCTTTTAGAATTTCGGTTATTTTTAATGTAATGTCAATGTCTTCTAGTTAATTTCTACCTCAATTTGGTATATACACACTCATGCAGCTGTCGCTTACAGACATTACACATTGACCAATCAAAATACATCTTATTGAACACATTAAAACAGACTTAGGTTAATGGACAAGGTAAAATAATTAGTACTATGTGGTCAAAATAAATACTTTACATGCTTTTAATTTAATTTCAATGAATTTTAAAATCGATGACTCAATCGCAATGTAGAATGATAATGTTGACGATAACCACACATGCTAAGATATTTAAAAAGTTAAAACATAATAGAGCGAGATTTACTTGAAGACTGCATATAAAAGTTTTTTTACTCTATAGGCAAGCATTTGATCACTATTTCACTTGATAGAAAGAGATGATGCTGCCCTCCGACATGTAGCGTGCTTGCCTCTAGGCAAGCACGCTACATGTCTATCATATCTTCTAAGATACCTATTCAATTTTGACTTGAAGACTCCCAGATGAGATCCACACCTTCACAGTATGGATGATGAACATAGAAGTGAAACGTTATAAGCAAAATTTATATATATGTTTATATTGGAAATAAACAACCGACTACAACACCAATGCCAACCTGAAAGGGCCTAATGACTATTAGGTGGTGCATGGGCTATTTTCCGCAATTAGGCTGTATGTCGGCCCTTTTTGCATGTAGGTACTTTTGACTACTATCTCACCTGCTGGTAAGCGACGATGTGGATGAGGGTGTAACATCCTAGGCCTAGAATGACTCTCTAGGATTGCTGCTGGAACACCATTTACAGCTTAGCAACAGCTTTATCTTTGACAGTGGTAAATTACAACTGTACAATACAGTACAGAGTAGGTAGCCCAGGAAGAAAATGTCTTGTTGAAAGCCACTAATTTTAACTATGAGTAGGTGATCATTAATTGTATACGTTTTTAGTACACCCGTATTTAATAAATAACCTATATAAAATTACAGAGATGAGAATAGGTATTTTCTAAGTAAGCATATTCCATCTTCAGCCACACTGTCACTTTCCATCAGGTGGGATAGAGGTTAAATGCTAGCCTATTTAGCATAAAAAGAAAACATAGCAAAATCCTAGTTATCAAAACAGTCTTTAAGCAAATCTCGACAGAAAAAATAAAAAACCAAAATTGAACAACATACAGACAACATCTATTGACAGCGTCTTGCGCTCACATTCTGTCCGCAAAGTAGCCAGCCATCGGAGCATACTCCAAATACACGCCTCATGATGCGCTAAAGTGGAATTTCCTTGTAGAAATATCCATTTAGCTGCACGAAGATCACTGTTCTATTAACGATTCCCGCCACTTAGTTTTTTTTTATTTCGAGTTCAAAGATTTTTGATACTCAAATTATTACACTAAAGAGGTTGCAGTTTCAGTTTATTTATATTTTACACTACACGGTAGCACTGGCTATTTAGTATAATTATTTGTAAAACTATAATGGTTTACAATTTGATTGAATATGCTCAGAAAAATATTTGAATAGTTTCTATTCTATTTGTATGTCAGAGACGGAATGCGATCGACCACCGACTAGGTTCACAACACAAACTTGGCACAGAGTTACAGGACACAAAAAACCTTTTTTGTACTTGATTTGGCACCATTTCGTACAGAAATTTCGAAAGCGCTATTCTGCAACACTAGCTTATGCTTTGTTTTTGTACACTCAACAATCCACTGACCGAGACGAAGATGGGAAATAGTTGTAAAAAAGTCCACTGGAACACTGTATTCCGACACTAAAAACAATATTTACAATAAAACTGGGCTACAAAACAAAAATAGCCACCGCTCTCCAGCGACGATCGCGCAAACTAAACAGTTTCACTTTCCGCCAGCTTTTCTCGTCTATCGTGACGGGTGGGCGTTTGATTGCAGGCCGAACGCCATGTAATTTGGTGAATTAATTCAGTAAAAAGCTTTTTTAATTAAATAATCGCGAAATTAAAACACTGGAGGTGTAATTTGATTTGACAGGCGCACCCCCCGCACCGCAACGGCGTACTGCGGTGACGGTCGATCGCGGTGTTGCTTGTGCCAGAAAATTACCCGTCGGGATGGGGAGATTGCGTCTGGACCGTTTTGTTAGTTGTATTTTAGAGGTGGCGCTGCTGAGTGCTGATAAAGCTTCCAAATTACATACTTACTATAATTGTTATTGAATTATTAAAGGAGGTAATGTATGAGTTGTTAATAGAAGGCTATCATTAAAGCTGTTTAATTCAATTAGGCTGTTGTGTTAAATGTATGAAAATACATTTAAAATATTTTAAAATATAGTAACAAAAGGCGCGCTAGATGTCATTTAACTAATATCTTTTTTTTATAGACTTAAATACAACTGCATATAAATGTTACACAGTTTTCATTCATATTATAAAAATAAATCTAATAATTAATATACTTGTAACCGTGTAACGATTGCTATACAAAACATTACAATTAAAATTCGATACAATATTATGTATCTATATGACAGTACCTACTCCGATATACCCATTTTACTCAGTGACCTGCCTGACCATTCTCTTGCAACGTTTTTCCAGACATCGGGCAATAAACATCTACGCAATTTATTAATCTATAACCGGCGTCCATTACGACGTCGTATTAGCAGTTCAGCACGCGAATGGCGTCACGCGAGGATGTTTATTATTATGACAGACGCGACGCCTACGACAACTATACCATACCGTACTATAGTAAAAGTAGACAAGTACTTTAACCTAGTACTGCTTACCCAGGTAACAAACAGGAGTAATTACAGTTTTAAGTACCAGTGTAATCGTAGTAAATGGACGAGTTACATTTGCTTTAGTGAAGATTTTATAACATGGTTGCTAAGTTTCACTCATATTACCCAGTAGGTAAATACGCTTTACCTACTCAGCCGACTATACGTTTAAACTTGAGACTTGCCCTAAGACTGGAAAATAGGTTGG
This sequence comes from Lomographa bimaculata, assembly GCA_948107665.1. NCBI lineage: Eukaryota > Metazoa > Arthropoda > Insecta > Lepidoptera > Geometridae > Lomographa > Lomographa bimaculata. The sequence continues at coordinate 6,577,166 of OX403614.1, forward strand.
TAGGCGCGTCTGTTTTGCTGTCACTGCGCCACGATCAGCACTTATTTTATAGCAAGTTACTACTGTCTCTCCGTTTACTATGACTACATTAATATCCATATAACTATGACTATGCGAAGTTGATATTGTATGATTGCGGTTTATGGTCGTATAATTGTTTCTTTTTTACAGTTAAACTGAGATGTTGACAAATTTGACGGATATAGTCTAATTTAGTCATATATTATGTAAGAAGGACAGGCTTTTTATCACTATCATCATTTGAAATGACTAGTGTGCTACACCCGTAGCACAACTAGTAATTTCAAAACTAGATGTTAATCTTGGCTTAAATAATATGCATATACGAGTGAATTTTAGTTACTGGCTCCTCGTTAAATATTTGACAATATGTTGATTAATACAAAATGTAAAAAAATTCGCAACAAATCGAATGATTCCATTTAATGAATAATATACACGAATTTAACTAATAACCGACTTCAATCGCAATTATCCCCGAAATTTCATAAAATCTTGATCAAATTATAACGGGACCAACTAGAACCCTTTTGAATAAAACAATAAAAAATAAATGACGGAGTTCTGGGTTAGCACATAAATAAAAGATTTCAACGAATTGAGAACCTCGTCTTTTTGAAGTCGGTTAAAACAGTAAAAAGTACTGATCACCTTTCCACTGCTGGCGCTGCTATTGTATATTATACTAGTTAAAAAACAAAATAACACCAAGGTCTTAACAAAGACCGTATCCCCGATCTGGCATAAACACCAACAATCAGTCCAGAACCTCCGCCATTGAGGAAATATATCGGGTTCCCAGCAAACAAACGTGAGAAAATGTTTTATCAAAAGACTATGTAAAAAGAAAAAAAGAAACAGATATGACATAAACGCTTAAACGCTTTTACACTCACAGCCCCACAACTCAATCAAAACCAGAACCAGAAACACAAATTTTCCTTGGGGAGAAAACTTTTGTTTCAGGAATCGAACGCGATACCTCTGCTTAGAAGGCGAACGCCACCCAAATAAGCCAACAAGCAGTTCAATCACTGTTATTAATCTTTTGTGCTACTAACGGGTGTATTTTGGTACCACCAATTATATTGTATATTTTTTTTTCAACATGTTTTATTATTGTACATAAAATATATATGTTTTTAGTATTAGCAATGGTTGAGAAGTTTTTCCTTATTATCGTGTGATTTTTGTATTTGTTGTTTAAATAGGGGGTAAAACAGACATAATTATGTAAAGCTGAGACTTGCATATGCATGATAGGCAAGTCTCAGCTTTACATATGTCCGTTTTTTATATAGACCCTGGGACGAACTAGGTCTAAAATCAGTCATTTTGATGTCGTACCGAAATTTTTATTTTCGTACTCTACTTGCAAAATACTTCAAACAATAAATGGGTTGAAAAATAAATATTTGCTCCCCACATACGTGAACATCCTTAATAATTTCATTTTTTAAGTATATAATTTTAATTGCCATTTTTTGCTTTTTTGCTTTGTGGCACATAGCTTTCCATATTTTGTGAGAATTCGAAGCTATTCGTTTCTATGCTGAAACGCTAAATGCCTCTGACAGACAGACGGACAAAGTGCTGAATCACCCAAATCATTAGAGATATCGCTTTGCTCAATCAATTTATATCCCATAGTCTTTGATTAAACGTTGTGAACTTGTGATATCTATTGTTCATTGAGGGCTTGCTGTTGAACTGTCTTTAACAGAGGGCATGTTCCTGAACTCTTGCACTAACAATAAGACGGGTTCCATAGTAGAACCTTGCGTTCGAGGAAACAGAACCGGTTGCGTGGGAAAATGGTGGCGACGCGACGTGGGAAGTGCTACTGCGTATCTTAGTCCCGAATACGTATATCCAGCCCCGGATTTAGATTGAAAGCCGGTGCCCAGGTTATTTTTTTTTTTAATTTATAAAAAGGAGACTAAAAGAGTCGTTAGTAGTCGGTACGTGACCAAAGTGCTGGATTGATGCAGCAATTAAGTACACACTGTACAACGAAGTAATGCAACCAGCATTTTTGCACACTGCCGACCTACGTCTTTTTCATTCGGTCAGTCGGAAAAATTTACATCACACACACATTGACACCCACAACCAGAAACACAGTCCCTTAGGAAGGAAAATTGTGCTCCTGCAGGGAATCACACCCAGGACCCACGGTACAGAGGGAAGAGACTTGCCCACCGCGCCAACTGTTTATTAGAACAGCACGGTCTGAATCATAAATGTCAATTCAAATCCATTTACCCGTTCTGGTATTACTGCGTATTAGAAACAAACAAACATTCGCAATTTATTTTTACAATACCGAGTTCTCAATAGCCATATTATTTCGTAGAAAGGAGCTGGAACTAATCATCCAACCGGGGAGGAGTTTCTCCATAACTCGTTTGGCAGCAAGAGTGATTGTCGCAAAGTTCAGGGACGGAGGGGTGGCCTTTGAATAACAAAAGCTTCGTGTTTACAAGATTTGAACTTTTCCTTGACGTTCTGAGTCATGAGATATTTGCATAATTCTATATCGATGTTGTGTTTTGTTATTATAGGATATTGTTTTTAAGATATGTAGAGCTTATTGATCGAGCGAAGCGATACCATTCAGTTAACTTAAGTGGTTTAGAACTTAGTCCTTCCGTCCGTTTGTCAAAGTCATCTAGCCTCTAAAGCATACACGCGAATAGTTAAAAATGTTTAGAGAATATGTAAAGGTATGGCTCAAAGTCAGAAATGGCAATCCGCGTATTTTTCGCAATAGCTGAAATGAGACATTTTACGGATATCGGCCTTTTTTAATTTTCTAAAACTGAATCGATATAAAAATCTTTATAACTATTCTGAAAAAATTTTACGAACAGCCGACGACGCTTCGCTCGCGCGTGCAATTAGAAAACAGTTGAAAGTTGCCATATACTTGAAAAAAGAATGCAAGCACATTAACGCCCTTCCCGACGCTATCCGACTTCAAACAACTCAAAAAGCGACAAGAATTCTCCAAAACCATTTGATTATACATTTCTCCTCATTTAGAATTCAAGAGGTATCTCGCCTGACGTCGTGCTATTGCCGTATCTTCCTATGTTAATACATCTTTTGTGATATAAAATTGACGTTTATTAGCCAGTTAGGGGGACTTTATTGCCCGGCGGGTCACAAAAGACATGCTGTAAAGTTGGGAAATATTGTTAGTGGTTTTAAGGTCGCGCACGCGATGTTACGAGGACTAGCTGTACTTGTATGCAGCTTGGATACAGCTGTATTATAAAGAGAAATAATATTAAACATTTATTTCGGGTATATATGTATGTATAGTGGCAGGACTATTTTTGCAGAGTCTGCCTGGGCTAGTACCACGCTATTGCCAGACATTCAACCGCCAAGCAGTAGTGTACAAACATTACTGTATGCACGAATGAAGGGCAATGTTACCAGTGAAATAACAGAGCATAATGAGATTTAACATCTAATATCTCAGGGTGACGAACGCAGTGCTATGCCACGCTGGATATTTAATTAGAAATCAAAAAAAATAATTCAAGTCGTGCCACTTTGTTTATTGACGGAGTAACCAACATACAAACAATAAATTGCGTTTAACAACAAATATGGCCACACTTAATTGATAGAAAAGTATGCATAAGCACGTCTCACCGTCTCCTTACATAAATTGTCACCTTTTGACGGAAGTGAGAGTTTTGCTGTACAAACGTAATTTCTGGTGTAATGTTACATGAAAGTAATAAGTTTCACTATGACATAAAGATTTCATATGTAAACTAGCATATCTCTACTTACATCATTATTGTATTATTGCAATGAAAAGTCATGCCCGATGTGTCACCGGGTTTTGTATTCCGTAGTTCGTCACTTATTTAAAATACTAGTCGTGCCCCACAGCTTCGCTCGCGTTTATCGAGTTAAAAAGTAGCCTATGTGTTAATTCTAGGTATAAGCTATGTGCATTCCAAATTTGATCCGTTATAGCGTGAAGAGATAATAAACATACTTGCATATAAACTTACGGATTTATAATAGTGTAATTTTTATTAGTGTGATTGTAGTAATCACGGAGAAAACTTAGTTATTAAATCGGTTTTTAGAATCTGGAAAATCTTTCTAGTCCTTGGGAAAGTTACATTAAGTTGAGCCCTTTCAGAAGTAAAACATTGTGAGCACGTGTTGATTGAAAATAATGTCGACTCGAAAGTCTCGAGAGCACGCCTAGATATAACAAAATCTCTTCTACACTAACAGCCGATACTAAGTTTGAAGATTTGTGTCGTGGGCGCCGGAAATATTGACTTCACACACATAACCGCACACATCTATGATAATTTAAACGCAAGCAAAGGTTAAATAACCGACTTCACCGCTTTATCTTCGGAACTTTGATAGGATTAGATGTACTAAACACGCATTATTGACGATATTTCAAGAACTACTGATCAGATCTTGACCAATTTTAAATAAGACCAACGTAAAAAAAAACTAATTGGTTGACGTGGAAAGAAAAATGAGTTAACACACGCATCTATGACAAAAACACAAATTGTGGTCCCAGGAATTGAACTCGATGCTCGCTGCTTAGAAGATAGCGGGCAGTTCATAGCTAACATAAAAAAATATTTATGTACATAAAATAATATTTTAACATTTCGCAAAATTGAAAAACACCTGCGCCATTGTTACTTTAGACGTTATACAACAAGGACATCCATTAGTCTGATAATTAACAACGCCTTAACATACATAAATAATTCTAGTCTGCAGTTTTCAGATGAACGGAAGAATCTGCATATAAATAGACCACATTACTATGCGTGTCGTAGCGACATTAACTACTATTCACATCCTCTATCTGTACACATATTGTACACTGTTTTGCAATTCAAACAAAAAAAAATGTCTGTCGCGTGCGAGTCGGGCCTCATTCTAATAGGGTTCCGTCCGCATATCTGTATAGGATGACGGCCCCTGGGCTCATCCTATCGGCCGGAGTTGCAGTGACTGTGAACGGGATTCGTTACAGGAATATGATAACGGAGTTCTTGTGGCCTGAATCATCCAGGTACTCACCGTCCATGAAATTTATTACAGCAAAGATTTCCAGAGCATAGACATCGAACATCTTAACACAAATGGAATCGAACTGACTTAGAATACCTCCAAATTTGTTTTTTCTATAAACATAGGTATATATTCAACTTAGAGCAGATTTATAAGTAATGACATTCCACATTTCGCAGAGGATTCAAGTAACTAGATTTTTAACCTCTTTTTTATTTAGATTCCGCCTGAATAATCATAAGAATCATTCAAAACTTCAGAGGTGTTTCGATTTTTTTCAAGAGAAGTTTCATTTTGTCGCCTATGTTCCGTGGACACCCAAAATCGATGGTTCCATTTTACTTTTTGGGTACGGAACCTTAAAATCAAGATGCCAGATGTTGAACGCTAGTCGGTATTACGAGTTATGACGTAATTGAGTCCCAAGTGTTGGTGGGATGACCTCAGTAGGAGACACTTGTACACAAAGTACTTGTTATTTATTGGTATTCCACGGTCAAACTCATAAGCTGGATTTGGATGGTCCATTCATATGTATGATGTATGAACTTATACCGTCTTTGTCATCACAGTCAAAAGTCATGCCCTTGACTAATGGGCATAAATTTACAACTTCTGCCATATCGTCACTTTTTATTCTTTCAAGCGCGAATATAGCAATTTAATTATACGAGGTCAAATAGATACAAAACTATCACGCGAAGAAATATCAGTAGAAACTTAACCTATACATACAGGGTGACATAAAAGTCAACGTTTTGTACCCTAAAACTTAATATATAGTTCATGATGTATGTTCAGATAAGAAGAGTATTAAGCGTTTTCGAAGTGATTACAATTATTTATAATTTTATTATTAAAATGTGTATGTATAGTAGTCATACAATGTGTAAAACCTTTAAAAAGGCGATTGCCAAGACATATTATCTACATTATTCTCAAAAACGATGAATATTTCTGTATATTTTTTTGGAACAGTAATTTTATTATCCAAGATTAGCAAGGCTTTGACCACTAACTCACCTGACCGTAAGCGACGATGGAGCAAACTTGTCTAGAAGATACCTATTCATTCGCGACTTCTTTTCATTCTTCTTTTTTTTTCATTTTGTCCCGGTTTGACACTGAGCGTTCAAAAACCCTGTTTACATACAACCACAAAGAAAAGCAAAATCACTTCGAATTCTACTGCTTCTTGGAAGTCCTATAAGAAGTAATTTCTGGTACTTCAATCCGAAACAAGTTATATTTGCACAATACAAAATACTGTTACACGACTGAATTCATCAAATAACTCTTACAGAGAAGTACGTGGAGACAGCAGGTGGCCTCAAACCGAGCACCGGGAGATAAAACCAAGAGGTGGAACATCTGCCGAATAGGTCAATGACATTATGCACGGGAAAGCACCAGCAGGCCTATAACTACACATAAACGCTTTCACACTCACAGCTCCACTCAAACTTCTATAACTTGTGTTGTAGGTGCCGGAAATATTCACATTACACACACAATCACAAACAGGAAAAATACACTAATTATCCTTGGAGAGAAAACGTTTGTTTGCGCTGGCAATCGAACCCCCTGCTTAGAAAGCGAACGCCCAACCAACTAAGCCAATGGTCAGTTTAAACTACTTCTTATAGCAGTTTTACTTCATAAATGTAATTAAAGAGTTAGAGTTTGACTGATAGACTCTATACGAAGATAAATAAACAATAGGCCAATAAATACGGTGTATAAGAAATACACTGTGACCACACCATGTCAGTTTTCACTACACTAAAAAATACTGCATTTTTTAATATTATAAGCATTTGGACGCTATGTCACCTGATGGAAAGTGAGGTTGCGGCCAAAGATGTAGCATACTTACCTAGAAGATACCTATTCACTCTAGACTTGAAGACTACCAGATTATACCGTGCGGGGAAAAAAGACGAAGGCAGCGAGTTCCACTCCTTCGCTGTACGGATGATAAATGTAGATATGTCAACCAATAATGGATCACCATCACATCCTCTACCTGCCACAGGATCACTCAAGCGGTCATCACCTTATTATATTTTTATATCTGACAATCCGCTTACGGCTTACACAACAAAAACATCGAATGAATCACGTACACTAAAGAATCAAGTGCGTCATTTGTGCGAGGTAATATGACCCTATTTTAATTTGATCAACCGAAATACGGGAGATTAGTATTGCGTTACTGGCAATCATACGTTGCGTCACCAAATTACGGAGAGTTTTGCCGCGAAAGTGAAAAAATGGCGTTGTTGATTTTGTATAATTTTCCAAAACCTGTGATTCTTCGAGTGTTAATGTGTAATAATGGTGGATTATTAACTGTTAATACTTAGTAAACGTGCATAAGTGTAGGCAAATGATACAAAGTTGAAAAACGTGATTTTCGTCTTCGCTCCAAAACTCCAATAGAAGTTCTAGTAAAGTTTCTACCACTTTACTAGGGCATGATTTGACTATGACTGACTACTAGACTTTGACTGTGACTTGTGACTAAGATTTTTATCATAAAAAATAGAAATTGATAATATTTGTTTAATATTTCGACTGAAGGACTATGCATCCATGGTCATGAAATATTAATTTAAAAAAAATAAAAAAATCATCAAATTACAGGAGTTTTGCCGCGAAATTGAAAAAATGGCGTTGTTGATTTTGTGTAATTTTCCAAAACCTGTGATTCTTCGAGTGTTAATGTGTAATAATGGTGGATTATTAACCGTTAATACTTAGTAAATGTGCATAAGTGTAGGCAAGTCATACAAAGTTGAAAAACGTGATTTTCGCCTTCGCTCCAAAACTCGAATAGAAGTTCTAGTAAAGTTTCTACCACTTTACTAGGGCATGACTTGACTATGACTGACTACTTGACTTTGACTGTGACTTGTGACTAAGACTTTTATTATGAAGAATAGAAATTGTTAATATTTGTTTAATATTTCGACTGAAGGACTATGCATCCATGGTCATGAAATATTAAAAACAAAACAAAAAATCACCAAATTACGGAGAGTTTTGCCGCGAAAGTGAAAAAATGGCGTTATTGATTTTGTAATATTTTCAAAAACTTGTGATTCTTCGAGTGTTAATGTGTAATAATGGATTATTAACTGTTAATACTTATTGAACGTGCACGAGTGTAGGCAAATCATCATCATCAAAGTTGAGAAAAGTGATTTTCGCTTTCAAAATCCCAAGATTTTGGAGCGAAAGCAAAAATTACGTTAGAGAAGTTCTAGTAAAGTTTCAACCACTTTAATAGGGCGTGACGACTATGATTGGACCTTGACTCTTTCACTTGAATTTGACTGTGACTTGTAACTAGGGCTTCTATATATTCAGTGGCGGATTTACACATTTGCCGCAAGTAGGCTACTCAAATTTTACCGCCCTTTTCGACCTGTACAATCCTAGTTCAAAATCATATTAATTACAATATTTTTGTCAATTCAATCACGATTCCCAAGTCATAAAGTTAAAATTTCATTAAGAAAGTTGGTGTAATTAGGACGATAGTGTGGGCTCTATATTACACCACCTTTGCCCCAATTAGCATGAATGTGTACTAGGAAAAAAAAAGATGGTCCCAAATTTGCCGCCCTTCAAATCTGCCGGCTAGGCTCCAGCCTACTCAGCCTGCTGATAAATCCGCCACTGTATATATTCGTATGACTATGTAATACACTTGAATGATTTTATTACTTGAAAAGCACAAGATTGCTACGCAAAAAAAAACAACTTTTACTTATTGTTACAACTAAAAACTAAATGTTTTGTTTATTAACTATGTCAGTTTATATATTATATTCTATTGCACTTACTATCCAAGTATTTATTTAATCTCACGGGACTGTGCCCGGACATTTGTAAGGCATTAGCGGAGCGGTAGCCAACGCTAAGAGGCCCTTTGGTATAATTACATTTTAATAATAACATATCAGGCGTGTCCAAACATACGACAGACATCTCTTCGTTGGAAGTTGATGCCGTTTTATGCTTGCACACGCCTTTACAATAATTATATATTATTAACTATGGACTGGGGGATGGATGATATTGGGTTGACAATAACTGTGACTAATGCGAGTAAAAACTTAACACACAATTAACTTAACTTAGCACTTACTATTATTATTATGTATTATTGAGTACAATAATATTTCGAAAATTGCGGCTCGCATCAAGGAAAGAGTCGAGCTCAATTTTATCTTCACGTTAGCCTACTTTCAACCGCAACATGACTTCATAACTTCTATTCGGTTAGTTAAAAAACAAAACAGTGAAATTAGCAGAACTATAACCATAAACAAACTATAAGGATAAATTCTATGACTCGAAGTATTAAACAGGATAAAGGTTCATTTACTACTGCCCGTTGACTTAGTTGGGTTCGGATTCGCTTTCAAAGCAAGGCTATCGGGTTCGATGCCCGGCGGTAATACGAGTCTCCCGAAGGAAAATTTGTGTTTCTGGATCTGGTTGTGATTGTGTATGCATGTGATGTTTCCGACACCCACGACACAAGTCATCGAACTTAGAGTGGGGGCTGTGAGTGTGAAAGCGTTTATATTTCATTTATTTATTCATTTAATGGTTATCGAAAATAATAATAAAACTAAAGCGTAATAATATTAAAGTAGTGGCTCTGAGAGCTAAAGAGCTTTTTTACGTTATCATCCCCCATATTGCCGCCATTTTGAAAAATTTCCACAAACTGAATTGACAAAAAAATCTAAATAGTTATCGAACCTACTCACAATATTTAACAAGAATCTGTTGATGAATGCGACCTGTAGAGGAGAACAACCGGAAATCCGGACATACGAAAGTAACTCGGTCAATAAAATAAGTTTAATATAATCGAATAAACTAATTATTAACTGATAAATATTCGGAACGGAAGGTTAGCATTCGTAACACAGGGCTACCTAGCACGAATGCTAACGCTGCATCTTATTGTCTTGGTTGTTTTTATTATAATAATTAATTGGTTCTATTGATTTTTAGCAATAAGGTTCTAATTGTGAGTTACAATCATACACATTGTAATTGTTTTTTGTGATTAAATAAATAAATAAAAATAAAATAATTAATAAATAAAAATTATTTAACTAGTCCACTAACTTAATTAAGCGTAGGTATTCTGTCAATTAGACTAGATTAAGCCTAGGTATTTTGTCAACAAATCTAGTCTAGATTAAGACATTAAGAGACACAACTTGCATACACTAATAATTTAAGCATAACTGTCAAAACACTTCAAGTTATCAATAAGCACCGCGCAAACCTGTCAGTCGTCCATTAAGGCGTCTACAGCTAATTAACCAGCTTGATTGGTGTGTGTCATATATATCTATCAGTCTACAATTAATAACACAAGTTTAAAGTAGATACTTTGTATGTGTAGTTGATACTAATGTTATTATCGGTGCGATTGCTTGGCACCGGTAATGACATTAGTATTTATAGGTCTATTACTTGTGGTAGTTTGATGAAATTCATGGCTTAATTGAGAAGAAATAGGTATTGTTTCAGAACATACGTTCACAACTCCCTAGTCCAGGGGTCGGCAACCAGCGGCTCGCAAGCCACATGCGGCTTTTTGGATGTGAAGCTGCGGCTCTTTAGTTCCATACGCAATTATTATTTATTTAAAAATACGGTCTGAATCGATTTACGAGGATTAAGCACCATTTCTATCGAGCCATTAACAAGCCCCCAAAGGTAACAAAAAAGTATATGTATATAGTTGAAACAAGTAAATTATGAGATGATTATGTAGGTATAACGCGTGCATAGCGTTTTCTATACGATACTCATAGTACCTACTGTATTATTGTTGGCTTTAAGGATTATTGTTGGCAAGAAAAAAAAATGTGTCTCTTTAAAACTTTGAAGTTTTGTAAATGGTAATTTTTGACTCTTCCGACTCAAAAGGTTGGCGACCTCTGCCCTAGTCTGTGAATGATGAATTCTTGCCTGCAATTTTTATTGTAATATTGTCTTTGACTAGTGCCCAATAAACTTCCAAAAAGAGAAGACGTTTTGGTTTATATTTCAACCGTATTCGCCTTAAGCGTCTAAACAGAGAAGACGTTTTGGTTTATATTTCAACCGTATTCGCCTTAAGCGTCTAAACAGGTACTTATTGCGCATTTACTAGTTATTTTTGCCTCGGTAATTAAATATGAGTTGTGAATTTTACTTAAACTAATCGATTATTATGGGAGTTAGTAAAAAATAAAACATTAATTACCTACTTAATGTTCAATCTACCATAAAATATGTGTGCTTACAAAAAAAATCAGAATATTTAGATTAATTGTAATACTGTTATATGTTTTATATTTTAAAATAATAGTAGCTCAATTTTGACTTCCGTCAGTAGTAACGAAATATTATTTATCGTCATGTAGTCAATTGAATGCTTTTTATTTTTCTCCACTTTTCATGTGTCAATAAGTAAAGACCGGCAGTCGTCGTTCAGCTACGAAACGAGTCGGTTGTCAAAAATACTGGTGACGTAATAAAGTCATTTGAAACGAACAACGATTTTTCAAATTTATGCTCTGATAAATGTTACACTTGATAAGGCCTTTTTGTACTTTATTTTTTTAAAGATTACTTTTCTATATTCAATATCATACTAGTAGACCATAAATATCTGTATTGACTATGACCACGTTCAATGAATAACCAATTGGCGACCACGTGGCCTCTCGACAAGTGAGTTAGTCATCGACTAATCAACACAATTAATTGTCTCGTCGGGCCTGAATTGATGGCCAGTTATATTGACAGCTGTGATCCGCGGCTTCGCCTGCTTTGGCTACATGTCCTGGGAGCGAGGGAGCAATGCGGAGCAGAGTTGCGAACTGTGTTTGTCCATTGATACAGGGCGAGGAAGCGGAGTGGACCGAGGGAGTATGCGGAGCGGGGTTGGTAATGTGTAGAGTCACGTACGCCTGGCGAGTGGCGACGAGCCCCGCTACCTCGCTCTACTTCTTAACCCCGCTTCTACGCTCCATGTTGAAATAAATTAATTTTTAATTAAATTTGCAAATCTATGTCCACTGAAGCAAAGCGGAGCGAGGCTTCAATTCTATTGGTTAATATTGGCCAAGTTTGGTCCAGCTCTGCTCCACTTCGCTCCGATCCAGTAGACGGGCAGCCTTATGCCTACTAAAGCCACGCAACATAAAGTCCAAAGTACCCTTGCAAAATGCATGTAGTCTTCAGTGTATTTTACCCCAAGAATAAGTGGGGCGTTGGGGCGATGGAGCTTTTTAGAATAGGTATTGGAACTGCAAACGCGGCCCTTGCTGTCGGGAATTTTTGCTCGAAATTGAATTTTTTTTTTTTTTTTTCTTATGATGTACCAATTACGTTTGGAACACCATTGGAATTACGATCTAGCCTCAAGACTAATAGGTAATTTAATTTTGACCTAAACTGCTAAGTAGAATAAGAATGTGTAATAGTATATTAAGAATGTGTCCAATAACACTTTTCTTACTGTCTCTATTATCGGGAAGACACTTTGTTCTTGTGTTTTTTGATAATAGCACTCACTATATTACACTGTCACATCACTTCACTAGCTCAAAAGGTTTAGTTCTTTTGAGTCTTCTCACTAAGTCTGTGTTGTCGAGGAGCTGGATTGCCTCAACATTCACATGGTGATGAAGTCTTTGTTCATGAGCTTCGGCGAGTCTTTTTATAATACTAGCGACGAGTTTCACTTTTAGGTCCCGATGAAGATCGTCATTTCTAATGTACCATGGTGCATTAACAATGCCCCTCAGTACTTTGTTTTGGAATCTTTGTATCATCTGGATGTTGCTATGTGAGCCAAAACTAAGTAGAGATAGAACTAAGAACTAAGTAACGTTGCGATCGGTCACCTCCCAGATGATGGGCATCGTACATGCCCGAAACTCGCCGGAAAATCCAACAAAACCGCTGCGAGTACCAGCCGGTTAGTAAACACTAAACAGTAATAAGTAGAGAAAGACAAAAATAAAAATAAAATCTGTCAAAACATTTAATAGAAAAATAATCTTTAAACTTTTAAACGATTAGCTTAGTATAGCTAATCGTTTAAAAGTATTCTAGTTTAGAGATTATTTTTCTATAATCCCAAACTAGTAGTAGAGGAACCGGATTCTGCAGTCTGACTAATTATAATATTAATTGACGACCTAATTCGCTTATCAATTTACATTTCAAATTTTCTATGCAAGTATAAGGAAATCTGGTCCTTATAAGCATTGCCCACTAGCGTTGTTTCGTGTCTGCTTTCTAAGCTGCGGGTATCGGGTTCGATTCCCAGCGGGAAAAAACTAGTTTTATCCTCAACGAAAAAAAGTGTTTTTTTTATCTTCGATAGCCTATCGTTTGATCACTATCTTATCTGATGATAAGTGATTATATTTCTGGATTTTTGGTGTGTGTTTGTGTGTGATGTGAATATTTCCACCAACTAACTACTCATTAATTTATTTTTATGTGTAATTTAATTAAAACATAAACGCTATTACAATCACAGCCCCTCACTAAGTTGGATAACTTGTTTCGTGGGTGCCGGAAACAATCACGTAATACACTCACCAAACATTCATTTTTTTTTTCATTCAATTTTATTTAAGGACCTTCATTTTAACAATATGACGGTCCTATTGTATGTTCTTACGTAAGGGCAAATAAAGTAATTCTTGGAAAAAAAGGTAACTAAATTAACTTAAGCTGACCCACAAAATGAAACAGCTCCAGAGCCTCCTGCGACGATGGATCTGACAAAATTTGGTGGAATCTGCCGACATCGTAACTGTTTATGTTGCAGGCCTTGCACTCTGGAGACGTATACATTCAACCAATAAAGGGTCTATTCCGGGCATCGATTATCTTTACATGGAAATCGAACGTTTTCTTTTCTCATATGAACTACCGAATCAACTGAATTTTCATTCGATCAATTGTCGTATCGACGAACAACCGTAGTTTGACTACCAGAACAGACATACCGAACCAGAAAATCAAAATTTCTTTGGTGAGAAAACTTGTGTTTCAGCCGGGAATCAAAACCGATACCCCTGCTTAGAAGGCGAACGTCTCCATAGCCGTGGAGCGCAGTGGCATAACCCCACCGAACTAAGCCACAAGCAGTTCAAATTAAAGAGTTAATAAATTACACATGACTAAGCCTGTATACACTTCAATCATAGTATTGAATGCTGACTAGTTATACACATTGCTATTCTTCTATTATCATTGTCACTATTGTATACACTTGACTCTATGTTATTATTATGTTAAAGACGATCGTCGTGGCTTGATAAAAAACAAGAGAAACCGCGAAAGTGATATACTACAAGTCTCGTTGGTACCGGATACATAATATACATCACACACACAATTACAAACAGAACGGTATAATTTGGGAGTCTTCAAGTCAAGAGTGAATAGGTACCTTCTAGGGAAGCATGCTACATCTTCGACCGCATCATTATTTACCATTAGGTGAGATAGTGGTCGAAAGATTGCCTATCGGCCATAAAAAAGACTCACAAATAGCACTTTCCCTTTTGGAGAAAATTGGTATTTTAACTGGGAATTCAACCCGGCACTCACAATGTAAAAGGCCTACCTACTAAGCCAGGGGGCATTCTAAACAATATATAATATTTTTTACAAGCTTTTATTTTGTTTCACCTGTCTTGTTGTGTATCTATCTATGCTCAAAATTTCAACGAAATCGGTTCACTAACAAATAGAGAGACGGGTGGGATAGGACATTATTACTAACTTTACCATACTTTTGCCTTCTTGCCGTCAGACTTGTATTAAGTGTAGGATATATACTTGGGATATTTAGAACAGTAATTAGGATAGTTATTATAAGGCTTCTTTTTTGTTATTTTAAGTCTACCTGATTCACTAAACCTTTGGAAGAGAAACTGAATCCCACGACACACGTCGTCCTAGTGTGGGATTCAGGGATCCTTAATTAACACATAACATGCACTAATGTTATTTAATTATATTTATTTCTAAAGTGTTAACATATTTTGTAACCAAATAAAGTTTTTTAATATTTTTTTAATATTTAATCTGTCGGTCTGTAATCAAATCTTGCAAGCTAAATTAGACACACTTCCCGATGTCCGACTGGACTCAAATTGGGTGTACGCATATATTTTCGGTGACAATACAATGATATGGTACTATGGAGCTGGTTTGATGATGAAGACGGAAGATGGCCTTAGGAACTTATAAACTAAACAAGATAAATCCGTCCAGACGAGAATTTTTATTTACAAATGATAAAAACTTGATTTAAAAAAATCTATGAAGTATTACTTACTTGTTTTGAATTACTTTTTATTGTCATTTTAACATCAACGCTTTTACACTTACAGCCCTACACTAAGTTGGATAACTTTTGTCGTGGCTGCCGGCAACATTCACACCACACACACTAAATCACAACCAGAATCACAAATTTTCCTTGGGGGAAAAACTTGTGTTCCTGACAGGAATCGAACCCGATACCCTTGCATAGAAGGCGAACGCTCACCCAACTAAGCCAAGGGCAGTATTTGACTTAAAGGTGAATGAAATTATAACTTTTAAAAGCAAATTATAAAAATAGAGTTCTAAATATAGCAGAGTCCTGGTTTAGATAATCACTGAAGCTATGTGGCACGCAAGACGGAGCAATCTTGGATATCTCGGAATGCTCCACAAATTTCCTGCCATATGCTAGTGTTACCATACTTATTATATTAAAAATTTCTACTTGTATGTACTTATTTAAAGCGATAATTCCGCCAATTTGTATGCTCTATAGGCAAGCATTTGACCACCATCTCTGAAAATAAAAGTTCTTATATAATCACATAATAAGTCGTTACATCGAAAAAGTGTTAAATAAAAAATTTGGTTCCATTTTTAAGCAGTCGAAGAATACAGGGCAATTTGTAAAATGTTAAAAACCTTTAAAGACGTTATTCCAACCATTGACACCAATGTTTTTCGTGGTATGACCATTGTAGAATTTGCAATATATGATTGCAATTTCTGCAATGGTATATAATTTTCAAATTAATTTTAAAATAGTTTATGTATCTTCTCTATTAAGCCTATGGCTAAGCTTTTGATTATTTTGTATGTATATGTCTGTGTATTTTATTTATTTTGCTGTTTGTTTGTAGTGTAAATGTTATATGTGTCATTAATAATAAATGTATTTTCTTTCTTTCTTCCTTCAAATAAACTAATTACCCTGTATATTGCCTTGTTTGACTTTGCCTCAAGATCTAACATAAATCTGACGCAAGATCCCAGAAGTCCCGACAGCTCCATGTAACTCTCATCGTTTGGTCACCCTGTTATCCAGTTCATACACGTTCATAACTAGTTGTACAATTACCGGTGTAATTACGTACTATCGTTAAATGGAGTGATAAATACCGTGACAGTCTCACGCAAGTATGCGGCTTACATTAACGAGATTTTAATTAAGAAAAGTGAGTTATTGGAATTGTTATTTAACTTTGACTTTGACTATCTTACATATAGTATCCTTAAGAGATACCAGTCCTATATCTATTCTATTTATATATCGCCTTCTAAGCAGCAGGTATAGGGTTCGGTTCCCGATGGAAACACAAGTTTTCTCCCCAAGGGAAATTTGTGATTTTGACCGAATTCACAAAAAAGTAGGAGGTACTCAATTCGACTGTATTTATTTTTGTGTTTTGAATTTTTTTATTTGTTTGAAAGCTTTTCCATTGGTCCAATTTAAATTTGATCAAGATCTGATCGGTAGTTTCTGAGTTATCGTCAATAATGCGTGTTTTATACATTTAATCTGATCTCGGTTCCGAAGATAATGCGGTGAAGTCTGTTTTTGCATTGCTTGCGTTTTAATAATTTGTTCATCGGTCTACAAGACGATCGGACAGATGTCATCCATTTATGGTTAATTTACCTCAAACTGGAGTCTAGCCGACAGTCTGGGTTAGTGACTGTTATCTAATAACTAATGTTAGCACACTAGACGGCTCTGCGAGTATTGGAACGCATAGTTGCAGATCTGACAGGTCGGGAGCGGCGCGAGAGACGTCAATCTGAAGAAAAATATGGCGACGGACGGGGAACTGTGACGGTATTGTGGTCGAGATGAAAAGGAGACTAAATAGAAGTAATCTTGTGTGATGAAGGTGCTTAAGGTGAAGTAGGCTCCAAATTGAAATACTCACGAATATTAAAGATTTGACCTTTAAAAACGGTCGATTAACAGCATTTTTTTATGCGTAATAAATGTTCACAAAATCATTTATTCGGATATGTTCAGCGATATACGATTGAAGAAATTTGGCTCGATAGAAAACAATTTTAAACTTTACTAAAAACACCAAATTTCCCGCCCCGTCAGTGGAATGAATTAACTTTATTCTGTTTCTATAAAAGATATTTTTTACAAAAATATTGGGTGCAATCCCAACAAACATTTAAATCTCGTTGTGAACTCAAGTTTTTTGTAAAAGGGTAAGATTAATTTTAAAAAATATATGAAAGCGCGCACGCTGACTATGCAGGCAATTCGTTTTGTTAAAATAATTATTTTTGTTAAAATAAGTCTAGTTTATGTATTATAGTAGCAGTAGGTATAATTAAGATTTGAGCATGTTAGGTTCACATATTTAGGCTTTAAAGTAGCAAAGAAAATTACGTTTAAATTATCACTATGTACATATTTTAATTACTTTTATAGCTGTTCTGTGAACTTGAAATAAAAAAAAAAACTACAAGGCTACAGTTTGGCTCCAGTCTGCCAACTCGATACCAAGTCGCCTTAACGGAGGATTTGTATAGCAACCTACCGGAGATAATAAACAGTTATTCTCTAGGCCTAACTTACTACTCTCCACCACATCGTCACTTTACAAACGATGCGATTTTTAACAAACCATGTCCTATGCGATACTTTTTTTAAATCTTCACCTCAAAATTGCGTCGCACACGAAGAAGCCTTCAAAGTTTCTTGAGTCGGTTCGTCCATCCATGCATAATAGTGTATATTATATACAATAATGTATATTGGATTAACATACATAAGCTCATTATAACACCAGTGCTTCGTTCCGCACTGAGTCTTCGTGAAACATCGTTATATCTAGATGCCGTACGGCCACAACTTTATAACGTTTAGTTGACTGATGTTGTGTTACTCTACATCGGTAGACACGTTAAATCCTCGTTCCCGGTTTTTTTTTTCTTAGAACGAAAGTTCCTTATCGCGCGTTGCGAAAGGGGGCTAGACGGAAAAAATTAAGACCAAAAGTTGTAACGACACTTTTCGCTATAGTTGTAAGCCATACCACGTTCTCGTCCGATCACCGAAGTTAAGCAACGTCGGGCGCGGTCAGTACTTGGATGGGTGACCGCCTGGGAACACCGCGTGTTGTTGATTTTTGCATGTTTCTTTTAATTTTGGAACGAAAGTTCCTTATCGCGCGAAAGGGGGCTAGACGGAACTTCGTTCCATCCGGGTGTCCTTTGACACCTCTCAAGTTTTTTATTAAACATAGACAAGCGTTTGACCACTATCTCACCTGATGGTAAGCGATGATGTGGTCGACGATGGAGCACGCTTGCCTAGAAGATACCTATTCACTCACGACTTGAAGACTCCCATATTGTACCTATTAGAAAACACCGACTCAAGTAAGGTGTTCCATTCCTTTGCAGTTCGCATAATAAGCGTTTGATGCGGTCGAAGATGTGACATGCTTGCCTCTAGGTCTTCTAAGATACCTATTAAATTAAGAGTGAATAGGTATCTTCTAAGAGAATAAACTCTTGATTTGAAGACTCCCAGATTATACCCCTGATGGGGAAACAATGCCAATAAGTCACACGTTTCTACGCGTAACATTTTTTTAATATAAGGTAGGTAAACATTTCTCTGTCTCACCTGATAGTAAGCGAAAATTTTACATTGTGGTATCGCCCGTTTTAATCAGTTCCTACCTATCATCATTAACCTACCTACTAAGTACTAGCCTACTAGTCGCTTCAAGATTTATGTAGAGACAGAGACCGTGACTTGGCAGAGGAAGCTAGGGTTAACGAGGTACTCAGATTGCTAGCAAATTCGGTTGCTGGCATTATTTCAAAATGCAATCGCAATGTTTCGCCAGCAATTTGTTAAGATAAGTTATGTATAAACCACTTTAATAAAATTATGTACAAATAACAATAGGCTAGATCAAAATCGAAATCGTTTATTCACATGGGCCCCAAAGAGGTACTCAAAAAAGTTAATGACTCTACTGCCAGATTCGCAAAATTACAGCTCGAGAAGAACCTGGCACGAAACTCGGTGTTGCATTTTTTCATAAGATGCCTGAAATATTAAAATAAATCCATCAGATAGATTATCAAAATAGATTGGCAAGTATTTTTTATTTTGTCAATTAAACAAAAAATTACAGAACATATCGTGCGTTGAAATTCCGCGTGACGTCACGCCTCTATACACTTTTTATTGAAGCGTTTAAGTTATAGTGTTTACTAAACAACTAAACGTTAATAGGACGTGACTGCGTGACAATAAAAAAGTAAAAAAGGCTCGATCTCGAAGCAATTACTTTTTGTGTAATCAATAGAGTTCCGAAATGAGGTTTAGATAAATGCGTAGTCGTTTTTAACGGTTCATTTTAACTGTTGTTTATTTTTTGCGACTAGCAACATTTTGATTGGGCAGGTTTTTAACGGGTACTGCAATCGCACCATCACCTTTGAGCATTGGATATGAACGTTTTAAGTGCCAATTTTATCATGCTACGTTTAAAAATTGAGTGTTCGGTAAACAGAATGAAGGCAGAATATTAATTTTGTTTAACTATGCTTTGTACTAATATAATGTATCCAGAAGTTTGTGTGTTAATGTAAAAAGTAACGCTTTTATTTTTTTACTAATTAACCGCTCGGCTCTGCGTATCGCGCGTTTGACTCATCCTGATGAAGGACGACAAATTCGTCCGAATTGTCCGAAACTAGTCGACTAGAAAGTAAGTTGACATCTTTTACGTGTTTAAAGCCGTTATACAACAAATTAGTTTGTGTATGTTTAAAACGAGGTATTTCTGTAAATAAATGAAAGTGATGTGTAGTACTCAATATTTTATTGCTTTCATAATAATAATAAATAATAATAATAAACTTTATTTTTGGTTACTAAATATGTTAACACTTTAAAAATAAATATAATTAAATAACATTAGTGCATATGTGTTAATTAAGGATCCCTGAATCCCACACTAGGACGACCTGTGTCGTGGGATTCAGTTACTCTTCCAAGGGTTTGACTTTTGATGATCGGGTAGACTTAAAATAACAAAAAAGAAGCCTTATAATAACTATTCTAATTACTGTTCTAAATATCCCAAGTATATATCCTACACTTAATACAAGCGGCTGTAATAAGGCGGTAAGAAGGCAAAAGTATGGTAAAGTTAGTAATAATAGCCTATCCCACCCGTCTCTTTATTTGTTACTGAACCGATTTAGTTGAAATTTTGAGCATAGATAGATAGTAACCTAGAATGATATAAAATGTTTTATTCATAATGTATTATGATAGATGATAGTATTAATATAACATAATGAACCACCGGTTGGCTTAGTTAAATGATCGTTCGCCTTCTAAGCAGCATGAATCGGGTTCGATTCCCGGTGGAAACAAGTTTTCTCCCCAATGAAAATTTGTGTTTCTGATTCTGGTTGCGATTGTGTGTGCGATGTGGATGTTTTCGGCACCCTCAATACAAGTTACTGAACTTTGTGTGAAGCTTTGAGAGTGTAGGCGTTGTTTTTAATTCTTATTTTTTTGTAGTGCACTTAGACGACATTCAACCAATTCTTCAAAGCGGAGATTGAGTTCAACTTTTGGAAAAGATACATTGTCCAATTGTTCGTACTTAGTGTGGGGATGTGAGTGTGAAAAAGTTTTTTAAATTTTTATTTATCTAAGTTGTGTTCTTTGTCAATTATTCTTTAAAATATCAACCATATTACACAAAAAAGAAACTCCAAACGAATCGAACGAAATCTTGTACCTATGAAAAAAACAACGAATCCTCAGCACGAAATACCGACTATTCGATACACAAACAACACGGTTATTCAACATTGTCCGATATTAAGAACAACATCTATTCTGTTTATCTTCGAACAAAAAAGCAAGCACCGTCTAATGCTGTCATCATGCGAAACAAACGAGCAATTTAATTCAATGAGAACGCACACCGCAAAAACTGTCCCGATACATTACTCTACTACATCAACCAAAAATCAATCTTATAACATGTTAATAAACGCCAATATCGTTTCAGCAATGTTGCATGACATGAGCACTTGACGAGCCATAATGAACTGTAACTCGATTACAATAAAATTCAATGCAATATCACTTTGCATGTTAATAAAATCTATACCAGTACCACTTCATATTATTGCAATTTGAACTTAAACGCGTGGGAATTAAAACGCATTTTTTTCTACCATTTGGTATGTTTATTTTTTTGACATGCAACACACGCAAGAACGCGCGGAAGTCCGGTCACGCATGCTCGGCCGATGCCCGTCATGGGGTAATTTTATTAGTGCATGTGGCAACTGGGAATCTTCTTGTTATTAGGCATGGAAATTATTGCTACTTCTTATTAGTTTTCATGTGATGATGTTATTATTTTTTTCACAGTGATATCACCTGCTAATTTTAACAGTCAAATGATTTTTCATATTCGTTGTCCTATTGTCATACTTTCTACATTTAGATACTTATGTGAAGTATGAAATATGATGAATGGCGGGAAATTCTACTAATATTATAAATGCGAAAGGTTGTGCTTGTGAATGTTTGTAACGACGTATCTCCGTAACGAATAAACCGATTTTAATGAAATTTTGAATATAGATCGTGTAGGTTCCGGAATAACCCATAGGTTACTTTTTAATTTAATTAACGCGGGCGAAGCCGCGGGGCATGGCTAGTACTATATAAAATTGAACACGGCAGGGATCGCCGATCGTTTATCGACTCATGAAATATAAAAATATGTTTTGCTCTTTCTAACCCACTCACACGCCATTTTCTACGATATATGCCAACTCGCTCGCTCGTTATCTACCAAAAATGAAATTACGATTACGATGAAATCCGAATAATTCCGAGTTCGGAATTATTCGGATTTCCGAATAGTTATTCGGAATTATTTCAACGAGTGTTTTTATGATTTGTATCTGCCGATGTGATGAAATGTAGCAGGTGCGACGATGAAAAGTAGCATGTATGATGAATGGTTATGATCATATGATTTTTCACTTGCTACTCATGAAAATAATGTTCCATACCTACATATATAGGACTCTCTCATATTCTGCCATTCGCCTCGGACCTTGTGCTAGTCTGGTCCAGATTCGAACCGCAATTCTAACAATATCGTCGACCCATCTTGCCGCTGGACGTCCGGCACTGCGTTTGACTTGTCTTGGCCACTAACTCTGTTAGAACATCACATAGCTTATACCTATGATTAACACATAGGCTACTTTTTAACTTGATAATAGCTGACAAAGCCGCGGGGCACGGTTCCCTTTAAAACTATTCGGTGGATAAAGTGTGATGTGGTAGAAACGAAGGCACAGGAGTATTAGAATTCAGGACTCGTTTGACTTACACCGGTAACCATCGGCAGCTACTTTCTCACCATTCAAGATGAACCGGTGTTCTCGCTCGAGGAACTTATGCAAACATTGCTAGATGTTATGTACGACCGTTGCACAATTGGGATTAGTCATACGACCGTGTTTGTGAGTCATGGAGACAAAAAAACGGAAAAGAGGCCAAATTGCAACTTGTTGCTGGCCTATTGACTTCCATAGACGATATTTCCGTAATTAATTTTGAACCGACTTCAAAAAGGTTCTCAATTCGACTATTTTCTTTTGTATGTTACGCGATTTCTCCGCCAATTATGAATCGACTTTGATGTTTTTTTTTGTTAGGTAGATTATATTTCAGAGGTCCCATATAAATTTTATCAAAATCGATAAAGCCAAAACCAAAATATAAACGGTGAAGTCGATTTTTTTATATTTGCTTGCGTTTAGTTATAAATCTTTGATATCGTTTTAAGTTTACAGCGCATTGTTCCCTGTCCTGCTTTGGTTCCTTGGTTTCTGGGTCCGATTCCCGGCATAATCACAATAAAATATCCTTCCCAAGGGATATTTGTGCTTCTGGTACTGGGTGTGACAATTCAATGAACTTAGTGTGGGGCTGTGAGTGTGAATGCGTTTGTTTATTTGTTTGTTCTTGCTGTATTACCACTTTCTCACCTTATGTGGTCGAGGTTGGTAAACACGCTTGGCTTTGAATTATCGGCTCTCAAGGATAGCCGCAGATTTTCCGAATGCCGAAAATTCTATAAAAAAATAGGCGGCAGAAAAGTTGCCGTTCTGCTTTATTACTGAATCTTTACAAATCTGTGATACCTTACTGCCCGCTGACGTAGTTGGTAGCGCTTCTGCTTTCTAACCAGCGGGTATCGGGTTCGATTCCCTAGTGGGAACATAAGTTTCATCCCGAAGGAAAATATGTGGTTCTGGGTGTGATTGTGTGTGCGATGTTGATGTATCCGGCACCCACGATACAAGTCTTCAAACTTAGTGTGGGGCTGTGTGTGCGAAGCGTTTATGTTTAAATCCGCGGGGCACAGCTAGTCTGACAAGCCTGGCTAGTCTAAGCATTCGTGCTCCATCGTCAACCGCATCGTCGCTTACCATCATGTGAGATAGTGGTCAAAGGTTTATTCTAAAAGGCCTTGAATAAAAAAAATATATAACATTGCAACGTTTTTTTAATTATGCCCGATATGCACGCATTTGACCACCATCGCACCTAATATAAAGTGACGATGCGGCCGAGATGTAACATGCTTGCTTAGAAAATACCTATTCTTGAAGACTCCCAGATTATAGGCAGTGTCACATAACACTGCCACGGATTTATTTAAATTCACCGCATGGGAACCTTTCTTTATCAAATACCAAAGATTCCTACGTAAAGGTCGCGCAGAGAACTAATAATTATGATAATTGTTTCACAACGGTTCTAGCACAATAAATTCGCCGTAACATTTGATAGAACTCGTTATAGCCAAACCGGCTTGGTTAGTTTTCACCTCGCTGCACGCCGTGATCTCCGATATTACACCGTGGCATAGAATAACGATGCGTGTAGATGAGACAGACGTGATAGTATACATTTTTTTAAGTTCTGGATAGGCAAACTTTTGACCGCTCACCTGATGGAAAGTGACGATGCGGCCGAAGATGGAACGAGCCTATTGACTCGCATAATTTTCCAGTTCCTAGTTTAATTTGGCCGAAAATGTTTCGCATAACAAGTTTTGGCACATTCATGATTTGGCATGTTTATGATGTTAGGGCATACCGTTTATTTTTGCATAACTATTTGTTGGTCTAATGTTTTTAGGCATATCCTTGCAGAGCATAATATTTGAATTGTTGGAGTCATATATAGGTGCGACGACGAGCGAAGCGAGGAGGAGCGTTAGGTTACTGGTGACCACAAAAACGCACGAGCCGAGCGAGCGTAGCGAGCGTGCCGCGACAGCGGCCGGCGAAGCGCCAGGACTAAAATAAAATGTAATTTATATATAGTTATGCACATTCGTTTTAGGCCACTTTATCATAATGCTCAATATTGTTATATTGTTATGGAAAATTTTTATGCCTCAAACGTAATGCTTAACGTCATGTGGCGTATTGATTCGCTGTACAGATGATAAACGTAGAACCAGAACGCTTCGAGCGAACTGGAGGTATGTCAACCATAAATGGATGAAAATGAAGATGTTCAGTTCCTATTGATTAAGTACTCCGGGTTACTCACGTCTTTTATAATTTAATTGAGCACACGGGCCTACTGCGGGGCAAGATAGTGAGTGCTAGCGCGACCCTATCTTGCCCCATCTCGAGGGACTGCTCACTGTGGGGTTTCTAGTGGGTTTTAGCCCCAAAAATCCCTTTCCTTCACCTCTGAAAGGAAGTACTTTCCCCGCACACAAAAAAATATGTACATTAAAACAATGGTAATATAAATGAGTCCTGAGTCCTGCCTTTACATTTCTAAAATGTTTATTCTTTGTCATCATATTAGAAACGTTTTATATGTGCCAATGGCAGTGTTACGTTTCCTTAGCAAACGAAACGGTAAACTAAGTTTTTTTTTAAATTACATCTACACGATTGTTCCAAATTGGATATGGGAGGAACTGTTGAGTGAGTCATAGGAAATTAACAACTTAATTATTATTGATTTATTACTTTTTTATCCGACGTCAAAAAAAAACGTTCTCAATTCGCCTTGACGACCCAGTTGGCGTGGTGGGCAAGTCTCTGCCCTTCGCAGGTTCGATTCCCGGCAGAAGCACAATTTTCCTCCAAGGGAGATTCGTGCTTCTGGTTTTAGGTTTGATTGTGTGTGTGATATGTAAATGTTTCCGTCAACCACGATACAAGTCTTTGAACTTAGTGTGGGGCTGTGAGCGTGAAGGCGTTTGCGTTTGTTGTTGTTTGTTTTTTATCTGTTTTTTTTTTGTGTTCACGTCAGAACTTTTCTCTCTATTCATTTTTATATGAAAGCTGGTGCTTCCCGTACGTGTGGCCCCATTAATTGATCAAGACCAGTAGGCCTCTGACGTCTGTCAGACGGCCGGACGGACAATGTGCTGAACCACCCAAGTCAATATGAAAATTAAAACTATCGTGAGTATTACGCATTTATGTTGTATATGGCTTAAAACACAAAAAATGACAGCATACTGATGAAGGACAACAAATTTGACCGAAACTAGTCGACTACAAAGTAAGTTGAAATCTTTTACGTGTTTTAAGCCGTATGTATACAACATAAATCACTCAAGTTAACTCAGAGATCTCGCTTCGCTTGATACGAAGTAGGATCCAGTCGTGAGAACTATGCCGTCAAGCACTAGCCGGCTACAGAAAGCTATAATCAACGCGTTACACGTCTGAGTAGAGATGATCACATTGATTTCCACATGATATACCGCTGTCAGCTGGCAGCTCGCTTTCACCTACAATCATGTATTATAATATAAATAAGGTTGTAATTCGTACGCATAATGCATGATGAGTGTTATTTTACTAAATAGTAATGCCAATTGCAGAAAAAGTTTGGATGTTAATTGCTTGTAACTTTATTTCTTAAGGGGCCTCCGATGGTTGATTTGACCATACAATCGTAATACCGAAATTATTTATAATTCTAGCATATTACCACCATACTGTGCTGTTATTCAGAGTAAAAACATATTAATCTAGGTTCCTGGATAGTTTTTATTCCAAAATAATTACCTACGAAATATAAACCAATTGATTTTCACACATTATTACGACGTAAATGCCGCATCTTTAACTTATTCGTTTTGTATTAATAACTAACTCATTTCTTTTGTTCATTCTTATGTCTTTTGTCAACAGGAACATAGATTATCATTTCAAGGTACTATTAATGCAAAAAACAATGGCTAAACATTACATTTTAATTCATAATTTTTGGTATTACGGCACCTATCATAATTTGTTCGGTCGGTAGTGCTATCACATCAAGCATGGGCACAGTTTGCCAGTTAAACAGAGACAGCCTATAGACTCGTTTATAGACTCCCCGGCCTCTTAACTAGCCGTGCCCCGCTGCTTCGTCCGCGTTTATGAAGCTAAAAGTAGACTATGTGTTAATCCTAGGTATATGACATGTATATTCCACGCGGGTAAAACCGCGGGACGCAGTATATAAAATTCTTGGGGGCGAGTCACCCACGTCCGTAGGAGGATACCCCTTAAGTCTGACTCCCTACACGTGGTCCCCGGGTGGTGCTAATCAGGTGACATTTGAGAGGTGGTAGAGCATTTTGTGAGTTGCTCGCCTGGCTTGCTACCAAAGTAGCTTACCACTATCAAGTTGAAAGTCTGCCGCCAAGCCAAATACGGTGTTCCGGCAGTTATCCTTGAGAGCCTGCGTATTCCAGGTCTAGTGTGTTTACCAGCTTCGATCACATCGTCACTTACCATCAGGTGAGATAGTGGTCAAACACTAGCCTGTCACAAATAAAAAAAAAATATAATTATATACATTTAAGTTAAACAAGTGTACACAAATAAGACGGCTAACGTTTCTTAGTAAAAGCCCCAATTCTCTCTATCTCGGAAGATATAAAACTGAATAATGATGAGGTATGACCGTAACACCAGCATCTCGGTCACTGGAACAGACTAAACATAATCTGACCGTTTATTTACATAAACACATATACAAGTCATTTATTTTTTTGTAGCATATAACATGTTTGTGAAATTTGATCTAGTGAATCCTTGCGCACATATAAACACAAACGTTTTCACGCTCACATCCCCACACTAAGTTCAATTACTTGTGTCGTTGGTGCCGGTAACATACACAACACACACAATCACAACCAGAACCAGAAATACAAATTTTCCTTGGGGAGAAAACTTGTGTTCCCGCCGGGAATCGAATACCCTGCGTAGGAGACGAACGATCACCTAACTAAGCCAACGGGCAGTTCATTATGAGTCTTTTTTTATAAAAACATTCACAACACACACAATCACAACCAGAACCAGAAACACAAATTTTCATTCGGGAGAAAACTTGTGTTCCCGCCGGGAATCGAATACCCTGCGTAGGAGACGAACGATCACTTAACTAAGCCAACGGGCAGTTCATTATGAGTCTTTTTTTATAAAAACATTCACAACACACACAATCACAACCAGAACCAGAAACACAAATTTTCCTTCGGGAGAAAACTTGTGTTCCCGCTGGGAATCGAATACCCTGCGTAGGAGACGAACGATCACCTAACTAAGCCAACGGGCAGTTCATTATGAGTCGTTTTTTAAAAAAAACATTCACAACACACACAATCACAACCATAACCAGAGATACAAATTTTCCTTGGGGAGAAAACTTGTGTTCCCGCCGGGAATCGAATACCCTGCGTAGGAGACGAACCCTCACCTTACTAAGCCAACGGGCAGTTCACTATAAGTCTTTTTTTATGCTTGATAGGCAAGAATTTGACCACTATCTCAACTGGTGGAAAGCGATGATGCGGCTGAAGTAGCGTGCTCGTCTAGAAGATACCTATATAATATATCTACGTTGAAACTTGTATGGCACGTATAGGCATTACTACATCAATAATTAATCAATCACATCTTCGGCCGCATCTTCACTTTCCATCAGGTGAGAGAGTGGTCAAATGCTTGCCTATCTATCATAAAAAAAAACTACACTTCTTAGACCTCGTATTTATCCATAGATGTCTAACCTAACGTTCTATCATTGACCAAGCGAGAGCGAAGCGTCTCCGTTTCAGCTTGGGCAAAATTGCTTTCGTACGTCCGGATGTCCGGTTGTCCTTCTCTACAGGTTGCATTTATCAACCGATTCTCGTGAAATTTTGTGAGCAGGTTCGATAATCGTATAGATTTTTTTTTGTCGATTCAGTTTTTGGAAATCTTTCAAAATGTCGGAGATATGGGGGTTTCAACCCCCGCAAAAAAAACATATATCAGAAACAAACAAACGCATTCACACTCACAGCCTCACACTAAGTTCAAAGACTTGTATCGTGGGTGCCGGAAACATTCACGTCACACACACACACATTACACCCAGAACCAGAAGCACAAGTATCCCTTGAGAAGTAATTTGTGCTCCTGCCGGGAATCGAACCCAGGACCCACGGCGCAGAGGGCGGACACCTGTCCACTGCGCCAACTGAAATTTTGAAAAATACGCGAGGTATTTTCAGAGTCACTAGTTTATTCTGTGTCAGCGTCTCAGCGTGCGCAAAAGGTCGCAAGTCAATAGCGTCACGTCAAGTACCGTCGTCGTTTGAAATTATAACTGCAATTTCGACCGCGACAGTACATATAGTCATGTGCAAGTCATAACGAGGTATCCTCATCATGCTGACAATGACTGTTGAAAAGCATTATTTTTGGGGATCCGTATCGCGGTACAAGAAACCCTTGAATTTACTTTGAACTGCCCGTTGGCAAAATTGGTTGCGCGTATTCCTTCAATAGGGATGATGGTTGGGTAATAATTAAACGCAAGCAAAGCTTAAAAAAACCGTCTTCACCGCTTATATTTTGGTTTTGGCTGGATCGTTTTCG
The DNA here is from genome assembly GCA_948107665.1 of Lomographa bimaculata. NCBI lineage: Eukaryota > Metazoa > Arthropoda > Insecta > Lepidoptera > Geometridae > Lomographa > Lomographa bimaculata. The sequence continues at coordinate 6,606,629 of OX403614.1, forward strand.
ATAAAATTTATATGGGACCACTTCTGAAGTATAATCTACCAAACAAAAAAAAACATCAAATCAAAACAGATTCATAATTGGCGGAGATATCGCGTAAAATACATAAAAAACCTAAATTGAGAACCTCCTTATTCGAAGTCGGTTGAAAAGTAAAAAAAAAACTGAAAAATCTTCTATCTTCAAAGTTTTGGTTCCCGCGATTCACAATGGAAGAACTATCTTAATACAAGTTTGTATGGAACATTTGATTCTATTATCGGATATCGAGACCAACCCTGGCGACATTGCTAGATGGTAGACCTTCCACAATTGCGGACGAAGGGTTTTGCTTCCACATTAATTATACAAACCGCAAAGGAATGGAACTCCTTACCAGAGTCTGTGTTTCCTGATAATAATATAGGAGTATTTTGGGAAAGGAGGGAAAGGATCACCGGCATTCTGTCACCAAGAAAAGATAGGGACCGCCAAGTTTAGTTATTGGCGCTCAGATTGGAGATCGATCGACTGATATGCATGAATCCAAGATTGATTTAAATCTTGGATCATCATCATCATCATATCAGCCGCAAGAAGTCCACTGCTGGATATAGGCCTCCCCCAGAGATCTCCAAAAAGAACGGTTGTTAGCGGCCTGCATCCAGCGTCTTCCTGCGACCTTCACTATGTCGTCCGTCCACCTTGTGGGCGGTCTTCCGACACTGCGCTTGCCAGTCCGTGGCCTCCATTCTAGAACTTTTCTAGAAATCTTGGATAGGAGATACATTATTAATTTAGGGCGTAAGTCGTGAGTGAATAGGTATCTTCAAACGTGCTCCATCCTCGAGCCTTTGCCAGATCTGAATAAAAAACCCTCTGTGCGGGAGACAGACTCGCACTTGACCATTTTTATATGTATATATCCAGTTAGATAGCACCAGTTGTGCAGTTCCACAGCTTGTTGGTGACTCGTTATTAATAGTATAATTTACAACTCCCGTACATGTAGCTGTAAGAATATATTATAATGTCCAGTCGAGAAAGACGTGAATGAAGCAGCGTTTCTGATTTCTGAGCAATGTGGGCGATAAGAGAATGTACACCCACACTCACAGCCGCACACTAAGTCCAAAGACTTGTAAATGGTTTATCTAATATCTTTAAACGAGCAATTCTTGTATTTTTTTATTTATTACCTATATGAAAGTTTAACAAAATATTCAAAATCATGCACCTGTTAACCTCGTTAAGATTTGTCTAGATCAGGGGTCGGCAACCTGCTCGCGAGCCACATGCGGCTCTTTGGATGTGAAGCTGCGGCTTTTTAGTTTCATACGCAAATATTATTTTAAAAAATTATTTAAAAAAACGTTCTAAACCAATTGAAGAGGATTAGGCACCATTTCTATCGAGCCATTAACAAGCCTCCAAAGATAGCAAAAAAGTACATTTATACAGTTGAAACACGTAAATTATGGGATGATTAGGTAGGTATAACGCGTGCAAAGCGTTTTCTATACGATACTCATAGTACAGTATGTATTACTGTTGGCTATAAGGATTATTGTTGGCAAGAAAAAAAAAATGTGGCTCTTTAAAACTTTGAAATTTTGTTAATTGTAATTTTTTACTCTTACGACTAAAAGGTTGCCGACCCCTGGTCTAGATGCAAGGTTTTCTACATATAATCTGGATCTCGGAAACGGCTCCAACGATTTTCATGAAATTTAGTATGCAGGGGGTTTCGGGGGCGATAAATCTATCTAGCTGGGTTTCATTTTTAGAAAACGTCGATTTAAAGAGTTTGATTTGATTTTGATTTATTTGATTATATCAAAACATTGAAAAATGCATGATTAAAGTAAACTTATGGGCTGGAATACGTCACGTCACTCGGATTTGATAAAGTACTATAGGAAAACATAAATATGAAAGAAAGTAGGTAATAATTTTCAGTCAGTAAGCTTGGCATTAAAGTACTAGACAACCATTTTTTCGATGGCCAAGCATTTGACCACTATATCACCTGAAGGAATGATGCGGCCGAATATGTAGCATGCTTGCCTAGACGATACCTATTCACTCTTGACTTGAAGACTCCCAGATTATGCCATAAACGTGAAAGAAGTAAAATGCTTTTTTTTCTGTACGTGGCATTGCCACGCATGCTGGGTACAGCTAGTAATAACCTTTGCTTACTAATATTATAAACGTGAATGTTTGTATGTATGGATCTATGGATGTTTGTTACTCTTTCACGCAAAAACTACTGAATGGATTTTAATGAAACTTTACAATAATATAGCTTATACATCAGAATAACACATAGGCTATATTTATAAAGATACTGTGTGATTTTTCCAAAATATAACGATAAGTGTCAAGTAAGTAGGAAAACAATCTGCAATCTGCGAGCTATTCTGGCATGCGCCGCAAAACTCGTTAAGAACACGTATACATATAATGATATAATGTATAATGGAAATATTTATCTTAAATAGTCCTACAATAAAACCGGCGATAGCATATATCTATCTTTTATGTGTAAGCCATTATCGCCAAAATAGTGAACCATAAATACAATAAAAAATGATAGTTTATTTCTAATGCAACGCCTGAACGGATTTGGAATGTGTAGGTATAGGTTATACCTATTGGATTAACACATAGGCTTTTTAATTTTAACTTGATCAACGCGAGTCAAGCCGCGGGGCACGGCTAGTTTATAATAAAATTATAGTCTAGGGGTAGGGTAAGTTTAACTCACATAATCGTAAAGGCTAAAATTATCTATCCTCCCTATTCTGTGGGGTAAGCCCGGTCGATAGCTTGGCAACACGACGCTTTCGACGAAATTGAGCGTCAAATGTTTGTTGTTGAATGGCATTTGAATACATTACATACAAGAAAGAATTATCATTGCAAATGTTATAAAATTTTAGCCGATTAGTAAAACTAGTTAATTAAATAATTTATAGAAGTTTTGCCGCGAAAGTGAACAAAAAGCGTTTGTATGGCTTGTATAATCATATTTTGTGACATTGGACGCCCGAGATGGGTCAACTGTAATAACATTACCTGCAATTAGAACTCGCGAATACTAACACTACAGTTTTTGACAATAAAGAATTATCTTATCTTATCTATGATTTTCCAAAATCGGAGATTTTTCGAGTGTTCATGTGTAATAATGGTGGATTATTAACCGTTAATACTTAGTACACGTGCATGTGTAGGCAAATCATACATAGTTGAAAAACTTTACCTCTTTATATTATTAGTATATATAATTTAGATTATAAATACAATAAAAATTCTGTGTAGATAATAACATAGTAGATTTTTACTATAAAAATAACTAGAAAAAAATCGGACCTATTTTTTAATATATGGTACCCAACCAATTCTCTTTATGAAGATACTAAATACCTTAGGGTCAGACAGCTTTATATATTGGCAGCTACGTTACGTTTTCACAAAAATTCCCTTACCACAGTGTCTAATCCTAACCGATCAGCTCGTAGAAATGTATGGAAACTTCCCCATACTAAAACATTATTTGCTAAACGGGCTTTCTCTTACAAGGGTGCATATATATATCAGTATCTAGACAAACTATTAAACATATTACATGTCTCACGATACATCTGCAAGCGTATGGTTACCAGTTGGCTTGTGTCACTGGGATACGATGATACTGAAAAACTTCTAAGAGCTGACAGATAACATTAGGGCCTGCTCCCGCTGCTTTTCTGACAGCGCAATTTCTGATAGACTGCGAGCTCATAGCTAGCCTGAATGTCTTTGTCTTAGCAAGTCCAGTCTAAGATCTGTCAGATAAGCGTGGGCGGTAGCAGGCCCCTGATATTATAAATGGAGTGTCTTTCTTCCCGTTGCTAGTTCTTCTTTGAACCATTATAATAAAAACTACACTAACCTGTGTTAATCCTCGGTATGGTCTGTGTACATTCTGGGTTTCGTCCGGATCCGTTCAGCCGTTGAGGCGTGAGGGAGCAAACATACTTACACACTTACACATTTCCACATAAACTTTCGGATCTATGTTATTTTGGTGTCATTATTTGGTCGGTGGCTGTAAGGAGTACTAGTACTTGTATTAAAATCCAGTGTAGATTTACTAATTTTATGGTTTGGAAACCACGAGAACACGTATTTCTCAAAATTTCTCATTTCTAAAACTTTTATTTGTTATTTGTATTACTTAAAATTATTTATTTGTAAATTTAATTAATAATTTAAATTTTAGATGTTATTTCGTATTCTTGTCAATAATCCCAATAATATAAATAGTTCTATAATGTCCATATCTAATATATTATTATATAATTTCATAATGTATAAATTCTCAAAATAAAGTGCACCAATCAATACTGAAAGAGACTGAATCCCACGACACAGGACTTATCCTAGTGTGGGATACAGGGCTCACTAATTGTAACATTATGTGTACCTACATATAATGTTAGTCTGTGTAATATATTTTTTGTAAATGAAATAAATTATTATTATTATTATTATATAAAAATTTCGCGTCACGTGTTTGTGGTCGAACTCCTCGGAAACGGCTCGACTGATTTTAATGATATTTTTTTTATATTAAGCAGGTATGAGAATAGGTCGTAAAGTATCCACCCCCCATTTTTTAATTTTGATTTAGGTAATTTTGTTTTAACAATATCCAAAAAGTTTTTAGTACGGTATTAAAGTCATCGAACAAGCAGGCAAACTGCAAATCGACACTGGTATATAGTAGATATTCCACAAATGCGAACAAAGCGTTTTGCTTCAACATTTATTATGCGAACCGCAAAGGAACGGAACACCTAACCTGAGTCGGTGTTTCCTGATGAGTACAATATGGGAGTCTTCAAGTCGCGAGTGAATAGATATCTTCTAGGCAAGTTTGCTCCATCGTCGACCACATCATCGCTTACCATCAGGTGAGATAGTGGACAAACGCTTGTCTACATTGAATAAAAAAAAAACAAACAAACTTTACCTCTTTATATTATTAGTATATATAATAAAATATATATTCTAAATATAATATAAGATCTATGTAGATAATCACTAGAAAAGAATCGGACCTATTTTTTAATATATAAAGATCTCGTGTCACGTGTTTGTGGGCGAACTCCTCCGAAACGGCTCGACCGATTTTAATTATATTTTTTGTATATTAAGCAGGTATGAGAATAGGTCGTAAAGTATCCACACACCATTTTTTTTTCTTGATTTAAGTAATTTTGTTTTAACAATATCCAAAAAGTTTTTAGTATAGTATTAAAGTACCAGGCGACCATAAACGTGAAAGAGGTAAAACACTTCTTCTAAACGTGGCATTGCAACGCATGCCGGGTACAGCTAGTTATTAATTTTTAATTTTTTTTATGACAAATAGGCTAGCATTTGACCGCTATCTCACCTGATGAAAAGCGACGATGCGGTCGACGGTGGGACATACTTGCCTAGAAGGTACCTGTTCACTCTTGACTTGAAGAGGCCTAAGTTATACTTATCGGGAAACAAGAACGAAGGCAGAGTATTCCACTCCTTTGCAGTTCGCATTATAAAAGTAGAGGCAAAACGCTTGGTTCTATCTGAGGAATATCCACCATAAAAGGATGTCTTGTTTTAGTACGCCTTGTTGTCCCATGATGGAAGGGAGCTGGAGGAATCAAATCATGCAGTTCTATCGCACACTCTCCGAAATGTATCTTAAAATGGCCAAGACAACTTACAATTTGTTGATTGCAATTTTAAATATTTTACGAAGTGTCTTTTATCTCGAACTATCAAGACCAAACTCAAACCTATAAACCTTCACGTATGTCATCACATTTTTTCACAAAGAAATAATCACAGGTACAGTTAGACATCGATACTACACAATAAAAGATAATAAAACCGTGTGTCATTCTAAGCACAGAATACATAATAGTAACAGAGTTCAATGGCGAATGACAGCGTTGAATGGTGGACAAAAAAATAGCGAAGTTTGAGTCGCGAGGTGGCTATAGAGGGTTCCGTCGATTGACTGACACCGCGTTACAGAATACGTCCGCAACGTTCGCAATGCTCACTGACTCGTTCCACTATTGGCGTGATCATTGCCTGTGCATATCTATAAGTATAGCATTCCAAAACAGGTAAAATTCACTCGACAGAGGGTGGAATTCACACCTAGTGATTTGGAACGCCTCCTAAGGGACTTGATATACAAAACGGTAAGGGCGCCCGGACGCTGTTGCTGCGTCCCACTACGTTCGGTGCCCTACACTAAGTTCGATGACTTGTGTCGTGAGTGCCGGAAACATTCACATCACAGATACAATCACAACCAGAACCAGAAACACCAATTTTTTTTTTGGGGAGTAAATTTAAGTTCTGCCGGGAATCGAACCCGATACGCCTACTTTAGAGGCGAACGCACACCCGACTAACTTAAAGGGCAGTTCATTAATATTTTTATGAATGAGGTTATCCAGGTACTTATATTTACGTAATAATATACATTTAAATTTTGTATTTTTATTATAAGTTATGCTATGTATATTTAAGGCAAATACTTCTATTTTTAGATCCTTTTACTGCACTACCACGATTTTTCCTGCACCTTCTCGGATGACTGCCAGAAACAACAACTAAATTGTGCAAAAGATATATGATAATAGATAGATAATGTATTATATTTTTTTGTTTAGTTTAAAAAATAAAATTACAGGCGATTGTACCATGCATACTGAACCCTATTTTCTAGATTCACGCATACTACCGCTGTCATTCTAAGTAAATAGCTTTTCCACACGAGGTCACGTTGTGTGTGTGACCCCTTCGTGACGGATAAAACGTATCGCCCGCGGAATATTTGGGTAACTAACAGAACTTGTGTGACGTGTTTTTTTTTTACGGTTTTTATTTCTAAGCGACTTAAAAAAAGATTTGTATGTATTGTTACCTCATACATTATTTCTGGGTGAACCAATTTTGATGATTGTTTATTTATTTGCATTCTCGTATTACCCATGTGGTCCCATTTAAATTTGATCAATATCGGACCTGTAGTTTTTGTGTTATCCTAAATGCGTATTTTCGTTTAATTTAATCTGATCAAGTTTTTCGAAAATAAAGCGGTGAAGTCGGTTTTTTACCGACTTCAAAAAAGAAGGAGGTTCTATGTTCAACTGTATGTATTATTTTTTAGGTATATGTTCACCGATTCTCTACCATTTCTGGACCGATTCTCAAAATTATATTTTGTTAGAGTAAACTTCAGAGGTGGTCTCATATAAATTTGATTGAAATTGATCAAGCCAAAACCAAAATATAAGAGGTGAAGTCAGTTTTTAAAGGTTTGCTTACGTTTAAATTAAACAAACGCTTTCACACTCACAGCCCAACACTCGAGTTCGAGGACTTGTGTTGTGGGTGCCGGAAACATTCACACCACACACACAATCAGAACCAAAAACACAAATATATTAAGCTTTTCTTGCGTTTAATTATATAACGTTTTTTTATACTTTTCTATACTTAGTTCCGTGTCATCAATGGTATGCTCCAACAGAAGACCAGCTCTGGTTGTACACCAGCATTATGCGCGAGACCATACGCAAATACGTTTGATATATATATACATGTATAATCCGCAGATAATCCGTCCGCCCAAACCAAATGCATCCAGTGTGAAGCAGCTATACTTAATAGTAATCAAACCAAATCACCAAAACCCACTCCCCAATTGGAACATCTCCAAGGAATCTCCAAACAAGCCCGTGTTATTTTTTTTAATTAAGAACGACAGCTCGTCCCGCCAAGTTCATTGTCACATCCGTTAGCTGTCACTTTGACAAGTGACACGTAAGTTGTTTGCGCGATTAGATGGGCGGAGGTGGAATGCCCCAGTGATTTGGGTACGGCTGATTTTTGTGGTGCATGGCCACCTGCGTCTATTTATTGTCACATTCTAAACGAGCTAATGACGATGAACTTAATTTACTACAGCTTATATTGTATCACATACGGGATTGGGTCAAATACTTGCCTATCGAGACTAAAAAAACATACATCTTTTTTACAAAACATTAAATTTTGAACTGCCCCCTAGTAGGATGCGCGTTCGCCTTTTAAGCAGCGGGTATCGGGTTTGATTCCAGGTGGAAACACAAGTTTCCTCCTCTAGGGAAATTTGTTTCTGGTTCTGAATGTGATTGTGTCGACACAAGTTATCAAACTTAGTAAGGTGAGCAAATATTTCGCATCATGCTACAAGGCATCGGTATATATATATTGTATATATAGCTTATACGTAACTAAAGCGCTCAAGCCCACTACAAGTTCGATACACCACACACACTACACAAGGTAGCGTTCCCATTTAAATTAAATTGATTTTCAGTGCAAGTCCTCTTTCAATAAATTTTAAGAACCATATTACCTCCAAAATCGAGATAGATAAAAATCACTCAGCAATTTAAATTTTGGGGAAATTCTAACTGAGCGCTTGCAACATTAAATATATATTTCGGGTAAACTACCACTTTACTAGGGCATGACTTGACTATGACTGACTACTTGACTTTGACTGTGACTTGTGACTAAGACATTTATTACGAAGAATAGAAATTGTTAATATTTGTTTATTATTTCGACTGAAGGACTATGCATCCATTGTCATGAAATAATTAAAAAAAAAAAAAAAATTCGGGTAAACGAAAACAAACATCAAAATGAACTTCCAAAGTTGAATGATACCATTAACCAAGATGATTCCGGGAATTCATTTGTTTGTTATTTCAATATTTCATGTTGATTTAATTACGGTGTTTATGACTTTCAAATATTATATCCAACTAGCGACCCGCCCCGGCATCACACGAGTGTAATTTAGACAATAATTAAACGCAAGCATAGATAAAAAAAACCCGACTTCACCGCTTTATCTTCGGAACTTTGATCAGATTAGATGTACTAAGCACGCATTATTGACGATATCTCAAGAACTACTGATCAGATCTTGATCAAATTTAAATGGGACCAATAGGAAAGCAGCATCTTTCAAACAAAAAAAAAAACAAAATCGTGTCACGTGGAAAGAGGAAATAAGGTAAAACAAATAAAAATTTCAGTCGACTTGAGTACCTCCTCCTTTTTTGTGAAGTCTGTAGAAAAAAATTTAGAAATGGTTACTATGAATCAACCGTAACAGATAGAGATATGCCATCGCGGAGTTTTCTTTAGGATTTCAGAAGAACTACAATTCTCTAGTACATAATTTGTATGTATCTCTTAAGGTTTATAGGCCATACATTTTTTCAACGACTTGGTTGCAAAACGTTGTTTTTTCTAATTACATATAAACTCAATTAGGTTTTATTATATCCTACTAATATTATAAATCCGAAAGTTTGTGTGTAAGTGTGTAAGGATGTTTGTTCCCTCTTCACGCTTTAACGGCTGAACGGATTTGGATGAAATTTGAAATGAACATAGCTTATACCTAGGATTAACACATAGGCTACTTTTTAACCTGATAAAAGCGGGCGAAGCCGCGGGGCACGGCTAGTATATATATAAACCTTCCGTGAAAAATTATCTATCTGATGCTGAAAACAGTATTAAAATCCGTTACGTGGTTTAGGAGGAGTTCGTGGATAAACAGACAGACCGACAGACGCGGAAAGCGACTTTGTTTCATGCTACGTAGAGATGGTGTTTTTGCTACTCACTAAATGGTGAGTTCCATCTGCGCCATACCTGAAATAATAAAAATATTTATGAGTAATAATTAATTTGGGTTTTCCTTTTCTAATAGCTGCTAACGGGAATATATTTTTGTTTATCATTGAGAGACAAGGCGAGCAAGCCAAGCTACTATCAAACGTAATCCATTTATGGTCGACATACCTTCAGTTCGCTCAAAGCGTTTCGATTCTACGTTCATCATCCGTACAGCGAAGGAGTGGAACTCATTGACCGCGTCTTTGTTTTCTGAACGGTATAATCTGGTCGCGACTTTGCCCGCGTTTGTCGGGCGAAGCCGCGGGACTTATAATACTTCGGACTTATAATATTAATGTGATAAGATCCATTTTTTTAACATTTATTAGTTTAATTGTAAATGCCTCAACATGGAGACTGGTTGCCCACAACACAGGGTATCCTAGTGTGGGAACTAGAGAGCCTATAAGTTCAACAGCATATATTTATGTACCTATACTAATAAGTCATATTAATTAAGATGCTACGTTGTTGTAAGTGCCCACTTGTTATTTTGAATAAATTAAATTTGAATTTTGAATTTTTGGTAGTTTTCAAGTCTTTTTTTTGTGCTCGATAGGCAAGCATTTGACCACTATCTCACCTGATGGAAAGTGAAGATGCTGCCACAGATGTAGCATGCTTGCCTAGAAGATAGACCTATTCACTCTTGACTTGATTACTCCCAGATTAAACTCGGGGAACTAATACCCGGGTGATGAGTTCCACTCCTTCGCAGTCTAGAGTGAATAGGTATTTTCTAGGTAGTAACGCTACATTTTCGGCCGAATCTTCACTTTCCGTCAGGTGAGGTGGTGTTCAAATGTTTGTCTTTCTAGCATGGGTGAATAGGTATCTTCTAGGCAAACAGGCTACATCCTCGTCCGAATCTTCACTTTCCATCAGGTGAGGTGGTGGTCAAATGCTTGTCTTTCTAGCATAAAAAGGTACTAATACTACTCCTACTAGAATCAGGTGAAATCACAATATTCAGTGTTCCAGGGTCACTTCTGTTAGTACATATATTAATTCGTTTAGAATCTATCGTTGAGTATCGTGATTGAGATCAAGGGAAACTATTTATAAGTCTTGATAATGTTTCAGAGTACTAGCTATGCCCCGCGATATTAAACATATTGGCATCAAGATAAAATGTATCTGAGGTATTGTATGTAGTACATAGTACTACATACAATACCTAAGATACATTGAACCGGATGACCCGGTATGTGTTGCAACGCAAGGCAAATAAAAAAGCATTTCACCTCTTTCACGTTTATGGTTGTCTAGTACTTTAATACCATACTAAAAACATATTGAATAAATTATAACCTCCTCCATGTTTATATTTGCCTCTAACTTTACCAAATCCGAGAGACTTATTCCAGTCCAAGAGAAAATTAGTTTTTATTTAAAAAAAAATTCGTGAGTTTACGATGTATTATTCGTCGTTTAGTTTTCTCAAATTTTCTGCACGATTTTCTTTACCGTAAGAACATTTTACAAAGTAGTAGTTAGAAGACTTAAAAAAAAGATGAATTAATTTAAATTGCGCACAAATTAAACCCAGGATTGCTTACATCTATGTATTACAGCAGTAAGAATAAAAGGTTAAAAAGACATAAAATATATTTAAGCAAAAAGACTTCGCCCAACGTGGGGCTCGAACCCACGACCCTGAGATTAAGAGTCTCATGCTCTACCGACTGAGCTAGCCGGGCTTGTATACGGGAGATCTAAATTAGCCATCACAAACTCCGATTTAATATCGTACAGTTACGACACCAATTAGAATATATCTATATCGATGACTGTCAGTCAGCGACGTCACTGTTCTCGGTCAAAAGCCCCCTGTATCAAGTACCTATCAAGGTTTTGCTCTGATTTATAAGACAACTACAATAATATACCTAATTTTATATATATATAAAATTATTAATACAGGCGTAGCTAGTTCAAGACATGGGAACATCTGTATAACGACAGTGGAGACAGGTAACATTCCCCTGGTCACATATCTCTCACCCAGTCGACCGTGTGTTTCCCAGCCGCCTGTACCGTCGACCGTCTGTTACGAAACCATAGATATAAGAAACTCTAGAAATAACCAGTAAACTACTACTATAGTTATCCCGATAATGGCAGTCAATGTACTAACAATTCAATATTAAACGCAAGCAAAGCTTAAAAGAATCGACTTCACCGCTTTATCTCCGGAACTTTGATCAGATTAGATGTACTAAACACGCATTATTTACGATATTTCAAGAACTCCTGATCAGATCTTGATCAAATTTTAATGGGACCAATTGGAAAGCAACATCTTTCAAACTAAAAAAAAAAATCAAAATCGGTTCAGAAGAAGTTATGAGGTAACACACATTTAAAAAAAATACAGTAGACTTGAGTACATCCTCCTTTTTTGTGAAGTCGGTAGAAAATTAGGACAGTCAAAAATTATAGCTTACGATAGTATGCGAATAAGCACAGAACCGTTAGTAGTAAGTATACAAAATCATAACTTCTCATAGGTCAGTCCTTGCCGAATTACGCACTGCGCCAAACCTGCCTATATAGGCCAAGGTGAGCCAATACATACGTCTGAATTGTTATTTATAGCCAGCGTGGAAACAACTATTTTTTTAGCTGTTTATATAGGTATATTATTATATGTTTCATGTATATATTGTGTATATGTGTATTATGTATTTTTTTATTTTTATTTTTATTTATTTAGATATATTATATTAGTATAGAACGCCACACCAACCCAAACCATCCTGCACATTTTCTGTCCATCCAAAGGTTGTCTGGCAGAAATCGCTTAGCGATAAGACCACCCATTGTACTACCTCATATAACTGTATTATTTTAAGTTCTACAATTTTACTTTTATTTGGTGTGCAATAAAGAATTATTGTATTGTATTGTATTGCATCAATCATTGATACAGTTTCCTACTTATTACTTTTAAATAGGTATTATTATGTAGACACTCTGTGTGACTCACTGGGTTATTGTGGAAATCATATAATAATAATAATTTATTCATTGACACTTAAAAATTATAACACAAGAACATTACAATTACTTATAATGTCTGGTGAGCCCTGAATGTGGGATTCAGGGCTCACCAGACAGGACTAGGATTAGTCCTGTGTCGTGGGATTCAGTCTCTTTCAATATTGTCCATGCAAATTTTACAGTTAAATACATTAATAATTGATTACATTAGAATTGAATATAGAAGTAGCTAAACAACCCTTTTTACAGAATAAGTTAATATATAAATTATGATAGCAATACTCGAAGCTGTGAAATTATTAATTCTGTTATTATATAAAATGTCCCTTATAGAAATAGATTGAGTAAAAAATAGACTAAGGCATTATACATAATTATAATATCGACCAATATGAATAAATAAACATTAGGATTCATTAATTAATTTATTAATAATTTAAATATCGTGAACTCTTTATTAGAGCGCTTCTTACATGAATTTGAATTGCCTACGACGAACAGAAGAAGAGCCACAACTGCTGCAATCGCTATGTTGAAAATAAACAGGTAGGTTTGTAATTTTTTATTTTATTTTAATTTATGAAAAATGTATATCATAAAATATAATAGCAGAATACATTGACAACTCAGTTGCGGTGTGCAGGTCTCTGCCGAGGGTGAGGTTGTGTGTGTGATATGTAAACGTTTCCGGCACCCACGCTACAGGTCTTTCAACTTAATGGGGGGCTGTGAGTGTGAATGCGTTTAAAAAATAAATGTATTTGCAAATAGCTTTTTGACGTCCTCAGTTTACTAAACAAATTAACAATTAGTCCAGTTAAATTAGTCAAATTAGGGCACGAAGAGATAGTCAGCTATAAAGTTGTATAGACCTTTATTTTGACACCCTAAAACTTGTCTCAAAACCTACTCATCGTAGGGTGTCCTACGATGAGGTTCAAAAATCGTTTTTTTACACATTAATTGCAAATATCTCGTTTTCTATGGGTTTTATGCTTTTTGTATTTGACCAGTTTCGACCCAGTTGGCGCAGTGGACAGGTCTCCGCCCTCTGCGCCGTGGGTTCTGGGTTCGATTCCCGGAGTGCAAATATCTTCCCAAGGGATATTTGTGATTCTGGTTCTGGGTGTAATGTGTGTGTGATGTGAATGTTTCCGGCACCCACGATACAAGTCTTTGAACTTAGTGTGGGGCTGTGAGTGTGAATGCGTGTGAATGCGTTGTATTTGTAGAGGATTAAATTTTCTACAAATTTTGTTATTTTTGTTACATCTTGAACCATTTTCGAGATAGAGCGTAGAGCGCGCACAGTGTTTAACTATTTAGAGTATCTTTCGAGTGTTGTGTTGTTCTAGTGTCGCAAGCAAAGCTTAAAAAAACCGACTTCACCGCTTTATCTTCGGAACCCTTGATCAGATTGAATAAAAAACTACTGGTCAGATCTTGATCAAATATAAATGGGCCTACATGGGTAGCACCAGCTTTCAAATGAAAAAAGAATCATCAAAATAGGTTCACCTAGAAATAAATTTAATTTTTTCAATTTATTCAAAATAACAAGTGGGTACTTACAACAACGTAGACAACTTAAATAATAATTAATTCTGAGGAAACAAAAAAAAAACAGTCGAATTGAGAACCTCCTCCTTTTTTTGAAGTCGGTTAAAAAGCAGCAACCGTGAACCGTGGACGTGGAAGTCTTGGCCGCGAGCCGGTTTCCGAACCTTCAGCGGTGCCAATGACCAAGAGGCAGCCTTGCTTGCCTCCAGCGCCATATAAAGACACCTCCGAAATACCTCAAGGGTATACCAGAAGGGCACGAAACCTGTCCATTGCTCACAATAACGTAATAGCGTCACAAAATATATCTTTTAACTACATATTGCACTTTCGGATTAAAACGCTTTCACACTCATAGCCCCACACCGAGTTCGATGACTTGGGTGCCGAAATTATTCACGTCACAGACACAATCACATCCTGGGAAAAACCTTGTGCTCCCGCCGGGAATCGAGCCCGACACCCCTGCTTAGAACGCTCACCCAACTAAGCCAACAGGCAGTTCAATGGTAATTAGTTTACCAATTAAGTAGAAATGAGGGGTAGTTTGTTGCGGGACAGCAAAAAAAAAACCGAACAAGTGCGAGTCGGACTGGCGCACGAAGGGTTCCGTACCATTATCTATAAAATAACAAGTTTGTTGTATGGGAGCCCGCCTTAAATATTTATTTTATTTTATTTTTTGTATTTGTTGTTATAGCGGCAATAGAAATACATCATCTGTGAAAATGTCAACTGTCTAGCTATCACCGTTCTTGAGATACAGCCTGGTGACAGACGGACGGATGGACGGACGGACGGACGGACAGCGAAGTCGCAGTAATAGGGTCCCGTTTTTACCCTTTGGGTACGGAACCCTAACAATCAGAATCAAAAATCAGTTTATTTCTCTTCACAAAAGTACAAATAGTAAGACTAGGCATACTTAAGTTATGTATGAAATTGGTACTACTTTGTGAGAGCTGGTGCCTGAGGTAGGTTTCGTTTGAAACCTGTATTACAGGTCACCAGTACCCTCCTGCAGCGTGAACGATTTACATCGTCTTTAATGTTACCGAGCATCGTTCACCTTCTTTGCAGCGGTATCGGGTTCGAATTCCGATGGGAACTCAAGTTTTCCTTATGGGAAATTTGAAAACGACGTGACGTGTTTGCCTAGAAGATACCTATTCACTCTTGATTTGAAGACTCCCAGATTATACCCTTCATGGTGATTGTGTGTGTAGTGTGAATATTTTCGACACCCACGGGCGACGATATAAGTCATCGAACTCAGTGTGGAGCTTACTGTGAAAGCGTTTATGTTATTTTATACCTACGGATGATAAAAGTAGAATCGATTCGCTTCTACATTCAGCATCTGAACGGCGAAGGAGTTGAACTCATTGGGGAGCACAAGATCTCTCCAAGGAAAATTTGTGTTTCTGGTTGTAATTGTGTTAAGGGGCAGGTATACGTCAATGCGAGCACCTTTTTTAACCACAGCCAATCATCCCCCTTACACTTTTGCACATAAAGGTGTATATTGCGTGAATTACATCGTGGCGGTTACGCAAGTTCACGCGTGGGCATCTTTGTTTTTTTATGGTAAATTAAAGAAATCATTCGTCTAGTAGTAAATATGCGTATGTGTAATAATTTTTCTGATATAAAATGGCGGTACGAAATGGTTACAAAAATACAAATTGATGTTATTTGCATGAGATGTGATATTTTTTACTTTATATCTATGAACGTTATGAATATTCTAAGAAGAAGCCATCATTTATCGCATCACACATTACGACGAATGATCATTTATCTAGTATTTTTATGAATGCCGCGTAAAACAGTTACAAAAACACGCGTTTTAGATGAAATTCTGGTATTGCCACCTTAAATAATTTAAACGTAAGCAAAGCTTAAAAAAACCGACTTCACCGCTTATATTTTAGTTTAGGCTTGATCGATTTCAATAAAATGTATATGGGACCACCTCAGAAATATTATCTACCAAACAAAAAAATAATTTTGAGAATCGGTCCACAATTAGGGGAGAAATCGGTAAACATACATAAAAAAAACAGTCGAACATAGAACCTCCTCCCTTTTTGAAGACGGTTAAAAAACGGGCGGCGCCTTTACTACGAGCTTCACTATAACCTTTCTGCACCGCGTCAAAACCTTCTTGATCCATTTTAGTAACTTGTGTCACGGTGACTCACTGAGGGCTTGGCCCGACCTTCGCTAGTTCCTGTCATCGCCTGACCTTATTTTAGGGTTGCTCCGTTAAAATGTTATGTTAAAGGGTTAGGCTGGACGATGAGCTAGCAATATTAACCTGAATGGATGCTATCAATCGATACAAAGAATTCCGAAAAAAGCTACTGTTAGCAAACAACACCAACCTCCCACACGTCTATCAGTCATAAATATAAAACACTAGCAAACCCGGCGAACTCCGTTTCGCCACTATAAACCTCACGGAGCCCGAGACCTTTCCAACGAATGCAAAACCGTGGAAATCGGTTCGTGCGTTCTGGAGTTATAGCGTCAGGAAGGAAAACCCGACTTATTTTTATATAGTAGAAGATAGAAGATTATATTTATAGGTAGATTGATATCATTATTTTATATAATTATTGTAATTATTAAGTTACCTGTGGCACTATTTCTACGATTTGTATATTAAGATTGTTTAAATGATGGCAACATTTATATAATGTTTTGGAGGGGGTAGATATATTTTTTTATGTTGAGAAAAGGCTCGATATAGTGTGGGTATTATTGTTGTGGCAGTTCGTTCGATTTAAGCAAAAGATGAAGAGCTGTTTGTAAATCTTATTGCATTGCGGAATATACAATTTAATCAAAGTGATGCTGGTGTGATTTATGATCATCCTGACCTTATTATACTAGGCATATTGACGGTCATAACAACATATATTTTTATTTATTTGGAAAACCAAACAGCCTTCTTCAAGCTCATCAAGCTATGCCTCGCGACTTTGTCCGCGTTTGTCGGGCCAAGCCGCGGGATTTAGAATACTTCGGACTTATAATATTAATGTGATAAGATCCAGTTTTTTAACATTTATTAGTTTAATTGTAAGTGCCTCAACATGGAAGAGACTGGTTGCCCACAACACAGGGTATCCTAGTGAACTAGAGAGCTTATAAGTTCAACAGCATATATTTATGTGCCTATACTAATAAGTCATATTAATTAAGTTGTCTACGTTGTTGTAAGTGCCCACTTGTTATTTTGAAGAAATTTAATTTAAATTTGAATTCTTACAAAATAAGTCAAAACGTGAGAATGAGAGCACCTAGCTAGGCGAACATAGGTTATCAGTTACTTATTAAAATACCTCGGCAAAGGTACACGAAAAATATTTAAAAAATATATGTGACTAGATAATTGATATTGCTAAAACTAACAATATTCCCATTGAATGATGAATGAAGATACGTATGTATGTGCGTATATCTATATATATAAAAATCAATGCCACTTCTCTTAGTTATTTTATAACTCAAGAACGGGGTCACCTATCCAAACCAAATGTTTAGGCTTTGTTTGGACTATTTAGTAGATGGTTTATGTGAAGTTTGCAAAAAATCGGTCGAGCGGTTCTTCATTTATCACACCCGGGCGAAGCAGGGGCGGATCGCTAGTTATGTATAATTACATATATAGTTATTGTATTTATTATTATTAAGTTAAGATTCTCAATTTAGTTATTTATATTTGTTTATTGTATGCACTACTTTATATTTCTTTTTTAGTTTTATTCTTTCCGCTTGGTTTATTAACTGAAAATCAGTGTCGAGTTCGCTGCTCAATATAACCTGAGTTAAAGATTTTTGGCAAAACAAATACTCCTATTAATGATAAAACTAATTCTAATGTTAGATTTTAAACTAATTGTTATATTTATTTTTATTAATGCCAAATAAATTTATTTTCTTTCTTCTTATTTTCCAACGACCTACAAACAAACGGACCGCGGACCTAACACAAACGTCACGATTTAAATGTACCGATTAACCTATATAAATGTGGATATATGTTTTTGACGTGATAACGTCTTATAAATCGATGAACAGCGGCTGCACGCACGAAAAAGTGTCACGTTCCGCCTGAGCCTGAGCGTGCAAGCGAGAGCGCGGAACAAGCGATAGAGAGGCACGATCGGCCAAGCGTTCATCTTATGACGATATCACGTAAATTTATCGTCCGTAAACCGACTTTACAGACCATTTTTGATTATAAACAAACTAAAACATTTTAAATTATCTAATCTCCGTTGCTGCGAGGCTTAATTTTGCTTACAACACTTTATCAGTCTCAGACAGACGACGCATCGTCGTCCGACCGTCGCGTCGCGACTGTTGCTCTAAGGAGTCTATCGTCACGTTACGAATTGTTTGCCGAGACGGGATTGTCGCTTATATTTAGTTTTGTCGCCTATGTTCCGTGAACAGTTATGAGCGCGGACCTGAAATCCATTTAATGTTAGATCGATGCTATTTTCATAATACATTATTTTTTATATTTAATCGAGCGAGATCTCTAAGTTGACTTTGGTCGTTCAGCACTTTGTCCGTCCGTCCGTCTGAAAATATTAAGATAGAGATTTAATGAAAATATTAAGAGGGCTCTCATACATGTAAGCGGGGAATAAAATATTTTTTATTTATTTATTTATCTACCCGTGTGGGGTATCGTTGAAAAGGGCTTAACAAGTATAGTACAAAATCGGTTTTAAAATAATCTATGTTGAAATAATATAACGATTTGGTAGGCCACTAATGTCACTGTTTTTGGAGTCCTTTTTTTGTCCCGGGGTCTCTCTCGAAAACGGCTTCACACTGAACGCTGAAATGTACGCATCAGTTATATCCTATACTTGAACAACAAATCATACAATTATTATATATCAAAAGAGATATAACCAAGTAACCTCAAAAGATTTTCTCAAGGAGACAAAATGTAGGCGCGAGATCCCAGTTCGGCGCGAACGACTAGTTATTTTTTATCTCTGATTTGAGTTTAAGCACCATCTCACTTTATGTTAAGGAAGGACGAGGATGTTAAGCTCGCTAGGCCTAGAATGATTGACTCTTCAGAACGGCTGCTGCCGGACCATTTAGCGTGCGGTTTGCTAATTTAAGTAGGTAGTCAACTTTTAAAACAAAAAAGCTCCCGAGCTCGAGCAATATGGGGTGCACTGAAAACCAGCCCTGCGTAGATGTTGATTGCGCAGCACAGTGCTGAGTGTTTCCCAATTAGAAATAGCAAATTGATTTATTTTAATATTTATGATTTACTAGCCGTGCCCCGCGGCTTCGCCCGCTATTATCAAGTTAAAAAGTAGCCTATGTGTTAATCCTAGGTATAATCTATGTGCATTCCAAATTTCATTCAAATCCGTTCAGCCGTTAAAGCGTGAAGAGGGAACAAACATACTTACACACTTACACACTAACACACAAACTTCGAATTTATAATATTAGTAGGATTGTACCCACCCAGTTATGTTCTATGTGTAATTTTGGCAATAAATATTATTTTATTTTAAATTTCAAACCCAACAGGCTGTTCAAGCTTAGTTAGCCATTCCAGACATCGAAATCAAACACCTTGTTGAAATCTATTAAAACTATCCTCGCAAATTCATTTCGATCACGTAGTAGTACCACCATATCTCATTGTCAGCGAATTTCTAAGAAAGTCAGTGTGTGACCTGGGTTCTTAAACGTTTTGCAATTAAGGATTACCTACTGTCGAGCTGTTTTGTATAATAATTAGCTAATGACTTATTGACTACTTATCTGACCGGCTGTTACGAGAGTAGAGTGTGCTTGATGATTCATACGTTACTTAATCGATTTTTTAAATCTTCGAGTGCCACTAAATGATGATTATCAAAATTAAATATTCTATCGTTCACATTTTGGTAATATGCGCAGGAATTGCACGACAAACGTCGCACGTCAGAGTCAGAAACCAACGGACCCCATGACTCTGGCGATGACGATTTTTAAGCTATTGCATAGCTTTTATCGCGGGCCTTGAGCGTGGAGACCGAATCCAGAAATTCCGTAACGAAAATAATCTAACACCCCCCACCTATACGCTTATTTCAAAGTTATGGTCAGAAGACTCAGCAGCCGATTGGTATTGGATACTGACTCGATTGCATCGGTACGGAGTTCGTATCTCAGCATGACCGAAAACTTTTTGTGAAGAAAAATAAAATGATACTACATCGCGTTTTCAGTCGCTAGAGGGCGCCATCTATTCTTAGAAACTGGACAGAACTAAAATTTGAACTAGAAATGCTATGCAATAGCTTTACCGTGGCAGTCCCCGAGTGCCACACGTCTTTTTTTATCGTATAAGGTTGACAGTATACCTCCACTTCGTTTCTACATAGTAGAAATATATTTCTACTATGGTTTTTACGTTCATCATCCGCACAGTGAAGATGTGGAACATTGCCTACGTCCTCGTTCCCCGAGGGGAATTGGTATCGTCTAGGCAAGCATGTCACATCTTCGGCTGCTTCATCACTTTCCATCAGGTTAGATAGTGGTCAAAAGATTGTCTATTGAGCATTTAAAAAAAATTGTTGCTCTGGTTTATACATATAATCACCAGCTAATTAATTAATTAATTAATTACAGCCTTATTAATTACTAGTTCGATCGGCTGTTACCAGATTTGTAGTGTGTGCTAGTAATATCTTAGTATTTTAACCGACTAAGGCGGTTCGCCTTTAAACTGCCCGTTGGCTCAGTTGGGTAAGCGTTCGCCTTCTAAGCAGGGGTATCGGGTTCGATTCCCGGCGGGAACACAAGTTTTCTCCCCAAGGAGAATTTGTGTTTCTGGTTCTGGTTGTGATTGTGTGTGTGATGTGTATGTTTCCGGCACCCACGACATAAGTCATTGAACTTAGTGTGGGGCTGTGAGTGTGAAAGCGTTTAACCGACTGCACGACGCAAACGAGGTGTTTTTTCCTTTGTGGCTTTCTAGAGACACAACGCGTGAGCCAAAAAGTTCAAAATCGGTTCACGTGGAACAAAGTTATGACGTAACAAACACAAAAAAAAATGCAGTCGACTTGAGTACCTCCTCCATTTTTCTGAAGTCGGTAGAAAAGCATAAAAATGTTGTATTTATACATCATGTTATATGAATTTAGGTAAACAATTTACCTAATGCAAATCATATAACCAAGAACAATTCACAACACAAAATCTATCAATTCAATTTATCCATGCTGTCCATTAACTGGCACCAGTAAATGGAAAGCGTAGTGAAACTTGATTCAATGAACTTGACCGAATGCTTTGGTGTGGCGAATCGATGATAGCCGGTAGCCGGCTGTTGGCTACTATTATCACTCTGTTACTGTGGCACTCAAATATTGGTCAAATGTTGTAATTGGGTTGTTAAGCGAACTGTTACATAAGCTGTATATGTATATGCTAGTATAGCTCACTTATAATCAAACTAATATTATAAATACGAAAGTTTTTTTTTTTTCATCTTTTTTTTGGGACTTTTACCTAATTTGGTATGCCAGCCCCATCATACCCTAATCTTTGTCTTCATCTGTACAAAATGATAGTGTACAGAGAAAGTGCCACATGAGCTGATGGGTTTGCTAAGATATGGGTATAACTTCCAATGTTACTTCTATGTATGTTATACTTTTGCACAAATGAGTCTCTTTGGTTTTTTGTTCGGTCACAAAATCCGAAAGTTTGTGTGGTATGTTTGTATTCTCTTCACGCTGAATCGGCTGAACGGATTTGGATGAAATCATACTAATATTATAAATCTGAAAGTTTGTGTGTAAGTGGGTAAATATGTTTGTCCCCTCTTCACGCTGAAACGGCTGAACGGATTTAGATGAAATTTGGAATGTACATAGCTTATACCTAGGATTAACACATAAATATTTTAACTTGATAAATTCGGGCGAAGCCGCGGGGCACGGCTAGTTTGGAAACTTTTTAACTTGATAAACGCGGGCGAAACCGCGGGGCACGGCTTGTATATATTATATCGTCATCCATTTATTTATGGTTAATGTACCCCCGGTTCCCTCGAAGCGTTTCGCGCGCGTTTTTCTGTATTGCGAAGGAGTGGAACTCACTGCCCGCGTCTTTGTTCCCCGAAGGGTATGGATCTAGGAGTCCTCAAGTCAAAAGTGAATAGGAATCTTTTAGGCAAACATGCTACGAAGTCGGGTTTATTTTTTAGAGATTAGAGATTTTTTTTAGAATAGACTTAGTATTGATTATGTTTATGTAGTTTTAGGCTTCGTCAGATAGGACGCCGGCCCGCGCCGTGCGGGGTCGCGGGCGCGGGTAACGCTGTACGGGAGGCGACCGCGACCGCGTCCTCGCACGCTATCCGTTCGTGCTAGGACTAGTGTGTTGCAGCTTTAATAATTATCTGATAATTACAAAACAAATTAGTAATTGTGTACGTGATATAATGCGTAGTTGATGTTTAAATCGATCTCACATCGATCAGGATTATATTATATTTATTTATAATAATCTCACATTCTTATTTGTTTACTTTTGAACTGCTCGTTTGCTTGGTTGGGTGAGCGTTCGCCTTTTAAGCAGGGGTATCGGGTTCGATTCCCGACGGGAACACAATTTTTTTCCCCAAGGAAAATTTGTGTTTCTGGTTGTGATTGTGTTGTGTGTTGTGAATGTTTCCGGCTCCGCGATACACCGCATCGTTGCTCTCCTTGAGAGAGACATTAGATTGTTAAATTTATTGATTGAATTACAGATTAATTTACAATAGAACTAAAATTTTAACTGAATTACACTGGGAACGTTTAAATAAATAGTGAAACAGGCATTAATTAAAAAAGCTTTCTAATAAAACGGAAGACTACATTAATCAAAGGATGCATGGAAACTGAAAAAGCGCTTTCATAGAGAAGGCATCATGTAGCAAACTGCACAAGCGCTTTCTAACAACTACATAATATAGATATACCTAGGTTAATGTAATTCTAGTTATTTAAAAATGTTAAAAAAGTTTATGAAGAAATATGCGCCGCCTATCTGGCAGTAGAGTCAGTAACATTCACGAGTGCATCTTTGAGGCCCATGTTAATAAACGATTTTTAATTAGATTTGATCAACAGGCTTAGTTACAAATTAAAAAGGATCTATAAGGTTTCCCCGTAGCCTTTCCAAAAATGGTACAAAAGCAATAACGCCTAGACGTCGCGACACCCCGCCTAGACGGGTGACGTCATTGACGCTATAGGGGTTGTTTGGGAACAAAGGGTAGCGATGGTATCTACCCCTCGGTTATTGAGTACAAGTATTCAAAAACACCTGACTTGGCTGCTATTGATTTTGAATGATTTCTTTGTTAGTGTGAAAGTATAATTTTATTAATATTTTTAATTTTAACACCCGATGGAAAAAGAGGGATACTGTTTGTCTATACTAATACTATAAAGAGGTAAAGTTTGTGAGTTTGTAAGGTTGTAGGGGGTGTGAACGTATAATTTTTTTTTTTTTTACACCCGATGAATAAAGGGGGATACTGTTTGTCTATACTAATATTATAAAGAGGTAAAGTTTGTGAGTTTGTAAGGTTGTAGGTGGTGTGAAAGTATACATTTTTTTTTTTTACACTCGATGGATAAAGATGGATACTGTTTGTCTATACATATTATAAAGAGGTAAAGTTTGTGAGTTTGTAAGGTTGTAGGGGGTGTGAAAGTATAATAAAGAGTATATCTATCTATATTTTGTCGAGCAAAGCCGCGGCACAATGCGGGCCCAAAGAAGCGTACACAGTAGCCGCCTAATTGTTAATCCAATTACGTATTACGAATATAATTGACTCGATTACGCAACCGTTAGCGCACTACAAATTATGTAAATGACGCACGGAAAGTCGGAACGAGTGTCGCACTTCGAAAGCAAAGCAGTCATCTAAGAACATCTTCGGTCGCATCATCACTTTCCATTAGGTGAGATTGTGGTTAAATGCTTGCTTATAGGGCATAAACACACACACACACACACACAATCACTCACACACAAGCATACCCAGAAACTAATTATAATATACATTCAAGTAGAGGTCAACCATTCTAAAAGTGCACGCCTTGCCACAAAAAAATCATAAACTAGCCGTGCCCCGCGGCTTCGCCCGCTATTATCAAGTTAAAAAGTAGCCTATATGTTAATCCTAGGTATAATTTATGTACATTGCAAATTTCATCCAAATCCGTTCAGCCGTTAAAGCGTGAAGAGGGAACAAACATACTTACAAACTTCGTTGATCGTTTGACAAATTTCGTGGAGGGCCGTGCACATTAAGGATGGTCGATCTCTACGTACCTAAACCCACACCGTCTTTGATTGATTTTTTATATATTATTTATAATATTTTTTTAATTTTGTGATCGTATTTAGTAGAACATAGTTTTATAAACTTTTAGTACCTTGACGTAACTAGAGACTCTCCTCTTTTTTTTAAGTTTCTGTACGACAAAAATATATATATATTATACCAAAAAATGTGTCGTATTAATAATCTCCTCCTTTTTTTATTCTATACCATACAAAACTATATACCAACTAGCTGCGCCCTGCGGTTCTACCCGCGAAAAAAGTAGCCGTTCCGGGATAAAAGTAGCCTATGTGTTAATCCAGGGTGTCAGCTGCCTCCATATCAAATTTCGTCAAAGTTGGTCAAGCCGTTTGAGCGTGAAGAAGTAACAAACATACAAACACACTCACAAAATTTCACCTTTATAATATTACTAGCCGTGCCCCGCGGCTTCGTCCGCTATTATCAAGAAAGTCTATGTGTTAATTCTAGGTATTAGCTATGTACATTCCAAAGGAGATGTTCCAAAATTGAAGGAGCCTGGGCCAGCACCATGTACCATATACATACATATAGCTATACAATATAGTAACCGTTTTTTAATGTTTATTTTCTTTACTTTTATTCCGTTTTAATGTACATTTAAAATATCTTGGTACATTGATAGCAACACAACACAGTTACAAATGGCGGATTGCGAAAAATGTAACTGTCATTTTGACGTGTCAGTTTCGTTATAATTATAATAGGACTATAGAATATGCATCGAGATAGGAAACAAACCTACGTTTATTACCTTAGCTACAACATCCTTGAGAATATGTTACTCGATTGAAACTCAGTACAGAGTGACATTCAGTATCTTCTTGTCATGACTGCCCCAAAAACAGGGTTAACATATTTAAAAACTCACTAAATAATAATTTGATGGTACAGCTGTAATCTTCTGCAGATTAATTTATTTGTATTTTTAAGTAAATGCAATATTTTTTCCCCATCTTTCTATGTATGGTACATAGTGCTGGCCCAAAATGAAACATCTCCTTTATCCAAATCCGTTCAGCCGTTAAAGCGTGAAGATGGAACAAACATACTTGCACACTTACATACTTACACACAAAATTTCAGATTTATAATATTAGTAGGATAGGATTGTAATAGTGTGATATAAACGTACATACAAGTAATGTAGGTAATGTTAGCTGTAAGAGACCCTGGTCAACCACAAACCGCAAAATGGCGGACAGGTATACTAAAATATACATACTATGTCTGTTTAAATAAATTATTGTTGCTTGTTCTAGCTCACTTTCCTTTCAAATCAAAATCGTTTATTCACATGGGCCCCAAAGAGGCACTCATGAAAGTTAATGACTCTGCTGCCAGATTCGCAAAATTACAACCTTTGTTATCCTACTAATATTATAAATCCGAAAGTTTGTGTGTAAGTATGTTTGTTCCCTCTTCACGCTTTAACGGCTGAACGGATTTGGATGAAATTTGAAATGTACATAGATTATACCTAGGATTAACATATACGCTACTTTTTAACTTGATATTAGCGGGCGAAGCCGCAGGGCACGGCTAGTGCGACTATAAAATGGAGGGATTCAATACGACA
Source organism: Lomographa bimaculata (assembly GCA_948107665.1). Lineage (NCBI taxonomy): Eukaryota > Metazoa > Arthropoda > Insecta > Lepidoptera > Geometridae > Lomographa > Lomographa bimaculata. The sequence goes on from OX403614.1 coordinate 6,632,968, forward strand.
CATTTGTTGGTATACTAATATTATAAAGGCGAAAGTTTGTGAGTGTGTTTGTATGTTTGTTACATCTTCACGCTCAAACGGCTGAACCAATTTTGATTAAATCATAATCTTAAATAGCGATATCTAATATATATATATTTTTTAGATATCGCGTACCTACAACACAAACAAAGAATAACATACAGTCGAATTGAGAACCTCTTTTTTTTAAGTCGGTTAAAAAATAAGTAGAGATTCTCTATACTACACATTTTTTTGTACGCAAGCATTCAATTCCTGGTCTCGATTCGTAGGAAAATTATTGTGCTGATAGTTAGGTTCTGGGTGTGATTGTGAACATTCGCTATGTTTCCAGCATCCACGATTCAAGTCTTTGAACTTAGCGCGGGGCTGTGAGCGTGAAAGCGGTGATAGAACGTGTGCTGCAAATGTTCTCGGTATCCACGATACAAGTCTTTGAACTTATTGCGTGGCTGTAAGTGTGAAAAAGTTTATGCTTAATGATATTTAAACACAAAAGATCAGCAGAATGATACTGCGTAGCATCACAATAACATTTACAAGCTCTTCTAAACGTAGTTCAAGAGGCACATCAAAGGTTTAAAAACAATTTAACGGTACAACGCAGCCCAGTTAACTTTAACTGGCTACATTGCCCTTAATTAGTTAGTCGGGCTTCGAACTCAACAGCAAGAGTTAGGTATACAAATCGCGGCGAAACCAGCGTGTCCAAGAATTAAAAATAAAACCGACCAAGTGCGAGTCGGACTCGCGCACGAAGGGTTCCCTACCATTATCTATAAAAAATCAAGTTTGTTGTATGGGTTACATATTTATTTTATTTTTAGTATTTGTTGTTATAGCGGAATCATCTGTGAGAATTTCAACTGTCTAGCTATCACCGTTCTTGAGATACAGCCTGGTGACAGACGGACGGACGGACGGACAGCGAAGTCTCAGTAATAGGGTCCCGTTTTTACCCTTTGGGTACGGAACCCTAAAAACAGAGTGTGTCGTACAGACACTATCAAAGTGAAACTTATGTATTACAGGGAAACATTTTAACTATTCATCACAGTGTTTACAAATCGATTGACGTAAGAATCATCAAAATCTGCCCACGCGTTTGGTCTCTAGAGAGCAACAAAAAAACATACATAGAATAGACTTTTTGTCTAGGCATTTCTTTTTGCCTTAAATAAACATATTACTCTCCTTTGTGTCGCGCAGTCGGGAAAAAATCGGCAATCCTACTAATATTATAAATCCGAAGGTTTGTGTGTAAGTGTCTAAGTATGTTTGTTCCCTCTTCACGCTTTAACGGCTGAACGGGTTTGAAATTTAGAATGTACATAGCTTATACCTAGGATTAACAAATAGGCTACTTTTTTACCGACTTCCCAAAAAAGGAGGAGATACTCAAGTCGACTGTATTTTTTAAATTTTTTATGTGTGTTACCTCTTAGCTTATCTCCACGTGAGCCGATTTCAAATTTTTTTTTTTAGTTTGAAATATGTTGCTTTCCAATTGGTCCCATTTAAATTTGGTCGAGATCGGATCAGTAGTTCTTGAAATATCGTCAATAATGTCTATTTTGTGACGAATAATGCTTACTTTGACGATGTTCTGGTTTACCCGACTTCAAAAGTTACCTCACAACTTCTTTCGTTGTGAGCCGATTTTGATGATTATTTTTTTATTTGAAAGCTGGTGGATCAAGGTTCCGATGATAAAGCGGTGAAGTCGGTTTTTTAAGCTTTGCTTGCGTTTAATTATTAACTTGATAATAGCGGGCGAAGCCGCGGAACACGGCTAGTAAGTACATAGTCCTCTAAATTAGTCTAGTAGACAAAGATCCTTAGACTCTCATACACATTCACCCACACATAAAAGCTTTCGCATTATTATTTTCTTCAACTATTTTTAGGAAATCCTAGTCATCCCCATCTTACGGTGCTTTGTTACTCATCCTCGACAGTCGGGAAGGATATCTGACTCACCCTCATCCCCTCCCGTGACTCGAAAACATTTCTAGGAAACGTGTCTATAACAAGAAAAAAGTTTCAAAACTAAAACCCGACTTCTTGTGCTGAATAACACTGTCCTAGCGATGATTGCAGATATGGTGGACTGCCCTTTTATTAGACATTGCTGCGACAGGCATATCCCCAGTGTAGCCGGGGCAAGATAGTGACTGCTAGCGCGACCCTATCTTGCCCCACCTTGGCGAAGGACTGCTCACGGGGGGGGTTTTTAGTTTGCGAAGGCCCGGCCAGCGTGTCGCGTCTCTGACATGATCAGAGATTTTCGTGCATGTCGAATATTTTTTTCAAGTTTTATTTTATTACAAATTTCTTAGTCTAATGCACACCTTAATTTAAAAATCTATATAAATCTACACATATTATCTTTGGTCAAAATTTTCACAATAAAATTCATAGTACACATTTCTTATGGTAATATCACATATCGTTTACTTATTTCTATGTATGGTCTTATTCGCTAGGTTTTTATTGGTGTGCTAGGTCGAGCCCCACACATCCCTTTCCTGTCGTGGCTCGAAACCACTTAAAACCTAGCAAATAAGACCATACATAGAAATAAGTAAACGATATGTGATATTACCCCTGGGAAGGAAGGGAAGTGCTAGGCATTTTCCCCCCGACAAAAAAAAAGGCATATCCCTAGTAGTTAGGGAAATGCCTGGCGTAGAACTAGAATGTTAGTATATAGATAGTTCGTTCGTTTTTATAATTATTATTTCATTATTAATAATTTTCGATGTCTAATGCTCATGTTTTTAAAAATATTTTTAACAAGGTTTTATTTAGTTTCACCTGTCCCGTTGTCTATCTGTCGGTCTGTAATCAAAGCAAGCCAAAATAGATCCACTTCCCGATATCCGACTCGAATCAAATTTGGTGTAGTTATGTATCGGTGACAACACAATGATACCATGTCGCATGATGGAGACGGAAGATGGCCTTAGGAACTTCTGAACTAAACAAAATAAACTCATCAAGTTAGGGCTCGTTTGATTCGTCTTGACAAGTTATATGGTTATACATATAATTATTGTCTTTTTTACCGACTTCCCAAAAAAGGAGAAGGTACTAAAGTAGACTGTATTTTTTATTTTTTGTTATTTGTGTTTCCTCATAACTTCTTTCCACGTGAACCGATTTCGAATTTTTTTTAGTTTGTAATATGTTGCTTTCTAATTGGTCCCATTTAATTTTGATCAAGATCTGATGAGTAGTTCTGTGGACTACATTGACGATGTTCTCGTTTTTAACCGACTTCAAAAGTTACCTCATAACTTCTTTCGTTGCGAGCCGATTTTGATGATTATTTTGCTTTTTATGTAGTCCCATATAAATTTGTTTAATACATTTAATGTGATCAAGGTTCCAAAGATAAAGCGGTGAAGTCGATTTTTTAAGCTTTGCGTTTAATTATTTAAATTACAACAGGTACAAGCTTGATATTAAAAAAAATATATTAAGTACTTGTTTACTATTAATTTATGATTTTAACAAGCTGCAGCATCTGCTAATAGTAGATCCGAAATAGTTCTTATTTTCCCCATTTGAGTGACTCACTCCATAAATAGTTTCATCACCAGGATAACGCAACAAAAGCAGCAGTTTTAGGAACAAACCAAAATAGAACAATACAGAGAATTGGTACGTATTTTAAGAAACCTAGTGAAGTAGACAATTCTGGAAATCTTGTGGTTTCACGGTGTTCTTTGTAAATGCTAATAAAAGAGAATTATGGCTAAGACTTTAATGAGAATTTAATTTATTGTTTAGGGTTCCGTACTCAAAGGGTAAAACGGGACCCTATTACTAAGACTCCGCTGTCCGTCCGTCTGTCACCAGGCTGTATCTCATGAACCGTGATAGTTAGACAGTTGAAATTTTCACTGATGATGTATTTCTGTTGCCGCTATAACAACAAATACTAAAAAACAATAAAATAAATATTTAAGGGGACTCCCATGCAACAAACGTGATTTTTTTGCTAGATATTGATAACGGCAACAGGTAGACGCTTGAAATATTCACAAGAATAATACTTTAAAAATAAAACATTAATTTGCTACTATAAGATATTATTAAGATATATTTGCCGTTTTAATAGATGATGGTACGGAACCTTACGTGCGGGAGTCTGACTCGCAGTTGGCCGGTTTTTTTTTATATTATTTTTACCCGACTACCAAGGAAGGGTTATGTTTTTCGCGCGTAGGGTTATGCCACTCCGCTCTACGAAATATTTGTAAATTTATTAATTACCTCGTAACTTCCAAACGGCTGGATGGATTTCGACAGTTAAGATATCGTTATATTCGTCTTAAAAACCCAAGCGTAATTTAAAAAAATATGGCGGATTTTGGCGCGAAATAGTAACAAGTTAACAATAATTAAACGCAAGCAATGCTTAAAATAACCTACTTCACCGTTTATATTTTGGTTTTGACTTGATCGATTTCGACAAAATTTATTTATGGGACCACCTCTACTCAACCAAACAAAAAAAATCATCAAAATCGATTAATAATTGGCGGAGATATCGCGTAACATACATACAAAAAAAACATACAGTCGAATTGAGAACCTCTTCTTATGAAGTCGTAGTAAAAAAAATAACCAAACCTATCGAGAAGGGTATCAAAATGAAGGAAATTAAATGGGGATAGCAGAAAAAGTAGGTTTACATTTTTCGTAGTCGGGTTTTTAGAATTTTCAGTACATTAAATGGTATGTATATTGTATATCCTTGCCTTATCTTTCTTAATCCGTTCGGTCCAGCTCGCTCATTGCCCTCAATTAGTTGTGTTGTCATACAAACAGTGTATGTGTGTGTGTGTGTGCCGCTAACTATTAAGCCCTTTGTATGATTATAACCGATTATCTATGCTTGTGAATGGTCAATGTATGTCACAATGTATAATGGATGACTCGTTTGACATTTGCATTGTTGGCCGTTTTAAAAGTTTTTGAATTATTTAGTATGAGTATGTATACGTACCGTAAATACCTTTAAACGAGCAATTCTTGTCTATATCTAATATATAAAATTCTCGTGTCGCGGTGTTTGTTACCAAACTCCACCGAAACAGCTCGATCATGAAATTTTGTGTGCATATCGGGTAGGTCTGAGAATCGGTCAACATCTATTTTTCAAAGTTTAGGTAATATCTCGGGACTTAATCGCGCCAAAAAACTATTTTTATTTACCTCGATGTTTCGAGAAAACTGATAGTTTAAAAATTACAATCTACATTTCATACAACAATTTTTATAATAAAAACATTTTTTTTTAAATATTTTTTGGACCAAATTTTTTGTTTTTATGATTCAGCATATAATAATGTATATGGCAAAACAACGTTTGCTGGGTCAACTAGTATATATATATATATATATATATAATCTGAATCTCGGAAACGGCTCCAACGAATTTCATGAGATTTAGTATGCAGGGAGTTTTGGGGGCGATAAATCGATCTAGCTAGGTTTCATTTTTAGAAAACGTCGTTTTAACGAGCAAATCTCGGTTATCTAAGTACTAAATAATTTAAACACAAAGCTTAAAAAACCGACTTCACCGCTTTATCTTCGGAACCCTTGATCAGATCGAACTAAATACGCTTTATTGAGGATAACTAGAAAACTACTAGTCATATCTTGATCAAATTTTAATGAGACCGCATGGGAAGCTTTCAAAATAAAAAAAGAATCATCAAAATCGGTTCACCTAGAAGAAGTTCTGAACTAACGGGCAGTTCAACGTATATAATGAAAGTATAGTAAAGAACTTAAGTAACTAGCTACCCATAGTAATCCTACTAATATTATAAATCCGAAAGTTAGTGTGTAAGTGTGCAAGTGTGTGTCTCTTCACGCTTTAACGGCTGCACGGATTTGGATGAAATTTGCAATGTACATAGCTTATACCTAAGACTAACACATAGGCTACTTTTTAACTTGATAATAACGGGCTAAGCCGCGGGACACAGCTAGTTAGGTATAAAACTAAACTTAAGTAACTAGGTATAGATTGAATCGAGACGATAGTAGATAACTTGTGGTTTTCCTTGAATCCGGTGTCAGATTTAATCTGTAGGTATAACAACAGCCCATTGACTGTTAAGTGTGCGTTCGTCTTCTAAGCTGCGGGTATCGGGTTCGATTCCCTGTGGAAACACAATTCTTCTCCCCAAGGGTTTTTTTATGCTGGATAGGCAAGCAATCGACCACTATCTCACCTGATGGAAAGTGAAGATGCGGCCGGTGTAATATGCTTGCATAGAAGATACCTATTCACTCTAGACATGAAGACACCCAGATTATACAGTTCAGGAAACAGAGACGCAGGCAATGAGTTCCACTCCCTCGCTGTACGGATGATAAACGTAGAAACAAAACGCTTCGAGCGAATAGGAGGTATGTCAACCATATAAGGATGACGTTTGACAGTTTGTCTTGTTGTTAGGTGGTAAAAAAGGCATGGGGGAATTAAATCATGTAATTCCTACGCACACTCTCCAAAATGTAAACAGTAGAATACCGATAAGCTTGCGATCCTTACGTCGGTGACCGAGACTGTATTTTGGACTCCACTAGCTTATCATCGCCAATGAGCCTTTTTGCTCGCCGGTCGTTGGACTCAAGAGCTTCAAGCTGGTACTTTGTGTTTCTGTTTCTGATTGCGTTTGTGTCTTTGTTTTCGGCACCCACGACACAAGTCATCGAACTTAGTGTAGGGTTGTGAGTGTGAAAGCGTTTAAATGCTTATAAGGTACAAACTACTACTTTTTTTTTCACGATATGACCTTATGTTGTCGCAATTTTGAATTTTGATAACAGAGGACAAGGTCTCCAAGGAAAATTTGTGATTCTGGTTCTGGGTGTGATTGTGTGTGTGATGTGAATGTTTCCGGCACCCACGACACAAGTCATCGAACTTAATGTTGGGCTGTGAGTGTGAAAGCGTTTATGTTTAGAGGCTTAATATGTTTAACTCTCCTATGCGTCATAATAAAGAAGGCTCGTCGTCTTTAAGTCAAGAGTGAATAGGTATCTTCTAGGCAAGCATGGCCGCATCATCACTTTCCATAAGGACAGATAGTGGTCAAATGCTTGCCTATAGAGTATAAAAAAAATACTTCATATCTCTATACGTTAGGCTGAGAGGGTACATACAATACAATAACTCTTTATTGACACCAAAAGATAAATACGGCTTACAGAGAAACTTATAAAAAATATAGTTACCATGGGCGGTCTCATCGCTAAGAGCGATCTCCTCCGGACAATCTTTGGATGAAAATATAAACGAAGTGAAAGTAGGGATGGTGGCGCGATAAAATGAATGAAAATAATGTGAGGTTATTTACCTACTATGGTTTTACTGTCCTTTACGTCGCGTAGTAGGGTAATATAATTAATATTCACCTGTCACCCGCTTATGCACATACATGCTCACGGAAATTACCTGAATATATCTTTATACATAGACACTTTACAGTTATTTATATGTACATGGAACCTTGCATATTTTTACTGCAACATACCATAACCCACACAATAATTTAACGCAAGCAAAGCTTAAAAAAACCGACTTCCGACCGCTTTATCTACGGAACTTTTCATCAGATTAGATGTACTAAGCACGCATTATTGAAGATATTTCAAAACTACTGATCAGATCATGATCAAATGGGACCGATTGGAAAGCAACATCTTTAAAAAAATATATTAAATTTTCAAAATCGGTTCACGTGGAAAGAAATTATGAGGTAACACACAAAAAAAAATAAAAAAATACAGTAAAGAAATACATTTATATTGTTCTACTAGCCGTGCCCCGCGGCTTCGCCCGCTATTATCAAGTTAAAAAGTACTATATATATATATATATACATTCCAAATTTCATCCAAATCCGTTCAGCCGTTAAAGCGTGAAGAGGGAACAAACATACTTACACACTTACACACAAACTTTCGGATTTATAATATTAGTAGGATTACGATGAATTGCTATCATCCACCATCTCCTCTGACGACGAACGTCTCTTTTGAACCCTTTCTTTTTAATTTATTTTAATTAATTAAACTTAAAAGGCAGAGCGCCGACGCTGCGACAATTTCCACGTTGTCCATTGCCCAGAGTCGAATTGAAAATACATATGAAGCGGCAATGTAAACACTCATTTACTTTGCCCGTTGGCTAAGTTGGCTAACGTTCGCCTTCTAAGCAGGGGTATCGGGTTCGATTCCCGGCGGGAACACCAGTTTTCTACCCAAGGAAAATTTGTGTTTCTGGTTCTGGTTGTGATTGTGTGTGTGATGTGAATGTTTCCGGCACCCACGACACAAGTCATTGAACTTAGTGTGGGGCTGTGAGTGTGAAAGCGTTTATGTTTTTTTTTTATTTATTTGTGGCAGGCTAGTGTTTGACTACTATCTCACTTGATGGTAAGTGACGATGTGATCGAAGCTGGTAAACACACTAGACCTGAAATATTATTTCTGTTGTCGTTGCCACAGCAATATTTGGTGCAAGCGGCAACGGCAATGGCTGAATGTAAACGCGGCATAATACCCAGTATATTCACATGACAGTTTAAACAGAGTGACATCCAATTCAACAATAGCACTTAACATTCTCGGCACCAGGAAGTATTCTGAATTCCACTCATGCAGGGCATCCTTCTTGGTTAATTCTATTAATGGGACAGTTCTGGCTTCGTTGATTTCTGTTATATTCTGTGGTAGATTTAAGGGTTTTTTTAAGAGTTCTTAATTCGACTGCATGTATTTTTTTTCAATTCGATTGTATGTTTTTTTTTGTATGTATGTTACGCGATATCTCCGCCAATTATGAATCGATTTTTATGAATCTTTTATTTGGTAGATTATATTTCAGAGGTGGTCCCATATAATTTTTATCGAAATCGATCCAGCCAAAACCAAAATATAAGCGTTGTAGCCGGTTTTTTTAAGCTTTGCTTGCGTTTATTTTGTTTCAATCAGAAATATACACAGGTATATATCTACATACTATATCGGAGAAATTCAAAAAATATCGAAAAAACAATCCTATTAATATTATAAATCCGAAAGTTTGTGTGTAAGTATGTTTGTCCCTTCTTCACGCTTTAACGGCTGAACGGATTTGGATGAAATTTGGAATGTACATAGATTATACCTAGGATTAACACATAGGCTACTTTTTAACTTGCTAATAGCGGGCGAAGTCGCGGGGCACGGCTAGTTATTTATAAAAAAAGAAATCTCCCATACATTTTTTAAACTGCCTTAGGCTTAGTTAGGTGTTCATTTTCTAAGCATCGTTCGATTCCCGGCGGGAACACAAGTTTTCTGTCCAAGTTAAATCTGTGCTACTGGTTTTGGGTGTGACGTCAATGTTTCCAGCACCCACTACACCCGTTGTAGAACTTACTGTGAAACTGTGACTGTGAAAGTGGTTATTGGAACGAAAGTTCCTTATCGTGCGTTGCGAAAGGGGGCTAGAGTCTAGCCCCCTTTCGCAACGCATCGGGTCGGCAACCTGCGGCCCGCGAGCCACATGCGGCTCTTTAGATGTGAAGCTGCGGCTCTTTAGTTCCATACGCAAATATTATTTATTTTATAAAAAAATATGAAACATTTAAAAATCGTTCTGATATGATAAACGAGGATTAGACACCATTTATATCTTTCAGCCACTTGTCTTGGACTCGCTTTTCACCGCATCTCTCCCCGTGTCTATTTTTTTGTGGCTCTTTAAAATCTTTGAAATGTTGTATATTGTAATTTTTGACTCTTCCGACTCAAAAGGTTGCCGATCCCTAGGCTAGACGGAAAAAATTAAGACCAAAAGTTGTAACGACACTTTTTGCTATAGTTGTAAGCCATACCACGTTCTCATCCGATCACCGAAGTTAAGCGACGTAGGGCGCGGTCAGTACTTGGATGGGTGACCGCCTGGGAACACCGCGTGATGTTGGAATTTGCATGTTTCTTTTAATTTTGGAACGAAAGTTCCTTATCGCGCGTTGCGAAAGGGGGCTAGACGGAAATTGAACTTCGTTCCATCCGGGTGTGCCTTGACACCTCTCAAGTTTTTTTTTATTTATTTATTCAAGTTCAAGACTTGTAAGTGGCACTGAACTATAAAGGGTAAGAGATGCTTATCATCATTTAAGTGACTTGGTTGTCTCATCTCTCAATTGCATAAATCTATATACCTATTTAAAAATCAATGCCACTTTTCGTTGTAATTTTATAACTCAAGAACGGGCTCACCTATCCAAACCAAATGTTTAGGCATTGTTCGGACTATTTAGTAGATGGTTTATGTGAAGTTTGCACAAAATCGGTCGAGCAGTTCTTCATTTATCACACCCGGGCAAAGCCGGGGCGGATCGCTAGTAATATATGTATATGAGTTTTAAATACTAATAATTGACTTCAATTGCAAATATCTCCGAAACTCTTCATCAGATCTTGATCAAATTATAATTGGACCACGTGAGAAATAAACCCTTTTAAACAAATTTTTTCCTGAATCTCAAACTGCCCGATAGCTAAGTTGGGTGAGCGTTCGCCTTCTTAGCAGAGGTATCGGGTTCGATTCCCGGCAGGAACACAAATTTTCTCCTCTAGGAAAATTTGTGACACTCGTTCTGGTTGTGATTATGTATGAGATGTGAATGTTTCCGGCACCCACAACACAAGTTTTCGAACTTATAATGGGGCTGTGAGTGTGAAAGTGTTTAATCAGTCCAAGTGTCTTCGACTAATTGGGAAAACAAAAAGAAAAGATTCAGACTAATTAAGAACCTCCTTTTTATAAATCAGTTAAAATAGATTCATTCATTCATTAATTGCTCATCAATTAACAACAAAACTAGATAAGTAGGTATTTCAAAATGGCAAGCTTCTAAACAGTGTGTTCTAGTTCCTATTTAATTTGTTAGTAAGCTCTTGAGAAATTTGTTAAGTGATAGTTGAAATTTACTATGGTTTTTGCAAATCATGTCCCAGTTGGCGCAGTGGACAGGTGTCTGCCCTCTGTGCCCTCCGACAGGTCCTGGGTTCGATTCCCGGCAGGAGCACAAATTCCTTCCCAAGGGATATTTGTGCTTCTGGTTCTGGGTGTAATGTGTGTGTTATGTGAATGTTTCCGGCACCCACGATACAAGTCTTTGAACTTAGTGTGGGGCTGTGAGTGTGAATGCGTTTGGTTTGGTTTAGTTACCAATAGATAGATAAATTCTTTATTTGCATACTAAAAAGAACATCTTCATATTAGCACAAAGGTCTTTCGCTCAAAGCGATTTCTTCCAAACAACCAATACACAATCACACCCAGTAACACAAATTTCCCTTGGAGAGAAAACTTGTGTTTCTACTGGGAATTGAATTCAAGCCTGCTGCTAAGAAAGTTAAACAACTAAGCCAACGGGTAGAACAGGTCACCCTCATATTTTAGATGCAATATCTCAGCCTGGTAGAGATCGCTATTAGTGATAAGGCCGCCTGTTGTGATACTTTACGTATAAGCTTGTTTGTTGCCTTTGTTTTATCTCATCTTGTAAAGTGGATCAATAAAGTATTATCTATCTATCTATCTATCTATGACGTGTAATTTCACTAGAAACAATAATATAGGGGGACGCTGAAGTGACGAAATTATCCTTTATTTACCTATTTTAAACGTCTTATGGGGACATTCTAATTTGTATCCTAAAAATAGTTTAGATTTATTTCGTAGAAGTTAGATCTAATAATATTTCAGCTCCGTCACATATTCCTGAAACACGAATGGGGCAGAGCAGCGCAAACAGCGAAAATATGGAAACCTCGGCAGTGGTCACATATTTGAGCCCTTTGTTGTTGAGACACTGGGCCTGTGGGAACTGGGAGCTCATTCTATTTAAAAAAAAATGTTTAGAGCGGATGAGGCACTAGTTCGCTTAAATAATCAACAATTGTTCAGATTCATAAATTGTAGTAAAATTTTAAGCTACTTAGAAAGGATATAAGCAAGATATGTACCGGATGTTAAATAAGGTACCTAGTTTTTATAGTCAAGTGAGAACCAGGATTTGAAGTGATAGCTCTCAAGAAGATACTGCTCCTGAGATCAAAAATTGGTTTGTAGATTGTTCATAATAACTTGAAATTATAATATATAGCTCGTTGGCATAGTTGGGTGGCGTTCGCCTTCTAAACAGGGGTATCCGGTTCGATTCCGGGCTGGAACAGTTTTCTCCCCAAGGAAAATTTGTGTTTTGGTTCTGGTTGTGATTGTGTGATGTGAATGTTTTCGGCACCCACAACACGAGTCATCGAACTTAGTGTGGGGCTCTGAGTGTAAAAAGGTTTATATGTATAAGATTTTTTAACCCCAACTACCACCTATACAAAATAGGTGTTACAGATAGGCCTCTGTGTAGGGAATACATGGAGGAAGACGAAACCGTAGAACATGTAATAGCTCAGTGCGCTCTCACTGAAGAAATTAGAGCCAACACTGGAATGCTAGAGCAACATTCCACAAAACTTAGACTCACAGAAATCAAATACAACTACTTCACCACTGGAACAGTTATGCCAGCACCCCAAAACTTCACCGTCTATTATTTTGAGGAGCTGGGGTGGATGGGGTAGTTCCTGGCAGGGGGAACTTACATTAAAACCTTATTTACATGTATTCTGGTAAAGAAACGATTAGATGTAGAATAACCCAAGAAATAAATATAAATATTTACTTGTACATACCTTAAACGACGGTTTTTGTATGCAGTAGTAATCCCATTATCAGCGTAGAACCTCCATCGTTAAACACATCACAAAATAGGTTTAACACTTAGTACACTAAAAACTTATCTATTTTTCTCCGTAACTTCAGCAACAACACTTAAAACTCTCCCACGGTATTCACAGGAAATGAGTGAAAGATATCGAAGTCGTGGATAGTGTAATTGATCTTTTTAAAAACAGGATGTGAAATCAAAACAAAATTGCTTTCGGTTTGAGGAATTGGCAGATGGTTGGAGAAAAGTTTTAATGCAACTTAACACTTTTATGTATATTTTAATCCAATGGCACTATTAAATACACTAGAAAATGGTTCGTAGATTATTTTACAATGTTTTTTAATATTTTTTAAATACACATTCGCGATAGTAACAACTCCCAAACCAAGACGACCAAAGTAGAAGTCAACAACCGATTGACAGTTCGACTGGCAAATGAGTATATACGTACTCTGTGGGCAAATGACAATTTTGGCATTTGTTTTGTTGATTGACGCATTGACGCCATTGTTCCAAAGAGTTGCATATGCGAACTGATATTTCCCTATTATTTCTTAAATTCATAGAACTTTTGAGTTAAATTCAAATAAAGTATAAGAGATAATTCTGTGTTTCTATTCTATTTTTTGCAAAACTAATCAACATTGCGCTACCAGCCACTAGGTGGCAGCTTTCGAATACGATTTTTATGATAACATTTTGTTTTGCGTACTTGAGTGATCAAGTTTGGCTAGTCACCGCAAGATGTCACTACTATGCCACTAAAGCGTGACCCCGGTACACCTAATGTAGAGCTCGTGTAAAGCATAAAACTAATATTAAATGAATCTTTGTCCTGACATACTGATTCACTGACTCACTGACTGACTGACTTAGAGAAAAAGCACAGCCTAAATCGCTGCTCGTACTGACTGGAAAGTTGGAGGGTACATTTGTCTTAGTACGTAGGGGTGTACTAATAATGGATTTTTGTGAAATTCTACCCCGAAGAGGATTAAATGGGGTGAAAACTTTTGTATGAAATGTTTTGCCAGGGGTGCACTAAGGGAATGAGGAATGAAAGTTCATATGGAAAGTTTCTTATTTATTTGTTATTTGTTTGTTTTGTTGTGAGTGTGAATGCGTTTGTTTGTTTATTAAGTTAAAGTGATGTAAATTGTATCTGAGTAGTAAAATAAAAGTTAATTTTACGAATAAGTCATTACAGTAAATTAGAAATAACAACTCTAACGCGTAGTTAACTCTATTATAATCACACTAATATTATAAATTCGAAAGTTTTGTGTGTAAATGTGTTATTGTGTAAGTATGTTTGTTTTATTTTTACGCTGTAAACGCCAAACTGATTTGGTTGAAATGTCCTGAGTACGTAGTCTATACGCAGGCTTAACACATATCCTACTCTTGAACTTAATTAACTATTTGTACCCTTTTATCAATAGTTTTTTTTTTGCCACAAATAAATATATGTTTTTTAACGCAGGCGAAGCCGCAGGACACGGATAGTAAATTATATAACTAAGGCACATATAGTTTTTTTTTAAGGTTTAGTATTTTATTTTTAATAACGTATAGGCAATGCAAAATTCTTGTTTATCATGACATGTTGATTTGCATTAATTGTTGATCATGACTAAAGTTCATAATGACAGTGTGGAATTTAGGCGCGAAAGTGAAAAAACCGGCCAAGTGCGATTCGGATGTAATATATTTTACAATGCATCGTTTTACATTTAATTAGGTATCAATAAAATTAAACAATCTGTGTAGGTACTGAATATTTATTTTATCATATCTAATAAAGCTAGAAATAAATAACTGTTTACTAAGAACAAATTGATTTATTTAATAAAAAAAAACTTTTGTCTCTTTTTTATTAAGTAACACCTAGGTACATAATTAATTAAAAATATAATATCACAAAATGAGATCATTATAAAGTTGATACAACTAATTAATTCATTGTATATATTTTTAAATATTATAATACAAATATATGCAAGTTTAAAAAACTAATAAGCGACTTCAAACACAAATATCTTCGAAACTCTTCATCAGGTCTTGATCAAAATATATTGGGACCAACTAAAACATATAACATATACTGGGGTGAGTGAATTGGGTATTCCTGTAATGCTCACCCTAAAAGTTTGAATATATAATAAATAAAATAAAATAAATAAATATAACCCTTTCGTAGAAAAAAATATATTTCCAAATCGGTTAAAAAATTACGGATTTCTGATGTAACATAAATACACCCAACGAATAGAGAATCTCTTTTTTTGTCGGTTAAAAAAGCATGTGTGTAGAAGATATGTAGTGAAAGCTTACTCAGTGGTGGATTCAGGATTGTCGTTTGAGGGGGCTGATAGTTTTTTTTTCATTTTCAAAAAGCAGTTTATATAGCTAATCCCATAAGCTTAGAAGACTTGGTGTCTTCCTCAACACCTGGAAACACAAAGCCTTTCTTTGCGAGGTCTACGTAAGAGATTTCGAACAGGTCTTCGAAACCAGCTTTCTTAGCAACCGCTTGAGATGCGCCGGCGGTGAAGACTGTTGCCGTCACCTTCACACCGAGGGCTTTGCATAACGGGATCCTGGAAATTTACAAGACTTAAGTTATATTACTACCGAACTTACAAACAATGAAACAAAACAAACGCATTCACACTCACAGCCCCACACTAAGTTCAAAGACTTGTATCGCGGGTGCCGGAAACATTTACATATGACACACACAAATACACCCAGAACCAGAAGCACAAATATCCCTTGGGAAGGAATTTGTGCTCCTGCCGGGAATCTAACCCAGGACCCCGGCGCAGAGGGCGGAGAACTGTCCACTGCGCCAACTGGGTCGTCAAGAAAAGAAGGTCGTACAGAAGTATCACATAGGATAAAAAAATTAAGTGGAGCTGAGCAGGTCATTGGTGAGAGGCTATGATGTGAGTGTTGTAAAACTATTTTTTTTTTGATCGAGCGAAGCGAGATCTCTATGTTGACTTGGGTCATTTAGCACTGTGTCCGTCCGTCAGTCCGTCTGTCTAGAGGCATCTAGCGTCAAAACAATATACAATTCTCATAGAATATAAATTACGGCCCAAAGCCAGAAATGAATTTTAACATTATATAAATGAAAATATTAAGAGGGCTCCCATACAAGTAAGTTTAAACAAGGCACATTTTTTTTTATCTACCCTTGAAGAGTGAAGACACCCCGTCTTTGAAAAGGGCTTGACAAGTATAGTACGAAACCGGATTTAAAAAAAAACGAAGTTGGAAAATAACGATTTCGTAGGCCACCAAAGTCACTGTTTTTAGACCTGTTGTGTCTCGGGGTCTATCTCAAAAACGGCTTTACACTGAACGCTGAAACTTACGTATAATATCCGTTGTATTCTATTCTTGAACAAGAAATACTGAAATCAAATGATTAATATATTGAAAAAAGTTATAAGCAAGTAACCTCAAAAGGTTTTCTCTATGAGGAAAATTGTAGGCGCGAGATCTAAGTTCTAGAACTCTTGCAATCGCGAGAGGTGGTTACGTTTTTCCTGTATTTAAGTACTTCTCAATGCATAGAGGAACTTTTAAAACGGAGTGATTACATTATCTTTGGAACTTTTTTACCGCCTCTATGGTTAGTACATAGCTTAGTATCAGTTAATATTCAAGGATGTTGTAGCTAAAGTAATAGGATGGCTAACTGACAAACTTACAGTGCCGAATATCAAACATGCATGGAATCTTATCACAACTGACTTAGAGCGTATTTACAATGTCAAATCGTTTTATCAATTGCATAAAGAACCAATCGTGGTTGCGGTCCCGTTGAAATCGGGTGAAAGGTTAGAAAAGACCCCTGTGTCCCTCTCGCACAAGAGCGACTAGTTCTAAAAAAGTTTCCCAGTGGTAGAAATTATAGTCTGTAGTAATAATAAGATCTTATCTGTCGTAATTATTTGATTAATCGAAACCTTACAGAATATATTTCTAAATGCCCTACCTACTATCAAACTATTCTCAATAAACCGTTTTTTTTCCTTATAGTATTAGGTTTAATGATATTATTTTTGATATATGGGTATACAAGCCAAGCTACACAACTACATCCGCCATTTATAAAAATATTTTGTAAAAACAAAATAAAGTTATCCTGCTATCATACTTCCTACTAATATTATCAAGGCAAAAGTTTGTAAGTGCGTTTGTAGTTTGTTCCTTCTTGACGCTCAATTATGATTATATCAATGAATACGTTTGTGAATATGGAATATGCATACATTTTTATTCGATTGTTGCCGTTAATACATTGCCGGAAAGAAATTTTTTCTTCCTAACAATACATCTCATATCGAAATAAATAGGCATTGAGAAATGCAATCAGGTTTTTTTTTTATTCAAGTAGGCAGACTTTTGATGGTAAGCGACGATGTGGTCGACGATGTAGCAAGCTTGCCTAGAAGATACCTATTCACTCGCGACTTGAAGACTCCCATATTGTACTCATCAGGAAACACTCAGGTAAGGAGTTCTATTCCTTTGCGGTTCCCACAATGAATGTGGAGGCAAAACGCTTAGTGCGCATTTGTGGAATGTCCACCATATAGCGGTGTTGCTTAGCAGTTTGTCTGCTTGTCCGACGATAGAACGGGGATGGGGGAACTAGATCGTGCAGTTCTTTAGCACACTCTCCAAAATGTATTCGATAAAAAACCAAGAGACTAGCTACCATGCGGCGCGGCGATGACCCAAGCTCTGAAGCTTTGAATTAGTCAGCTGCTCGCTACCAATGTGTCTCTTGGGTCTCCACTCAATGGTGTCAAGAGTCTCAAGCTGGTACTTAGCTGAACCGTCCCAAAGATGAGAACAGTACTCCATACATGATCGGACTTGTGCTTGATACAAATTGAGCAACTGTCCCGGTGTGAAGTATCGTCGCACCCTTGCAAGGATTCCCAGTTTTTTTGCAGCTAGTTGGGCTTTTGACTTGACTCGATGAAAGTACCAAAATTGAGCTTTGAAGTTAGAGTCAAACCGAGTAACTCGAGAGTGTAAGATACTGGTAGGGATACATTTAGGAAAGTTGGAGTCAGTTCAAATTGACTCCGTATAGCAGAGAAAAAAAGTTTAGCAAATTTAAACACAGCGATTTGAAAAAACAAATAGAATTTAAGGAAAGTTGACGAATCAGTGACCACAAAAATGTGTAACTTAGTCACGATCAGCTTAGCCAATAGCGAGCGTTTTGCTATTTTGAAATTTCCATCCATTTTAATTATTAAAGCTCCTAACAAAAAGCAATTAATGAAAGAAAATAATATTATGAGTGTAATTTTGAAAAAATAAAGATTTAAAAAAAATACTTGACCTGTATGTAAATTGAATGCTTATTTCCGATTGATAATTTATAACGTTGTTATATTTTCTTATATAACTATTATAGGCCAAAATGTATGGCATATGTTTCATTCTTAAAATGTTGTGTTAGCGTTGGCTTGAAGAATTTAGTAATTTTTAATTTTGCATTGGGTCACACTCTTTGATAACAATTTGTACAGGAGTTTTGCCGCGAAAGTGAAAAAATGGCGTTGTTGATTTTGTGTAATTTTCCAAAACCTGTGATTCTTCGAGTGTTAATGTGTAATAATGGTGGATTATTAACCGTTAATACTTAGTAAATGTGCATAAGTGTAGGCAAGTCATACAAAGTTGAAAAAAGTGATTTTCGCCTTCGCTCCAAAACTCCAATAGAAGTTCTAGTAAAGTTTCTACCACTTTACTAGGGCATGACTTGACTATGACTGACTACTTGACTTTGACTGTGACTTGTGACTAAGACTTTTATTATGAAGAATAGAAATTGTTAATAATTGTTTAATATTTCGACCGAAGGACTATGCATCCATGGTCATGAAAAAATTTAAAAAAAAAAAACAATTTGTACACAACTATTTGTGTCAGTTAGGTGTCATAAAAGTTAGGGTTTACCTTCATTGGATTTTTTATGGATATATTGATGATCTAGCCGTGCCGCCCCGCAGCTTTGTCTGCGTTTATCAAGTTAAATAGCATCCTATTTGTTAATCCTAGGCATAAGCTGCGTACATTCCAAATGAATCCAAATTCATTCAGCCGTTGCCGCGTGAAGAGAAAATAGACATACTTAAATAATGCCACAATTACACACAAACTTTTGGATGAATAAATTAATTTGATATAAGTATGTAATAATAATATTTACCAAGATTCTGACATATCAATGTAGTAATAATATCTGTCATTGATTTATGGATTATCTTTATTCTAGGATATAAATTTAAACATGGGTTGTAAATGTATCTAGAAGCTTATTACAACAATTTTACAGCACATAAATCTCCGCCATTTTGAAAAATATCGAACCTGCTTACAAAATATCACGAGAATCGGTTGAGAAATGCGACCTGTAGAGGAGAACAACTGAAAATCCGCAACTACAAAAGCAATTTTGCTCAAGCTGAAATGAAAGCTTCGTTCCCGCTTTGCGCTCGTTCGGTCAATTAAACTGAAAGTAATTTAGTCTTTCATAATAGTTAATAGCTGACCCAACCGGCGTTCGCCTGGGTATAAAAACAAACACATATACGCATATATTTTTATAGTCGGATAAGCGGACAAAGCCGCGGATAGATACTAGTAAATATATAAAATGTTAATTAAATTTAAATGCATTTTGAAACATCAGTGTGGATTTTAATTACGCATATAGTATATCTTTATGAATGACATAATAATATTTTTATTAGATATCATATTGTAGCATGATTACACAGTTAAATATCATTCAAGTAGAACATAATTCAAATGGCTCAAAAGATTATCCCACAAATCTTAAAATCAGGGTTACCCTAAAGAAAAGGGACACAGAGGTTTTTTGTGACCTCTCACTAGGACACAGATTTTCGGCGGAGTCGTCCCTCCTTTTACAAACCGTAGGTTTGTTTCCTATCTCGATGTTAATATTATATTCACATCATAGAAAAATCCTCTATGATTTACACGGAGTGATTACATTATCTTTGGATTTACATTTATTTACTGATTCACTTTGTCTAACGTGGTTTTGGTTTAACAAAAAATATATATACAATTGGGACACAAAATCAATACGAAAAGAATATATATATACACGATAAAGCTTGAATACGACATTGAAATTACAATGGATAAAAAAAAATTGGTTAAAAAACTCAGAGAAATAATCGACTCGACGAATTTGCCTATCAAGGAAGTAAATCAAATTAGACTCAATTTGTTTACAGAAAGAAATAATGATGGAAGCGGATACCTCGTCCTCAGAGGTAACGATATCTACAGTAGATACTCGAGGAGAATAATAGATACCGATATCAGAGCTATATGTTTATACGTGCGAGAAACACCAAGACGGATATCAAGGATAGATCTGAGCTACAACGATATCACAGATAAGGGCTTCTTCAAGCTATTGAAAAAGCTGTTAATCAAGGGGAGATCCAGCGTTATTAACTTAAATATTATGAACAATAATTTGTCGGAAAAATCACTATTATACCTCGCGAACTATTCTAAACTAATTCGTTTGAAATATCTCAGGCTCAATGGTAATGATTTCGGTACTCAAGGAGGAATATACATGTCATCCTTTTTAAAAAATAATAACACAGTTGAATATATCGACATCGGGGAGACAAGTCAAACGCTAACAAACGTAGCTCAGATAATCACAGCTTTAAGAATCGACCACGGAGCTAACACAACTGTTAAAGTCTTTGATTTCAGTCGAATAATACCGCTTTTCGATCGGTATTCTTACGAAACAAAATGGCTGGCATACCACATTGAATATCTTTTAGATCGGAACTCAACAATTATCGAGTTGCACTTACAAAAAAACGAATTGATAGGCCATGATATCGAATACTTCACCCGTGGATTACGACGTAACAACACCCTGCTATATCTAGACTTAGGATATAATAAAATCGGTGATTACGGAGCAGAATTACTTGGACAATACTTGTCAGAAAAACCCAACTTAATACTGCTTAATATAGCAGGCAATGGTATCAAAGATACGGGAGCGAGAGCACTAAGTTTCGGGCTGCCGTTTTCGAAAATACGCGTATTAGATATCGGTTACAACAAAATAACAGATAGCGGCGTATTAGATCTTCTCAACACTATTAAGAAGCCGTATTTCATGAGATTTTTAAACATATGGGGGAACACAATTACCCATGTAACTTGTGAAGTTATAGAAAGAATGTTACTGAGCGGTGTTCTGTTTCAACACACTTTAGATGTGAGACTCTACGAGGTAGACGAGGTTTTGTTTGCAGCATATTATCCTAATCCAGCTGATCGTAATAAACATCTATATTATTGCGAGAAAGACTATGGATTTGCACAGCCGATACACCACATAAAAAGGAATAAAATTAGGATTCCCGTACCAGTCAAAGTTGACTGTAAACAAAGACATAGGTTGGATAAAACTAATAAGAAAAGGTTTTGAATGTTAATAGTTTCGGAGCCACTGTTTCGTTGCTTATATATAACCTCGCTCACAGCTCAACTTTCCCGCATATCCGTTTATCTCTGGTGGAAACGCGGCCTTATACGCGGATATTCAGAGATAGTTTTTTAGTCTAAGAAATTTTTGAGTCTACCCGGGTCTGAGCAATTTTGAGTCTACCCGGGTCTGAGCAATTTTGAGTCTACCCGGTCCTAAGCAATTTTGAGTCTATCCGGGTCTGAGAAATTTTGAGTCTACCCGGGTCTGAGAAATTTTGAGTCTACCCGGGTCTGAGCAATTTTGAGTCTACCCTGGTCGGAGCAATATCAAAACCCAGGAATAGGAGAATTGTGGTTTTTGACGTTAATGAGGATGAGTTCGAACTCTGAGGTCTCGATACAAAACTAAATTGATATATTATGTATATGAAAAAGTGGTGATCGTGTAAAGGAGATCACTAATTGTCGTAATTAAAATACCGTACCATTTTTGTTAATTACGATCGAAGGCATATACGGCAAAATATTTAGAATAATTTAAAGATTTTCATAGATATATACTTTGGGTTTTATATGATTATTTCTTGTAGTTATTTTATTTTAATTATTTTTAGTTTAAATTTGTTTTTTTTTGTGTGTTTGTAAAAATATATCGTCTATTAAATTGTATGAGTGGTTTTACTGTATATAAATAGTTAATAATTTTATTGATATTTATAACAAGCTTCTGCCCGCGTCTTTGCGATGTCACGCTAGTACATAAACCAACCCACTCTAAGTTAAAGGACTTGTATCGTGGGCGCCGGGAACATTTAATAAACATTTTTGAATGTAATTGACGACCTAATTTGCGTGGTGGGCAATTCTCTACCCCCTGCGCCGTGGGTCCTGGGTTCGATTCCCGACAGGAGCACAATTTTCTCTCCGCAAGGGAGATTTGTGCTTCTGGTTCTGGGTGTGATGTGAATGTTTCCGCAACCAACGATACAAGTCTTTGAACTTAGTGTGGGGCTGTGAGTGTGAATGCGTTTATTTGTTTGTTTTAATAGGTTCAGTAGTTACGGAGATACGTGGTAACAAACATTCACACACACATACACAAAATTTCCCATTTATAATATTCCTATCCCTATCCATCGAAATATAATATTTCTCCATCTCATTTTTTTATAAGAATGCAATAAGGACAAAGTATAGAATCCGGGACAAATTCCGTCGTCTCTCTAATGGGATATTTATCGGAAAACGTCGGGAATTTATCTCGACGGGAATGTCGGGAATGGAATTCTATTGATGGGTAGATGGGTGGCTACGCAGGGGTGGTTTTAATAATTGAGGTTGAATTAAGGAAAATGCGGTTTTTTTTAAACACCGTTTATAGATTTATTCAAGAGCAACCTTCCTAAAAATGATGATATTTTGAACTGCCTGTTGGCTTATTTGGGTGAGCTTTCGCCTAATTAGGGGTATCGGGTTCGATTCCTGGCGGGAACACAAGTTTCCTCCCGAAGGAAAATTTGTGTTTCTTGTTCTGGTTGTGATTGTGTGTGTGATGTGAATGTTTCCGGCACCCACGGCACAAGTCATCGAACTTAGGATTAAACGGAGTGATTACATTATCTTTGCTTAAAAAAACATCAAAATCGATTCATAATTGGCGAAGATATACAGTCGAATTGAGAACCTCCTTTTTTGAAGTCGGTTGAAAATGGCTAAACGTGCTATTCATTTGAATAGTGGTGTGGTCTATGAAAAACGTAGCTTGCCCTTTTCGTAGACCACACATCACATGCAATATCTATATATGATTGCACTACGAGTTAAATTTTATAGGACAATCATAATTAGTGGATCATATAGACTACGAAAAAAAATGGTTGTCTGTAAATTTGGTTTACGGACGATAATTTTACGTGATAACGTCATAAGACGAACGCTTGGCCGATCTCTTTATCGCTTGTTCCGCGCTCTCGCTTGCACGCTCAGGCTCAGGCGGAACGTGACACTTTTTCGTGCGTGCAGCCGGTGTTCATCGATTTATAAGACGTTATCACGTCAAAACGCAAGCTACGCTTCCGACCGTTCAACGTAGCGCAGTCTACGACTTGACTGAACTACCTTTGGTCTAGCTACGCTTACATCCGAGTGTGGTCTACGTAAGAAACACACAACGGTTCCTCGTAGCGGTCTACGATAACTTGGTTGATCTAACGTGGCTCGTAGCATGTTCTACAAGTACTGCATTTGTAGACCTTTTGTCTACGATAGATCTTTGGTAATAAGGTAGAATTAAGAGGCTTGGGAGTCTACGAAACGATCTGTAGGCTGTCTCTGTTCAACTGGCAAACTGTGCCCATGCTTGATGCGATAGCACTACCGACCGAACAAATCATGATAGGTGCCGTAATACCAAAAATTATTAATGAAAATGTAATGTTTAGCCATTGTTTTTGCATTAATAGTACCTTGAAATGATAATCTATGTTCCTGTTGTAATGACAAATGAAATGTGTTAGTTTTTAATACAAAACGAATAAGTTAAAGATGCGACATTTACGTCGTAATAATGTGTGAAAATCAATTGGTTTATATTTCGTTTTAGGTAATTATTTTGGAATAAAAACTATCCAGGAACCTAGATCAATAAGTTTTTAATCTGAATAACAGCATAGTGTGGTGGTAATATGCTTGAATTATAAATAATTTCGGTATTACGATTGTATGGGCAAATCAACCTCCGCAGGCCTCTTAAAAAGTATTTATTTCCGATAGAGCGGTACATAGGAATCAATACATGTGAACACTCATGGCATTGGGTCAGGTCAGGTCTAGGCTGTAGGCCCCAAACTAGGCAACGCCTGCATCTTGAGTGCCCGTATATAGTTACTTAACTTCAATAAAGCTTTTCGTAGATATACACTTCTGGACACATCTATTGGCCCACCTTGCATTTTCAGTTTCGTTTGGTCCTAGCTAAAATTTTATATTAGGTCGAGCAAAAAGTTTTTATGCAGTTTTGAACCTGGCACATTCATAACTTCATTCAATAGTCTTTTTTTGAATTTTGAACACAGAATTTAAAGAAACAAAAGACTATTTGGAGCCTGTTTGTTGATATCAAACAATCGAATACTAAGAAAACTTGATTTTATTGGTTTACTTGGATTTAATTCTTGAAAGTGTGATTGATCTCTTTGGTTTTGCAACAAACATTACTTATTCTTAACATTAAGGTGAGGTTCTATCAATAATCTATGGATACTTCGCCTGAAGTCGCCGCCCAAGCTGTGGCACTTATCCAGGCCGGACACAGCCAAAGAAATGTGAGTGCTCAACTTAATTTAAGTCGATCTGCGGTCCGAAATGTTTATCGGAGGTACCTAGAGACTGGTGGCTTTGTTCGTCGCCAAGGAAGGCCACGATTTCGGGTCACAACTGAAAGGCAGGATCGATTCATCGTGATGACGAGCTTGAGAAATCGTCACCTTACCTCCATTGAGATACAAAACCAACTTCGCGACTTCCACGGAGTATCTGTGAGCGCTCGAACTGTTCGGAGAAGGTTAAAAGAACGCGATATGGTACCACACAAGCCAGCTAATGGCCCCAAACAAACGCGAGCCCACCGAACAGCGCGCCTTCATTTCGCGCGCACTCATTTAAATTGGACTCAGCAGCATTGGAGCCGTGTACTCTTTTCTGATGAGTCTAAAATTGTGTTACATGGCAATGATGGAAGGAAGAAGGTCTACCGACGTAAGGGAGAGCGTTTCGCACAATGCTGCTTTGAAGAGAGGGTTGCTTATGGCGGTGGCTCATGGACTGTCTGGGGCGGTATATCCGCGAGTGGCAAAACTCAACTTGAGGTTGTTACGGGACCAAGGCTGCCAACATTAAATGCTGAAAGGTACATTCGTGAGTGCTTAGAACCTCACGTGATGCCATACGCGGACTATGCGGGCCCAAATTTCCTTTTTATGCATGATAATGCAAGAGCCCATACGGCCGGCATCGTCAGGGAATATCTTCGGGATGTGAACATTACAGTTATGGACTGGCCAGCCAGAAGCCCAGACATGAAACCCATTGAGCACATGTGGGACGAGCTAAAAAGACGTGTTAGGGCTCGTCAGCCAGTTGCCCAGACGATGCAGGAGTTGAAAACTGCCATAGAAGAGGAATGGGAGATGATCCCTCAAGGTAGATGCCCATGGAGGCAACACGCGTTATTAAAATAAACGTTTATTTGATAAAACATGTTTTTTATTCAAAAATCAATTGCCTTTATAAAGGCGCATACCCGACTTGTTAGGGGTAGCTCCATGTCGTGTGGTATTCTGAATTCAAATTTAAAACAATACGATCGAAAAAGATGGTAAAATGTATCAGGTTTAAAACTGCATCAATAGTTTTTGCTCGACCTAATAAAAAAATTTAGCTAGGACCAAACGAAACTGAAAATGCAAGGTGGGCCAATAGATGTGTCCAGAAGTGTATAATTACATCAGCATCATAGCTAGATCATTGTGTGATATCCGTTACAAGGTCTATGACGAATATTCAAAGTTTATTTTTTTTACCGCGACGTTTCGGCCAAGTTGCGGCTATGGTCTCGAGAAGACTGCCGAGAGAAGGATGTCTTCGTTTCTGATATTAAGCTCTTTTTATTTTGCAACTTGTGAACTGCCCGTTGGCTCAGTTGATTGAGCGTTCGCCTTATAAGCAGGGGTATCGGGTTCGATTCCCGGCGGGAACACATGTTTTCTCCCCAAGGAAAATATGTGTTTCTAGTTCTGGTTGTGATTGTGAATGTGATGTGAATGTTTCCGGCACCCACGACACATCATCGAACTTAGTGTGGGGCTGTGAGTGTGGGGCTGTGAGTGTGGAAGCGTTTATGTTTATGTTATGTTTAGTTTAAATTATGGAGTACGACAAAGAGCAATAAAGCTCCACGGCTCTAATCTTGGAATAAGCAGTTAAACAAACCTGGCTTCCAGCATAACCTTCCCGATCCTCAACCCCCTCCACTCCGGATCCACCACCAGCCCAAACGCCGTCAGGTACTGGTCTACTCCGTAGTGCTCGAAGATATCCACTCCTTTGGAGACCAGGTCCACTGCGCCGAACAAAGCTGCCCAGATCTTGTCTTCTGTCTATAGGGAGGACAAATGGTGAAAAATAGTTTTTAAAGAAATGTTGTAGAGTAGCACTCTTTTGCAGAGTCCGCCTGGCAGTACCACACATTGCCAGACATTCAACCGCTAGCAGTAGTGTGCAAACATTACTGTATGTACGATTGTACGATAATGTTTACAGTGAACATTACAGGTGTTAAAGAGATCTAACACCTAATATCTCAGAGTGACGAACGCAGTGTTTTGCCGCGCAGTTTCTAATATCTCAGAGTGACGAACGCAGTGTTTTGCCGCGAAGTTTCTAATATCACAGAGTGACTAACGCAGTGTTTTGCCGCGCAGTTTCTAATATCTCAGAGTGACGAACGCAGTGTTTTGCCGCGCAGTTTCTAATATCACAGAGTGACGAACGCAGTGTTTTGCCGCGCAGTTTCTAATATCTCAGAGTGACGAACGCAGTGTTTTGCCGCGCAGTTTCTAATATCTCAGAGTGACGAACGCAGTGTTTTGCCGCGCAGTTTCTAATATCTCAGAGTGACGAACGCAGTGTTATGCCGCGCAGTTTCTAATATCTCAGAGTGACTAACGCAGTGTTTTGCCGCGAAGTTTCTAATATCACAGAGTGACTAACGCAGTGTTTTGCCGCGCAGTTTCTAATATCTCAGAGTGACGAACGCAGTGTTTTGCCGCGCAGTTTCTAATATCACAGAGTGACTAACGCAGTGTTTTGCCGCGCAGTTTCTAATATCTCAGAGTGACGAACGCAGTGTTTTGCCGCGAAGTTTCTAATATCTCAGAGTGACGAACGCAGTGTTTTGCCGCGCAGTTTCTAATATCTCAGAGTGACGAACGCAGTGTTTTGCCGCGCAGTTTCTAATATCTCAGAGTGACGAACGCAGTGTTTTGCCGCGCAGTTTCTAATATCTCAGAGTGACGAACGCAGTGTTTTGCCGCGCAGTTTCTAATATCTCAGAGTGACGAACACAGTGTTTTGCCGCGCAGTTTCTAATATCACAGAGTGACTAACGCAGTGTTTTGCCGCGCAGTTTCTAATATCACAGAGTGACTAACGCAGTGTTTTGCCGCGCAGTTTCTAATATCTCAGAGTGACGAACGCAGTGTTTTGCCGCGCAGTTTCTAATATCTCAGAGTGACTAACGCAGTGTTTTGCCGCGAAGTTTCTAATATCTCAGAGTGACGAACGCAGTGTTTTGCCGCGCAGTTTC
Source organism: Lomographa bimaculata (assembly GCA_948107665.1). Lineage (NCBI taxonomy): Eukaryota > Metazoa > Arthropoda > Insecta > Lepidoptera > Geometridae > Lomographa > Lomographa bimaculata. The sequence continues at coordinate 6,660,715 of OX403614.1, forward strand.
TAATATCACAGAGTGACTAACGCAGTGTTTTGCCGCGCAGTTTCTAATATCTCAGAGTGACGAACGCAGTGTTTTGCCGCGCAGTTTCTAATATCTCAGAGTGACGAACGCAGTGTTTTGCCGCGCAGTTTCTAATATCACAGAGTGACGAACGCAGTGTTTTGCCGCGCAGTTTCTAATATCTCAGAGTGACGAACGCAGTGTTTTGCCGCGCAGTTTCTAATATCTCAGAGTGACGAACGCAGTGTTTTGCCGCGCAGTTTCTAATATCTCAGAGTGACGAACGCAGTGTTTTGCCGCGCAGTTTCTAATATCTCAGAGTGACGAACGCAGTGTTTTGCCGCGCAGTTTCTAATATCTCAGAGTGACGAACGCAGTGTTTTGCCGCGTAGTTTTTAATATCTCATAGTGACGAACGCAGTGTTTTGCCGCGCAGTTTCTATGTGCAAAGCTCTGAACTGTGACTGTCATGCTTACGTCATTGCCCATAACAGTTCTGAGCAATTACAATTACCATTACCTATTAAGGGCAAGTCACTAGGTAAGCCATCAGGCGAAGCGTTTCGCATCTACGTATATCATCCGTAGAGCGAAGAAGAGGTATTTATTGCCCACGTCTTTGTTATCCGAACGGTATAATCATATTAAATATGTATTTATATAAGATCATTATTGAGGTATATATTATTTTATTATTTGTCAATTATCATTACTTATTATTAAGTATATTATAATTTATTATTCTTAGATTCATGCACTCTTTAAAATGTTGTTTTCTTAAACACCGACGTCCAACTCTATTGCGTAATTCCGCTCCATCCAAAGGTTGTCTGGAAGAGATCGCTTTTAGCGATAAGACCGCCTATTGTTACACTTTTTTTTTATAAATAATTATTTTATTTTGTTTCTTGTCTTAACTAAGGTGTTCAATAAAGAGTTTATCTATCTATCTATCTATCTATAATCTGGGAATCCTCAAGTCATAGTGAATAGGTATCTTATAGGCAAGCATTCTTCATCTTCGGCCGGATCATGGCTTTCCATCTGGTGAGGTAATGGTCAAATGCTTGCTTATCGAATAAAACAAAACTTGTTTAGGTTCTACACTCCCCATCCGTCTTACGAATTTTCGATCAGGTCACGTGGCCAGACGCGAGTTTAACATTTTTTACCCATCCCAAAAAAGGGTTTTAAGAATTAAAATATAAACGCTTTCACACTAACGGCCCCACACTAATTGCGATGACTTGTGTCGTGGATGCGGGAAACATTCACGTCACACACAATCACAACCAGAACCACAAATTCTCCTTGGGGATAAAACTTTTGTTCCCGCCGGGAAAAGAACCTGATACGTAGATGCATATAATGTAGACACGCACTTTACCAAGTAAACGAGCAGTTCCCATAAACCCATCGAGTTTGGGCTCGTTTGATTCGTCATGACATGTTCTCTGGTTATATAACTTCTTAGTTTTTTTTTATTTACAATGGTAAAAGCTCGATTTTTAAAAACTTGTTAGAGTATGGACTTGTTGACGACCCAGTTGGCGCAGTGGACAGGTGTCCACCCTCTTTCTATCCTATTCCCGGCCGGAGCACAAATTCCTCCCCAAGGGATATTTTAGCTTCTGGCTCTGGGTATAATGTGTGTGATGTGAATTTTTCCGGCACCCACGATACAAGTGTTGGAACTTAGTGTGGGGCTGTGAGTGTGAATGCGTTTGCTTGCTTGTTTTGGAAAGGGTTTTAAGAAGTAGTTACGTGGAACGGTTCTTCCTTATCCTCTTTCTTCGCGATGGTCAGCACATTGACTCCGACCAGCTCTGCGGCTCCATCATCAGTAACGCATGCGAGGGATAGCTTGTGTTCCATGGTGGTTGACCAGAGCTTCTTGAGCTCAGCCAGCGCTGATGGGTGCTTGTGGATCTCTGAAAAAAACTTCAATTAGCACTCTAGGAGATAAAATTTAGAGATGGTAATAAAAATCATTCATTCAGAGGCAATGCCGCCAGCATGATGGGAATGCTTCCCACTGGTAGTGGGCTTGAGCACTTGAGTTACCTATAAGCTCGATTTCTTGTAGGTAACTTAGGTCTTTGCTGTATGTACATAGTTTTAATGTTAAAACTATCGTGAGTATTACACATCATGTTATGTTATATTCGGCTTAAAACACGTCACGCGCCGAGGCCCGAGCCTCTGCGTATCGCGCGTCTGATTCATCCTGATGAAGGACAACTAATTTGTCCGAAACTAGTTGACTACAAAGTAAGTCAAAATTTTCGTGTTTTAAGCCGAATATAACATAACATGATACATAGTTTTAGTTTAGTTAGAAAAAGAAAAGAAATTGTTTTTTGTGAAGTCAGTAAAAAGAAGAGTTTGAGTTGAGAGGAGGTTCTCAATTCAACTGTATTTTTTTTATGTGTGTTACCTCAGAGCTTTTTTCTAGGTGAACCGCTTTTGAATTTTTTTTTTAAATCTGGTGCTTCGCATTTGGTGCTATTTAAATTTGAACAAGATCTGACCAGTACTTTTTGAGTGACCCTCGATAATGCGTATTTAATTCATTTAATCTGATGCTTTGCTTGTCCCTTGCATTTACATTATTATGTCTATGTACTCCTCCCTCCAAAACTTACCGATATACTTGCAAGGAGGCTCGTCCTTGGTAAAGTAAGTAGCGAGGAGTTCAAGAGCTGGTGCGAACATGTCTGGAGTCAGGTCTTGGATGCGCAGAGCTACGGGAGCTCCCTGTCGGAGCACGGTGAAGCGACGCCAGACGGAAGGGTAGGGGATGGATGCTGGGCGAGGGAATACCATCTACAAAAAGTATTAATATTTTAAATCAGAAAAAAAATTCTTTGTATATCTTCATCTACAGGCAATTACATATATTCCACTGGTAGTGGGCTTGAGCACCTGAGTTAACTATAACTTCGATGCCTTGTGGGTGATTTAGGTATGTGCTTTACAGATGTATATAGTTTTATGAAATATAGGCAATTGACCCGAAGATTGACAAAAAATGTGTATAAGTAAGTTTGAAATTATAATAGTGTATATTAAATTTACGAGTTAAAACTGGTTAAAAAAAATATTAATCAAATCAAAATCGTTTATTCACATGGGCCCCAAAGAGGCACTCATGAATGTTAATGACTCTACTGCCAGATTCGCAAAATTACAGCCATCTCGAGAAGAACCTGGCTAGAAACTCGGCGGCGCACATCTTTCATTTTTTTTTTTAAATGATTCCTTAACACTAATACATAATTATATTACCCTAGGTATATCTATATTATGTAGTCGCTAGAAAGCGCTTGTGCAGTTTGCCTCCATGCATCCTTGTCATTAATGTAGTCAATCGTTTTATGATAAGCTTTCTTTATTTATGCCTGTTTTATTACAGATTTGAACTTTCCCAGTGGACTTTAATTTGTTTTTAAATTTTTGAAAATGCATTGTGGTTTGGGCAATTTTAAACTCAGCCATTTTGTTTGTGAACCCTACGACCCAATTATAGGTGCCTTAAAGGAAAAATGACATAAAAAATGTGTAAACTGACGTCACTAATAAATCTAGCTAATAGCGTCAGCTTTTTTTTTTTTTATTTTCATTTTTAATTTCTCATGCATTTTTATCACTTTTTTTTCAATTAGAAATTCTTATACATGTACTAACTGTACCCGGCATGCGTTGCAATGCCACGTTTAGAAAAATGTTTTACCTCTTTCTCGTTTATGGTCGTCTAGTACTTTAATACCATACTACAAACTTTTTGGATATTTTTCATACAAGATTCTAAAATCACGTTAAAAAATGGGGGGTGAGGGTAGGCGGGTGATAAATACTTTACGACCTATTCTAATACCTAACAATAATACGAAAAAAAAAACATTGAAATCGGTCGAGCCGTTCCGGAGGAGCTCGACCACAAACACTTTGACGCGAGATTTTCATATAGTAGAGATTATTTAAAATTTAATCAATAATTGAAACGCAAGCATAGCTTAAAAACACTGACTTCAACATCGCTTATATTTCGGTTTTGGCTTTACCGATGGGACCACTTCTGAAGTATACTCAACCAAACAAAAAAAAAACCACCAAATGCGATTCATAATTAGCGGAGATATTGCGTAACATATATAAAAAAAATATACAGTCTAATTGAGAACCTCCTTTTTTGAAGTTGGTTGAAAACTAGTAACAAGAGACGATATAGTGGTCACACGCTAGCCTATCACATCACATCACACTAATATTATATAGGCGAAAGTTTGCGAGTATCTTTGTATGTTTGTTACTTCTTCACGCTGAAACGGCTGGACCAATTCTGATGAAATTTGGTATGGAGGTATCTGACACCCTGGATTAACACATAGGTTACTTTTCATCCCGGGATTCTCGCGGGTCCGGGACTTACGCGGGGTGCAGCAAGTGGGTATATATTTTTGTATGTAATAGGATTTTTTTTATTTTTTTTATTTAAGTTAGGCAAACTTTTGACCGCCATCTCACCTGATGGTAAGTGACGATGCGGTCGACATAATACACTATATATAATTTGGTATACATAATATTTTAATAGTACAGAACTTCATTTTTATACTACTTTTTTAGACTTACGCAGGTAAAGCCGCGGGCGCAGCTAGTCTTAAATAAAAGAAGATCCAAAAGAGACCCTTGAAATACTCTAACTACCAAATTAACAAAACGTCTTATAATTGAGAACCTTATTATATCTACACTCAGTTTCACTCATTATGTTTCAATGTTATATCCGGCTTAAAATACGAAAAATTCGACTTACTTTGTAGTCGACTAGTTTCGGACAAATTAGTTGTACTTCATCAGGAAACTAGTCGACTACAAAGTAGGTCTGTGATGTCGGGGTGTAAACTGAGTGAAGCTGATAAAACTATCGTGGGTATTCGACGAGTTTCGACTTACTTTGTAGTCGACTAGTTTCGGACAAATTAGTTGTCCTTCATCAGGAAACTAGTCGACTACAAAGTAGGTCTGTGATGTCGGGGTGTAAACTGAGTGAAGCTGATAAAACTATCGTGGGTATTCGACGAGTTTCGACTTACTTTGTAGTCGACTAGTTTCGGACAAATTAGTTGTCCTTCATCAGGAAACTAGTCGACTACAAAGTAAGTCGAAACTCGTCGAATACTCACGATAGTTTTATCAGCTTCACTCAGTTTACACCCCGACATCACAGACCTACGTCATCAACCTAATTAATTATTAAAGATACTTACGACGTCACAAGTTGACAACTGCAAGATATATAAGGTATAGTCCACTAGCCAGTCACCCTCGCTGTTTGTCTTCCAACCACAGACTGGCTTACTGAGGATCTCTTGGGGGTGAGATCAGCTAGGGACGTACTGAGAGCACAGAGGGGTGATACATTTCTCTTTTTTACCATTTTGCGAAGGAGGGTAATGTGTTTTTCTGCCTACGTATAAACATAAAGCAACAACAAGCTTTTACACTCACAGACCCACAATAAGTTCGATGACTTGTATCGTGGGTGCCGGAAACATTCACATCGCTCACACAATCACAACGAGAAGCAGAAACACAAATTTTCCTTGGGGAGAAAACTTGTGTTCCCGCCGGGAATCTAACGTATCGTATGTTTATTTCTTTGTGGCGTTCTAGAGACCAAAGGCGTGGGCCGATTTTGATTTGTCTTTCGTCAATTGGTTTATCATTATATTGCGAGTGTCACTAAAGACTCGACAGCAATCAAACTCAATATGACGCCAACCAGACGCCATTTCGTGCAAAATGTATAAATTTAAATTAACAATCTGTGTCAGTGGGGATAATTTCAAACATCATTGATAACATATTTATAAATCATCTTTAGGTTTCATTTACCATTTTTCATTTATAATGACCGTTAAGGATCTATATCGATTTAAAAGTTGGATAGCGCCCATTATAATTTAAATTCGAATACTTCAATAAAAGCTGTGATAAAAATGTTCTTATGCAGTCGCATAATAGATCTATTAACAAAAAAGTGTATAATTAAACGCAAGCAAAGCTTAAAAAAAACCTACTTCACCGCTTTATCTTCGGAACCTTAATCGGATACTGATCAGATCTTGATAAAATTTAAATGGGACCAATAGGAAAGCAACAGCTTTCAACTTTTTGAAGTCGGTAGAAAAAAATTAGTTTTGCCGCGAAAATGAAAAAATGGCGTTGTTGAATTTGTATAATTTTTCAAACCCTGTGATGCTTCGAGTATTAGAATAAGAATAAGAATAAGAATAAGAATCATTTTTTTTGTATATAACTGTGTACATGGTGGATGTTACAGTAATTATTTTGTACCAACAGTTTGTCCATTTCGGACGTACAATATTATTTGTAATACAATTACAAGCCAACTAAACTAACTACACACATAAAATAACAATACATTAACTACAATAAAAAACAACACATGGATTTAATGTTAAACAGTGAAAGTGTGAAAAACAGTTTTTAAAAGAAACAATTATATGAAACATACTTAGTGGTTATCGAAAAATTCATTGAGGTTATAATGAACTTTACTGACTAGCCATTCTTTAAGACTGCTCCTAAATTTATTACCATTGATGGATTTTAAATAAGACGGTAAACTGTTATAAATCCTAATGGCACTGACATAGGAGCTTTTGTAATACATTGTATTGTTGATTTGAGGCACGAAAATATTAAATCGGTGCTTATCACGTAAGCTATCGGCTCTATTTGATTGTTTACTGAAGAAACCTTCATTATTTTTGACAAAAGTGCAGATTTCAAGAATATAAATACCTGTCACTGTTAGAAATTTCTCATATTTATAAATGTTGCGTAGCGAATCTGTGTTTTTCAAATTATAAATATTTCTAAGGCAGCGCTTTTGTAGGATAAATGTAGATTGTACATCAACAGAGTTGCCCCAAAAGATTATACCGTAACTTAATTGAGGATATACATACCCGTAGTAAGCATTTGTAGCTACAGATTTTGATGTTATACTGGTCAATATTGATAATGTCAATATTGATGTTATACTGGTCAATATTGATATTGTGTGATAATGGTGTATGTAACCGTTAATACTTAGTAAACGTGCATAGGTGTAGACAAATGATACCAAGTTGAGACGTGATTTTCGCCTTCGCTCCAAAACTCCAATAGAAGTTCTAGTAAAGTTTCTAACACTTTACTAGGGCGTGACTTGACTATGACTGGACTACTTAACTCTTTTACTCTTTGGCTGTGACTTGTGACTAGGACATTTTAATATGAAATACACTTGAAATATGTGATTACTTGACACTGGCTAAATGCACAAGATTGAAAATTAAAAGAAAAAAAAAGTGTAAAAAAGTATTTTTGTTGTATATTGTCTTGTATATGCTAGTTATGATTAATGATAATATAATTTTAGATTATCATTTTTCCTTTTAAAGTTTCTCTCAGTGTGCCTCCGCAACAAAGATGCCGTCATAAGCTAATCTGTGGCGGCTAAATGCCGTTAAATTGAGGTTCCTCGTTCAGGCGTTAATATCGGAAGAGAAATATTTGGTACGAACGGGACACTCTCATAATTATTAAGTGGGTTTTGGCACAAAGGTCTACCCTTCCAGTGGTTTTGGTGATTTACACTGATAATGATGTCAAATATCAGACCCCTTATTAACTATCTCTAACTAAATTGACGAAACTCCTAAGAAATAAGGTTCATTTTTGCTTAATTCGAATAGAAACTGTTCGCCACGGAGATACGTAATAAGGGGTCTGATGAACTGCACCTTTTTTTTTATAAATTTGGCTTCGCCATCTTGTGCATTTAGCCAGTGTCAAGTAATAATATTATTTCAAGTGTATTTCAAATTAAAAGTCTAGTCACAAGTCACAGTCAAAGTCAAGTGTTTAGGTCCAGTCATAATCAAGTCATGCCCTAGTAAATAGGTAGAAACTTTACTAGTATTTCTATTGGAGTTTTGGAGCGAAGGCGAAAATCACGTTTTTGAACTTTGTATGATTTGCCTGCACTTATGCACGTGTACTAAGTATTAACGGTTAATAATCCACCATTATTACACATTAACACTCGAAGAATCACAGGTTTTGGAAAATTATACAGAATCAACAACGGCATTTTTTCACTTTCGCGGCAAAACTCGAACTGCTTGGCTTAGTTGGGTTCGCCTCCAAGCCTCGGTTCTAAGCATCAGGTTCCGGGTTCAATTCCCGATGGGAACACAACTTTTTACCCTAAGGAAAATTTGTGTTTCTGATTCTGGGTGTAATAGTGTGTGTGATATAACAACGACACTAAGGGCTATGAGTGTAAAAAAAAAAATATCTCAGAGTGAGCGCGCTGCGCTTTGAAGCATAGGATTTTGAATATATTTTCTTAAAAAATCGGTATCGCACTGATCTGTATTGGGCAAGCATGACCAGTGCACGAATTCTTAATCTCGTCTCTAAATTACATGAACATAATTGAAACGCAAGCAAAGCTTAAAAAAACCGACTTCACCGCTTATGTTTTGCTTTTGGCTTGATCGATTTCGATATAATTAAACGCAAGCAAAGCTTAAAAAACCGACTTCACCGCTTATATTTTGTTTTTGGCTTGATCGATTTCGATATAATTAAACACAAGCAAAGCTTAAAAAAACTGACTTCACCGCTTATGTTTTGTTTTTGGCTTGATCGATTTCGATATAATTAAACACAAGCAAAGCTTAAAAAAACCGACTTCACCGCTTATGTTTTGCTTTTGGCTTGATCGATTTCGATATAATTAAACACAAGCAAAGCTTAAAAAACCCTACTTGAAGTATAATCTGCTAAACATAAAAAAATAATTATCAAAATCGGATAACGGGAAAGAAGTTCTAGATATACAGCGGAATTGAGAACCTCATCCTTTTTTTAAAGTCGGTAATAAAATAATTGCTTGATTTTCTATTTCAAAGACATCATTATACACGACATTATACACGATATAATTATTAGTTTAACTTGTATGTATTTACCCGACTTCAAAAAAAGGAAGAGGTTCTCAATTCGGCTGTATATCTTTTATGTGTTACCTCATAACTTCTTTCTGGGTGAACCGATTTTGATGATTATTTTTAAAGCTTTAACCTGGTGAATTCCCATTTGTCCCATTTAAATTTGATCAAGATCTGATCACTAGTTTTTGAGTTATGGTCAATAATACGTGTTTAATACATTTGATCTGATCAAGGTTCCGAAGATAAAGCGGTGAAGTCGGTTTTTTTAAGTTGCGTATAATTATTATTTTTTGAATGGCGTGATTTTAAAAAGTAATAAGGATATAGGTTCAATGAGCTAAAAATCTTTGTTCTCAAATATACCTACAACCATCTACAACGCCGGAGCTGCGTCGTATGATAAGGTATATGGTACAGTGTCGGTACACTGTGTTCTTATAATTTTTATATTAATTAATAAGTTATTGTTAAAAACTTATTTAAAGTCAAGCTTTTAGAAGTCCGCCATAAAGTGACGTCACTTTATTTTTCGAGTTATTCTCAGCAAGCTCTTTCATTTGATACCCTTATTGTAGGAGTGCATTAAAAATTACTTGTCCGCCATTTTGTGTGTTCCGCCATGTTGGACTTATAATGACGTCACACAGCTAACCATGCATTGTCATCCAAACAAACGTGAATACAAAATTTCGGCTCAATCGGTTGAAGATATCTGCTTCAAAATTGAGTTGCAAGATTCTACCCGAACAAACATACATACATACATACAGTGCAAGCTAAATAAAAGCTTGTAAAATACGGCTATCTACTGTGTTCTTCTTTTTACCCGACTGCACGTCACAAAGGAAGGTAATGCGTTTATCAGATAATGTACAAAAACATAAACGCTTTCACACTCACAGCCCACACTAAGTTCGATGACTTGTGTCGTGGGTGCCGGAAAAATTATCACAACCAGAACTAGATACACAAATTTTCCATGGAGAGAAAACTTGTGTTCCCGCCGGGAATCGAACCCGATACCCCTGCTTAGAAGGCGAACGCTATGCAACTAAGCTAACGGGCAGTTGAAATGTTATGTATGTTTGTAGTCTTTGTGGCATTCTAGAGACCAAACGCGTGAGCCAATTGTGATGTTTCTTACGTCAATGGAATTACCTTAATCTCGTAAGTGTCACTAGAGACATGACAGTAATCAAAATTCAATATGATAAATTAGCCTCAAATATCAACTGGTTTTATGTCTTTGGGGCTTGATATACAGAGCGCTTGAGGCGTGCATTCTTTAGGCGTGCCTCGAGCGCTTTGTATAATTGATTTGATTTGATTTGTGTGTACACTTGACCCTATACAAAACGTCGGCAGCGCGGGGTAGAGTCGCGGGTAGTCTTTTTTACCGACTTCCCAAAAAAGGAGGAGGTACTCAAGTCGAATGTATTTTATTTTATTTTTTTGTTTAGTTCGTTTACTATGTTGTCGTCATAAGATCTACTAAGTCTAGTTCATTTTTTTTATTTATATCTTACTAGGTGTCCCGGCGACCTTCGTTCCGCCTAACAGTCAATGAATGTGCATATTTAGGAAGCCATACCCGGCATGCGTTACAATGTCACGTGACTATATTATTAACTCCTTCATGTTTATGTTTGCCTAGTACTTTACCAAGTCCGAGTGACGTATGAGAAAATGGAAAGCATGTCGAAATGTAAAAAAAATTTTTAAAGAAATGTACGTTCTTAAAAAGTATCCTATGTCCTTCTCCTGGCTCTAAACTACCTCCCTGCCAATTTTCAGCTAAATCGGTTCAGCCGTTCTTGAGTTATAAGTGGAGTAACTAACACGACTTTCTTTTATATATACCGCCATGGGTAAGTAGTGCACAATACTGCAGGTTTGGAATCGACAACTGAGCATATTAAAAAAATAAAAAATTTTATTTTTTTTTTTCAATTTTTAATCGACTGACCTGCAGGCATTTCAGTAGTAATTGTCAAGTAAAGTATGGCCCTCCGTAGACAGCCGCTACAACAATAGCTTCCAGAGTAGGTGAGTGCTACGAGTGCTACGGGGTCATTGATCTAACGTGTGACGAGAGGTCACACTGAAAGGCGGTTCAGGAATTACGAGAACTAATGTTTCACTTGAAGCAAACCACACCTATCTAATTCTAAAAACTTGTCTTCAGTAAGTAATTAGGGAGGTACATAATACCTGGTAGGTATTGAAAAAAAATTTAAAAAAATACAGTACGTAAAACTTGTTAAGAGAATGGCAAATTATTATTATTATTATAATTATTTAGCATAAAAAAGCTTCCGTTTCAGTTATGATAATCGTTATTTATTTAGTCGGTCCTAGTTATTTTTAGGTAATTAATTCCTGAACCGCCGAGGGGTCACACTGAAATGTGACCTCTCGTCACATGTTAGTTCAATGACCCCGTAGCACTCGTAGCACTCACCTACTCTGGAAGCTATTGTTGTAGCGGCTGTCTACGGAGGGCCATACTTTACTTGACAATAATAATTACTACTGAACTGCCTGCAGGTCAGGCGATTAAAAATTGAAAAAAAAATATTTTTTTTTTAATTTGCTCAGTTGTCGATTCCAAACCACCCCCTGCAGTATTGTGCACTACTTACCCATGACGGTATATATAGATAATGATTGAATGAAATTATGTATGATAATATTATATATTGGTATATTTGTTGTATATTATGCTATGTATATATGTAGATATATTTTAAATCATAAATAGTAGTTAATAGCCCTTATACTGCACTACCACGATTTTTTTCTGCACCTTCTCGGTTCACTGGCAGAAAATGCTGTGTTGGCATTAAGTCCTCCGTGTACATATTTATTGTGTAAAAGAATAAATAAATAAATAGAGTCGGGGGTAGAGACCGAGCGGGCGGGCGCCCCAGCCGCTTTGTTTATCAAGTTCCTTAGGCGCAATATATTTTATCTTCACAACGCCCGGCCGTGCACCCGGGGCTCTTCGTATATCAAGTGCCTTTGGCTCTTTCTGTAAGCCACCAATCCACAGAAAACTATTACACAAGTAACCAAAACATTTAAGCTATTGCATAGCTTCTATCGCGGGCCTTGAGCGTGGAGACCGAATTCAGACATTTCGTAACGAAAATAACCTAACACCCCCCACTCCGACCGGCACAGCGGTGATACTTTTTAGTTTTGCCATCTATCGATGAATAGCATAACTTTTAATGACTTTTTTGAAATATCACGCGTGTCTCTTTAGTTCAGCAACTCGCCTCTAGGTGGCAGGAAAAAAAATACTGCATAAATAAAATAAATAAATAATTATAATTGCATAAGTTGATAAAAAATGCTATGCAATAGCTTTACCGCGGCAGTCCCCGAGTGCCACACGTCTTTTTTTTTTTTAATAAGTACCCCCCTGCCGTAATTTCTGTAAAACGGCTCCAACTGTAAACTTATAAATAAGGTAGCATAGTAGTGTAGCATGTCACACGATCGGCCGCATTGTCTCTTTTAATCAAAATGTTAGTGTTAGTGGCCAAGTAATTGCCTACATATCCTACTTATTTCGCAATTTAATGATGATGAGGATAAAAAGAGGCCCTTCAGTCACTCTAATGTTATAAATCCGAAAGTTTGTGTAAGTTTGTTTGTTTTCTCTTCACGATAAAACTTGGATCTTCACGATAAGATTTGGATGAAGTTTGGAATGTACATAGCTTATACCTAGGATCAACACATAGACTACCTTAAAACGTGATAAACACGGGCAAAGCCGCACGGCTTTCATATTTTGAGATTTTAACAAACAAATTACCAATTAAAGTATTTTTTAAAGATCAAAAGGGACCTGAAGCTGTTCCATTTACCTTATCCAACACATGCACCGCACTCCGTACTTGGCAAGCCGCCATCTTGGATTCCCTCCAAAACATCCGCCGCGCCACGAGAATCCCGACAGTACACATTTGAATAGAAAACTATACAGACGTAGCGAATTTCTCCCATTTTGTAACTGAAACAAGACAAATCATTCAGTTTTAAAGAAAATTCCATTGATTTGTATGTAGTTTTGAGGTTATAGTTTGCGCGGGAAAGTTTCGCGGTTTTTAAAAAGAGACAAAGGAGTTTGTGTTTGTGCTTTGTGAAGGAATACGCACTTACTACAAAGGTAAGTAATAATAGATTTTTAAAAGTAATGCAGTTCATGGTTGGTTTTTTTGTGTCTTATTTATTAGTAATGGATATTATCGTAATAATAATTGTTTTTTACTGTTACAATTATATTTACATGTAGAAGATTAATTCGCTGTGTTGCACTTCCTACCTTTTTATATAAGTCATCGAACTGTGTAAGACCGTGGAGTGTGATATATATGGCATTGAAGCTCCCAAACGGCTGAACCGATTTTTATTTAGCTTTTTTGTTTCAAGGGTGACTTGATTCGTGAGTGATTTTAGCTATGTTCGGTGAAAATCGGTGCAGCCGTTTTCGAGATAGAGCGTCGGAGTTATTTTGTTATATTGAATAATTTGAAGAGTTTTGAGGATTGCTATCGATATGATTTATATTGTGTTTATCCTGAGTTCTGGGTTCTATTCTCGGTTGAAGCCCAATTTCATTCATCATAATTTTAATATAATTATAATATTTTGTCGTCTTAAGTTTTTTTACGTTTCTTGTAAATAGTTAAGTGTGTATATTGTACTCCTACATTTTTTTTTCCCTTCGGGTTTGAACTTATGATCCGCAACCTTGTAGTGTGACGGTGGGGGTAAATAAACCCTGTGATGAATAATCAAATGTTTCACTGTAGGTGATACAAAAGTTTCACTTATATCGTGCATCATTACGTCACATCCCTTTTTTAACTATTCTGGTATATTTATAACCTATAGGTAGGTACTTTATTTAGAATAAATCACATTATCCCTTGAAATCTTTTGAACATTTTGAAATACATCTTAACACAGCTGTTTTGTATAAATATTTCTGTGAAAGATTAGTTAGGTATCCACGTGTCAAAACAAAGCTTTCACAATATAGAAGGTAAACAAGGCTACGTGCTGCTAAATATAGCCGCCATCTAGATTTGTGGGCGCCATCTTGCGTCTGGTTTTTGACCTTTGCTAGAATGAACTTTACTGCTGTTTTACTGTTTGAGTGCTTTATTTTACGATAAGAGTATTTTGTTTTTTAATTGTTTTTGTTTATGGCAATTCGACCACTTTTCAACTGATGGAAAGTGAAGATGCAGCCGAAGATGTAACATGCTTGCCTAGAGGACCTAATTACCTACTTTAGACTTGAAGTCACACAGATTGTACCGTTCGGAAAACAAAGACGCAGGCAATTGGTGTCGTCACTCCTTCGCAGTACGGATGATAAACGTAGAAGCGAATGACTTCGAGCGAACTGGAGGTATGTCAACCATAAATGGATGACGTTTGACAGTTTGTCTTGTTGTTTTTTTTAACAAAGTTTAAAAAACGTGATTGTCACTTTCGCTCCAAAACTCCAATAGAAGTTCTAGTAAAGTTTCTACCACGTTATTGAAGCATAACTTGACTTTGGCTCTTTTACTTGTCTTTGATTGTGACTAGGACTTTTTTTTATGAAATATGTTAGGTATTCATACCCACTTGAAATATTTTATTACTTGACATTGGCTAAATGCACCCAGATTGCGAAGCTAACTTTAAAGAAAAAATATGAGTCGTTATTTAAAATAAACACATTCATCTGTGCACCTGTATTCATTTAGGTTATTGCCTTTATTTTTAATTTAACATAAACAGCACACAAAGTAATCTATAAATAACTGCACATAAAAGTTTTATTAATAAACTGCAATAACTAAAATTTACACGTATGAGTCCAGAAGATTAATAGACCAAGTCGTAAACACATAAATAGTTAATAATAATTGTCGTCACTGCAAGAAATCACAAAAGAAAAGAGTAACGCCCTGTCAAGGTTATGTCGCGTGGATGGTACGTCAAACGTCAATAGTTGTCATGGTAACTCATTTTTATTGGTGGATTGAGTAGGTGAGCGGCGTACGCGATAGCCTTGTCGTGACGTCGAATAATATTTTATTTATTTGTACCTTGGACGTGAATCTGTTGTTGAGACAGCTTTCATTTTAAATATTACATACAAATCACATACTGGCTATTAGCCCATTCATAAGAAGATAGATATTTATGCTATGTTTATGCTTGTTGGTATGTCTCCCATGAAGAAGTCCAAAAATTTTAAAGTGGGTGGGCTTGTATGAATGAGTTTTCATGAATGAAATTTTATACGAAAACAATCTATATCTTCTGTATCTGTCTTACAAATCCGAAAGTTATTTGTTTGCTCTTCACGCTATAACGGCTGAACAGATTTGGATTGAATCTGTCTTACATTATATATTATGTACATAGCTTATACCTAGGATTAACACACAGGTTATTATTTTAACTTAATCAACGCAAGCGACACCGCGGGGCAAGGCTAGTTTTCAATATAACTTCAAATATGGACCAAAGAGATCGATTAAAGTTTCACGAATAGAGAACTGAACCTCTTGAGTCAGTAAAGTGATGTGACAGAGTACTATCAACAAAGAACACAAGAACAAAGTGACTGATTTGGCGCGAAACTGAAAAAATGGCGTTGTTGATTTTATTTTATTTATGAAATCTTGTAATTCTTGGAGTGTTAATGTGTAACAATGGTGGATTATTAATCGTTAATACTGAGTGAGCATGCATGAATTTAGGCAAACCACACAAAGTTGAAAAACGTTTCTTGCTTTCACTCCAAAACTTCAATAGAATTTCTTAATAAGCTACCATTTTAACTAGGGCATGACTCGAATATGACGGGTCATGACTTCTTAATTAATTGACTTTGACTGTGACTTGTGTCTAGGATTAGATTTGAATATTTGAACTAAAATTCACGGCAAAAATCCTTTATTCAAATGGGCCCCAAAGAAGCCCTCATGAAAGTTAATGACTCTATTTCCAGTTACGAAAGATTACGGCCATCTCGAGAAGAACCTGGCAAGAAATTCGACAGATACAGGAGTTATATTAACCTAGGTATATGTATATTATGTAGTCGCCATAAAGCGCTTATTACTAGACAGTGTGCATCCCTATTATGTAGGGCTGCCACCATCTTTTATATATCGAGTGAGAAAAAAAGTTTTGGACGCGTGTCAAAAACATTAGGCAACGGGGAAATCAGCTGATCAATATAGTCGAGCCAAAGATCTTTTACCTACCTGTTGCATAGCATCATGTACATTATGTTGTATATGTAATAAATTATATGTTGATAATGATATTTATTACACTATCTCCCTTCACACTACTTAATCCTACTAACATTATAAATCCGAAAGTTTGTGTGTAAGTGTGTAAGTATGTTTGTTCCCTCTTCACGCTTTAACGGCTGAACGGATTTGGATGAAATTTGGATATACCTAGGATATACTAGACTACATAGATTATACCTAGGATTAACACATAGGCTACTTTTTTACTAGATAATAGCGGGCGAAGCCGCGGGGCACGGCTAGTATTTTACCTACATAGATTATACCTAGGATTAACACATAGGCTACTTTTTAACTTAACAATAGCGGGCGAAGCCGCGGGGCACGGCTAGTATTTTATAGGCGAAACTTTGTGATTGTGTTTGTATGTTTGTTATTTCTTCACGCTGAAAAAGCTGGACCAATTTTGATGAAATTTGATATGGAGGTAGCTGACTCCCTGGATTAACGCATAGGCTATTTTTTATAACAGAATTCCCGCGGTTTCGGGATTTACATGGGTAAGCCGCAGGGCGAAACTAGTCATCATAGATACATCACTATATGTTGGTGACATAGTTAACCTGTCATTACTATAATACTTATTATTATTATTTTTTATTTAAGATAGGCAAACGTTTGACCGCCATCTCACCTGATGGTAAGTGACGATGCGCTCGACGATGGAGCACGTTTACCCAGAAGATGCCTATTCACTCGTGACTTAAAGACTCCCATATTGTATTTATCAGGGAACACAGACTCAGGTAAGGAATTCCATTCTTTTGCAGTTCGCATAATGAATGTGGAGGCAAAACGTTTCGTCCGCATTTGTGGAATATCTACCATATAGCGGTGTCGCTTAAGAGTCTGTCTCGATGTCCGATAATAAAGTGGGGATGGGGGAATTAGATTGTGTAATTCCGTTGCACACTCTCCGAAAAGTATCCGATAAAATACCGAGAGACTCGCCACCATGCGACGATGCCCTAAGCTCTGAAGTTTTGCATCAGTCAACTGGTCGCTGTTAATAAGTCTCTTAGCTCTTCGTTCAATGATTTCAAGAGCCTCAAGTTGGTATTTAGCTGAACCGTCCGTGAATATTAGGACAGATGTTATATTTAACAGTGCATCTATATAAAGATGAGCTAGACCACTATATCACGATAAAGTGGTGTGTATCGTTTGCATTTTGTAGAGAGTGCGCAATTACATGATTTAATTCCACAATGCCCGTTTACCATCTAACAACCAGACAAACTGTCTATTTGCAAATACTACGGGGCAAAATAAGTAATCCGAATGTGTTAGCTCGTTTAGGAATATTCGTCCCAAACAACTATTTAAGATGTGGACGCCGCCGCCACAGGTTATTTGCGTGTCCAGTGTTACGCACGTTTAGTGCCAGGCACGCGCCTTCCGTTCAGGCGATGGAAATTATAAATGCATTTTCAAACCAGTGCCCGCATGTTGACATGTTTGTAGATAACATAAGTAATGTTGCAACTAATTTGAGAGTATTTTTATGTTTTTACTAGCTGTCCCGGCGACCTTCGTTACGCCTAACAGTCAATGAATGTGCATATTTAGGAAGCCATACCCGGCATGCGTTACAATGTCACGTGACTATATTATTACAACCTTCATGTTTATGTTTGCCTAGTGCTTTACCAAATCCGAGTGACGTATGAGAAAATGGAAAGCATGTCGAAATGTAAAAAAAATTTAAAGAAATGTACGTTCTTTAAAAGTATCCTATGTCCTTCTCCTGGCTCTAAACTACCTCCCTGCCAATTTTGAGCTAAATCGGTTCAGCCGTTCTTGAGTTATAAGTGGAGTAACTAACACGACTTTCTTTTATATATTTAATATGTTTTTATTTGAGATAACTTTAATTGTAAAGTTAGCGTTTTGGCTTAGCTGTAAGCTAATTATAGTTTGAATAAATAAATAAATAAACGTCATCCATTTATGGTTGACAAAACTCCAGTTCCCTCGAAGCGGTTTGCTTCTACGTTCATCATCCGTACATCGAAGGAGTGGAACTCATTGCCTGCGTCATTGTTCCCTGAGGGGTATAATCTGGGAGTCTTAAAATCAAGAGTGAATATGTCTAGGCAAGCATGTCACATCTTCGACCGCATCATCACTTTCCATCAGGTGAGAAAGTGGTCAAATGCTTGTCTATTTAGCATAAAAAAAAGCGTGGTAAACAAACTAGGCCTAGAACCCGATTAGCTCTAAAAGATAGCTTACAAAACACAAACCCAACGTCCAATATTGTATGGAGTACTGTACCTTTGGGTTGGATCACCAAACCAGATATTGATGCTCTTGACTCCATTGAACGGCGAGCAAAGTGACTAAATGGTGATGACAAGCTAGTTGAGTCCAAGCTTAGTCATCGACGTAAGGTAGCTAGCCTATCGGTGATCTATTGCTTTCATTTTGAAGAGTGTGTACTTGAATAAAGTCGTATTGTTATGATCATACCGCCACGCCGCGCCGCGCGTCCTTTTGTCTGCTGACGTTCTTTTTCAACAAATTATACATTGTCAACGATGACATTTTAAATAATTAAACGCTAGCAAAGCTTAAAAAAACCGACTTCACCGCTTTATCTTCGGAACCTTGATCAGATTTAATGTATTGAACACGCATTATTGACAAAAACTAGAGATCAGATCTTGATCAAATTTCGATGGGACCACATGAAAAGCACCAGCTTTCAAATAAAAAAAGTAATCATCAAAATGGGCTCACAACGAAAGAAGTTATTAGGTAACTTTTGAAGTCGGTTAAACGAGAAAGTCGTCAAAGTAGTCCACAAAATAATGGCATTATTGTCGATTTTTATTTATTTATTTAATAATGCACACATGAACAATAGTTATTTACATACTTGGACGTAAGCTAATGACATGTACCCTGTATAAAAGGGTGTAGCAAAATACATATACAGCATTTTTTCTTATTATAGAACGTTTTCACTTAGATATTAACTATAGAAATACTTAATTGTTATAAGATAACTTGTCACTCATAGATATAAGAACTATTTTATATTATCATCCATATATTCACTTAGGGTATAATAACATTGCTTTATTAAAAATTTACGAAGTTTTGTTTGGAATATCTTATTTTTTAATTCTTTTTTTTTCTGCTCTGGGATTTTATTATATATTTTCATAAGCATATATTCGGGGCCTTTCTTAAACATTTCTAATTTCAAGAACTACTGATCAGATCTTAATCAAATTTGAATGAGACCAATTGGAAAGCAACAGCATTCAAACTAAAACAATGTGCCCCACGGCTCCGCCCGCGTTTAACAAAATAAAAAGTAGCCACATAGGATTAATTTTAGGTACAAGCTATGTACACTCAAAATTTCATCCAAATCCATTCAGCCGTTACGGCGTGAAGGGGGAACAAACATACTTACACACTAACACACTCACACACAAAATCCAATTTAAATATTACGTTACTAACATGTCTGCGTAACTAAATTCGTGTCACCGACCATGTCAACGGCCGACCAAGGCCGGTCTGACAGTTGGACGTTAAACTGACGGCACTGCCAATTTCCCGGCTTACCGTGCCGGGACTTATATGGTATACTACCTTGGTGCTCTGGCAGCTGCGGCTACCTTCACCTGGTTTGGAAACTTTATTTTAGTTTCAATCTACGCGAGTCAATTATACTTTACTTATAATCGGGAAACTTCGCAACGTCTTTTCGTCCAATATACCTCAATGCCTCAAGACGAAAGTCTTTGACCAGTGTGTGTTACCAGTGATGACATATGGTACTGAAACTTGGCCTCTTACTGTGGGCCTTATAAATATGGTCAAAGTCACACATCGAGCTATGGAAAGGGCTATGCTCGGGGTTTCTCTACGAGATCGAATCCGGTATGAGGAGATCCCAAGACGAACGAAAGTCACCGACATAGCCCGGCGGGTTAGCAAGTTGAAGTGGCAATGGGCAGGGCACATAGTACGGAGAACGGATGGTCGATGGGGCGCCACGGACTGGCAAGCGCAGTGTCGGAAGACCGCCCACAAGGTGGACGGACGACATAGTGAAAGTCGCAGGAAGACGCTGGATGCAGGCCGCTAACAACCGTTCTTTTTGGAGAACTTTGGGGGAGGCCTATATCGACACTGCGCTTGCCAGTCCGTGGCCTCCATTCGAGAACCCTTCGGCTCCATCGGCCATCAGTTCTACGTACTATGTGCCCTGCCCATTGCCACTTCAATTTGCTAATCCGCCGGGCTATGTCGGTGACTTTCGTTCGTCTACGGACCCCCTCATTTCTGACTCGATCTCGTAGAGAAACTCCGAGCATAGCCCTTTCCATAGCTCGTTGTGCGACTCTGAGCTTATTTATAAGGCCCACAGTAAAAGGCCACGTTTCAGTACCATCTGTCATCACTAGTAACACACACTGATCAAAGACTTTCGTCTTGAGGTATTGAGGTATTTTGGACGAAAAGACGTTGCGAAGTTTTCCCGAAGCTGCCCAGCTAAGTTGAATTCGATAATTGACCTTTTTCTCGAAGTAGGACCAACCTGGTTGGATAGTTTATCCTAGGTAAACGTAACTGTCAACAACTTCGAGCATCGAGTTCCCAAGTGATACCTACTTAGTTTTTGGAACGAAAGTCCCTTATCTCGCGTTGCGAAAGGGGGCTAGACGGAAAAAATTAAGACCAAAAGTTGTAACAACACTTTTTGCTATAGTTGTAAGTCATACCACGTTCTCATCCGATCACCGAAATTAAGCAACGTCGGGCACGGTCAGTACTTGGATGGTCGACCGCCTGGGAACACCGCGTGATGTTGGTTTTTACATGTTTCATTTAATTTTGGGACGAAAGTTCCTTATCGCGCGTTGCGAAAGGGGGCTAGACGGAAATTGAATTTCGTTCCATCCGGGTGTCCCTTGACACCTCTCAAGTTTTTTTTAAACGGATTCGTACTCTACTTGCAAAGTTCTTTTTAACGATACCTGTATAAATATTTTACTCCCCATTTACGTTTATAGTGCCACATTAACATTTCATTTATATAATTTTAACTGCCATTTCTGGCTTTGGGCCATAACTTTGCGTATCCTCTGGGAATATGAAGTTATTCGCTTGTATTTTGACGACCCAGTTGGTGCAGTGGACAGGTGTCCGCCCTCTGCACCGTGGGTCCTGGGTTCGATTCTGGCAGGAGCACAAATTCCTTCTCAAGGGAAATTTGTGCTTCTGGTTCTGGGTGTAATGTGTGTATGATGTGAATGTTTCCGGCACCCATGATACAAGTCTTTGAACTTAGTGTGGGGCTGTGAGTGTGAATGCGTTTGTTTGTTTGTTTGTATAGTTTAGACGCTGGATGATTCTGACAGACGGACGCTCAAGTCAACTTAGAGATCTAGATTCGCTTCGTCAACAAAAGCTTCTATTCTCGGTTCGTATTTCGAAACAAATACGTTGTTAGTAAACACAAAAGCCACGTGGCGCCATCTATTATTAAACCCCTGAACTGGATCCAATGTTATTGGCCTGCTTATAAACCAGTGCACGCAGACCCCTGTGCTCTTTATACCGTGAATAATGTTGTTAGGAAGCGATATATCTCTTTAAATTGGTTTTGGGACAGAGCCAAGTACAAGAATTTCCGCTGTTGCTAGAATTTTGATGTTATTTTGAAATAGATGTTGTGGCTTCTTTGTATGTATTTACTAACTTTTAATATCCGGTTTATGTGTTTCATATAATATGTTTACTGTTCCATACAAATACAACTGGTGTTATTGATTTTATAGCTTTTATTCGATTGTTTGCGTTAATGCATTGCCGAAAATTTATTGTCATTAAAAAATAATATGTATAATTCTTATCAAAATAGTATTTGAAAATGCGAACAAGATCGAACAAATTCAAACGTAGTGATTTTGTCGTCCTTTCTGTGTCCACTAACCAATCACGACCGTCGAGTTTTGCCGCGAAAGTGAAAAAAATGGCGTTGTTGATTTTGTATTATTTTTCAAGACTTGTGATTCTTCGAGTATTCATGTGTAATTGTGTAAATCATTAAAAGTTGAAAAACGTGATTTTCGCCTTCGCTCCAAAACTCCAATAGAAGGTCTAATAAAGTTTTTACTACTTTACTAGGACATGACTTGACTATGACTGGACCTTGACTCTTTTACTTGACTTTGACTGTGTCTTGTGACTAGGGACTTTTAATATAAAACACACTTGAAATATATACTTGACGCTGGCTTAATGCATAAGATAGCGAAGCCAAAACAAAAAAAAAATTCAATCTAGCCAATAGCGTGCGTTTTGCTATTTCGGATTTCCCTAGCATATTTATCACTTTTTATTTATATACATTTCTATTTAAAGGTCATTTACATAAGAAAATATTATAGGTATCATCATTCTATAGCTATATAGATTTTAAAAAATAATACTTGACCTATATTTAAATGTTATTCATATTCCGCCCGCGTTTATCAAATATAATGTAGGCCATAATATATTAATCCTAGGTATAAGGTATGTACATTCCAAATCCTATTAGCCGTTACAGAGTGAAGTGAAAACGAACATACTTACACACTTATACAAACTTTTTTGTAATATGTGATTGAGCGAGATCTGTGACGTGGTTTTTTATCTGTGCAACAGTGTTTCACACACTATTTTTGATAATCAATTCCTATCATGCAGTCTCTCACAATCACATCCCACTGTCATTGTTTCCAAACAATGATTCGAGGAAATTCCCTGACGTATGAAGCGTACACGACGCACTCGGTTATACGCACTACGCGTTGGACGGCGGCCATGTTTGTTTTCACCTTTTTAATTTCGAACGCGCAATTTTCAGCCAGTCTTGTGATCAGGTATTTTTTAAATAAATTCGGTTATATTGGGAGCATTGGAACACATGTTTAAATTAAATGCGTAATAAGATGCTCTGATTTGTTTTGATCGGTTTAAAATAAACGGTGTTTTTAGAAAGAATAACATTTGGTGTAAATATAGGTTTTATTTATTACAACATTGTGAGTTTATTTGGTTTTGGTTTGACCTTTATTGACTGTTAAGTCAATGGAGGTGAAATAAAATAGAAATATAAAAATCTATGAACTGTGGCAAGTGGAGTATCGTTGAATAGGTATTTGAAAATTATCTTCAGGTTTCTCTTATTACCCTATGAGTACAGAATTAAATGGTACTCCGCCCCTGCAATCCGCAAAACACGAGGTACACCCACTGTATTTTTTTATGCTAATTAGGCAAGCATTTGACTACTATCTCACCTGATGCAAAGTGACGATGCGGCCGAAGATGTGACATGCTTGCCTAGAAGATACCTCTATTCATTCCCTTGGGGAACAATGACGCAGGCAATGAATTCCACTCCTTCGCTGTACGGATGATGAACGAAGATGAACTGTCCCGATTAGACTTTGGTCAGATTGAAGTCTCAACGTTAACACACATTCATTATTAAGCTATTGCATAGCTTCTATCGCGGGCCTTGAGCGTGGAGACCGAATCCAGAAATTCCGTAACGAAAATAACCTAACACCCCCCACTCCGACCGGCACAGCGGTGATACTTTTTATTTTTGCCATCTATCGATGAATAGCAGGACTTTTAATGACTTTTTTGAAATATCACGCTTGTCTCTTTAGTTCAGCAACTCGCCTCTAGGTGGCAGGAAAAAAATTATTGCATAAATAAAATAAATAAATAATTATAATTGCATAAGTTGATAAAAAATGCTATGGAACAGCTTTACCGCGGCAGTCCCCGAGTGCCACACGTCTTTTTATTCTTTTCTTTGCCATACAGTGCCGCGGACACCAGACCCCCTATTCCCTATCTTGGTTGCAAACGGTTTCAATACTGAATTGACAAAACTCCTAAGAAATAAGGTTCATTTTTGCTTAATTCTAATAGAAACCGCGTGCAACAAAGATACGTAATAGGGGGTCAGAGCGTGTACGTGAGATCGCTGTTCGTAACAATGATTTGCAACATTTATATGGAGTGCCTTTTTAACATTATTTAATTACGTTTTTTTATTATAATTTGGCCGTGCCCAAGTTAAAAAGTAGCCTATGTGTTAATCCTAGGTATAATCTATGTACATTCCAAATTTCATCCAAATCCGTTCAGCTGTTAAAGCTCGAAGAGGGAACAAACTTATACACTTACACACAAAACTTTCTGATTTATAATATTAGTAGGATAATTGGCAATCATAAATGTGTCATTATTTGCCGTTTCTACGACATCACTTACACTTATAAACTCCTTACTTGAGGTGTTTCCTGATGAGTACAATATGGGAGTCCTCAAGTCACGAGTGAATAGGTATCTTCTAGGCAAGCTTGCTCAAATATATATTATTATAATATAGTAGTATATATGTACCTATGTATATGTAAATTTGTAATTGATGTGTATATGTATATATATATATATTAGATCCGTAAGCACCGTTATGAATAACCTTTTTATGAACGACGTCCTATTATTTTGCGTTATTCCTATCCATCCAAAGGTTGTCTGGAAGAGATCGCTTTCAGCGATAAGACCGCCTATTGTTACACTTTTCTTTTTTTTTTTTTTTTTTATGCATGATAGGCAACCATTTGGCCACTATCTCACCTGATGGAAAGTGACGATGCGGCCGAAGATGTAACATGCTTGCCTAGAAGATACCTATTCACTCTTGACTTGAAGACTCCCAGATTATACCCCTCGGGGAACAATGATGCAGGCAATGAATTCCACTCCTTCGCTGTTCGGATGATGAACGTAGAAGCAAAACGCTTCGAGCGAACTGGAGGTATGTCAACCATAAATGGATGACGTTTGACAGTTTGTCTGGTTGTTAGATGGTAAAATGGGCATGGTGGAATTAACTCATGTAATTCCTGCGCACACTCTCCAAAATGCAAACGATAGAATACCGATAGACTTGCGACCATACGTCTGTGACCGAGGCTCTGCAATCTGGACTCAACTAGCTTATTATCGCCAATGAGTCTTTTTGCTCGTCGGTCAATAGACTCAAGACCTTGGAGCTGGCACTTAGCAGATCCATCCCAGAGATGGCCGCAGTACTCCATACACGATCGGACTTGCGCTTGATATAAATTGAGAAGCTGGCGAGGTGTGAAGTACTGTCGGACCTTGGCGAGGATACCCAGCTTCTTAGCGGCCAGTTGAGTTCTGGTTTCAATGTAAGTGCCAAAGTTGAGATTTGACGATAGGGTAACGCCAAGAAGCTCGAGTTTGTTTGCTATCGGTAATGACACATCTTGGAAGGACGGAGATAGGTCGAACGGTCTCCTTTTAGCGGAGAAGAGACACGCCTGTGTTTTGGACGCATTAAATCGTACCAAGTTGGCATCGCCCCAATCGGACACCGCCAGCAAGTTCGAATTCAAGCGCCCAATCATTGCCTCTCTTAGAGACTTGACTTGTACCTCATCGGCACGTGCACTGGATATATATCTCTCGACAACGGTGCTATCGTCTGCGTACCCAAAGATACCGGGTCTAAGCAGATCGTTAATGTGTACCAAAAACAGCGTTGCCGAAAGAACCGACCCTTGAGGTACCCCGGCATTAATTGACATTAGATCGGACGAGCAGCCGTCAACGACAACTCGAATCGATCGTTCCCTCAAGAAATCCGAGATCCAAGCACATAAACCGGGAGGTAAACCATAAGCTGGAAGCTTACCTATAAGGCTGTCGTGCCATACCCTGTCAAAGGCCTTGGAAACATCAAGCGATACCGCGATCGCTTCGCCGTGTTTTTCCAAGGCCTCACTCCATATGTGAGTGGCATATGCAAGAAGGTCTCCTGTTGACCGGTTCTGGCGAAACCCATATTGCCGGTCACTCAGAAGGTCATTTGCTTCTAGATAGCCTAGGAGTTTCTTGTTCAGTACACGTTCCATTGTCTTACAGAGAATGGACGTGACTGAGATTGGCCTGTAGTTGGCAGGGTCAGCGCGACTTCCTTTTTTGGGCACAGGCTGCACGTTGGCGGACTTCCATGCTTTCGGCACTTGACCAGTCTCCATAGAGAGGCGAAAGAGGCGTGTCAGTATCGGAGACAATTCAGGCGCACATGTCCTCAGAACTATGGCTGGTATGCCATCAGGGCCACTGGCCTTGTTCACATCCAGATTGCGTAGCGCTTTACGTACGTCGACCTGTCGAATGCGGATTTCCGTCATGGACGATTCGCAGACAGGTAAAATCGGAGGTACAGCGCTACCAGCATCTAGACGTGAAGACTCCGCAAAGAGTGAAGCAAACAAATTTGCTTTCTCCTCGGCGGTATGAGCCAATGAACCATCAGGCTTCAGCATTGGAGGCAGTGAGGGACGGCAGAAGTTCGCTTCAACCGACTTAGCCAGGGACCAAAAGGCTTTACTCCCTGAGGGACAGGAAGCAAGTTTGGCCCCAATCCGGCCAATATGTTCAAAGCGTGCCTTCTTAAGAACCTTCTTGCAGGACTTGGCAGCTTTGTTAAAGGCTCTCTTCTTTTCACGTATATCCCTAGCCTTACGAACTCGAGCTTCAGCCCAAGCGGTGTAGGCTTCATGTTTTAACGCTTCCGCGCGTCCACATTCAGCCCCGAACCAGGGGCGAGTTTTACTGGATAGAGGGGCGTCAGAAAATGGAATAAAATACTCCATGCCTAAACGCATCACATCTACCACAGCATTCGCGCAAGCAGAGGGATCGCTCGAAGAGAAGCAAACTTGCCGCCATGGAAAAGATGCATAGAAGGAACGCATCTCATCCCAATCTGCTGACTTGTATCTCCAAACCCGCCGCGTGCCTTTTAGGCTGAGATCAGGCGGGGAATGGGTTGACACAGATTTCACCAGACAGTGGTCGGAGCTACCAAGAGGTGATGAAACCGACACAGAGTAGCGGTCTGGCTCTGTTGTCAGCAGAAGGTCCAAGCAATTGGCTGTGTGGCCATCAACATCCGGTATCCGCGTTGCCTCTTGGACCATTTGGGCGAGGTTGTGCGTCAAGGCTAGCTTGCGCATCTCTCTCCCAGCATGGTCAGTGTTCTGGTATGGGAATAGCCACTCCTGATGGTGAGCATTGAAATCCCCCAGAACCACTAATTCAGCAGAAGGATACCTCTGATGTGCCACGTCGGCCGCCTCACTGAGGTGTGTCATGAGCCTGTTTGTCTCCAAGTCTCCTGAGTGCGCACGGTAGACACAGGCATACAGGATTTTCTCCATGCCTGTATCCACCAAAACCCAGATAGTTGAGAGGCTGGGGTCTTCAAGATTACGGAGACGCCGATAACAAATGTCATCACGAGCGTACATGCAAACTCCCGAGCGCTGCTTGAACTTATGTTCAAGGTTATAGCCCGGGTAAGCAAGATACGCCGCGTCAGCTGGACATCTGATCTGCGTCTCCGTAAGGAACAGTAGATGAGGTTTTGCGGTTTCGAGATGGTAGTGGACCGGTAGTGGTTAATATTGCTGTGCAAACCTCTAATGTTGCAAAGGTGCACATGGAGAGCGAGGACGTGCTTCCGTTGTTCAACCTTACTGTTCTTTCGTTTCAATTTCATATGGTGGGAGTGAAGGGAAGGTAAGAAGACGGAAGTGGGACAAAGCGCTAACTACTGACTCAGTGACATACAGCAATAAACGACTCATCTGTGGGAAAAACAAGACCGGAGACCGCGGGGACGCCCGAGCCCCCCCGGGAATGTCCATCGGGTCCTCGCATCCGGTCGCCAACCGGCACGATGGCGCACTCCTGGGATTTTTCGCAAGATGGCGGGGCAGCCTTTCATGAGTGGCTAGCTCACTACTTGGGCCCCCAACTATCTGCGGTCGGCCAGCGGAGAACCGTGCCTCGGATCCCGCTGCTCTCCGATCTTGGCTACCCGATGCGGCGTTACAACAGTGTCACTCATCCTATCAACTTCATTAGCGCATCTGCACCCGACCCGTCCTCCTGAACGGCTAGCCCGGACAACACGGTGGAACACAAATCGTATGGCGAATAGCTTGGCACCATGACTTTGTCCGGGGGGTGGTTCGAAAGCTGGCGGCCTAGGCCTACCACCACTTATGATGTTGCTCCTTTAGCGCCACCCGAGGGCCACGTGTGGGACAACTAGGGCTAAGTCCCACGGACGCGAGCAGACATGGACCCTCATAAAACTATCTCTAAAACTGTACTGTTAAAATTTTACTATTTGTGTTATTTATTTATTAAGGTGTTCAATAAAGAGTATATCTATCTATTTATCTATCTATCTCCATCGTCGACCACTTCGCTTACCATCAGGTGAGATGGTGGTCAAAAGTTTGCCTATCTTGATTAAATACAAAAATATCGATGGAACGTATTTCCCTACTTACTTGGCAAACGACGAAGCCATCAGTTTCTTTTTTATTCCTGATAGGCAAGCATTTGACAACAATCATACCTGATGAAAAGTGATAATGCGGCCGAAGATGTAGCATGCTTGGCTAGAAGGTACCTATTCACTCTTGACTTGAAGACTCCCAGATTATACCGCTCGGGGAACAAAGACGAGGGCAATGAATTCCACTCCTTCGCAGTACGGATGATAAACGTAGAAGCGAAACGCTTCGAGCAAACTGGAGGTATATCAACCATATATGGATGACGTTTGACAGTTTGTCTTGTTGTTAGATGGTAAAACGGACAAGGTGGAATTAACTCGTATAATTCCTGCGCACACTCTCCAAAATGTATACGATAGAATACCGATAGGCTCGCGATCTTCAGTTCCACCATGCCAAGGCCTTTGGCAAAGTTTACAGACGAGGACTACGTAATATTTATTTACCAATGATATTAACCTGATTGTCCAGAAATCGCAGTCTTCTCTCGGGCAGAGTGCCATGAGCAATGACCTCACCGTGGGGAACACATGTTCATCATCTACAGCGAATGGTTTCGACGATTTGATGAACTAGTCGTTCGCCTCGAACTGAGATCTTGACCTACATTTTGCCTTATTAAGACCCCGTATACATTTTTATGTCTGTCTCGCTCGCACAATTCATTCATTTTGAGAAATAAAAATTATGGAGCGAGTTATGGAAAATGTTGTCAATAACTTTACTAAATAATTATGTAACGGATACTTTAAATTAATTTTCGTTTAATTACCTATTAATTAGACGAAGAAAGAGTGAAAAAAATATAAAATCAATTTGACATCGATTTTCTCCGCCAATCCAAAAGCTAAGAAAACGAATATCAGTTTATAAGATCCGCGATATTATTATTTAGGGATTATATTGACAACATTTACAATAACTCACACCGTCAGTTTTATATCTCAAAATCAGTGAATCGTGCGAGCGAGAAAGACATAAAAATGTATACGGGTTCTTAAGAAAAAAATTGAGTATTTTTTTTACTTCTAGAGTACCAAGTCTAAATACTTGTGTCTTGGGTGCCGGAAACATTCACATCACACACACAATCGCAACAGGAACCAGAAACAAAATTTTTCTAAGGGGAGAAAATTTGTGTTTCCGCCGGGAATCGAACCCCTTCTTAGAAGGCGAATGCTCGCCCAACTTAGCTAACGGGCAGTATAGTCGAAATTTAATATTTAGGCATAAAAAACACTTTTGGCTGACCGTTATTTGCCCTGGCAAATTATATCGTCTTTCAAAAGTAATCACGTATCCTATGAACTGTACCTACACTACAAAATGAGTTAGCGTACCTCTGGTCAGTTTCCTTACTCGTCGATTTCACTAATTCACCAGTTTACTCACCGATATATTAAAATAGATACATAAAGCGAAAACAACACAGTGGTAAAAAAAAATAAACAAACCTATCGAGTAGGGTAACAAAATAATTTAAATGTAAGCAAAGCTTAAAAAAAAAGACTTCACACTTTATCTTAGGAACCTTGATCAGATTTAATCAAAATCAAAATGTATTTATTTGTCAGAGTATGGTAAATAATTAATAGTAACCTCACAAACTCACAAACTTTACCTCTTTATAATCTATATATATAATAATCAATGCCACTTTTCGTTGTAATTTTATAACTCAAGAACGGGCTCACCTATCCAAACCAAATGTTTAGGCTTTGTTCGGACTATTTAGTACATGGTTTATGTGAAGTTTGCACAAAATCGTTCGAGCGGTTCTTCATTTATCACACCCGGGCGAAGCCGGGGCGGATCGCTAGTATTAGTATAGATTTAACTGACACTTAATCAGAATAAAATCGGAATCCTTAGTAATCGCAATGTCTGTGTTCAGGGCGAACCACTGTAGAATCTATTACGCCACAGACTGTGTGTCGCGAGCTAATGTAATAGAAAACACCAATTACGAGCAAAGTTGGACGTTTGTCAAGAGCAATGACTCCTCTGTTTCTTTTAAACAAAGAAATGAAGCTGAAAAGCTTTCGAGAGCGGTGACTTCATAGTTTCGAGAAAAACAGGATATTGTCAACATTATTGTAATTTTTTGTTTTTAATGTGCTTTTGTGTCTTCAGCATAAAAAGCCCATTAATACCACAAAAAAGGAGGAGGTACTTTTTTTTGTGTGTTACCTCATAAATTCTTTCCACGTAAACCGATTTCGAATTTTTTTTTTGTTTTAAAGATGTTGCTTTTTACAATTGGTCCCATTTAAATTTGATCAAGATCTGATCTGAAGGCGTATATAGGCAGACACTTGTTTCTGAGTTCTTGAAATATCGACAATAATGGGTTACTGTGAACTACATTGACGATGTTCTCGTTTTTAATCGACTTCAAAAGTTACCTCATAACTTCTTTTGTTGTGAGCCGATTTTGATGATTATTTTTTTATTTGAAAGCTGGTGCTTTTCATGTGGTCCAATTGAAATTTGATCAAGATCTGATTTCTGGTTTTTGAGTAATCGCCAATAATGCGTGTAACGCAGTAAATCTGATCAAGGTTCCGAAGATAAAGCGGTGAAGTCGGTATTTTTAAGCTTTGCTTGCATTAATTTTTTTTTATTTTTATCCCGGAATTCCCGCGTATCCGAGACTTACGCGGGTGAAACCGTGAGGCGTAGCTAGTAATAAATAATAATAATACGCAATTTTGACACACTGACAATCTGTTGACGTTTGATCTGGTGCATATAAACGATGTTGGCAATGTTAAACAATTAATTATATTGATGTAGTGTTGCGAATATATATAATACTAGCCGTGCCCCGCGGCTTCGCCCGCTATTATCAAGTTAAAAAGTAGCCTATGTGTTAATCCTAAGTATAAGCTATGTACATTCCAAATTTCATCCAAAACCGTTCAGCCGTTGAAGCGTGAAGAAGGAACAAACATACTTACAAACTTACTCTCAAACTTTCGGATTTATAATATTAGTAGGATAGATATATATATATAAAACGTTGCATGTGTACGCGTGTAGTCAATTTAGTTTAATTATGAGCGCAGCTAAGAACATTTTTAACCGACTTATATTAGACTAGCCGAGCCCCGCGCTTTGCCCGCTCGTATTAAGTTTAAAAGAAGCCTATGTGTTAATCCTAGGTATAAGCTATGTACATTCTAATTTCATCCGAATCCGTTCAGCCGTTAATGCGTGAAGAGGGAACAAACATACTTACACACTTACACACAAATTTCGGATTTATAATACTTACTAGCCGTGCCCCGCGGCTTCGCCCACTATTATCAAGTTAAAAAGTAGCCTATGTGTTAATCCTAGGTATAAGCTATGTACATTCCAAATTTCATCCGAATCCGTCCAGCCGTTAAAGCGTGAAGAGGGAACAAACATACTTACACACTTACACACTCACACACAAACTTTCGGATTTATAATATTAGTAGGATACTAGCCGTGCCCCGCAACTTCGCCCGCTATAATCAAATTAAAAATTATCCTTTGTGTGAATCCTAAGTATAAGCTATGCATATTCCAAATTTCATCCAAATCCGTTCAGCCGTTAAAGCGTGAATAGGGAACAAACATACACACTTACACAAACTTTACGGATTTATAATACTTAGTAGCTGTGCCACCAACAGCAAAGTAAAGTTAGAAATATGCCGAGGTGTGCAGTAAAATGGCTAGGGAAGACTTCCAATACATCTAGCTTCACAAAGGATGGAATTTCATTTCACAGGAAAGCTTACTTATATAGTAATAGGTGAAAAACTAGAACAGAAACCAAATCCATGGCTACATTGTCTTTGAGCGCCAATGATACAATTTTAACACGCACACATTTAAAAGAGCGTGTACGTAACGTACTCTTATGGTTTTTTTTCTTCTTTTTATTTAAATATAGGTCAAGTATTATTTTTTTAAATCTATATATGGAATGATAGATACCTATAACAATATTTTCTTATTTAAATGCCTTTTAAATATAAATGTGTATAAATAAAAAGTGATAAATATGCAAGGGAAATTCGAAATAGCAAAACGCACGCTATTGGCTAGACTGACTTTTCTTTTCTTTTAATTTTGGCTTCGCAGTCTTCTGCATTTAGCCAGTGTCATATAATAATATATTTCAAATGTATTTCATATTAAAAGTCCTAGTCACAAGTAACAGTCAAAGTCAAGTAAAAGAATCAAAGTCCAGTCATAGTCCACTCTTATTGTTTCTTGTGTGGTGTGCAATCACCGAATGCTGTAACAAATGTTCTCGCACTGATTATGCCTGCAAGCATATTTTTTTAACATAAACGCTTACACACTTACTACCCCACACAAAGTTCGATGACTCGTATCGTAGGTGCCGGAAACATTCATATCACACACAAACAAAACCGGAACCAAAAACACAAATTTCCCTCGGGGAGCAAACTTATCTTCCCGCCTGGAATCAAACCCGATACCCATGCATAAAAGGCGAACCCAACTAAGCCAGCGGGCAGTTCGTTATTTAACCATTTATTTTTCTTTTGTTCCAGAAAATGCCGTCGGAGGTGATATCGGAGAAGTCTTTGCAGCGGGAGCTGGCGGACTCCATCATCAAGATGGTGCCGCTGGACGAGATCAGGATACTCCTGGCTTGCGGAGCTAAGGTACCTAGGAAACATTTCGGAGAGTGTACCAAGGAACTACACGATCTAGTTCCCGCATCCCCGCAATCTTCAATCTTCTATCATCGGACAAGCAGACAAAATGAAAAGCGACACCGCTATATGTATAGACATTCCACAAATGCGGACGAAGCATTTTGCTTCCACATTCATTGTACGAACCGCAAAGGAATGGAACTCCTTGTCTGAGTCGGTGTTTCCTGAAGAATACAATATGGGAGTCTTCAAGTCACGAGCGAATAGGTATCTTCTAGGCTTGCTCTATCGTCGACCACATCGTCGCTTACCATCAGGTCCTTGGTTCGTAGAAAGTAAGCTACATAGAAACTATGTCGTTTTGGCTCACAGATTGCGATCAGGACACTATCCAACAAACAAATTTGGTTTCCTTATGAAAAAAGTTAACTCACCAAATTGTGACTTATGTGGAACATTGGAAGATGTCTACCACTTGTTGATGGAGTGTGACCGAACAAAAAACCAAAGAGAGTAATTTGTGCAAAAGTATAACATACATAGAAGTAACATTGGAAGTTATACTCATATCTAAGCAAACTCATCAGCTGATGTGGCACTTTCTCTGTACACTATCATTTTGTACAGATGAAGACAAAGATTCGGGTATGATGGGGCTGGCATACCAAAATAGGTAAAAGTCCCAAAAAAAAGAAGTAGAATAAAAAAAAACCATCAGGTGAGATGGTGGTCCAAAATTAGTGACACTCGAAGAATCACAGGTTTTGTAAAATTATACAAAATCCACAACGCCATTTTTTCACTTTCGCGGCAAAACACAAAAAGGTCAACATTTAGAAAGCTTTCTTTTGATAGAATAGACACGAAGCGTATTGGTTTTTGGCTAAAGAGGCTGGGATGGTTTACTCGCAGAACGTCCCATTCGTAATCGGTCACGCATTCGCAAATCATCCCATTCGCATCGTCCCATTTTCAAATCGCATTCGCAGTACGTCCAATTCGACCCCTAAGATCTAAAACTTATTATCCAGGTGAACGAACCAGTGACGCAAGGCCTTCGTCCGCTGCACTACGCTATCTGGCAGCGGCACCTGGAAGCTACCAGGTTACTGCTGGTGCGAGGATGTGACGTCAACGCCAGGGATGATTGCGGATACAGCGCTCTACATCTGTCTGCCGAACATGGGTAAGTGTATAAGCTTTAACCATAAATTATTTAGGGCAATATTTAAGAAAGCTTATTATAAAACGAATGATTACATTAATGACAAGGATGCAAGGAGACAAACTAAACAAGCTCTTTCTGGCGACTACATAATATAGATATACCTAGCTATATAATTCCAGTATTAATGATTAAGTAAGACTGTTTAAAAAAAAAAGAAATTGTGCGCCGCCGAGTTTCTTGCCAGGTTCTTCTTGAGATGGCTGTAATTTTGGGAATCTGGCAATAGAGTTATTAACTTTCATGACTGCCTCTTTTTTTTTATTTGAAAGCTAAAAATGTTTTTAATGGTGACTTGATCGAGAATGTAACCGTAACCCTTGTAAATTGTTTGCGACGGCTCGTTGCCGTACCAACTCAGGTAAACGTTCCCCTTTATATCGTATTGTTCACTCGTTTAACGAAAACTTCAACTCGGTTGATATTATGGCATTGCGTCCTAGTATTTTCAAACGAGACATTGTAAAACTTATATAGCTCCGATGCACTTGACGCACTCAATTAAAAAATATACTATTTAGTAAACTGTGGTAAATGTTGTTGGTGACACATTTATTAAGTCTGTGGATATCTATTGTTTTAAAATGTACTGTATTGTGGCATTGTTTATTTACCCAAATAAAAAGAAAAAAAAAAAAAAAAAAATGTTTGGTCAACATCGGTGCAGTCTTTTGCCAGATAGAGCGTGGGGGGTATTTTCAAAATGTTGATTTTGCTTTTCAATCAACTTCAAAAAAGAAGGTTCTCAATTTGACTGTATTTTTTTTTGTGTGTATGTTACGCGATATTTCCGCCAATTAATAATCGATTTTGGTGTTTTTTTTGTTTGGTATACTCTACCAATATAAAATATAGTACTTCTGAAGTATAATCTACCAAACAAAAAAAGAATTTTGAGAATCGGTCCACAAATGGGGGAGAAATCAGTGAACATTAAAAAATCCAAACTGTCGAACATCGTACCTCCTGCTTTTTTGAAGTCGGTAAAAAGATGATAACTTATCGCATCGAAACTAACGTTTGGATAATTCTTTAAAATATGCATGTGCACCCAACGAAACCAAAGATTGTATCCCAAAACAACGGGAATGCCGGCAGAAGTGAAAACTTGAACATTAACGTTGTAAACAGCAGGAGCAGGCATACATTTTCGCCGCGCTGTAGAAAGAGAGGGGGATATTACTTCCTCTCCTACGCCGCGCCGGCGGTCTACTCTCCCTCTTACGAATTTTCGATCAGGTCACGTGTCCTGACGCGAGTTTAACATTTTTTACCAATCCCAAAAAAGTGCACAACGCCGCTAAAGAAGTTTTCAAATCAAACATTTTAATTGTGTTCTTTTCTCCTCAGCTACACAGAACTGGTAAAGCTGCTGCTGGAAAGCGGTGCTGCTGTGGACTACCGTCCTGATACCGGCGAGGAGTTCCCCAGGACCACGCTCTGTGACGAGCCTTTGAGGCTTGCTATCAGGAACAAGCATTACGTGAGTCATCGGCTCTTGTAATTACACTGTTAATCATTTGTAAGAGGACCAAAAAAAAACACGGGCAAAAAAAATGCTGGCACTTATTTGGCTCAACGTATTAGCATTGCAATTCAGAGAGGCAATGCCGCCAGCATGATGGGAACGCTACGCACTGGTAGTGGGCTTGAGCACTTGAGTTATCTACAAGCTCGATCGAAGAAGACCATGTGCGAGTGTGCAACGGAATTACACAATCTAATTCTCCCATCCCTATTATCCCTATTATCCCCATCCCTATACATCGAGACAAACTCTTAAGCGACACCGCTATATGGTAGATATTACACATATTAGGACTAAGCGTTTTGCTTCCACATTAATTATAAATACAATATTAAACGCTTTGTATCGTAGGTACAATCACATCACACACACACACAATCACACCCAGAATCAGAAACACAAATTCCCTTGGGGAGAAAACTCGTGTTTCCATAAATACATTAAATTAATTTCCTTACAGGAAGTAGCTCGTCTTCTCTTAGAGCACGGAGCGGACCCCAACAAGCGCTACTTCTTCGGCTCCGAGCTGAACCTGGTCTCCGACCCTGAATACTTGGAGCTGCTGTTGACCTTCGGCGCCAACCCTGACTCCAGAGACCGCGCTGGACTCACGCCGCTCATGAAGGCTGCTCGACAGAGAAAGGTAAGAATTTTTTATGCCCGATAGGCAAGGATTTGTCCATAATCTCTCCCGATAGAAAGTGATGACGCGGCTGAAGATGTAGCATGCTCAATACCTAGAAACGTTTTCCATATATGTTTACCTCCAGTTCGCTCGATTGGTATCGATTCTTCGTTCATC
The DNA here is from genome assembly GCA_948107665.1 of Lomographa bimaculata. Lineage (NCBI taxonomy): Eukaryota > Metazoa > Arthropoda > Insecta > Lepidoptera > Geometridae > Lomographa > Lomographa bimaculata. The sequence goes on from OX403614.1 coordinate 6,697,761, forward strand.
ATCGTACTGCGAAGGAGTGGAACTCATCTTTGTTCCCCGAACGGTATGAACTGCTCGTTGGCTTAGTTGGGTGGCGTTCGCCTTCTAAGCATGGGTATCGGGTTCGATTCCCGTCAGGAACACAAGCTTTCTCCCCAAGGAAAATGTGTGTTTCTGGTTCTGGTTGTGATTGCGTGTCCGATGGGAATGTTTCCGGCACCCACGACACAAGTCTTCGAACTTAGTGTGGGGCTGTAATTAATAAAGCGTTTATGTTATTTTTTACCGACATCCCAAAAAAGGAGGAGGTAATCAAGTCGAGTGTAAATATATATGCACATATATTTTTTGTTTATACATAACTTCTCTCCACGTGAGCCGTTTTTTTTTAGTTTGATAGGTCTTGCTTGACCAGTAGTTCTTGAAATATCGTCAATAATGCCTATTTTGTGGACTACATTGACGATGTTCTCGTTTAACCGACTTCAAAAATTACCTCATAACTTTTTCGTTGTGAGCCGATGTTGATGATTATTTTTTTATTAAGCTGGTGCTTTTCATGTGGTCCCATTGAAATTTGATCAAGATATGATCTCTAGTTTTTGAGTTATAGTCAATAATGCGTGTTTAATACATTAAATCTGATCAAGGTTCCAAAGATGAAGCGGTGAAGTCGGTTTTTTTAAGCTTTGCTTGCGTTTAATTATTAAATAACCTGACTCCCACCAGGGCATGGATGCAGTGGTGACCCTCATCAGCTTCGGAGCGGATGTGAACGCGATGGCGGACGCCAGGAACGACTACAGAACTGTCATGCATTACGCTGTACTCAGTGGTAAGTACCATACAGATAAGCTTTCACATTCACAACCGCACACTGAGTTCAATGATTTGTGTTGTGCGTGCCGGAAACACATCACACACACACAACTATACATCGTGCCGCTGCAAAGAACCCAGGGGCGGTGATAACACAAACACGCCTATACGTTCCTTGGCTACATCTATACATAAACAGACGACTTCTTTAGTGGCGTCGCCGGTTAAGTTGGCAGTGCCAGTAGCTATTGATTCTGCTCGTCAGTACGATAACGTCACCCTGCGTACTAAACCACGCAGTTCATGTAGTTGTAGCTGCATCTCGGCGGACAGTATTCGCGAAATACTTAGAGAAGAGCTTGATAGAAAGTTTAGTACAGAGCTCTCCAACATTAACTTGAAACTGGGAAGTGTTGAAGAGTCTCTTGCCTTCTATACTACGGAGAACGAGAGGCTTATCAACGAGTGCGAGGCGCAAAAAAAACAAATTGCTGACTTGCAGAGCGATAACGGAGAATTGCGCTCGATTACTCACGATCTATCACACCGCTTGTGTTTGATGGAGCAGCTGTCGCGCACCAATAACGTCGAAGTTCAGTGCGTGCCGGAGCACAACTCGGAAAACCTCTATAATACTATCCAGCAGCTAGGCAAAGTGGTTAAATGCCCTATAGCGGACTCTGAGCTCCAATACTGCAGTCGGATTGCGAAGCTGAATAACAAGAGTCCTCGTCCTCGCTCTATTTTGGTGAAGTTCAGCAGTAGACGCCTTAGAGACAATTTTCTCGCGTCTGTGGCTAAGTTCAACAAGAACAATCCCAAAGATAAACTGAACACTAGCCACTTGGGACTTGGAGACCAGAAGAAGAGTCCTGTCTATGTGGCGGAGCACTTGACACCTGAAACTAAATCCTTACATGCTGCGTCCCGCCTTGCCGCTAAACGACTAAATTATAAATTTGTGTGGGTGCGAGATAGCAAAATTTTTATGAGAAGAGACGAACAATCTGGTTTTATTCTTATCCGCAGTGAAGATACTTTGAAGCATTTGGCTTAATTTTGGGATTGTTTTTGTTTTAATTACCTTCTACAAGTAGGAAGAAAATTGTTAGCTTCTATATAAGATATTATGTCAACACTCTCATCAAAATTAATTAACGTGTATTATCAGAATGTCAGAGGACTTTGAACCAAAACCATTGAGTTTTTCAACAATGTTGTTTGTTGTCGTTATGACATAATTATTTTAAGCGAAACGTGGCTGAATAGCAGTGTACATTCTTCAGAGCTTTTCGACAGTCGATACGTCATATATAGAAGGGATCGCGAAACTAGTGGATTTCACTGTAGGAAAAATGCCGCCATTTTTCCTACAGTGAAATCCACTAGGGAGTCCTCGTTGCTGTATCCAAACACCTAAGTTCTAAGCGCATGCAGTGTTTTGAGTCAAAATGCGAAGACCTATGGCTAACTGTTGAGGTACAAAGCAATGATAAGGCACCGGAAAAAATATATATTTGCGCGGTTTATCTTCCACCTCCCATACAAAAGCACATTCTTTCAGAATTCATTAATAACTCCAATGATATTATTGAACGAAATGGCATCCAAAATGTTGCTTTTATTGGCGACTTTAATGTAGGAACTATACCATGGAGTACATTGAATGACCACAACCCAAACCAGAAAAATAATTCTTTGAGTCTTTATTCAACTATGCTCTTAGATTTTGCTCTTCTAAATGACTTGAAACAATACAATCATATTCGTAATAACAGAAACGGAACACTGGATTTAGTGCTAAGTTTACCTGTTGTTGAGAACCTAAAAGAATGTACCTCTCCCCTCTCTGTTATAGATCCATTTCATCCCCCAATAGATTTTTCTTTCTCATTCGCCTATAACACTACTCTGCCGCCGAGCAATCACACCAAGTTTTGTTTCTTTAAAGCTGACTATGACAATATCAAACGCGATTTAAATGTTGTCGACTGGGATAATATGTTTGCTAACTGTGACTCAGTAGACGAGATGGTTAAAATATTCTATAATATACTTCGTGAAGCTATTACAAAACACGTTCCTAAAACCAAGATTCGTTCTGCTAAATATCCTATATGGTTTTCACGTGACCTCATCTGTTTATTGCGAGAAAAATATAAATATCATCAAAAATTACGTAAATTTAATAATAATGAACGAGATAAGCTTGCTTTCGACCTAGCAAAATCTCGATCGAATGCTTTAATGACTGTATGCTACAAAAAATACATTACCCGTCTAGAGTGCAGTTTGCGTTCTAATCCAAAATTGTTTTGGTCTTACGTCAAAACCAAGCGCAAAAACTATAGTCATTATCCATCCCAAATGTATCTAAGAGATAAATGCGCAATGGGTGCAAAAGAAATTTGTAATCTTTTTGCTGAGAATTTCGCGTCTGCTTATAGTGCCCCCACCATACCTTCACTTTCGTTCCAGGGTGAATTTGTGGAACCATATCTTAATGGCAGCTTCATTACAGCGATTAAATTTAGGTACGACCAAGTTCTAAAAATTTTAAAAAGACTTGATCGTTTTAAAGGAGCTGGTAGTGATGGTATCCCATCGGTATTCGTAGTTGAGTGCGCCTCTTGTATAGCCTACCCTCTGTGCCTTATATTTAATGAGTCACTAAAGTCAGGTGTTTTTCCTTGTGCTTGGAAAGAAGCTTTGGTGGTTCCGCTTTTTAAGAATGGCGATTTGGATCTCTTTGATAACTACAGGCCTATTTCTATTTTGCCTGTATTCGCTAAAGTTTTCGAAAAAATATTGTTTCCCATTTTGTCCTGGCATCTGAAATCTATTATAATCACTCAACAACATGGGTTTACAAAATTAAGATCTACTGCAACAAATCTCGTGTCATTTATCGACGAGGTTTCTCTGCTTTTGGATAAACGTTCTACTGTGGGGGCGATCTATACCGACTTCAGCAAAGCTTTTGACAAAGTTAAACCTCCTCCGCAAGCTTTCGAAGTATGGTATCGCTGACCCCTTGTTGGCCTGGTGTCGTTCGTACCTCAGGGACAGGAAATCCACTGTAGTGGTGAATGGAGATTCTTCGGAGTTATTTGATGCTTGTTCTGGCGTTCCACAGGGCTCTCACTTGGGCCCATTGTTTTTTAACGTTTTTATAAATGACATTGCTCAATCTTTTTCACACTCAAAATTTTACCTGTTTGCAGATGATCTTAAATTCTTTAGAGTATTGGATAGTAGTGACGATGCTAGAAAACTGCAGGAAGATATTGATCGGTTGGTTTCCTGGTGCGACGATAACCTCATGAGTCTTAATGTGTCCAAGTGCTTTTCGATTCAGTTTACCCGAAAAAAGCATGTTGAACCAACTGAATTCCGTGTCAAAAACGTCGCACTGTCTCAAGTCAACGAAATAAGAGACCTGGGCATACTTATAGATAACAAATTACGATTTAACTTTCATATTGATAACATAGCTTCTAAAGGTTTCAAATGCTTAGGGTTTGTTTTACGCAACTGTAGAGATTTCAGGTCACCCACCACTAAAACGTTGCTATTTAACGCATTTGTACGGAGTGGATTAGAGTACTGTAGTGTCGCCTGGAACCCATTTTACGAGGTTCATAGTAAGAGATTGGAAAGCATCCAAAAAAGATTTCTGTGGCATTTAACATACTCGTGTTACCTTGGTAGGGAATTATTGAGCTATGATTCAAGATTACAATATTTTAAGATGGAATCACTCGAGCAACGGAGACGCAAAATCGACAACATGTTTCTTTTTAAGATAGTGCATGGAATTATGGATACGCCAAATTTGCTCACCAAGGTGTCTATTTCTGCCCCCACTAAATTACCGAGAGCCTCGAGATTTAACGCATTTCATGTCGCTGGAGCTAACTCTAACCTAGGCCAGAATGCCCCGTTGACTAGAATGGTTCGACACCATAATATACTTGCTAAAACCAAACAAGTTGACATATTTATGGGCAATGTTAATATTTTCAAAAAGTCCCTGACATCCTGATTAAAAACTTAAAATAGATTAATTATGTTTAGTATTTTTTATTTTTATTTAGTCCATTATAACGCTTGTGTATAATTATTATTATTACCTATATTATTAATTTGCAATTTTATGTTCACTCTGTTATTACGGTAGGTATAATAAGTTATTCGCTCAAATTAAAATTCATATGCATGTAGTCTTCACCTTTAAATATAGTGACATTTGGTTTGAAATTTTTAAGATGATGCTGTTTTGAATGTTTTGATGTACACTATGTTGGTGATCTAATAAATAAATAAATAAACTAGGGCCAAAAAATATCCTTTGGGTGAAAACTAGTGTTCCCGCCGAGAATCGAACCCTTAGACTGCTTAGAAGGCGAACGCGCGACCAAAAAATTTTACGCTGATTGCAGAATATTTCGGACTTTACCCATAGAGTAAGGAAAATTATATATAAAGCCTCAGAATACAGAAAGAACCAGAAGCCGCGACCGCGCCTTATACTGAAGCGTCAAAAACTACGCTTGTTGAAAGTAGTTTTACGCTGACGCGATTAGTTAATCGGTCACCGTCACTCGCGCTGACGTGTTTTACCGCTGCAAATTAAATTAAATTATGCCTTCCTGTGCCGTCCCTACTTGTAAAAATTCATCAAGACTAAAAAAAAAAATTGATGGGATCACATTTCATACGTAAGTAGCGCATATAGATGCTGTGTTATTTTATAATTTAATAAATTGTTCGATCATTAATTGTCGTAAATAGTGACACCTCCATTTTGTTGGTGTGCCAAATATCGAGTTGCAATTTTCCCTAGAATGAAAACTTTTATTTGTTGTAGTTTTATATTATATAATTAACCTTAAAAAATCTACTTATATAGTTATACATTGTTACTGGTACACTAAGTCAGCGTGCTTTTAGGGGCATGTCTGTCTGTACATAAAAAAAACAACTTTTGTTCTGCTTCTTTTGAAAATTCGCAAAGAGGAAAAATCTACTGTTCCATACATTTTGTCAGATATCAGTGAACTTTTTGTATGGGGCCGATTTTTTTTACTACGACAATAACATTTTTTTGGTGAAATTTTAGCTTTCCTGCTGATGACTGTAACTGTATTTTATTTTAACATCATTGAGCTTAAAGGAAGACTCACGCTAGACTGTGTCGGGTCCGAGCTGAGCGTCAGCCGTAGCACGGGCAACTAAAATTATGTGTATATATTTTGTATGGACACACTCACACTATACCGAGCGGCAAACGAGTGACGGCCGAGCAACGGACAACTCACGGAAACAACTCGGTCTCGCCTCGGCTCGGCACACTCCATTTCCTTGTAGTTGAAGATTCAAATTCTTTATCGTCCAGAGCAGATCGTCAAAACTCAACATGATTGTGGTCTAGTTACAACACTATTTTTGCGATGACGAGTAGACTACATCACGGCGGCGCAACGGTAATTGCTCGGTCGAAGCCTCTCTTACAGGCACGGAACCGGCTCAGTGACCGTGCTACGGCCGAATCTCGACTCGGACCCGACACGGCCTTGGGTGAGTCATCCTTAATAGGTAAATAACAATAACTAATATAGTTTTACATTTAATATGAGCAGTACACAGGTAGTCTATTTGGGGTGCCCTAAGCCGAAAGGGGTACCATTATACTGTTTCAGCTTAGTATACCCTAAACATATTATAACCTTGTATATATATAAAAAGTAGTGGATAGTTATTTTATTTTTATTTACTTATGCTTGTTTTTGTGTCAATCCGATCGTATATTGATTTAATTAAAAGTGTGTGTGAAAAGTATCTGCCCTAAAACATTTACCCCAAAAACGGGTAAGTGTGTAAGCTAGATACATTACGCGGGTGAAGGTGAGACGGGCGCGGGACGCGGGTTTTGTTTTTTGGACACAGCGCGCGGCTTGCAATCAAAGCTTAAAGCGGCTTCTGGTTCTTTCTGTATTCTGAGTATAAAGCTACCAGGGCGCGCGTCCGCGACGCTTCTCCCCGCGCTGCTGACGTTTTGTATTGGCTCTAGTGTAATGATATATACTAAGCGCCCGAGACGTGCGACCAGGGCACGCGCCTCGGGCGCGCTATTGTCATGTCCTTGAACCTTAGGTTTTACTGGACGATCTTAGGGTCTTAGGATATACCATAGTAGGGGCTGATACAGTCGCACATAGCAAAAATAGGAGGAGGTTCTTAATTCAACTGTATGTTTTTTATTGTTTGTATGTTACGCGATCATTCCGCAAATGATTTTGAAGATTCTGTATTTGTTTGGTTGATCATATACTTTAGAGATGGTCCCATATAAATTCTATCAAAATTGATTTAGCATTTGTGAAAATCAACAAAAAACAAAATGCAAGCGGTAAATTATTAAGCTATTGCATAGCTTCTATCGCGGGCCTTGAGCGTGGAGACCTAATCCAGAAATTCCGTAACGAAAAAACCTAATACCCCCCACTCTAGCGACTTCCAAAAAGTTACTTTAAAAACGTAAACGTCAAGACCATCGGTACGGAGTTCGCATCGGTACGGAGTTCGCATCTCAACGTGACCGAAATCTTTTTGTGAAGAAAATTGAAACTGAAAAATAAAAAATGCTATGCAATAGCTTTACCGCGGCAGTCCCCGAGTGCCACACGTCTTTTTTTAATAGTTGTTTAGTATTGTTTGGATTAGATGTTAAGAACTGGGGCGGGTGAATTGGTAGGGTACCTGTATTGGTAGGGTACCTGCACGGGTACCCACCCGTAAGTAAGATAGTGATAAATAGTGGATAAGATAGATAGTGGATAAATAAAACAAAAGCTTTATATACTACTCACAGCCCACACTAAATTCGAAGACTTGTCTCGTGTTTGACAATAAAGTTCAACAACTTCTTTACATCCAGGAAATCCAGAAGTCGTGAACCTCCTCATAAAGCAGGGGGCTCGAGTCAACTACGAGTGTCCAGAGCTCAGCAAGCCCAGCCCCCTGGACCTCGCCATCTTGAAGGGAGACGTGGAGATGCTGCAGCTACTTCTATCTGCTGGTATGACACTTACAATTTTTATTGAGGTTACGACGTTGGTATTTGGCGGGATTTTATTTAATTTAGAAAATATATTAAAAAACCGGCCAAGTGCGAGTCGGACTAGCGAACGTAAGGTTCTGTATAATTATCTATAAAAACGTCAAAAAAAAAATTTCGTTGTCTGTTGTATGTCCCCTTAAATTATTTTTTTATCAATTTAATTATTTACTTTTAAAGTGAATATAAAACTAAATATTCTGTGAATATTTCATGCGTCTAATTATTGCCGTTATCAAAATAGAGCAAAAATAACACATTTGTTGTATAGGAGCCCCCTTAAAAATTAATATTATTCTGTTTTTTTTGTATTTGTTGTTAAAGCGGCAATAGAAATACATATAGAGCAAAAAAGAGGAAAAAATATCACATTTGTTGTATAGAAGACCCCTTAAATATTAATTTTATTCTGATTTTTAATAATTGTTGTTAAAGCGGCAATAAAAATACATCATCAGTGAAAATTTCAACTATCTAACTATCACGGTTCATGAGATACAGCCTGGTGACAGACGGACGGACAGGGGAGTCAGTAATAGGGTCCCGTTATATCCTTTGGGTACGGAACCCTATAAATATGTTTTTGCCACTCGTAATAACAAAAAATTTACAATAATGGTGGATTAACCTTTAATACTAAGTAAACGTGCATAAGTATAGGCAAATCATACATAGTTGAAAAAAGTGACTTTTGCTCTCGCTCCAAAACTCCAATAGAAGTTCTAGTAAAGTTTCTACCGCTGTAGATAGGACATGACATGACTGGCCCTTGACTCTTCTACTTGACTTTGACTTTTGACTAAGACTTTTGATATGAAATACACTTGAAATACATTATTACTTGACACTGGCTAAATGCAAAAGATTGCGAAGCCAAAATTGTAAGAAAAAAAGATCGCGTTTGCCAAGAATATTCCTTTTCATTCTCGAGTCTAAGACTTTCAGGTTGTACAGAATCGGACAAGGAATTCCACTCCTTAGCGCATGATAAATCTGGAAGCGTGGCTTTTCTTTGATGGAATATCGACTATACATATAACCTACAATGTTCATTTCCCGCCAAAGACAGACGCCATCCCTTAAGAACCCGTATACATTTTTATGTCTTTCTCGCTCGCACGATTCACTGATTTTGAGATGTAAAACTGACGGTGTGAGTTATTGTAAATGTTGTCAATATAATCCCTAAATAATAATATCACGGATCTTATAAACTGATATTCGTTTTCTTAGCTTTTGCATTGGCGGAGAAAATCGATGTCAAATTGATTTTATATTTTTTTCACTCTTTTTTCGTCTAATTAATAGGTATTTAAACGAAAATTAATTTAAAGTATCCGTTACATAATTATTTAGTAAAGTTATTGACAACATTTTCCATAACTCGCTCCATAATTTTTATTTCTCAAAATGAATGAATTGTGCGAGCGAGACAGACATAAAAATGTATACGGGTTCAAGGAAGTTAAAATGTTTTATTTTGTCTTAGTAACTAATAGAGTAATGGTGTGTCGTTTTCGTATTCTGTTATAAAATTGTATTTTTCATTTTATTGTCCTTTCTTAGAAACAATTCAAAAGAATTACGCATTCACACTCACAAATCTTAATGTGTCGTGGGTGCCGGAAACATTCACATCACACCGATCGCAGAAACACATCCTGGGGAGAAAAGTTGTGTTTCCTAAATAGTCTGTATTCAATAGATATTAGAATTTCATTTACAATCGACTTCAAAAAAGGAGGTTCTCGACTGCTAGTTTTTTTTTGTATATATGTTACGCGATATCTCCGCCAATTATTAATCGATTTTGATGTTTATTTTTTTGTTTGGTAGCCATACTTCAGACGTGGTCTTATAATTTTTTTATCGAAAAACCCAAAACCAAAATATAAGCGGTGAAGTCGGTTTTTTTAAACTTTGCTTACGTTTAATTATCCTTCATAGATATCTTAAATATATTTATGGTTTTGAGATGACAACCATAGTAACAGTAAGGCTATTTGTATAAAACATTGCGATTTTGTCCCATTGTGCCCATACTACGGGCAAAAGTTTTTTTATAGTGAATATTTGACTAATTCATTGATTTAGTTAAAATATAGATACTACGCACGGGACATGAGAGTGAAGCCGAAAAAGCGGGTACCAAACCTAAATTTTCAATTTTGGACCCGAATTTTGAACTGCCCGTTGGCTTAGTTGGGTGGACATTCGCCTTCTAAGCAATCGGGTTCAATTCCCGGCGGGAACACAAGTTTTCTCCTCAATTAACATCTGTGTTTCTGGTACTGGTTGAGATTGTGTGTGTGATGTGAATGTTTCCGGCACCCACGGCACAAGTCATCAAACTTTGGGGATGTGAGTGTTAGAGCGTTAATTTATTTGTTATGTCGAATGATTTGTGTCTAGTAACATGACATTTTAAACGTCATGTAGCCATGCCCAATTAACCTAGCTAATCTTTCTTGCATTGCCACGTCCTGTCATCTAGCAATGCCAAAATTCGCTTTGCTTGTATATAGCACCATTTCCAACCAGGCTACTGGTATGAGTGTCCGGAACTGAGCAAGCCGAGTCCTCTGGAACTGGTCATCATGAAAGGAGATGTGGTGATGCTGCAACTGCTCCTATCTGCTGGTAAGAAACTGTATTACACGCTCACTGAAAAACATAGGCTTGTGTTAAAACACCGCCCAAAAAAGTACCTATTTAACTACCAAAAAAATTCTAAACGGTTACCGAAATGGATAAATGGTCACCAAATTACGTTGGATAAATGGTCACCAAATTACGTTTCCTAAAATATTATGAAATAAATCCATTTTTTCGTATTATAAATATTTTTGTATTAATTATAAAAAAAAATTAAACTACTGTTATCCGATTCGGTTCTGTCACAGGAAATTTAATTTTAGGAAACGTAATTTGGTGACCATTTATCCATTTTGATAACCGTTTAGATTTTTTGGTGGCCGTCTAAATTATACCCAAAAACATATACAGGGTCATTTGTTAAATAAAGGAAACCTCTTGGGACATTTCAACCATAGAGATCAACGTAATGGTACGACTATTGCAAATGTTGTAAAAAGTAAATACCTTAAAAAGTTTTTTTAAATCAAGCTTTTAACAGTTGTAAATAAAAAAATCTAAAAATGATATAATCATAGAACTTGTCAAGACCAAAACTAACCAAAACAAGATGGATTTATCTTGTTTAGTTCAGAAGTCCCTATGGCCATTTTCCGTGTCTATCATCAGCTGGTCTGAGACGGAAATCTCCGGACAACGGAAATCGGCGATGCCGAGCTTTGCGAGTCAGTGTAGTTTAAACATTTTTTTTTTTATAACTGACTAAGTAAACGTTTGACCACAATCACACCTGATGGAAAGTGACGATGTAATCTAAGGTGGAGCACGCTTGCTTAGTATTCACTCCACTTTTGAACACACCCAAATTGTACCTTTCGGGAAACACAGACGACGGTAAAGCGTTCCATTCTTTTGCTGTTCTATAAATGAACGAAGACGCGAAACGTCTTGTGCGAATGAACGGTATCTCAACCATAAATGGGTGACAACTATTAATTACTAGTAGTGCCCCGGTATCGCCTAGGTTAATCCCACGTATAAACTAGGTACATTCCAAATCCGTTCAGCCTTTACAGTGTGAAGAGGAAACAAACATACTTACACACTTACAATAACATTAACTTACTTTATTATGATTTTATATCAATTTCATTTTAATTAAATTTTGTTGATATGTCCTGTCCTTTTCAAAATTAATATGTGTATTGTATCGTGTAATTATGAGTCTTAGTAACTCGAAATAAATTATTTTTATTTATTTATTTATTATTTAACTTTCTGATTTAAAATTAAGTGTGATAGATTGTATAGAATACAACATCTTGCCATCAGGTGAGATTGTGGTCAAAACTTTGCCTATCTTGAATAAAAAAAATGGTTGTCTGTAAAGTGGGTTTACGGACGATAATTTTACGTAATAACGTCATAAGAAAACATCAAAGTTTAGACCGATCGTGCCTCTCTATCGCTTGTTCCGCGCTCTCGCTTGCAAGCTCAGGCGGAACGTGATACTTTTTCGTGCGTGCAGCCGGTTTTCATCGATTTATAAGACGTTATCACGTAAAAAAAATCTTAATTATTAAATACAGCATTTAGAACAAAGTCGTAGAATAAATGATCTAAGGGTTGGAACAAGAATCAGGGCCTGAGAGCTTCCGGATATTTTACAAATAACCCTGTATATATATATGTATATATGTATCATATATGCCTTGAAGCATTCTCCGAATTTTTTTCTTAATGTAGTTTTCTGATCTTTCCAGGAGCCCAAGTGAACGCGTCGAGCTCTGTGATTGGATCCCCGCTTCACGTGGCTTGCTCTGACAACATCTCCAACAGGAAGGAAATCGTCAAAGTAAGTTCAACATAACGTTTTTATGTGCATTTTCGACCTTCAGTGTTAACCGATCTGCTTTTGTTTATCGATTGTCTTGTGTTCCGACTTTCACTTGTTTTTCATTTGTTTTTAAGCAGCGGGCCTTGAGCGTGGAGACCGAATCCAGAAATTCCGTAACGAAAATAACCTAACACGTCCCACTCCGACCGGCACAGCGGTGATACTTTTTAGTTTTACCATCTATCGATGAATAGCAGAACTTTTAATGACTTTTTTGAAATATCACGCTTGTCTCTTTAGTTCAGCAACTCGCCTCTAGGTGGCAAGAAAAAACATACTGCATAAATAAAATAAATAAATAATTATAATTGCATAAGTTGATAAAAAATGCTATGCAATAGCTTTTCCGCGGCAGTCCCCGAGTGCCACACGTCTTTTTTTTATTAAACTTTGTTCTTTAATATCTAAGTATTAAGTATATATATATATATATAATATTGGCATTTACGGAGGTTCATTATTTTAACGATTTTCTTTTGTTTTCCGACATTCTTTTGTTATTACCGGTTTTTAATATGTTTTTTTTTATCAAACTTTGCTCTTAAATATTATTGGTATTTACGGAGGTTAATATTTTTACTATTTTCTTTTGTTTTCCGATATTCTCTTGTTTTTACCGATTTTCACTTGCTTTTACTGAACTTTGTTCATATGCTTCTGGAACAGGACTACCACAAGTCTACGTACTCAAAAGCACGGGAAATAAACAATAACGATTTAAAAAATGTAACAACTTCCATAAACAATAATTTGTTCAAAAATATAACAAATTTTAAACCGAGTTACTGGTTCTAGATTCTTCTAGAAAGTGGAGCAGACCCCAACCTGAAGGTGTTCAACGAGGAGGACATGACGCAGCTGCGGCCCGCGCTCGCGGAGTACCTCGCCAGCAACCTGGAGCCCAGCGCTGACGTCGTCGCCATGCTGCTCAGATACGGAGCCAGGGTAACAACATATATATCTATTGCACCACACCTGCTCGGAAAGCTGGATAGACAGACCAATTGCCTATATTTCCAAAAACAGCAAAGACCTAAGTTACCTATACGACATCGAGCTTATTGATAACTCAAGTGCTCAAGCCCCCTACTAGTGAAATGAAATGAAATACATTTATTTATTTGGAACTAAGGATAAGATAAACAAACAACAAAAACATGAAATAGACGATAAAAAACAGCTTATAATGGTAATTAGGTATAAGTAAAAAAAGTGCCAAAAGGGTCGTGACTCAGCATTATTGCCAGGTGTAACACTAGGCGCTGATTTTCAGTCAGAACTCAGAGGTGGCGGATCTAAAATAGTAAAAATAAAAAATATATATAAATATATATATATGTATATTGACGACCCAGTTGGCGCAGTGGACAGCTGTCCGCCCTCTGTGCCGTGGGTCCTGGGTTCGATTCCCGGCAGGAGCACAAATTCCTTCACAAGGGATATTTGTGCTTCAGGTTCTGGGTGTAATGTGTGTGTGATGTGAATGTTTCCGGCACCCACGATACCAGTATTTGAACTTAGTGTGGGGCTGTGAGTGTGAATGCGTTTGTTGTTTTGTTTGTATAATAATGGGTGTGGGTAGCGTTCCCATCGTGCTGGCGGGATTGCCTCTCTGAATTGCAATTCAAAAACGTTGATAAATAGATAGATACAGTGTACGTAAGGGCAAACCTAGACTGCTTCACACAGCTAAGTACACGCGTACTCCGCTCGCAGTAGAGACAGACTGGTAGGAGTATCCAGATCGCTTAGGGTGGATTAATTACGTGAGATAATTTTGGCGATTTTTAGACCCCCTCTCTCCCCTTGGTGAGATGTCGTGAGATTTTGGTCGACCCCCTCCCCCGCCCCTAATCTCACGTGTCTCACGTGAGATTTTTCAAAATGCGTTTATATGTAAATAAGTTAATCTGTGCTTGATTGCGTTGTTTGAATTTATTTAACACACATTTTGTTTCATTCTTTTTATTTAAAACAAACGCCAACTAACCTATATCATTTAGCCATATTTTAGTAGTTTTATTTACCTAAATATCCGGATGACCGAGCTTTGCTCGGTTTTTTTGTTTTTGGTAGAATGTGTTTGAATTTGTAGCCTCAGAAAGCTTCATCTAGTGTCGAGTAGAAACAGTTTTTTACATCGGTCATGGCGTAATAGATGGCGCTGATAGTTTCTTAAGCCCGGATTTTCAAATGCAGTTTGGGAAGCGAGCATTTCTCGGACCTGGAACGTTGATAAATCGATTCCTTGGGCCGAAAAACCCCTAATCTGTAACTTTCATGAAAATCGTTGGAGCCGTTTCCGAGATCCTGATTACATATATATATATATATATACAAGAATTGCTCGTTTAAAGATATTAGATTTAACCCACTTTTCGCAATTTTATACTGTTTTTTGCATAAATATTACGTGATATTTGCTGAGACACCCCCCTTCCTAAACGCCTACGGAATTAATGAACCAAGTTCTAAACTAATGAATTAATCCACCAGTCAGCTCATGTTATGGGTCTGGCTGTATACAACAAGCTGCCGAATGATGTTACTCAAACAGTAAGCCTGAAGTGTTTTAAAAATGTATATGGGACCAGATATCGCGTAACATAAATACAAAAAAAAGCATACAGTTGAATTGAGAACCTCCTTTTTTGAAGTCGGTTGAAAACTTTTCAACCGACTTACGACGAAACACTTTTCACTGCCACTTTGGTAACATTTGTATTATATACTCACAATAACGCGTATTAACTCGGCACAGAAACTCTAGGCTAGGTAGCCATTTGCAGACTGCTTTTTCTAACTACCCTCTCATTGGTAGATACACAACATGCCTTTCCCCTAAGACACTTCACTATCACCATCTAACACTTAAATTTGTCCAATACATTTTACACAGTTCTTATTAACACTTCTAATAACTTAATTATACTTTAAAACTTGAGTCTATTGTCTTATTTACTATGGGTATATTATTAACTACTTCTTTTATGTACTTTACTTATTCTTCATCAGTAACATCTTCTTCATCTTCTATGCTATGTTCTCTTCCAGCTCTTATTTTCTTGGACGTAGATGATGGTGGTGTTAATGATAGAGCTCGTTTATTCCTTACAACAATGTCTTGTGGCCCTGATACTCCAATTATATCAGCCCATTTATTTGGTGATGGTATAACAACTTCATCTTCATCATCACTGTCATTTATACCTGTCTCTGGTAATTTCTCTTTTGGATTTTCTTTTTCCATTATGATTCCGTTGCTATGCATTTGATTTATATGTCGCAGTAACACTTTCCCATTCCATCGCACCAAATATCTGCACACCCCCACTCTCCTTTCCACTATGCCCCGCAACCACCGAGGTCCTTTACCATAGTTTCTCACATCCACCTGCTGGCCAATATTGAAGACACGTACTTTAGTATTTTGATTCTTTTCATCTGCATTCATTTCTTTTGGTTTATATGACAATGGATTCAAATAATCAAATCTTGTCCGGAAACGGCGATTATTAAGAAGTTCAGCAGGGGTCTTCTGTTCTACACTATTAGGTGTAGATCGTAGTCCATACATCATATTGGGCAGTCTCACATGCCATGGCTCTCCTGTGTTTTTCTTCAGTTTTTGTTTGATTGTTTGAACCGTTCTTTCTGCCTGGCCGTTTGAAGCTGGATGGTATGGTGCTACTAATATTTGTCGAATCCCACATTCTTTAAGATAGTTTTTGAACTCTTCTGATATGAAACTTCTGCCGTTATCACTGACTATTGAGTCAGGCAAACCCTGCTGTGCAAAAATATCTCTCAAAGTTCTTATTAGTGTAGTACTACTTAGATCATTCACAATTTTCACTTCTGGCCATTTTGAGTAAGAGTCTATGAGTATCAAAAAAGTTTTTCCTTGAAACGGGCCAGCGTAATCTATATGTAGTCTAGACAAGGCTTTATCAGGTTTTATCCAATGATGAGTCACTTGAGTAGGCATGTTCCTATTTTCTGCGCAAGTTTTACAATTTTTTACTGCTTGCTCAATATTTCCATCCATCGAAGGCCACCAAAAATAACTTCTTGCCAAAGCTTTTGTGATGACTATACCATCATGATTTCTGTGCAATTCTTCCAGAATGTGGGTGCGCATTTTCTCCGGTATCACCACTCTATTTCCCCAAAGTATACAGTTACTATGGACAGATAGTTCTTCTCGTCTCTGCCAAAACATTTTGTAGTCTGAGTCTACCTTAGTGGGCCATCCATTCCTTATCCAATACAAAATTTTACTAAGTACTGGATCCTTTTTTGTAACTTTTGCCACTTCAACTGCTGTGAATTCCAGCTCTATGGGTGTCTCCTCTATCAATAGAACTCCTGAGTATTCTTCTTCTGTAGATGATTCTTCTGAAGGCCATCGACTTAATGCATCTGCATTTCCCAATTTTTTCCCTTCTACATACTGAATTTCATAATCATATGAGTTCAATAATAAAGCCCACCTTAGCATTCTAGGCGATATAATGTTAGGAATTGGTTTGTCTGGTCCAAATATCCCGAGTAATGGCCTATGGTCAGTTTTGATCAGTACTTTTCGTCCGCTTACATATTGGTGAAATTTTTTCAATCCGAAGATAATTGCTGCAGCCTCCTTGTCTATTTGTGCATAATTTCGTTCATGACTATTCATAGTTCTTGAAGCAAACATAATTGGTCTCACCGTCCCATCTTTCATTTGGTGTTCCAATACAACTCCAAGTCCAAACTGAGATGCATCGCAAGATATTATTAATTTCTTTTTACTATCATAGTGAACCAGTGTCTCATCACCAGATAACATTGTCTTTAAAGTTTTGAATGCTCTCTGGTGTTCTGTGTTCCACTTCCACTTAGACTCTTTCTCTAGTAATCTGTATAAAGGCTCTGCTATTGTTGCTTTATGTGGCAAAAATCTATCATAAAAATTTAGAAGCCCTAGAAATGCTTGAAGTTCTTTCATATTTTTTGGTGCCAGAGTTTTTTCAATAGAGTTCACTTTCTCTTTAGATGGATGTATTCCCAACTCATCGATCACATGTCCAAGAAATTGTACTCGCGGAACAGCAAAAGCACATTTGTCTTTATTGACTCTTAGACCAGCTTTTTGTAGCCTCTGTAACACCATTTCCAGTCTCTCATTGTGTTGAATTATATCTTTCCCACATATGACAATATCGTCCAACAGGACAGCTATTCCTGGAATACCTGCAAGCAAGGATGTCATTAATCTTTGAAATATTCCCGGGCAAGCCTTTACACCAAATGCCAACCGTTTCATTTTGTATAATCCTTTTGGTGTATTCAAGGTAAGTAAGGAAGCAGTCTTGTCATCCACACCGACTTGTGTATACGCTTGTTCCAAATCAATCTTTGAAAATATTACCCCCCCATGAAGCTCTACAAAAGCTTCATTTAGTGTAGGTAATGGGTAAGTGTCAGTGTTTGTGACTGCATTTACTGTAGACCGGTAATCCCCACACAGTCGCACTCTTCCATTTGATTTTAATATTGGTACTATTGGGGTCGCCCATTCCGAATGTGTTGTTGGTTCCAAGACATCATCTTCAACCAATCTGTCAATTTCCTTAAAAACCCTCTCTCTTATAGCAAACGGAATTGGCCTACTCTTGAGAAATTTTGGCACTGAGCCTTCGATTGGTGTAATATTTACCACTGGTCCTGTGTATTTGCCTAGACCTTCCTCAAAAACCTGTTTATATTTATTAACTAACTGTGTAGTTTGGGCTTTCTCGCTTGAAGCTATCTTCACATTATGAATTCCTTGTATCATAATTCCAAGGTCAGCAAACCAATTCCTACCAACTAGACTTATGCCATTTCCACTTGTTATAAGAATTTTCATAGTTTTATTTATTCCTTTATATTTTATCCATATGTCAGTCTGTCCTAGCAACATCAATTTGCCATCAGTATAAGATTTTAGTCCAATATTAGTCTTTTCTAATGTGGGTAGTTTTCCTTTCCATATGAGCCTGGCTGTGTTCTCATTAATTATAGTGTATGGGCAGCCCGAATCCACCTCCATGAGTAATTCTGTTTCATTCAGCAATACTTTGATCACAAAAGGGTCCACCTTATCTTGTCTAATACTGTTAATGCCTACCTCATACAATCCATTACAATCCATGTCTAAATTTTTTGATGTTTTTGATTTCAAAAAACAAGCTGCTTGTATATGTCCTGTTTTGCCACACTTATGACACTTGCTCCAACGAAATCTACATTCTCCTCTATGAGACTTTCCACAACGAAAACAATCCGATTTATTATCCTGAGTCTGCATTTTTTTATAAGTTACCTTATTTATATCCATTGGTTCTGCCATGTCCTGTGGAGTATTACTTGAGCACGGGCCTGATTGTAATATGACATTTGCATCCATATTTGCAGTTTCATGTGATAATGCAATGTCACAAGCTTGTTTGAATGTAAGTGTACTTTGTTGTAACAGTTTTTTTTGTATTTCTTTATCTAGTATACCACATACCAATCTATCCCTTAAAGTCCGATCCAAATCCGAGAAATTACATTTTATGCTCAATTTTCGCAAATGTGCAATGTAGTTCCTTATATTTTCGCTTTCTTCTTGGTTTCTGGTGTGAAACTTATAAGATTCTACAATTTCATTAGGTTTTGGATGAAAATGATTGTTCAAAATTTCCACAATAAAAGTGAACTTAACCTCACTTATTTTTTGTGGAGAAATCAAAGAAATAATTAAATCATACAAATCAGGGCCACATACCGCCAGCAGATTAGCCTTCTGCTTATTTTCGTCTACTATTTCGCCCGCCTCTAGGCAATAGCAAAATCTTTCGATGTAATTTTGCCAACATCCATTCACAATGTCAAATTCATTAAATTTTATACCCATAGTGTTTACTTTTATTTACTATCAACTATTATCACTTTATTTGCACTTTTGTCTAATTTTCTCTCGTCGCCACTATTATATACTCACAATAACGCGTATTAACTCGGCACAGAAACTCTAGGCTAGGTAGCCATTTGCAGACTGCTTTTTCTAACTACCCTCTCATTGGTAGATACACAACAATTTGTTTGCCAAGTTCACCATACTAGCACTTCTTTTTTTTTACGCTTTCACTCCTACACAGCCCCACACTAAGTTCGATGACTTGTGTTGTGGGTACCGGTAACGTTCACATCACAACTAGAACCACAAAAACAAATTTTCATCGGGAAGAAAACTTGTGTTCCCGCTGGGAATCAAACCCGATACCCCTGCTTAGAAGGCGAATGCCAGCCAACTAAGCCAACGAGCAGTTTAAGGTATCTTATTTATCTCTTAAGGAAGCCTCTCAACAGGCGTTCCTCTCTATTAAGCTGACCTGATGATAACTCTCCTGATGATAAGTGATGATGTATAAAAAATATGGTTAATATTTTTTAAAATTCGACGACGCTCTACTTTGTCACTATCGGGTGTGGAAATGGTTTTCTCTAGCCCTTATTTACATCCTTTTCGTCCCCAGGTCATCATGAAGACCCAGTTCCGTGACCCCGACGGCATCCTCAACCACCTCCAGAACGTCACAACAGTGGAAAACGAGCACATCTTCTACCTCCTTTTAGAAGCAGCGGAATCCTTCGACCTCTGCATGATCAAGAGGAACAACATCCTCAACGCCACGCAAAAGCAGACCTTAATACAACGTGCTAAGATGCCGCTTCCTCTGCTCACCCAAACTAGGGTCTTCCTGCGTAGATTCTTAGGCACGGCCTTAGTCCACGTCGCGAAGAAACTAGAAATCCCTAAAATTCTTCACGAATACCTCCTTTTTGATTGTCGTTAATATTTTTACAAACTATATATTGGTTGCGTATTTTTGGCAGAACGGAGACGTAGCTCTTTGCCGATTTATGTTATTAAAAAGATATTCGGTGTTGCTAGTTCTTGATTGGCAAATTTGACGGTTAAGTCGGATTTTAAGGTTCTATATCTAAAATTTAAGGTTCTATTTTTATTTATAGATTAAAAAACCTTTTGATAATCCTTTGCGAATATATTTTTTTAAGTTATAAAAAAAAATAAAGGTACTTATTTTTTTAATCATTGTATAATCAATTTTCATTTATGACATTATCTTTTAGGTACATAATATTATTTTTATAGAGTAGTCCTTTTTGAAAATATTTTGTTTGAATATTCGAGAATACAAGATGCAAGACGAAAGTTAAAAACTAAAAAAAAAATATTTTGTTAATTATTTTTTATAATCACATGCTTAATCGTATACATAAAATAGATTGTGAAGATTTTTCATTATTTTTTATTCTTGATATTTTTAATTTTATTTTTGTAAGCTTTGGAGAACAACGGTGTAGAGACAACGAAATTTATAAAAGGAAGCAAGAAAGGAAGCATGTTTTTTTTTAACACTATTGCAGAATTATAAAGATATCAATGATACCTTATACGTTGCAATCGGTTTGTTAATTGGTCGTTAGAGGGCACAAATGAACATACACAGATAAAAACGGTGCTTTAATCATAACCCTCTTATTCTTTGTCATTGTCGGGTAAAAGTACACAATGTTATTGTAAAATATGTCAAGAAAGTTAACAATCGTAAATTTGACAATTTATTTTGGCGATTGGTTTTCTTCGAAGTCTAATTTAATTAAAACATACATACATATAGTCACGCCTCTTGGGGTAGGCAGAGACCACATCTCTCCACCTACTACGATCCTGACAAACATCTTTCACTTCTCCTAAAATCATGAGTCTTTTCATACATGCTCGTTGATTGCGGGTAGTTATGACCTAGCCCTTTTTTTAAGACGTTTTCGATCTGGTCAAGATACGTTCGTCTAGATCGACCCTTACCAACTTGGCCATTTATACTCTCCTTATTAATGATTTAATTAATTAATAATAATTGTATTTACAATCAAAGAGTTAGGAATACATATTTACAGCATATATTACAGTTACAATTAAGATAACTTAAAAAAATATATTTGAAACTAACAAATATTTATTTTATAAAAAAAAAGTTATAAAAACTTTCAAAAAATTATGTAGACACTTACTATTTATATAAAAGAAAAAAATAATATATTGCTATTTTGTGTAATCTTTTTTATATTCAGATATTATTTTTTAATCTGTTTTGAGGATTTTTGAGTTTTTATGTAAACAATTATATCACGTAATCATTGTATTTTGTAAAAAAAAATTCATTTACTCGTATTTTTCAATTATTTTATAGATTTTTTTAGGTATTCATAGAATGGCGATAGTCTGATATTTATTAGTACCTATCCAATTATTTACTTTGTGATACATTGTGATAATTTTAACGTATTTTTTAAGATTTTCGTGCTTCTGATTATTGAGAGATAATCTAAAGAAACGGCTCCTACGACTGTATTTTAAACTAAGATTATTATTAAAATAAATGTGTGAAAAACTATCTTTTTTATTATAATATCAACTTACTTCACATAAAATGAAGACAACATAATATTAAATGTATAAGAGAAAAGAATAACCAAAATAACCAAAAAGGATCCGCGGGAAATCCGATTTAAAATGTTCTTTCATAAGAACTTTATCCAGACAATAACTAACACTACAAAAAAAATGCGAAATTGTTCCATACGTTCACGCGTGATGCGATGAATAAGGGAAATCAAGATTAGTTACCCGGCATCCGTTGCAATGCCACTTATAGAAAATAAATATATTATACACATATTTCACGTTTATGGGTGCCTAGTACTTTAATACTAAACCAAAAACTTATCTAATTACATTTACATAACATTAGACTAATCTTAACTAAATCGTTACCACCTTCTTGTTTATGTTTACCAAGTATTTTAACGAGCATTCATTGATGGAACAACTCAATAGAGAGATAAAAGATCTAATAAATAACGACGTGTGTGCGGTGTTGTAAATTTGGATGATTTAATTTATTACATTTTCTGAACGTTCGAGTTCGAAATCCCTGAAAATACTATTAAATTAGTCACCTATTGCCGAATAGCAGTACCTTTATTATTTTGTTTTTGATGCTTGGTAAAAGCTAAGCGACATCTAGTGCCGAGTAGCTGACTTACATTTACTTCAGTTTTTATATAATGGCAACATCTAAGAGGAATCAACCACAGAAAAAATATAACTTTTGTACAATTTGGTGGCCTGTCAATATTAATGAACTGTCAAAGTCAACGATATGAATCGTGAATGAAATTGCAATTTTTGAGAGAGTTTATGTTTGCCTTTGCGGCTGATCATATTTTCACAGTTTTATCCTGATTATACTTCCGTGATCTCAAAAAAAATGGCAGACAAACAGAAAGTAGACCTCGGCCTCCTCGAGGAAGACGACGAATTCGAAGAATTTCCCGCTGAAAGTGAGTACCAATCACTTAATGTCGCCTGAATGTTTGGAATCATTTGAATTATCTGAATCTACGTTTTGTGTTACTAGACTGGGGTACTGAAGACGCTGATGATGAGGAACTGTCCGTTTGGGAAGATAACTGGGAAGACGATATCGTTCAAGACGATTTCAACCAGCAGTTGAGGTTAGTATGCTTTTGTTTGTCATCACGAGTAACTTAGCTAAGCTCTAAAATGGATTTCCAGAAGCTGTTCTTGAACGCCAGTCACGTTCGAGGCTAATAATGTACTTCAACCACATAATCACTTACCAGTGGATGTTAATTCTACCTTCAAATCGAGACATGAATAGTTGTAAACAGTTTCAATTCCTGGCGGGAACACACATTTCTTCCCCAAGAAAAGTTTTCTTTCTGATTCCGAAGTGAATGTTTCCGGCACCCACAATGCCAGTAATCGAACTTAGTGTGGGGCTGTAAGTGTAAAATCTAGTCAAATTGTATTATAATTATATTTAAGATAAGTGAAGCCAATTTTGAAGAAAATGAAATGGTTGTAAAGTCAGTTTACGGATGATAATTTTACTTGATAACATCATAATGAACGCTAAGACCGATAGTGCCTCTATTGTTTGTTCTGCACTCTGTCTTGCAGGCTCGGCTTGTGCGGAACATGACTATGAATCATACTTTTTCGTATGTGCAGCTGGCGTTCATCAATTTAAAATACATTATCACGTCTAAAATAGTCCCAGTATACAATTAAGTGTTAATTGATTTATTTTATTATTGAATTTTTAAATAAAAGTTATATTTAATCATTAATATTTGACTCTGAAACCTCCCTGTACCAACATAGGAATTCCATTTCACATCACTAACATGTTATAAAGTGAATAGATAATTCTAATTGTCTATTACATATTTAATTTTTGTCCACTAAAGGCAAATATTTGACCACTATTTAGCCTTAAGTGATGATGCAGGTGACAATAGAGCATGCTTGCCTGAAATACGTATTCACTCTAAACTTGATAACACTTTGTATTGTTACAAATTAGCTTTAGTTAGTGTTTTATAATATTATTATGTTGATTTTTCTTATAGTCGATGTGGTTGCTCAGCGACAAAGCCTTTATATTAATTAAAAAAAGAATATTTACTTATCTGGGAACACAGAGTCTAGCAAGAAGTTCCATTCCTTTGCAATGTGCATAATGAATGTGGATGCAAAAGCATCATGTGCTTTGAAGAATATCCTCCATATAGGTGTCGCAATGCATGTCTATCTGGTGGTTCTATGAAGGAATTAGATCGTGTAATTCCATAGTTGTAGATATCACTGATGTCAGCTTCTTAAGTTGTGATATTGATACTTATTTTTAATTAATGAAATTTTATGCTGGTAAGGCCTTTCCACCCAATCTCCTTAAAATAACAGAGCGTGGTTTTCGTGTATTGCCATAACTGATCCAGTGGTGACGTTTTTCCGATATTGATACTTGTCGCTGATAACCTTTTTTCTTTTTTCAGGCAACAGCTTGAGAAGCTGCAGCAGCAGAACAAAGCTTAGGCTAAGTTAGAATGTTATTTAGATATAAGATTTTCACTAAATTCCCTGTTAATTTCAAACATATTGGATCACAACTCATTTTTCCATAAAAAAATATGAAATTATAATTTTTTCATTTATCCTTACACTTCATGCCTTATACAATCTTAGGGGCTTGATATACAAAGCGCCCCAGACGCGCGCCTCGGCCGCTGCTGCTGCCACTGTACACATACGTTGCCCTGTCCACTTATACTACATACTATACAGTATATTTTGTTACACTAGAGCCTATACCAAAACGTCAGTAGCGCGGGGGTAGTTCGCAGACGCCCGCAGCTCAGCGCGCCCTGGCCGCTTTGTATATAAAGTCCCTTAGGCGCCATACATTTTATCTTAACAACGCCCGGGCCGCGCGCCTGGGTCGCTTCGTATATCAAGTCCCTTACAAAATAATTACGAGTGTTTTCTCGAATTAAAACAATTTTTACAAAAATAGAAACTTTTATTCAACTAACAACACTTCAAAAAGTATCACAAATTGAGTGAATATTTTAAAGCCTTAGCAATTATTTTCACTTCGTTTTCATAAATCAAAAGAAAGTTGATTGATATTCTAACATTTCTAAAAAAATCTAATTTACACTTGACTACTATTCTTTATCTATTTGTAGTTTTTAGAAAACTTGCAAGTTACAAACAAAACTATAAAAATAATACTCATAAAATATTACTTATAAAGTATCTCTAAAAGAAGTTAAATCATTACAATAATTATATAAACAAATACAATAAATAATGTGTCATTTTTTACTTCACACTATAGTTTCATGTGTTTGTGATCCCGTTAAAAAAAGCATTTTCATTAAAAATACATCAAATAGCAGAGAGATTTTACATAAATCTTTTCTCTGCTATAAAAATTTATTATAAAAAGCATGTTTTTCTAAAAAGCTTATTATAAAAAGCATGTTTTACTACTCCCATAACATGGATACAATAGCTTCGTTTTGGAAAACAATAAATTATTCTATTTATGGTTTTTTGCACCGTGTATAATCATTTAAATATTCTTCACAAGCAAATTAAATACATTTTACAATATTTCTAGCTCAAATAATAATGTAATGTTAAAAAAAGCGTAATAAATAAACGTAATACTGACGAAATACGAACAAGCAGTCGCTCTTTGTAGATGCAACAAAACAAATATTAAAAAATTGTTGGAATCGGGCCACCTGGTACACAAATCGGCCTAAACCGTCACAAAAGTTGTGTGATAAAACATTACTTAAAAACTATTTCGATTTTGGTATTAAACCTATTTAGAAATTAAAAGAATTTAGAAGACAACAATTTAGAACAGAAGTTGTGTAATAAGTTATTACACAACTTTTAATAACACATTACATAAAAACTATTTAGATTTTGGTATTAATACTATTTAGAAATTAAAGAATTGAGAAGACAATAATTTAGAGCTTATACAAAAATTATAAATAATAGTTAAATCAGTCTTTCCCACTGCTGGGACCAGCCCATATAAGAATAAAAAACATTTACTATTGATGTGTGATAGCGTTCAGTGAGAGAGTATGAAACATAATGCATTCACACACAAGTTCAAAGACTTGTATTGTATATATACATACATACAAACCTTGTCTTGAAAATTACGACTACAAAATAAGAATCAGCCAAATCGGTCAAGCCGTTTTCGCGAGACTAACGCAAAATAATTGATTTTTATATACATAAATTGACCATCATATCCAATTACCTAACGCTTGGTTGTACTAGGCAAACATAAACATGAAGGAGGTAAACATTTATCAAGTATTTGGTAGAGATTGAAAAAAAATTTGAAAATTATTAGAAAAAAAAAAACATCTTTCCCGGTTACGGTTGCCTAGTACTTTTATTAAAGTGCTATAAGTGTTTTATAGATGTAATTTTTTTGTTATAGTTATATTATATTTTTTTAGAAATTAATATTATTATCAGCCGCGTTGGTCCCAAATTGGAATTCATTTTCGTTTTGAGCTGGTTGTGCATTTTCATCGTCCTGTTCTGCGAAATACGTGTCCAGCAGGTGAAGCGTTTTTTTGTAAACCTGAAATAATACAATCATCATCATCTCTGTCCTTCTCCCACTGAGTACAGTCAGCACGACATAAACTCTTTCTTCTGAAGATTTTAAAAACATTTTTAAGTATTACCAGTTGTAAATAAATAAAAAACCGGCCAAGTGCGAGTCGGACTCGCGCACGAAGGGTTCCGTACCATTATCTATAAAAAATCAAGTTTGTTGTATGGGAGCCCCCTTTAAATATTTATTTTATTTTATTTTTAGTGTTTGTTGTTAAAGCGGCAATAGAAATACATCATCTGTGAAAATTTCAACTGTCTAGCTATCACCGCTCTTGAGATACAGCCTGGTGACAGACGGACGGACGGACAGCGAAGTCTCAGTAATAGGATCCCGTTTTTACTCTTTGGGTACGGAACCCTAAAAAGGACAAAGAAGTTATATTACCAGACAACTTGTCAAGACGAATCAAACTCGATGGGTTTATCTTATTTAGTTCGAAGATCCTATATCTTCCGTCTCCATCATCAGACCAGCTCCATGGTACCATATCATTGTATTGTCACCGAAGATATATACTTTCACTAAATACAAGTCCAATCGGACATCGGGAAGTGGGTCTAATTTAGTTTGTAAGATTTGATTACAGACCGACTGTTTTTTTTTATACGATAGGTAAGTATTTGACCACAATCTCACCTAATCGAAAGTGATGATGCGACAGAAGATGTAGCATTGGTGTCTCCGGGTGAATAGGTATCTATTCACTATTGAAGACACCAGGATTATATCATTTGGGGAACAAACATGAGGGCAATGAGATCCACTCCTTCGCAGTAGGGATGATATAAGTAGAAGCGAAACGCTTCGAGCGAACAGGAGGTATGTCAATCATAAATTGATGACGTTTTACTGTTTGTCTTGTTGTTAAATGGTAAAACGGGCATGGGGGAAATGACTCGAGTAATTTCTTGACCGGTTTCGGTGAAAGCCGGTGTTTGACGCCTCAGTTGGCGCGGTGGGCAAGTATCTGCCCTCTGTGCCGTGGGTCCTGGGTTCGATTCCCGGCAGGAGCACACTTTTCTTTCCCAAGGGAGATTTGTGCTTCTGGTTCTGGGTGTGATTGTGTGTGTGATATGTAAATGTTTCCGGCACCCGCGATACAAGTCTTTGAACTTAGTGTGGGGCTGTGAGTGTGAATGCGTTTGTTTGTTTGTTTTTTTGACATTATTGACTGAATATATTACCTGTTCATTCTCATGTTCCTGGAGCTTTTCTATCTGATCAAGGACTCCAATCTCTTCTAGTTTCAAGCAGAGGGCGTCCACTTGGCCGAACTTCATCGCAGCCTGCAAATAATATTTTCTTTAACAATTGACGAAGGCGACTGCAGAAGAACTGCCCGTAGGCTTTGTTGGGTCCGCCTACTAAGCAGCGGATTTGACTAAAATCTCACCCAATGGAAAGTGACGATGCGGTCGGTGGAGCACGCTTGCTCTACTATCGGACGTTGAGACTCCTAAGCGACACCGCTATATGGTAGTCATTCCTCAAATGTGGACTAAGCGTCTTGCTTCCACATTCATTATGCGAACCCCGAGTCTGTGTTTCCTGATAAATACAATATGGGAATCTTTAAATCACGAGTTAATAGGCATCTTCTTGGCAAACATGCTCCATCGTCGACCGCATCGTCGCTTACCACCAGGTGAGATAGTGGTCTAAAGTTTACCTAGCTTGAATTTAAAAAAAAAATACCTATTCACTTTCTTCTTGAACAACCCCATATTATACTTTTCGGGAAACAGTAGACGGCAGGACGTTCCATTCTTTTGTAGTTCTTATAATGAAAGTGGAAGCAAAACGCTTCATGCGAATGGTAGAATTACATCCAGATCCAGAGGCGCAAATATCCCTTGAGAAAGTAAAATTGTGCTCCTGCCGGGAATCGAACCTGGGAACCACGGCGCAGACGGCGGAGACTTGCTCACTGCGCAAACTGAGTCGTCAAAATTGATAATTCACATGGGCCTTGGGTTTTTTTTTAATAATAATTTTTTTTTCATCAGGTTAGATTTTGGTCAGACGCTCTGGCTCACAAATACAAAAATTGTGTGTGTGTGATGTAAATGTTTCCGGCGACCAATATAAGTCTTTGAACTTAGTGTCTGTGAGTGTGAAAGCGTTTACGTACTTGCAGCAAGTTGGCGAGACCGTCCAACACGAGGACTATTGTCCTGTGGTCGGGAGCGGCTAAGAGCGCGCAGTACGGCTCCAGGAAGCCGGCTGAAACAAGCACGTCGAGTTGTTCCGCCGTGCCGCCCAGGCAGAGGTTCGTTATGGCCCACGCGGACTCTTTTTGACATCTATGGAACAAATGTTTATTTATTTTCAAGTTAAATAAAAGTATTTTACTTGCGTTGTATGGAGGCTGGTACAAGATGTGCCAATACCGGTAGCTAACAAGCTTGAGCTACTTGGCGTTACCTTATCGTCAGATCTCAACTTTGGCCCTTTTTTTTATGCCTGATAGGCAAGCATTTGACCACAATCTCACCTGATGGAAAGTGATGATGCGGCCGAAGATGTAGCATGCTTGCCTAGAAGGTACCTATTCACTCTCGATTTGAAGACACCCAGATTGTACCGTTCGGGAACAAAGACGAAGACAATGAGTTCCACTCCTTCGCAGTAAGGACGATAAACGTAGAAGCGAAACGCTTCGAGCGAACTGGAGGTATGTCAACCATATATGGATGACGTTTGACAGTTTGTCTTGTTGTTAGATAGTAAAATGGACAAGGTGGAATTAACTCGTATAATTCCTGCGCACACTCTCCAAAATGTATACGATAGAATACCGATAGGCTCGCGACCTTACAATCGAAGCCAGAGCTCAACTGCTAAGGAGCCGGGTATCCTTCCTAAGGTCAGGCAGTACTTCACACCAGGGCTAGAAGCTGCCCAGTTTATATCAAGCTCAAGTCCGATCGTGTATGGAGTACTGCGGCCACCTCTGGGACAGATCGGCTAAGAACCAGTTAGAGGCACTTGAATCTATTGACAGGTGAGCGAAAAGACTCATTGGCAATATAGTTGAGTCCAAATTGCAAAGTCTCTGTCACCGACGTAAGGTGGCAAGCTTATCGGTATTCTATCGCTTACATTTTGGAGAGTGTGCTCAGGAATTACATGAGTTAATTCCCCCATGCCCTTTTTACCATCTAACAACAAGACAAACTATCAAATTATCCATTTATGGTCGACATACCTCCAGTTCACTCGAAGCGTTTTGTTTCTACGTTCATCATCCGTAAAGCGAGGGAGTGGAACTCATTGCCTGCGTCTTTGTTCCCCGAACGGTATAATCTGGGAGTCTTCAAGTTTCGAGTGAACACACACATCAGTCACATCGTCGCTTACCATCAGGTGAGATAGTGGTCAAAAGTTTGCCAATAACGAATAAAAAAAAAAAAAGAACAGGTATGTTCTAGGCAAGCATGTCCCATCTTTGGCCGCATCATCACTTTCCATGAGGTGAGATAGTGGTCAAAAGCTTGCCTATACTGCAATAAAAAAATGGAACTATGTTAATTCGGGTTGAATCTTGCAACTCAAAATGGTGGATAAGTTATGTGTAAGACAGTCCAACACTTCCCGACCGAGCCAAACCCTCTTACACCAGCTCTGACTTAGCTACAGCTTCAAGTCTCGAGTGAATAGGTATCTTCTAGGCAAGCATGTCACATCTTCGCCAGCATCATCAATTACCATCAGGTAAGATAGTGGTCTCACTACTCCCCCCCTCCCTCTAGTGATATATCCTGATTTTTTCGACCTCCCCCCTTCTCTCCTTCGAGCCTCACTTGATTAATGGACTACCCCCTAGCTATGACAAATTTAGCTACAATTTTTTTTTTTTTTTATTTGTGACAGGCTAGTGTTTGACCACTATCTCACCTGATGGTAAGTGACGATGTGGAAGCTGGTAAACACACTAGACCTGGAATACGCAGGCTCTCAAGGATAACTGCCGGAACACCGTATTTGGCTTGGCGGCAGACTTTCAACTTGATGGTGGTAAGCTACTTTGGTATCAAGCCAGGCGAGCAACTCACAAAATGCTCTACCACCTCTCAAATGTCACCTGATTATCACCACCCGGGGACCACGTGTAGGGAGTCAGAGTTAAGGGGTATCCTCCTACGGACGTGGGTGACTCAGCCCCCAACTTACTTGGCTTCCCCATTAGCGAGGACGTTCAGGAGCGGAGTAAGAAGGTTCTTGTCCAGCGCCCGTTGTATTTGTGGATGGGTCCCAGCGAGGATATTGCTAGCTGCCCAAGCTGCTTCTTTGACCAGAGCCGCTTTCCCGCATTGGAGTAAGGAGATAATGTGGTCGAGACAGTTTGCGTCTATGCAGCGGTCAGTCTGGGTAGAAGAGATGGAAATAAGTATTTGTGTAGAATATAAGCTTTTATTAAGGGGCCTCTGGTGGTTAATTTGCCCATACAATCGTAACACCGAAATTATTTATAATTCAAGCATATTACCACCATACTGTGCTGTTATTCAGATTAAAAACATATTAATCTAGGGTCCTGGATAGTTTTTATTACAAAATAATTACCTAAAACGAAATATAAACCAATTGATTTTTACACATTATTACGATGTAAATGTCGCATCTTTAACTTCTTCGTTTTGTATTAAAAACTAACACATTTCTTTTGGCATTACAACAGGAACATAGATTATCATTTCAAAGTACTATTAATGCAAAAAACAATGGCTAAACATTACATTTTCTTTCATAATTTTTGGTATTACGGCACCTATCATAATTAGTTCGGTCGGTAGTGCTATCGCATCAAGCATGGGCACAGTTTGCCAGTTAAACAGAGACAGCTATAGACTCGTTTCACAGACTCCCCGGCCTCTTAACATTAGTACTTATATCGATTTTTTACTGACTTCCCAAAAAAGGAGGAGGTACTCAAGTGGACAGTATTTTTTTAATTTTTTCTTATTTTTATTTTTTCTTTATTTTTATTTGTCTTACCCCATAACTTCTCTCCACGAGAAGTGTTTGTTCGAAAGTTTGAAAGATGTTGCTTTCTAATTGGTCGTATTAAAATTTGATCAAGATCTGATCAGTAGTTTTTGAAATATCGAATGCCTATTTTGTACTCCTACTTTGATGATGTTCTCGTTTAACCGACTTCAAAAGTTACCTCATAACTTCTTTCGTTTTTTTTTTTTTTTTAATCAATATTAAGGGCTTTTTCGTTTCAACGAATATGCCGCCCTGGTAGCAAACTTCTTTCGTTGTGAGCCGATTTTGATTATTCTTTATTTATTTGAAAGCTGGTGCTTTCATTGTGGTCCCATTGAAATTTGATCAAGATCTGATAAAGCGATGAAGTCGGTTTTTTTAAGCTTTGCTTGCGTTTAATTATTCTGCTCCGTCTAAGAGTTATAGATAGGAATATTGTAGAAACTATGGTTCTTTTCTCTATTCAGTAGAATATAATGTAGCTGCCACCACTTACGTCAACCAGACCTTTCATTTCTTTTTACATTTATTGCATTTGCTCGACATCCAGTTTAGTGATTTTCTATCGACTTCACAAAAAAGGAGGAGGTACTCAATTCCATCGGTTTTTTTTTGTGTTACCTTGTAACATCTTTCCATTTGAACTGATAAAAATCATTCTTTTTATTAGAAAGCTATTGCTTTTCGATTAGTCCCATTTAAATTTGATCAAGATCTGATCAGTAGTTTCCGAGTTATTGTCAATAATGCTGTGTTTTATACATTTAATCTGATCAAGGTTCCGAAGACAAAGTCTTCAAGTCGCGAGTGAATAGGTATCTTCTAGGCAAGCTTGCTCCATCGTCGACCACATCGACGCTTACCATCAAGTGAGATTGTGGTCAAAAGTTCGGCTATCTTGAATTAAAAAAAAAATACCTGAGTGTCAGTGCCCGTGAGCATATTGCCCAAGGCCCGTAGAGCTGGGGTCTTCACTGCGGCCGACTTATGTGCCAGTAGAGCTATCAGCCTGGTAGTGAGCTTAGGCACAGCTTGCACCGCTTCTATGCGCTCGTTTGGACCGTCCGTTAAGTAAGACAGGGCCCAACAGGCATCCGCTGTGGAAACAATAATAATAATTCAATATAAATGCTTTAGCAGCCCCGTATTAAATTCGAAGAATTGGATAGTAGATTCTGGTAATATTCTATAGTAGTCCTACTATCCTACTAATTTTATAAATCCGAAAGTTTGTGTGTAAGTATGTTTGTTCCCTCTTCACGCTTTAACGGCTGAACGGATTTGGATGGAATTTGGAATGTACATAGATTATACCTAGGATTAACACATAAGCTACTTTTTAACTTGATTATTATCAAGTTAAAAAGAAGCTTATGTGTTAATCCTAAAGCGAAGCCGCAGGGCACGGCTAGTAATTAATTTTCCAAATCCCTGCAGACGTCTTCAAAAAATCAAGTAACACATCTTTTTTGATATCGGTATATTTGTTTCCATTTTAAAAGTTATTTTATACTTCTTTGTAAATTTGTTTTTTTTTACTCACAGCCCCTCACAAGTTCAATGACTGGGTGCCGGAAAGATTCACATCACACACACACACACAATCACACCCAGAACCAGAAACATACATTTCCCTTGTCGAGAAAACTTGTGTTCCCGCTAGGAATCGAACCCGATACCCCTGCTTAGAAGGCGAACGCGCTCCTAACTTTGCCAACGGGCAGTTCTAGTCTTTATTACTTGATTAAATAAATTAATGATGGTTATTTTGTTCTTACCAACGACATCCTGGTCGCTAATATCCAGCAGTTCGGCAATGTAAGGTAAGCCCGGGGAGACCAACTCGAATTTCACCATAGGGTTCTTGTTTCTGGAATAATAGGCATAAGATTTTTTTTATACTTGATAGGCAAGCATTTGACCAATACCTCCAGACTGTTGTTAGATGGTAAAACGGGCATGGGGGAGTTACTCATGTAATTCCTGCGAACACTCCAAAATGTAAACGATAGAAATACCGACAGACTTGCGACCATACGTCTGTGAGTTCTGTGAACGAGGCTCTGCAATCTGGACTCAACTAGCTCACAATTGCCAATACGTCTTTTTGCTCGTCGGTCAATTGACTCAAGACCTTCGAGCTGGTACTTAGCGGATCCATCCCAGAGATGGCCGCAGTACTCCACACAATCGGACTCGCGCTAGATATAAATTGAGAAGCTTGCCTTACGTAGGCAAACATAGAACACCTCTCATTGTCATAAGGTGTTAAAAATGAAGATGTTATAATTAAACGCAAGCAAAGCTTAAAAAACCCGACTTCACCGCTTTATCTTCGGAACCTCGATCAGATTTAATGTATTAAACACGCATTATTGACTATAACTCAAAAACTAGAGATCAGATCTTGATCAAATTTCAATGGGACTACATGATAAGCACCAGCTTTCATATAAAAAAAAAAATACATCAAAATCAGCTCTCAACAAAAGAAGTTATGCGGTAACTTTTGAAGTCGGGTAAACGAGAACATCGTCAAAGTAGTCCATAAAATGTGTGTGTGATGTGAATGATTCCAGCACCAACGATACAAGTCTTTGAACTTAGTGTGGGGCTGTGAGTGTGAAAAAGATTGCTGCTTACCTGCACAAATTGCTATAAGTCCATACATTAGTCCGTAGCTGAGTGGAGGGGGTATCAGGGTGCATATATGGAATGATAGCCGGTAATGCCCCATGAGAGAGCACAGCGTCTCTTGTCTCCGGCCCGTCTCCAGCTATGTTCCCCAGAGCCCAGGCTGCTTGTTCGGCTACTACTCCTCCATGGGATAGGAGGATGATCAGCTTGGGAATTGCACCTCCCTGCAAATAGGGAATAGATAGACAGATAGATATATACATATAATTCTTTATTGTAAACAAATAAAGGAAAACACATTAAAGACATTAAAACTAACTTAGGCTAGTACAGTGGGCGGTCTTATCGCTTAAACCGATCTCTTCCAGACCACCTTTGGATGCAGAGGAGATAGCAAAATAATTTGGACTCAGGTGTACTACATAGTTATGCAAACTTTATAATAGTGCATTATGATACAAAACTAAATATAATTACTATAAATATACTAGAATAAATAAGTATATACATTATATACACATTAGAATAAATACATAAACTAATATACTCATCGATAACGACCCAGTTGGCGCAGTTGACAGGTCCTCCGCCCTCTGCGCCGTGGGTCCTGGGTTCGATTCCCGGCAGGAGCACAAATTCCTTCGCAAGGGATATTTGTGCTTTAATAATTAAACGCAAGCAAACCTTAAAAAAAACCGACTTCACCGCTTCTTCGAAACCTTGATCAAATATGTATTAAACACGCATTATTGGGGATAACTCTAAAACTACTAATCAGATCTTGACCAAATTTAAATGAGACCAAAGGGAAAGCACCAGCTTCCAAACAAAAAAAAACTTCTAAATCAGTCCATGTGGACAGAAGATATGATGTACACGCATAAAAAATACAGTTGAATTGAGTACCTCCTTTTTTGTGAAGTTGGTAGAATTTGTTTATATTATAACTTTATCTTTGGACCCAGATCAATGAATTAAATAATTAACTAATAAAATACGTATTATATAATTGAGAATGACTCAAAAACTACTAGTCAGATCTTGATCTTTTTTAAACGGGACCAAATGGGAAGCACCAGCATTCAAATATGCTATAAAAGATAATTAAACGCAAGCAAAGCTTAAAAAAACCGACTTCACCGCTTTATCTTCGGAACCTTGATCAGATTTAATGTATTAAATGTATTAAACACGCACTATTGACGATAACTCAAAAACTAGAGATTAGATCTTGATCAAATTTCAATTGGACCACATGAAAAGCACCAGCTTTCAAATAAAAAAATAATTATCAAAATCGGCTCACAACGAAAGAAGTTATGAGGTAACTTTTGAAGTCGGGTAAACGAGAACATCGTCAAAGTAGTCCACAAAATAGGCATTATTGACGATATTTCAAGAACTACTATCAGATCTTGATCAAATTTCAATGGGACCAATAAGAAAGCAATATCTTTCAAACTAAAAAAAAAATTCGATTACGGCTCACGTGGAGAGAAGTTATGAGGTAACACACAAAAAAAAACACAGTCGGCTTGAGTACCTGAGTGTGTTTGTATGTTTGTTACTTTTTCACGCTCAAGCAGTTGGACCACGCTTACACCCTGGATTAACACATGGGCTGGATTAACATTTTTTATCACGGAATCCCGCAGGTCCGGGACTTACGCGGGTAAAACCGCGAGGCGCAGCTAAATGTATATGAAAATATATGGGAAAAGTATTTTCTTGCCTCCACAACAGCCATTGTGTGCTCGCGGGTACCGGAAGCGATGTTTGTGAGAGCCCAGGCTGCCTCAAATTGGAGATCCGCACTGAAAACAAAAGCCAAAACATTTATTTCAGTTTTAGTTCAATTAAGCCTGGTTGAGGCGACGCGTGATCAAAATGCTGGTACTTATTTGGCTCAACGTATTAGCATTGCAATTCACAGAGGCAATCCCGCCGGCATGACGGGAACGCTACCCACTGGTAACTTGGGTCTTTGCTGTATAGATAGATGTATTTTATTTTAGTTTAGTTTTAGAAAATATAGGTAATTGACCCGTAGAGTAGTTACAGTGGCAAAAAAAAATTACAATTTACTAACAAAATATTTATCTAAATAAATCTAAAATAAACAAAATTCTATTTATAATATATTTAATCTTTTCTTCTTAATATTAAAAAGGCCGGCCGTATGGTGGCGTCGCGATTTTGTTTCGTAAAGCAATGTTTAAACAAGTGACCATTATTGAGTGCAAAAATCCGCGTATCGCTGCGATAAAGGCAGCGGTAAACGACCGATCCATTCTAGTGTTTACATGCCCACTGACTCAATTGATAACTTACCGGACTTTACGGAATGTTTTGGAGAGATATGTGCTGTTGTCGAAAGTAGCTCAGTGGAGGCTATATACATCCTAGGGGACTTTAATTCACACCCAGGTGAGTTATTCTTCCGTGAGCTACAAAGTATGTGTGTGGAGCAACAATGGCTATGTGCGGACATTGATAAATTAGGTATTAACTCAAATAATTATTCATTTGTAAGCGATGCGCACGGTTCGACGCGTTGGCTTGATCATTGCCTTGTAAGTAAATCTGCCGCACAGTCTATTACGAATATTTTTATTATTTATGACACATTCTGGTCCGATCACTTGCCCCTTGTAATTGAGTGTGAGTTAAATATAATTATGTGCAAAAGTAATTTAAACATGACCGAGTCTAAACGTAATCCGGCAATTTGGGGAACTAGAACTAATAAACAGATAGATAGGTATAATGAATATTGTAATAATAAACTTAAATATGTCGATTTTCCTACTGAATTTAAAGAATGTAGTTATAATTTGTGCAACAATCCGAATCATAAAAATACTTTAGATTTACTTTATAATAACATAATTAGCATATTGACTGACGGGGCTATTCATAGCGCCAAAAATGTAATTTTTCAAGATTCCAAAAGAAAAAAGCGTACGGTAATAGGATGGAACAGACATATACGTGAAGCGCATGGGGATGCCAGGCTTAAATTTAATAATTGGGAATGGCATGGTAAACCTCGAACAGGAATAATATATAATGAGATGACTGAGAGTCGAAAAATATTTAAAAGCCGGTTGAAATGGTGTCAAGACAACAAAGACCAAATCAAAATGGATATCATTGCGGAACACCGCGCCTCGAACAACTTTGGTAAATTTTGGAAGGCTACTAACAAATTAAATATCAAGCCTGGAATCCCTTTGTGCGTGGAGGGTGTGAGTGATAACTGGCACATAGCTGAGATTTTTAAGGAGCAATTTCGGGTTGAGTCTCCGCTGGGCCCATCTAAGAAGGAGATGGATGCTGGGCCCGTCATGACTGGTGATTTGTTTTCTATTTCAGCAAAGCAAGTAAAACAAATAATAAATAAAATGTCACGCGGTAAGTCTCCAGGTCACGACGGGTTGAGCATCGAGCACCTCAAATATGCAGGGGTTCACCTACCGCGTGTGTTGGCTATGTTCTTCACGCTGTGCCTCAATCACTCATATCTTCCCGCTGAGCTCATGAAAACCATTGTTGTGCCGATAGTCAAGAACAAGACAGGCGATTTAGCAGATAAACTTAACTATCGGCCAATATCGTTAGCTACGATTGTGGCTAAAGTATTGGACAGTGTGCTTGACTCAGAACTTGAAAAACACTTACACATACATGATGCACAGTTCGGATTCAGAGCCGGACTTTCCACTGAGAGCGCTATTCTGAGTCTAAAGCACACTGTGCAGTACTACACTGCGAGGCGAACACCTGTGTATGCATGTTTTCTTGATTTGTCAAGGGCCTTCGACCTGGTGGCGTATGATATACTTTGGGAAAAGCTTAGTAGAACTAGTGTGCATACACAGGTGCAAAAGCTCTTTCAATATTGGTACGCTCATCAAACGAACCAAGTCAAGTGGGCTGGCAGCCACTCTGACTCTTACAGGTTGGAGTGTGGGGTAAGGCAAGGTGGTTTAAGTTCTCCCAAACTCTTCAACCTGTATGTGAATGAGCTAATAGCTGAGCTCAGCAGCGCTCGTGTCGGCTGTTCTGTAGATAATGTTACTATGAACAATATCAGCTACGCAGACGATATGGTGCTGCTGAGCCCATCGGTAGCGGCAATTAGAAGGTTGCTAGCCATATGTGAGAGTTATGTCCAGAAACATGGTCTTTTATATAATAGTAAAAAAAGTGAGTACTTGGTCTTCGGGGCCTCCGGTAAATATCCGTTAAGTGTGCCTGCTATTGAATTGAACGGAGTGCAATTGAACCGAGTCAAGCAGTTTAAATACCTGGGACACTTTATTACCGAAGGGCTCGATGACCAACAAGACATAGAAAGGGAGCGTAGGGCGTTGGCAATCCGAGGTAATATGCTGGCACGCAGGTTTGCTCGATGTAGTGAACAAGTGAAAATAACGCTTTTTAAAGCCTATTGTCAAACATTTTACACGAGCAGCCTGTGGGTCAGCTACACACAAAGATCACTCAACGTCCTACGAGTACAGTATAACAATGTTTTTAGGATGCTGTTAGGACTACCTCGTTTCTGTAGTGCATCAACTATGTTTACGGAGGCGCGGGTTGACGGTTTCCACGCTATCATGCGGAAGAGAACGGCCTCCTTACTGGGCAGAATTCGGGGTAGTAATAACAGTATCCTTAAAACTATTGCTGACAAACTCGATTCGGTAATTATGCAGAAATTATGTAACATTTGACTTTTTTATACTGATACTTTTGACACTACTTTTGACATTAATTATGATTAAATTGTTTATGATTTATTTTTATTAATGTATATTTATAGTGATTATTTGAATGGATTTATTATACAACTATTATATTAAATTAAATTAAATAATAAGATAACATAATTATAATGATTCTACTAACACAATGGACTGTAAATTGTCTGATCAATAAATGAATAATAATAATAAATTAAGCTATTGCATAGCTTCTATCGCGGGCCTTGAGCGTGGAGACCGAATCCAGAAATTCCGTAACGAAAATAACCTAACACCCCCCACTCCGACCGGCACAGCGCTGATACTTTTTAGTTTTGCCATCTATCGATGAATAGCAGAACTTTTAATGACTTTTTTGAAATATCACGCTTGTCTCTTTAGTTCAGCAACTCGTCTCTAGGTGGCAGGAAAAAAAATACTGCATAAATAAAATAAATAAATAATAATAATTGCATTAGTTGATAAAAACTGCTAGTCTGCACTGTCTGTAACTGCAGTCCCCGAGTGCCAAGTTTTTTTTTTTTTAAGTTTGTTGATTCTAATGTTCGATGATTTTACCGCTCACCACCTACAAATAGTTCTCACCAGTCATCTCTATCCAGGGCTTCAACAAGCGGTGCGATAATGCCAGCCTGGACCATGATTGTGATCGGTGGGTTCTGCTCCTTGGAAAGCATCCTGCGACCAGCTCTGGCAGCTGTGGTCTTCGTTGCAAGGTCATGGGACTTGATACCTAGAAAAGTTGACACGAGTGGCAAAAGTAACATTTTGAAAACACCCTTGGCACCCTATCTAGAAAACTATTGTGCCAATTTATTTCTTAAACTTTAAACTTTCTAAGAATCCAAACAGTTCAACTGTTTTGGAGCTAAGATATAACCGATACATGTTAAACTTAATTGGATTATGATGCCACTGAAGCCATATTTATCGCTCAAATGTGAACTGGAACGATTCCATTAAATCCTATCATACATATCCCCACACATACTTACACATTAACATGTGTCCCACTTAACAAAATAATTCAGCTTTTTTTTTATCACACAACAATGAGTCATGCTTTTTCGTGCGTGCAGCCATTGTTAATCGATTTTAAAGACGTTATCATGTCAAAAAGCTGTACAGTAAATAGTTCAGAACTTTGGTTGGAACTAAACTGTTACGGAGAAGCATGCTGCTTACCATCAGGCAAGTA
Source organism: Lomographa bimaculata (assembly GCA_948107665.1). Classification (NCBI taxonomy): domain Eukaryota; kingdom Metazoa; phylum Arthropoda; class Insecta; order Lepidoptera; family Geometridae; genus Lomographa; species Lomographa bimaculata. The sequence goes on from OX403614.1 coordinate 6,737,902, forward strand.
ACTTTTTCGTCTTATCTCTTAGTTACATAAAAAGTATCCATGGAGTGCTTAGTAGTGTTCGTACCTTGAACAATCTCTTCAGGCGTATAAACCTTTTCATTTTCAACAACGTCCTCTCCAGCCTCCGGTGACAAGGCTCTGCGCTTCAAAAGCTGCTCTTCTCGGGCCTGCTTGCGTAGCGTCACACTCAATTCTGCTCTTTTACGACGGAGATCCTGTTAACAAGTACTTGTTCTAGTAATGTATTGAGCCACCTGCTCTCTTTTTTTAAAGTATGGGTTTTAAACATTTACACTTATTACTAAATATTATATATCACAAATAATACTAGTTGTTCGCGCTGAACTGAGATCTCGCCCTGACATTTTGCCTAATAGAGAAAAGCTTTTGAAAATCTCTTATAACTCTTTTATTTCAAAATAAGTGTTTAATTTCTGTATTTGTTGTTCAAGTGCAGGATATAATGAATATTATACGTAAGTTTCAGCTTTCAATGTGTAGCCCTTTTTTTAGATAGACCCCGGGATAAAATAGGTCTTGTAAAGAGTGCCTTTGGTGGCCTACCAAATTGTTATTATGCAACAAAGAATTTTTTTAAAACACGTTTCGTACTATACTTACAGAGCACATTTCAATGATACCCCACAATGGTAGATAAAAAATTAAATTTTATTTTGCTCCCCACTTACGTTTATCGGTGCCCCCTTAAATTTTTCATTTTTATAATTTTAATGACCATTTCTGGCTTTGGGCCATAGTTTTAAATAATCTCTGAGAATTTGAAATTATTCGCTTGTATGGTTTAGACACTAAAAGTGACGAATCACCCAAGTGAACTTAGAGATCTCGGTTCGATAATATAATATTTTACATTAGTACAATTTTCAATCTGGACCCTGTTTAATAAATGTTACAATCCAACAATTTGTATTATTTTAAGTGACATATTTTAAAATTGTATGACAATGCTGCTTAATATGGAGTTCCACTACTCTGCTGCACTTATAATGAAAATGGTAGTGAAACTCTTCTGCAAATGGTGGGTATTTCAACAAATAAAAGATAACAGTCACATTGATGTATGTTTAGTTGATTGTTAATAAAATGGTGATACGAGAATAAGATCCGGTAATATCCTTGAACACTCTCTGTGATGCAATTTGTAGGTAAGACAGGCTTGCTACTTTTCGCCAATAATCCAGACTACGGTATTGTAAGGCTGAGCAGATTTATAATTATTATTTTATGACTTCTTAACCATCCTCATGGATATTAACCTTATTTTTATATAAGTAGGTAAGAATACAAATGGTACTTATTGCTTGCAGCCAATAAGTCTTCCCTGAACATTATAATCTGGCAGTATTTCAAGTCAATAGTAAATTGTATAAACTGCTCCATCGTCGACCACATCATCACATAGCAGCATCAGGTGAGATAGTGGTCAAATGCTTGTCTAAAATGAATAAAAAAAACTAGGCAAAAATGCAACATCTACTGTCGCATCATAGCTTTCCATCAGATAGTGGTGGTCAAAAAAAGTACCTGCATAACAAAGTATATAGCGTAAAAATTTAAGAATAAGGAATTATATATCGTAAGATCTAAAAGTTTGTACAAAAATTTAACTAGCAAGTCTAAATCAGCTAAAAATCAGCGAAACTTGATTTTAAAATGCATACTTTTTATATTTTACCTTCTTTCAAAATCATGACGTCGAAAAAATTATTGCAATAAATAATCTCCTGCTTATGTATAACATTAATGTACTGGACTCGCTTATTTTTGTTTAATATGTATAACAATAAGAAATTATAACAGTACTAAATAAAACAAACGAAATTCGGTAAAAGTATTTAGGAAAAAGTTTTTACTCACAACAGTCCCATGCCCTGCATTTTTGTACGCCGCTAATCTTGATGAGTGAGTTTTCTCGGACATCTCGTTAATAATTTATCAAGTATTTTCAATAATTTACGTGAATCGTGAATTTATTTTCAAAGATCAACGGCCGTGGACTTTACAAGGACAAAAAACTAATAAAAAGAGGACGAAAATGGTGACTTGACTGCAAAATTGAAAATCAAATCAACGGGCGCCGGGCGGCGGATATAACGTCATGAACCGTCATACTCATCGTTAGCGAAGGGTGGAGGGTGACACTGACAATAAAAACCACAGAGTAAAATGAAAGTCAGCTGTAGGCTGAGGCTGAACCATCGAGATAGGAAACAAACCTACGGTTTGTAAAAGGAGGGACGACTCCGCCGAAAATCTGTGTCCTAGTGAGAGGTCACAAAAAACCTCTGTGTCCCTTTTCTTTAGGGTAACCCTGATTTTGAGATTTGTGGGATAACCTTTTGAGCCATTTGAATTATGTTCTACTTGAATGATATTTAACTGTGTAATTATGCTACAATATCTAATAAAAATATTATTATGTCATTCATAAAGATAAACTAAAATACACTATATGCGTGATTAAAATCCACACTGATGTTTCAAAATGCATTTAAATTTAATTAACATTATATATATTTACTTGTATCTATCCGCGGCTTCGTCCGCTTATCCGACTATAAGAGCAGGATCGATATTTTTCAAAATGGCGGAGATATGTGCTGTAAAATTGTTGTAATAAGCTTCTAGATACATTTACAACCCATCTTTAAATTTGTATCCTAGAATAAAGATAATCCATAAATCGATGACAGATATTATTACTACATTGATATATAATTATTAAAAATTTAATTATTAGTTAAGTTACAGAGCATAATATAAGTAAACGCTTATGGGTACTTTAATATTACTAAAAGCTTTGGAGACGAATGAAACCAAGATATAGTGGTGCTAATTCTATTGACCACCGAACTAACCTAAACTAAACTAAAAATAAACTAATTTTAGTCAAAGAATACCTAAACGCTATTCTGATTTTACGTTGAATTTAATTTAAAAGTTGAAATGACAGGACTAAAATTTATTTTGACAGCAACCAAATTGAATTGTATTCACAAGAGCCGCAATCACATATTCCTCCATTATAGACTTTGTAGGTCAGTATTTGCTTCATTAATGCACGTGTTATTCTTTCAAGTATAAGATCACATTAAAAATAATCCAGACCTTTTTCATACAGACTAATTTGAGTTTAAAATCTCTATTTTTAGTCTTAATTTGACGTAAAACATGTACATCAGAATAAGAATTTGGTCATTTTCACTAAATAGAGTAACTAAACTAACTTAGTCCTGTCAAACTTAATTTTAGTCTTATCTTGCATTTTCTGAATAGGTTTTGGACTAAAGCAGGACTAAAACTAATTTTAGGCTAGTTTAGTCTAATTCTGGACAACAGAATCGGCACCAATGTTAGGCTTTTGCTACCTGAGCTAGTTTAAAACTGTGTTACAGGTGTCAAAGCCCACCGCTCGGGAGAGAAAGATTATTCCATATTAAATTTAAATACAAGAAGCCCATACATTTGAGTTCATAATTTGAGGTTATATTTTTAGGTAAGTAGTTATATTAGGTATTAACACATTTGAGCAATTAATAATAATTACAGGTTGCAGGTTATGAAAGGTTGTGTTTTTTATCTAGATAAGGTCCATAATAATATGGTGTACCTGAAAAAAGTTAATAAATAAATACTGTTATCACTTTTATGGGAATAAGTGTTTGTAGTATGAGTATGTGTGTTGTGAGTGTGTGTGTACGTGTGTTGAGAGTGTGTATGTACGTGTGTTGGTGTATATACTTACGAATGAGGTTATGTCTGTATATAAATGATGCTAAGATACGTTGTATTTCAAGATTTTAATAATGCTTCAGTTTCCGCATAGGTGAGGCTTTTAAGCCATTCAGTTAATAACTTTTTCAGCTTATAGTGCGACAGTCGGTATATATGTAGTTCTTTGTTGGCTTTATTGTATAACCGATTTGCTAGGACTTCGTAATGTCTGCTGGCCAGAGCAGTGCGGTGGGGACGACCTGGACAAATACGGGCGCTCCTACGTTCGCACTTGTCGAGTTCTTCGTCATAAATCAGAGCTCGATGTTTTCGTAATATGACATGTGATATAAAAAGCTGTCTGAAATGTCAGAATCTTGGTAAATATTATTATTACATACTTATATCAAACTAATGTATGCATCCGAAAGTTTGTGTGTAATTGTGGCATTATTTGAGTATGTCTATTTTCTCTTCACGCGGCAACGGCTGAATTAATTTTGATAAATTTGGAATGTACGTAGCTTATGCCTAGGATTAACAAATAGGCTGCTATTTAACTAGATAAACGCAGACAAAGCTGCGGGGCGGCACGGCTTGATCATCGATATATCCATAAAAAATCCAATGAAGGTAAACCCTAACTTTTATGACACCTTACTGACACAAATTGTTGTGTACAAATTATTGTCGTAGAGTGTGACCCAATGCAAAATTAAAAATTACTAAATTCTTCAAGCCAATCAACTCATCTCCAAGCAAACATTTTGGCCTATAATAGTTATATAAGAAAAATATAACAACGCTATAAATTATCAATAGGAAATAAGCATACAATTTACATACAGGTCAAGTATTTTTTTTTAATCTTTATTTTTATAAAATAACACCCATAATATGATTTTCTTCTTTAATTGCTTTTTATTAGGAGTTTTAATAAATAAAATGGATGGGAACTTCAAAATAGCAAAACGCTCGCTATTGGCTAAGCTGATCGTGACTAAGTTACACATTTTTGAGGTTACTGATTGGTCTACTTTCCTTTAATTCTATTTGTTTTTTTTAAATCGCTGTTTAAATTTGCTAAACTTTTTTTCTCCGCTATACGGAGTCAATTTGAACTGACTCCAACTTTCCGAAATGTATCCCTACCAGTAACTGACCATCTCGAGTTACTCGGTTTGACTCTAACTTCAAAGCTCAATTTTGGTACTTCCATCGAGTCAAAAACCCAACTAGCTGCAAAAAAGCTGGGAATCCTTGCAAAGGTGAGACGATACTTCACACCGGGACAGTTGCTCAATTTGTATCAAGCACAAGTCCGATCATGTATGGAGTACTGTTCTCATCTTTGGGACGGTTCAGCTAAGTACCAGCTTGAGACTCTTGACACCATTGAGTAGAGACCCAAGAGACACATTGGTAGCGAGCAGCTGACTAATTCAAAGTTTCAGAGCTTGGGTCATCGCCGCGCCGCATGGTAGCTAGTCTCTCGGTTTTTATCGGATACATTTTGGTGAGTGTGCTAAGGAACTGCACGATCTAGTTCCCCCATCCCCGTTCTATCGTCGGACAAGCAGACAAACTGCTAAGCGACACCGCTATATGATGGACATCCCACAAATGCGCACTAAGCGTTTTGCCTCTACATTCATTGTGCGAACCGCAAAGGAATAGAACTCCTTACCTGAGTCGGTGTTTCCTGATGAGTACAATATGGGAGTCATAAAGTCGCGAGTGAATAGGTATCTTCTAGGCAAGCTTGCTCCATCGTCGACCACATCGTCGCTTACCATCAGGTGAGATAGTGGTCAAAAGTTTGCCTACTTGAATAAAAAAAAAACCTGATTGCATTTCCCAATTCTTATTTATTTCGATATGAGATGTATTGTTATGAAGGAAAATTTTCTTTCCGGCAATGTATTAACGGCAACAATCGAATAAAAATGTATGCGTATTCCATATTTACAAACGTATTAATTAATATAATCATAATTGAGTATCAAGAAGGAACAAACTACAAACACACTCACAAACTTTTGCCTTGATTATATTAGTAGGAAGTATGATAGTAGGATAACTTTATTTTGTTTTTACAAAATATGTTTATAAATGGCGGATGTAGTTGTGTAGCTTGGCTTGTATACCCATATAACAAAAATAATATCATAAAACCTCATGCTACTAGGAAAAAAAACGGTTTATTGAGAATAGTTTGATAGTACGTAGGGCATTTAGAAACATATTCTGTAAGGTTTCGATTAAACTAATAATTACGACAGATAAGATCTTATTATTACTACAGACTACAATTTCTACCACTTGGAAACTTTTTTAGAACTAGTCGTTCTCGTGCGAGAGGGACACAGGGGTCTTTTCTAACCTTTCACCCGATTTCATCGGGACCGCAACCACGATTGGTTCTTTATGCAATTGATAAAACAATTTGACATTGTAAATACGCTCTAAGTCAGTTGTGATAAGATTCCATGCATGTTTGATATTTGGCACTGTAAGTTTGTCAGTTAGCCATCCTATTACTTTAGCTACAACATCCTTGGGCTGAACAAATATAAATAAAGTAGGTACTACCATATTTTAGGAATGTAAGAGAATTTTAAATATTTTAAAAATTAATTTATTAAGTGATAAAATTAATGAAAATGATAAATTATATGATAAATTGTTAATGATAAATTTTGTGTATTTTATTATTTGTTCAAATAAACATTTAAAGTACGCAAGATACATTTACCAAAAAATTAAAAAAACACAAATAAATTGATTGAATATAATAATATGTATTAGGTATGCCCTATAACAGTCCTCGAGTTACAAGAAATAAAATGAAATCTTTATCAGTTCAAGTCTATTTTACATCCTACTTACCAAATAGTAGCCAATCTACCACAAATCGCTCGCTCGGCTGACTCGGTGACACACACATGACTCTCATTAATAATACTCGTAGATTATGGCTCAAGAACTCCACACAATTTAACTAGTCGTTAGCGCCGAACTGAGATCACGCACCTACATTGTGCCTCATACAAAAAACCTTTTGAGGTTACTTGCTTATAACTTTTTTTCTTTATAATTTTTTTTTAGATTTCTGTATTTGTTGCTCAAGTACAAGATATAAAAAATATTATACGTAAGTTTCAGCGTTCAGTGTGAAGCCGTTTCTAAGATAGACTCCGGGACAAAATAGGTCTAAATACACAAACAGTGACTTTGGTGGCCTACCAAATCGTTATTTTCCAACAAAGATTTTTTTTAACCAGTTTCTTAGTCTACTTATCAAGCCCTTTTGAACAAAACCACACAAGGGTAGATAATATAATATATATATATATATATATATATATATATTGTTCCCCACTTACATGTATAATATTAATATTTTCATTCTTCTTCTTCTTAGCGTGTCGACGGCAAACTGTTAAATAGCTGAGGTCCAGAACTCAGCCACCCGAACTGCATTTGGTACAGCGTCCATGAGCTCTTGTTGCGAGCAGGTAACAGGACAAGCAGGGCATGCAGTAAGATGTGCCATAGTTTGATCTGCTGCGCACAGACAGGCTATATTGTTGTCTTCTGAGAATCCCCACCTGACCATGTTATCCTTACTCCGACCGACCTGAGTACGGAGTCTATTTAAAGACTTCTAGGTCAGCCAGGGTTCTTGTTGGCCAGGTGGAAGATTCTCAGAATGTGGGACGTAAGAATTAGGGAGGGGTATTCTGTCTCGCCAGAGGCTACATCTCGATAGTGGGAGCTCATCTGTCAAAGGACTGACGCATTTAGAAAAGCTTTTTCGACTTTTCAGCCTTTGATGTACTGGGATGTAGTGGAACATCGGATGTCGTACGTCATTTTCCATGTTGGTCCGTTCAATGGAGCTTGCCATGACTCTGCGAATTTCTGGCGGTGCTATACCGGCTAGGGGATACAGCAGCTTGACCGGTGTCGGTTTTAGGCAACCAGTAATGATCCGGCAAGTCTCATTTAAGGCTGTATCCACTAGTTTCGCATGGGGTGCACGAAAGGAGCCTCCCCGAATTGGCGTACCCAATACTCTGTACGCCAGGCGCACCCTGGGCAACAATCAGCTAAATTTCCCTACTGATTGGCAAATCCTTTCACCACGATGGCAAAACCAAAACCAAATATTTTCATTTATATCATTTTAAATATCATTTCTGGCTTTGGGCCGTAGTTTTACATATTTTATGAGAATTTGAAATCATTCGCTTATATGATCTGTGGTGTCCCAACACTTAAGTTCACCCATCACTAATCCAAGAGATGGTCACTGTTACCGGTCGGAACTCCCGGCAAAAAGCGACAGATGATTACTTTTGGGTTATTATTACTGATTATTACAATTTGTATCTAAATTAACCAAAATATATTTATTGGTAACGGAGTTCCATGAATATAACGTGTCTAAAATTGAATTCCGGACGTTTCCTTCAACATGTTCCCCTCACCAATCATATTATTGAAGCAAAGCGTTAGAGGGATACCTCGGGGTGCCTCCACGACTGCATTTACCGGTTTCCCCAAAATTTTACAAGATACAGCTAGTACTACATAGGTACCTACAATACTTGCAATCATAATCCATGCTAATTCTAAAACATTTATGTTAATACAAGTTTTATGTTGGTTATTTACTTTTTAAATTTACATAATGTTATGGAATATTATCGTATCTGGTAACATTATTCACGAACTAAGATTTTTACAATAGACATTGACAACAATGACTTACCTATTAGACAGCAGCATCTAACAACCAAAGATGTATGACAACTGATGTGTTTTATCTTTTAGAATTATATTTAAAAGATGTACGATCGAATGGTTATTCGTATAATAAAGATTTTTAGACGCAGTTATTCACAGTAGTACATTTATAAGATTTATTTACGTTATTTTATAAGTATAATTATTTCTTGTCGGTAGTGATGTATCGGACTGCGTAGGTTGTTAATTCCAACCAAGAGCAAGTATCTAGAAATAGAAATCGATTTTCAATAGCTTGTATCGATTACATCATTATGCATGACATTGACATTTCCTGTCAATGTTGAATACGATATCGCATACGTATTTTTCAAATTAAACTCAAGGTTAATCATACATTTATCATCAATTCATCATGCTATAAATGTCTGAATAGTAGCTTAATTCAATTAGGCTCATTTATGACAATATATTACGAGTATCACCTGATTAATTATCGCTTACGGACAAATTGAAATACCGTTTAGTATACCGAAGACCGAAGTAGTATATCATATTATTTCAACGTTTTACACTGTATGTTCTTTGTACGCAGGTATCAACAATAATATATTTAGGTAATATAAATTGATAGATTATATTCCTATCACTTTAATGAACATCAAAAATAACAACCATGAATTGGAAAGATTAAATATGGACTTTAAAAATCATTGTGTATACAAAAGTTAGGCTTATCGCTTCTAGGTATCGATTGCTGCCAGGCATGAAATTTACATGCATGTTACTTTCATTATTAAAATAAGATTACATTACTATATTGAATCTATTTATTTTAAATTCTTTCCTTAATTATGAATGTATGATGATCAAGGTAATTTTTGTATTAATTAGAATCAAATTATTATAGTAATAATTATATACTCAATTGAGTTACAACCATATCTAGTACTGAACCAAAATTTCTAATCATATCAATAAAAAAAGTTGCATATAGGATTTTGTATCAAGACTTGAGCTTAAGAAGACACTTACATTTAAATAAATATACTTAATTATAATATGTGCTCTATTAACTCTTGCACAATTTTTAAACAAAGCTTAGGTATTTGAATTAAGTGCTGAGTATAACTTCATTATTAATCAAACTGCATTGCGACTCTTGGCTTCAAATTAATGCAGTTGAGATGAACATCTGAAAAAAGTACTGAATAAAATAAGAAGAAGTAGGAGGCGCTCCTACGACAGATATTGAGTGGTGGGATGGGCCTAACATGCGCAAAGACGAATTGCTTTAATATTATCTCACATTACTCTATAATTAACCTATGCATTGACCGACACTTTCAACACACGACCTCATATACGAAACGATCGTAAATTAACGTTATTAAAACAAGTTTACAAGCGTTCATGAACGTGTAATTACGCAAAACGTTACGCCGCTGGGCGTGACATCACAAATCAGTCCGGTCGCGCTGAAGACAACACGTCAATAGCCCGTCCTTGTCTGTTGAACCGGATGGAGTGCGATGGAGATAGCTGGCTGGCAGCCGCTGATCGTATTCTGTCGAGGGTGTCGCCATTTTCGTTTTGACGAATATTGACAGCACGGCAGACAGACAGTGCGCGGCCGTCGACGCAGCGTCTGACTGACTATTTTTATTTTGATTGTGAATCATTTTAACGAGCTGATTACGTTCACTAACCCGCCGTGCTCTGTTTGTAATTAAATCTTTATTTATCAAGGCCGTGACGAGTGATAGATAGGTCGTATTTGCCGTTTTTTGGTGCTAACCTCTTAGGTTTTTTTGTAGTTGTGTTTTGAGAACTGCAAGACTGATCGATATGTGCAAGATGTACTACAGATGACTTCGCATTAATCTCGCCCATCCGCGTGTTAATTTCTGGTGAGTGTTTTATATTATTGGAGTATTTTGATAGGTTTTCAATTAGCAATTGTGATACGTTTGATTTAAGAGACGCTTCTGGAAATATTCACGAGTTCTTACAATGTAACATTTGGCACAAGCATGTTATTTTCAGTGTAGAATGACAGTCGCCCTTTGTTGCGGTAGCTCCAGTTTGTTTACGAACTGTCAGGGGCAGTACACGGCCTAAGATATATTGCCTGGGTTGGCGACTATGCGTGGATTAGATACGCAAGCGAATAGTAGCTTTATACTTAACGCAATAGAGTCGCAATTTCAAAGACATCGAGGACTATAACGGCCCGTAGAATTAATTTATCACACGCCGCGCTTGACAAGTTGAAAACATAAATTCGACCTTGGCGCTCCACGTGGTTCGTAGGCTTTACGTTTCTTCTGAATATTCGACACTGACAGTTCTCAAAATCGATTAACGATTTTTTGCATCGATTTTTTGTCTTTGCTTATCACTATGATTTGGTTGGTATTATTGGAATGTCAAAAATGTAAAAACTAACAATTTCGAAGTTTAAATTAATTTTAGATTTTTTTTCGTTTTTTCTACTCTTAATTTTTTTAATAAGAGTTGGTTGTTTTTGAAAGAGGTCATTTGTGAACCTTTGTAGGAACAAGCTGTTTATTATGTCGTATAAGTTCTAGTGACACCTAGCCAGCCCATCGCGGTTCGAATCCTAGAACGGGCCCATAAATAAATAAGTGCCTAAGGAACGGGCCTGCGATTCCGATGAAGGTAAAATAGCGTAGTTGGCGCTCTAGACAAGTCCTCTGCAGTTGGGTCCTGGGTCTGCGACAGAATTTTCCTTGCGTTAGTGCTTCTGGTTCCGAGTATTTTCGGCACCAACAATACAAATCTATGAAATTAGTGTGAATGTGTTGATTTAAATCCATGGTAGGGCATTTTCTCATACTCATCGGGCTTGTTACTATGTATCACAATACAGTTGCTATTGGTTTAACATATTTGTGATGTCAGCTAACAATTTTTAAGTCAATGATTGGTGAGTTTCCTTCAGCAGTTGTGATTGAATTATGGATATCACAAAATGACTGATGTTCGATCCTGCACGCTTAATTTCAAATATTTATCTTGAATGTAATGTTATGTTAATTTGTGATGAAAATTTATTTTGGTACATATTAACATTATCAATTGATTCAAAGCATAAAAGAATATACATAGATCCCTATTACGAAGACACCAATAAACATAAATCAGTAGAACCATTCACAAATAATGATCCTTCTTACATGAGGCAATTTCTTTTATTTACAAAAATTTAATAATAATTTTAAGTCGTTTTAAGACTTATAAGTAGTTTACAATTTAAAAGACACAACACAAGCAGTGTCGCTGCAGCAGTAAAGCCCGTAAAAGCTAAGCGCAGGACCTTCACCACTCAAGGGTAATAGCCCTTAAGAGTCTAAGCTAGGGTAAAGAGATTCACTCGAATCCCTCCGTCCCGCTCCCCTCTATAAAGGAATGGCGGATGATTCCAACAACTACCACAACAAATAGCATTAAAATTAAAGATATTGACATTTTTAGTAACTTAGAAATTTTAAAAATATATACTGGTCAGTTCCTCTATCCTCATTCACTCAAGAAAGTGTCAAGAAATAAATTACTTTTTATTTTTTTAGAATACTTCATCTATAAAACAATTTATTCAGGATTAATCAAAATACAGATTTAGCTAAACTACTTACATAATACAAAAAGTCATTAGTCGGCAGTGTGCCCAAAATGCTGGCTGCGTTACCTCGTTGCACAGCGAGACTTAATTGCTGTGCAAAATACAAACCGGCATTTTGGTCACATGTCGACTCTTTCAGTCTCCCAGCCAAATCTTTATAAATTTCAAGTGCACCTGGTCCCCATGGACCAAGAGTTTCTACTCCGAAAGGCACAAATATGTAACCTCTGTCGAGGTTTGAGTATTTTCGCCGTTTCGAAAATTCAGCTGCGGTAGCAGCGCCACTTGCCTGCTGCGATGTTGTTGGAAGATGAGACGGCGCCAAAGTGTCGACACAAGTAGCATCCCACACTAAGGGATACTTCATCTTAATATTTAGATTTATATATATAGCTCTATAATTATGTAAACTGCTTGTGTCCAGTGTCCAGAATACTGGCTGCGTTTCCATGTTCACCTTCTAAGCATGGGTATATGGTTCGATTCCCGGCGGGAACACAAGTTTTCTCCCCAAGGAAAATTAGTGTTTCTGGTTCTGGTCGTGATTGTGTGATGTGAATGTTTCCGGCACCCATGACACAAGTCATAGAACTTAGTGTGGGGCTGTGAGTGTGAAAGCGTTTATCTTATGTATTATATTAAAAAATATCTAAAGAACATCATTGAATACCTTGTATAATCTAGGACAGGAACTTTCACAAAAGCAAAATTTTATGACAGAATAAAATCTGGTTTCTAATTCGTATTTAATTACCTAATTGAAATGTTTCAAAATAAGTATGGCATTAATGATTAACACTTAAATTTTATATCTAGGATGTTATTTCACCTTTGCGCTATAATTGCAATCTGCTAGCTATAAACAATCTTCTAAAACATAAACCCTTTCACACTCTTTGGACTTTTATCGGATACATTTCGGAGAGAGTGCCAAGGAACTGCAGGATCTAGTTTTCCCCATCCCAATTCTATCATCGCACAAGCCGATAAATTGCTAATGACACCGCTATTGTCTGCTACGTGCTTTACTGTGTATGTGGGGCCTTAGGGTCTTTGATGCACAGAAAATGATGAGACCTGGTGAGAGTGAATAAACCAATCTTGTCTTTTTAGTAAGCATGCATTTATTATGTTTCAATGTTACATTCGGCTTAAAACACGAAAATTTCGACTTACTTTGTAGTCAACTAGTTTCGGACAAATTAGTTGTCCTTCCGTGTGAGTCAGATGTGCGTTTGCATTTATGTGTTAACTACCATGATTATTATGGTATTATAAGGGTTCAGTATAATTGCATGATATGCTGACCGTACACCTATTGTCGATCACTGAAGCACAAAATACCAAACAGAACACTATCATTCACTGTCGGGAGCAGTAAAGGCCAAAACTTTTATCTACCATAGAGTATATCATCTCACTAAATTGAGATCTCGCTCCTACATTTTGCCTAATACGGAATTTTATTTGAGGTTAATTACTTATAATTTTGTTTCTTTGTAATAATTGTTTGATTTCTGTATATGTTGTTCAAGTACAGGATATAATGGATATTATACGTTAATTTCAGCTTTAAATATGTAGCTGTTTTGGAGATAGACCCCGGGACAAAATAGGTCTAAAAAAAGAGACTTTGATGGCCTACCAAATTGTTAAACTTAAACATAGATTTCATAAAACCGGTTTCGTACTCTACTCGCCAAGCCTTTTTCAACGATACAGCTCAAGAGTAGATGAAAAATAAAACATATTTTGCTTCCCACTTACATGTATTGGTGCCCTCTTAATATTTTCATTTATATCATATGAATTAACATTTTTGTCTTTGGGGCATAGTTTAACATATTCTATGATAATTTGAAGTCATTTGCTTGTATGGTTTGGACAGACGGATGGACAGGCAAAATACTAAATTGTCCAAGTAAACTTAAAGATCTCGCCTCGCTCGATCAATCATAGAGTATATAGAATGTGGAGTGTGCAGACTCCAGACGCTGATATAACTACTCTAATATCAACACTAAAAATTCAAAATTGTTTATTCACATGGGCCCCAAAGAGGCAATCATAAAATTCAATGCCTCTACTGTCAGACTCATTATTGTGTAAAATCAAAAATTTAATTCACTATTAAAATCAAAGTTCTCTGTCTACGAAGTGCATGGAGGAAAATAAAACCTTAGAGAAATGTTCCTCAAAATCAAGACCCCCAGCACATACATTATACAAAAACCCCACTCCATTACTATAAAGAGTCTTAAGTTATCTTAGGTGGTTCAGCATTATGTCCGTCCATCTGTCAGAGGCATCTAAACTCAGAGCGAATAACTTCAAAATCTCTAAGAATATGTAAAGCTGTACTCTAAGCCACAAAGTGGACTTAAAGTTATATAACCAGAGAACTTGTCAAGACGAATCAAACGAGCCGAAACTCGATGGGGTTGCGTCGTTTCACTACAGAGTTCCTATGACCACATTCCAGCTCCATTATCAGACCCTGGTTACCGTTGAAAGACTAACTACTCGTCAAGACGATTCAAATGAGCCCAAACTCGATGAGGTTGTGTCGTTTCATTGCGAAGTTCCTTTGGCCACCTTCCAGCTCCATCATCAGATCAGCACCATGTCATCATAATATTGTATTGTCACGCGATTTTCACATATTGTATGCAAAATTTCAGCTCAATCGGTAACCGGGAAGTGAATCAAATTTAATTAGCAAGATTTGATTACAAACATCAGTACAGGTTAAACAAGTAAAAATTTTCTGAAGTCGGGTGCTAAGTTACATAGCTTTCTATGCTCTGCATATATATACTTATTCGTCAAAGTGTTTTACTGTACTCTTGTCAAAACTGCTGCAGATTTGTCTTGTTTCGGCAGCTCCTTCCTGGCAGCTCGATTCTTCAAGACCAAATGGCTTGTTTCAGTAGACATTTGAACAAGTTTGAATAGAATAGAATATATGTTTATTGTATAAAACTGTGTACAATGTTCTTATATTATATTATTAATAGTGAATCATCAGTCTTCCCATTTCGGGCGTACAATAATATCTTAATTTACACATTAAGCTTAAAATTAGATAAAAAAATATATTTAGGTATGTACATTTTCATCATAATAGTTAGAGGATAATTTGAAGACATAGATAATTATTAATAATACAATTAAAAGAAAATAAAATTACATATCATAATATTGAAATGCATAACCTAGCCAATTTACCTAGCCTAGTTAGAATTAGCGTGACTTACGCGTTGTCGATGTCTAGATCGACGATTGTTTCGGCTTCATTCGGAAGCCTTCTTAGTTTGCGAATTCTAGATAATCGCCGCCTAGCTAGTTTAATACCATTTCAAAAAAAAATGTATCAATTTTCACCTTATATAAGTAAAATTCTTGATTAAACTAGCTATCAAATAAAAAAATCTACATAAAAATCGATTCATCAATTATAAGCTACGATGCCCGACAGACAGGTATAATTTTTACAAAAAAGGCATACTACATCTTCAGCTGCATCATCGCTTTCAACATTTACGAACGTAATAATTTAAACACAAGCAAAGGTCCGACTTCACCGCTTTATCTTCGGAACCCTTGATTAGAAAGAGATAAAGAAAGAAATTAATTAAGTACGAATTATTGAGGATAACTCAGAACTCTGGCCAGATCTTGATTACATTTAAATAGGACCACATGGGAAGCATCACCTTTCAAATAAAAAAGAATGATAAAAATCGGTTCTCCTAGAAAGAAGTTATGAGGTAACACATAAAAAAATACAGTCGAATTGATCCTCCTCCTTTTTTCTGAGTCCTTTAAATATCAACCAAATCAGTCGAGCTATTTTCTATTTGTTGCGAGACTAAAACGGCAATCGATTTCTATGGATCTAGATAGATGGTCACCACGTTTTAGTAGATGTATATACTTATATACAATTATGTGAGGCACAATCTATTTAGCATTTAAACTGCTACAAGGCTAGAGGTCGCGAAGGCAGCAGGCTGTGACAATGCTACGAAACGAGCTGCAGTATTGATTTAAAGTGAAACGTTCGTGTTTTGCGTTCTATGTCTGTTTTCTGTGTTCTGCAGACGGTATCGAACAAGACAGTTTTTAAGGAGGTCATATATCACTTTGACCTGGCATAAAGACATTTATGTAAAAAGTTTAAATACTAACTAAAAAGTTTAAGTAATTACTAAATTAAAAAACATAAACGGCGGGTGACCAATCTTTTTTAAATCCGAATTCCTAAAATAGGACATGGAGTTTTGCCGCGAAAGTGAAAAAACGGCGCTGTTGATTTTGTATAATTTTCCAAAACCTGTGATTCTTGGAGTGTTAACGTGTAATAATGGTGGATTATTAACCGATACTTAGTAAACGTGCATAATTGTTATCTCGAATATTTTTTGAGTGTGTTACCTTATATACCTCTGTCTTGTGATCCGATTTTGATGATTTTCATCAAACTTAGCTAATAACACTCGACCAAGTCACGTAACATAGATGTTTGAAAGCTACGATGGCAGTTGATGGCACAGATACATCAGTTTAGTTATAACACCCCTCTTTTTACGTCGGGAATAAATAAAGAATCCACGTTACAGAGGTTGAGCAAATTCATATGTAAACCAACAGGGGAAACTCCGGAAAACATCATAATTGCCTGTTTCGGAATAGGCACACGACAAACTATCTAACACACTATCTATATAACTAACTATACACTATCTAGCACACGACTAACTAGGGGTTTGAAAGCTTTTCTGTCAGTTTCCCCGAACTGAGATCTCGCGATACATTTTGCCTAATAGATAAAAACTATTGAGGTTGCGCTATAGATAGTATGTTAAATAGTTTGTCGAAGTAAAGAGGGTACTGGAATTAGTTGGAAGTCCTAGTCTTCGTTGTTTAGTTTCATTGTACTTAAAATATCCTTAAGTTTAAGACGAACATGGTTCGAGTCCTAGTAACTGAGCCTAACTTTTGTAAATGCGTCAACTGAATTAGTTAAGCGATCCCAAGAGTGATCTGAAACTTTAATGCAGACGCAAACTTTGCTGGAAATAATATTTCCTCAAACCCAACCCCAGCCATTTCCATACCCCGAAAAACCTAATAAACTTCTAAAACCGTTCTAAAAATCCCGAAAACTTATATCACAAAAGATTTTTGCAACGCTCCGGTGGAATTTCGCAGACTTTTCCCGCGAAAAAACCGCTTTGACAGCGAAAAAGGCGGGAACGGCCGCCATTACGGCCAAGTGACGCCGTGGCCGGCGGTATATAATTGGGCGAGCGCTGTGGACAGATTTTAATAACGTTAAACCAGGAGTTATGGGTGTTTCGTCTTGTATTTGCGGGAAAGACAACATTTTATACCTTGAGTTATTGATATTAAATTCGAGGGGTGACTCAGCTCAGCTGGTTTATGTTGATGAAGCTGGAAATTCTTTGAGGGTATTTTCATATTTTGTGCTTTTCATAAAACGTAAGTGATATTAGAAGTTCTTCGCACAACGCAGGCCTTGACTGAAATGATGTGTTTCTTTGAAGAGGATTAGGAAAAAAATGTTTTTGCATCTAACATGATTGTGTTACGTGTTATATATTTTATGATCTACCAACTGCCTATGTTTTCGAAAACCTACGTGCATGCAAATATAATTTACGGTTTCTATCGAATTATGGATAAGGTCTCTAATAAAGATGCGGCCTGGGTAAAAAAAACAAAATTTTAATGAGTCCGTCAGTTCACTATCAAAAAATATTGGACATGTATTTATTTATTTTGTCAATGAAACAAAAATTACACTCAGATCGGTGCACAAGTCACTTTTACTTCACATATGCAATCAGAACCAGAAACACAAATTTCCCTTGGGTAGAATACTTTTGTTTACGCCGGAAATCGAACCCGATACTCCCAACTAAGCCAACGAGCACTTATTAACAACGCATAGCAAACTTTTTGACGCTTTATCTCTTGATATGTGAAACATTTTTAGGCACTTTTAAATTATCCCTGTTTAGAAGGCGAAGCACTCCCAACTAAGTCAACGGGTTGTTTTTATTAATAATCAGCAAACTTTTGATTTTTTTTGTTTCTATATGTGACACATATTTAAGGCATTTTCAACTTAAAATAAAAACATTAATCAACGTTTAATTTCTCCAATATACCTCTAGCCACATATACGGAACCGTTTAAGGGTTTTACCTCCCCCCAGGGTTCCACCAGGTTAAGAAACGCCGGTCTAATTCAAACATAAGCAAGTTATTCCTAAGCCAATTGCGTCCCGCGCCTCGCTACTCTACGCTTCCGCAGTAATATGGCACGCTACAGTTCGATAGCAGTAAGTTAACTTATCACGATTGTTAATTATTTAGACGATCTAGTTAGCGCAGTAGGTAAAAGAAAGAAAATACATTTATTCATGAAAACACTTAATGTTACATTATTAACACAAAACAATTATTATATATGCATAACAATCTAAACATCTTCATGACGTGAAAAAATACAGTATGTCGTAAAGACGCACTATAAAAGTGAATCTTTTGTATTGCAGGGAAATATTTTAATTATTCATCACAGTGTTTACCCCCACCACTTCTCATCACACAAAAAGGTTGCGGATCAGAATTTCAAATCCCCAAAATTAGAATTTGCATTTCAAAGTACTGAATCATCGGTCCAGAGCGGCTTGGGACCTATCCCAACACACAACTGGACCGACCGACAAACACACATTCACTGTGATACACACTACAAACGTATAACTAGCACCCCTCTTTCTCCGGTTTTAATTCGCATTCCGCACAAACTTGTGTGTATATAATTCTTGTCTTAGAAAGTTGAGTTTAACGGATTTTTCTCATTTGAATTTGTTTAGTCTTCTGCGAATAGTGGTAAATATTAATGTTTAACGTCGGGTCGGTCTGTTGTTTGATAACGAACCGAACACCATCCCTTATAGGAAAAATTTAGGGAACCGGGGAATCCAGTCGTTGAAGCACCTAGTAATTTTCCCTCCGACTCTGATTCTAGATGATACGTCCGGGTCACCACTTTGGGAACCCTGAAAATCTAGTCGTGGAAGCACGCCCGTGGTTTCCCTCTAACTCTTTGCTTCTATATGATACATCAGCGTTACCACTTTGGAAAACCGGGGAATCAAGTCGTGGTTTCTCTCTAACTCTTTTCTTCTATATGATACGCCGGGGTCACCACTTTGGGTAACCGGGGATTCTAGTCATGGAAGCACTGCGTGGTTTCACTCTTACGCTTTGCTTCTATATGATGGGAGAGAGGAACGTATCGAAGGAAACGTCCGGAATAAAATTCTGGGATCGTTATAATATCGAAACACCGTTAATGAACACTAATCACATTTGTAGACCATAAAATATTAGTTTATCAGATTAGCTAGCTCTCGTCATAATAAAAAAACACCATCTCATCTTTTTGCCGGAAGTTCTTAGTTCTGACAGCATCCCCAGTAAACCCAGGGGAAGAGGCAGACCGTCAGCCACGTGGTGGGTCAATTTGGAGAAAGAGTTGAAGAGCCTTAACACAGATCAGAACCAACCACTGCCTACCCAAGATCGCATATCCTGGCGCAGAGTTACGAGGAAGCCCGACCCCAGATGAACTGAGAAATAAGGAGCAGAAAGAAGGATGAAAGTTCTGACAGGTGACAGTGACAATACCCTGCAATAGTGATGACCGAACTCTAGTGTTTTGACACCAAAGATAGTAGCGATTCTCCGCACGTCGTGTCGAACCTTCCCAATAAACTGATCTACTGCAGCCCCCTGTACGTGAAAAGGGTTTTAATTTAGGTACGGACGCGAAGGGCCCGAACTCCTTTGTTGTATTACCGTTGCTTACTCTATTCCATTTTCCCTACAAAACAGGGTCTGGGCGAATCGAGCGAAATATTGTTTGAGGTAGTGTTCTCGAAATGGGCGAGATAAGGTTAATGATAATAAGTTTTTTGTCTAAGCTTTTATTTAAGCTATCTAACGTTTATACCTATTTTGCTAAGTCATTTCAGTTGAGATTGAGATATTTGATGAACAAATATATTGATCAGGTACTAGCGGCGCCCCGCGGTGTTACGCGCTGTGTCGAGATAAAAAGCCTATGTGTTAATCCAGGTACCAAATGGTGTTTCGGATGTTGTCCTTCCAAGCCTGGCCCCTAGTTACCGCTCTCGATCATATCATCACATACAAACGGGTGCAATATTGGATATCTTGAAGTGCTTCACTTTTACAGAAGGTTGGCAGTCGTCCCTTTTAACTGACTTCACAAAAAGGAGGAGGTTCTCAATTCTACTATTTTTTTTATTTACTTCTTTCTGATGGGTAAACGTATTTTGATTTTTTTTATTTGAATAGTGGTGCGTCCCTTATGGTCTTGTGGTCCAATTTAAATTTGATCAAGATCTGATCAGTTTTTGAGTTATCCTCAATAATGCGTATTTAATTCATCGAATCAGATCATGCTTTGCTTGCGTTTAAATTATGGTTTAACAAAATAATATAAACATTAATTAGAAAAAAGTTATAATATAGCCAATTCCTAGTTGCACCTCCACGTGGTCCCCCTGGTAATTTTGGAGACCGGTACAATAGTGTGATTCTCACCTATTGTACCGCTCTCCATAGGCCAACGTAACAAGGAAGAAAACTCGCCAAGCCGCACTGGCCAGCGTGGCGTTTTATGGCCAAAACCCTCTCATATGACAAGCAAAAATCGGCGTCCAGCGGCATATTGTTAGCATTGCGGGTCGAACCTGGACAAGACTAGCACAGGTCCGAGGCGAATGGCAGAATATGAGAGAGGCCTATACCAAGCAGTGGGATCAAAAGGGCTGTGGATGATGATGATGATGATAGTATAGAAGACACAACAACTCTCACAAAACTCTACAACCTCTCACATTTATAATATTACTGTAATAGTAAGATTTACTAGGATGGTGAAAAACTTATAGGTAACAAATAATTTAAGTAGGTCAGCAGAATGGATTCACCTATAGTACGTATAACGATGCGTACATACTCGGAGTTCGATTTTCGACGTTTGTTACCTCAGAGTAGTGTGGGTTGAAAATTCTTGAATAACTGTCAGTGCAATGAGCATATTCTAGTCCTAGCATGTTTACCACCCTCTACTACATCATCACTTCCCAATAGGTTAGATAGTCGTCAAATGCTTGACGACCCAGTTGGCGCAGGGGACAGGTGTCCGCCCTCTGCGCCGTGGGGCCTGGGTTCGATTCCCGGCACAAATTCCTTCCCAAGGGATATTTGTGCTTCTGGTTCTGGGTGTAATGTGTGTGATGTGAATGTTTCCGTCACCCACGATACAAGTCTTTGAACTTAGTGTGGGCTGTGAATGTGAATGCGTTTGTTTGTTTGTTATAAGAAAAAAACTGCAAAACAGATTACTTTAGAACAAAAAATTGTTTTTTAATTGTTTTATAATAATACTATTTGCAATGTGCTATGTTATTGAATAGTTATAAATTGTAAATATTATGACAGAAGAAAACAGTATTTTAGGTATAGATAATTTTACGCATCTTCACTTTCCATCAGGTGAGATAGTGGTCAAATGCTTGACTATCTAGCATAGAAAAAAGAAAAAGAAGATGTCTTAATTATGAATGTATCTAGTCTAATTCACTCGAAGCGTTTCGCTTATACGTACTGCGAAATTTATTAAGGAATAAACTCTTTTCGTATCCTCACTTATGACTTTTTAAAGAGTTATCCACTGCCTCCAATGGATATTACTCAACGTAGGTATAAATCGAAATGTAACAGTACCTACACATTATAGTAAACCCTGCGTTCTAATTCTAAATTTCGATTTCTCTGTCTGTGTGCGTGATTCGATCATTACAGTCATTTGCAGCTAAATACCCGATCTTGATGATATTTAGTAGATAGTTCAAGGACAGCGTAGACTTTATCCTGATCCATCATCATCGTCAATAACGCGGAACAAGCTAGACAAGCGAGACACGGCTAGTAAATTAAAAATGATCCAATCGTAACAAATGAGTAATCAAAAGATACAATTTAACATCTCATACGATTCACGTCGAAAATAGTCTCGGTAACCCACCCCTAATACAGTCAAGGACTTTTCCCGCCAACAGTAACGGTTTTTTCTCAACGGAAGCGGAATCGGCAGATTCGGAATTCAAATTCGAAATTGGAACGGGTAACGTAACGCTGACGCTCGCCGAACGTTTCAGTTTCGGGTAGACGGCTTTTCTACGACTTCCGGTGAATTGTTTTCTTTATAAGTCCGGAAGTTTATTGGATGGTGGAAGTTTTGTCTTATAAAATGTCGTGACGTTTTGTCAGAGCTCCTCACTTTTAGGTACGGTCATAAATGGCGGAGTTTGAGCTGATGTATAATTTTATTCTTGTTTTAATTTGTGGAGTCTGGAGGAGGCTTTTGTAAAACGGAGAGTCGTTCATGCTCATAATGACAGCCACTCGCAAAATATCAACCTTTTATAATACGAGTATAAATTTATCAACACGCCAACTTCTTAATTCGCTGTGTTCCTAATTTTTAACAGAGTTCAAAAAAGGGAAGAGGTTCTCAATTCGACTGTTTTTTTATGCGTGTAACCTCAGAACGTTTGCCTAATAATAACCATGAATATAACCGAATCGTGATCTGTAATAGAAGGGTCACATTAAGTCTCTGACAGTCTCATGGATGGAAGAAAAAGTGCTGAACACCCGATTTGACCTAGTAAATTAGAGATCTAGCTAAGCACACCAAGAACTTAGATATTTTTTGTTGACGTTATCTCAAATTAGAATTCAGTGTGGCATGTTTTATTGACACCAGAATTGTTATTATTAACAGTATTTGAACTCGAATGTACTGCTAAACTTCGGAGTGGTGATAGCTCCGTCCTGTTAAGTCGTCTCCCGATCAGGTATCGTAATTTCGAATGCTAATTGAAAGAAAGAAAATATAAACATAAACGCTTTCACACTCACAGCCAACCACTTCAATTACATGTATCGTGGGTGCCGAATTGTGTTTGCCTGGATTGCTACACCCTATACTGAAAAAGAATCTTAGTTTACCCCCAAAAAATATTTTTTACCTCTATAAAAAAATTGTGAGGGTAGAGGCCTGAAAACCGTTTAGTGATAGGACTGTATTTAAAATTTAATGTTTTTCTTCTCTACAAAATGGAATAAAATGTTGTCTAATTTTTCCTTATCTTTATTCATAACTATAGAGCAGAATACTAAGACAAAAGGTAACGTTTCGTTTGAACGAACCTTTTCTAGAATGTTCCCTAATAACGTAACCTTGTTAAATGAACACTCCTTAAAACTGAGAAATATTCTTCTCAAGGAAAAAATAGTAATACACTCGAGGTAGGGCTATTTGCTAACCTTTCATTGAGTTAGTGAGCATGGACGAGGAGCTCTAGTCCACTAATTAACAAGAAGCACCGTCCTTTTCAACGGGTCCAAGTCATAAACATTAAGATGTACGGGCCAATTGCCTATATTTGCTAAAACTAAACCTAAAACTATACACATATGTACATTAAAGACCTAAGTTACCTCAAGCAAGGCAGCAAGCTTATAGTTAGGTCAAGTGCTCAAGCCCACTACCAGTGGGTAACGTTCCCATCATGCTGACGGCATTGGCTCGCTGAATTGCAATGCTAATACGTTGAGCCAAATAAGTACCAGCATTATGATCACGCGTCGCCTCAACCAGGCGCTCTGATAGATTTTTGAAAAAAGAATGAGCTCCCGGTCCCCACATAAACTGTAATACTTATACAGGTGATGATGATACCGAAATGTTAATAGATGGATCAACGTCGGGCCTCACACACTGCACGATACTTGTTACTTAGCGATCTCTGCGTTAAATAACAAGATAAGCAATTTGAAACCTTCGTGCACACTGTTTTAGGTCTCTAGGACTTGTGATAGCGTTTCTATTGATAGGATCGACACGAAGCGTCTATGTTTTTGGTTAGGAAGAAGGTCATTAGAATATTCTTTGGCTTGGCTTCATATATTTATCTAGAATATTTTTCGGCCTCTCTAAATTTGTTGGGTTAACAGATTGATAAAAAAAATATTTATTTTTTCGCCAGACACTCCAGAGATTTCATATAAGCTTTCATTTAGTTTCACCAGTCCAGTTATCTGTCGGTCTGTAATCAAATCTTGCAAGCTAAATTAGACCCGCTCCCGATGTCCGATTGGACTCAAATTTGGTGTACATATGTATTTTCGGTGATAATACAATGATATGGTACCATGGAGCTGGTCTGATGATGGAGATCGAAACTTCTGAACTAAACAAGATAAACCCATCGAGTTTTGCTCGTTTGATTCGTGTTGCCAAGTTCTCTAGTTATGTAACTTTTAGTCCTTTTTTATTTACAACCGGTAAAAGCTTGATTTAAAAACCTTTATTAAGTATTACTTTTTTTTATTACATATAATAATTATGGTTACGAAATATTACGCATAAACAAGGGATTGTTTCTATTTTTGTATATCGCAAGAGTTGGTTAGTGCCTACTAAAATAGCTCTTAGATCTTATTACTTACACCACACCATCTTACCTACTACATATTTGGACCACACGCGTTCCTAAACAGTGATAATCGAATCAATGGATGTTTTGAACAGTTTGAAGTGCTAATTGCTACAAACGATGATGGTGTTTGTCTTTTACAAGTTTTCCAAATTGTTTTGATCAATAGACCGGAGTTAACAAGAGTGTAACGACTTTGCTACCTACTGCGTTTGAAAATAACCAACGCGTAAACAAGGTACTATACAGGGTTATAGCTTAAGTAAATATCTTGGGGCTGAATCCAAAACTATTTTTAACCGACTTCAAAAAATGGAGGTTCTCAATTCGACTATATTTTTTTTTATTTATGTCGCCTCTGACCTTTTTTCTAGGTTAACCGATTTTAGTGATTCTTTTTTATTTGTAAACTGGTGTAATGTGGTCCTATTTAAATTTTATCAAAATCTGACCAGTATTTTTTGAGTTATCCTAATTAATGCGTATTTAATACATTTAATATGAAAAAAAAAAACCGACATCTCCGCTTTATCTTCGGAATCCTTGCCAAAGATAAAGCGGTGATGTCGGTTTTCTTAAGCATTACGTTTAAATTATTTATTTACGTCAACGTTTCGTTTAAGTTGCATTGGCTATGGTCTCGAGAAGACTGAAAAATAGTATCCCGAGATGTTACCTAAACTATGTGTTCGAATTGTGAGAAAAAATAGTTATATAATACAGGGTTATTTGTAAAGTACCAGAAAGCTCTCGGACCCTTGTTTTAACCCTAGCTTAGTAAGTTCTAAGACTTTGTTAATAATGCTATATTTTCCGTTATAATTGATGATTTATTCTATACAATTTAAAACCTGTAACAAAAAGACGACCCAGTTGGCGCAGTGGACAGGTGTCCGCCCTCTGCGCCGTGGGTCCTGGGTTCGATTCCCGGCAGGAGCACAAATTCTATTGGATATTTGTGCTACTGGTTCTGGGTGTAATGTGTGTGTGTGATGTGAATGTTTCCGTCACCCACGATACAAGGCTTTTTGTGGGGCTGTGAGTGTGAAAGCGTTTGAAGCGTTTGAATTTGAAAAAGGTGTAGCAACACTTGGTGGTATGTATGTGTATCGTGCCAGAAATCGTCTGCTGGAGAACGAAAGTCGAAATCGGAGATATTTGTTTTCCATACAAAAATTTTAAATTATATTTTTTCTTATTACACCTTTTTGGTACACATTCTATAATGAGTAATTGTTGAAACTGTAATATGCACGCCAAAGCCAGTTGACACTTGACATCTTAGAGGCTTAGACTTAACAGAGAATATAATTATTATAGATAGTATATTTTAAAATTAATTTGAAAAATCATAAAACGACGGCAAAAGACCCGATGGTATGACACTCATTCATTGGAAGATGGGTCGGCCTTTAGTGTGGAATGCCACGTGTGTTGACACTTTGGCGCCATCCCATCTTCCTGAAACCACGCTACAAGCTAGTGGCGCTATGGCAGCTGAATCTCAAACGGCGCAAGTATTCAAAACTTGAAAAACGTTTTATATTTGTGCCGTTTGGGGTTGAGACGCTAGGCCCATGGGGACCGGGTTGCATTAGAAATTTTCCAAGATTTGTCTAAGAGACTGATTGATTCGGCACATGACCAAAATGCTCTGTTTTATTTGGAACAGAGGATAAGCCTTGCTATACAGCGTGGTAATGCAGCAAGCATTTTGGGAACTTTGCCGAACATTAAAGATCGTCTAAACCATCTTTAACCTTTTTTATAACTTGAATATGTATATTGTAAAACTAGGTATTTGCAATAGCCATACCACGAAAGAGGTTGGTCTCAGTAATGTATAAATAAAAAGAATACTTAACAACATTAGACAAGCAATTTCGTAACATTTTAATTAAATGTTTATTGAATATCTAAATAGATTCACTCACGTACAGACTGGAAATTCTATTTATGTAAACTGGGTACGAAAGATACAGGCCATACCTAGTTTTGGGCCCACTTATTTTACTGGGCACTATATTGTACTATGTATTTCTCTTTCATTAAATAAATATTAATTCGTTCATTCATTCAGTGGTTGGAATGATCTCGTGCATGCTCAACTGATTCGTGACGTCAGTACATACGTTTTTGTTGTCAATGATAGGTCAATTTTAATTTACGGCAGTCGGCAGCCCGTGACATACACAATTGGAGTGCGGAAGAACGCCAGAAAGGCCGTGTTTAAAAATGTTGCCAATTTCAAATATTTCTTTTGATATGAAATGTAAAGTTTTTATGAAAAAAATATCTTTTGGCAATGTTATTGCCTAAATAATCGATTAAATGCATAACAAGTAATACTTTAAAAAGTTTTTAAAATCAAACTTTTACAGCTTTCAATGAAAAAGGACTTAAAAGTTATATAACCAGAGATCTTGTCAAGACTAATCAAACGAGCCTAAATTCGATGGGTTTATCTTGTTTGTTCAGAAGTTCCTATGGCTATCTTCCGTCTCCATCATCAGACTAGCTCCATGATACGATATCATTGTATTGTCACCGCAGAAACATAAGTAATTCCAAATATGAGTTCAATCGGACCTCGGGAAGTGGGTCTCATTTAGTTTGTGAGATTTGATTACCTACAGACCGACAGACAGACAACAGGACTGGTGAAACTAAATAAAAGTTTGTAAAAGGATATGCAAATTTCTATTATGGCACATTTACATTAATGCCATTACTTTTGCCATGTCAGTTATAAAATCACGACATTTTGAACCTATTTTTCAGAAACTGGCCAAACATTGTATTTTCCGTTTTGAAATATAAACTAGGAAACAATACACGTATGCGAGGGCTGCCAATCCTATCGGAGGCTGCAGCAACTCAATATTTGAGCAGCTGTGTCTACGCCAGGCGAAAATGTTATTTTTATGCGACCTACATGGAAATGTCGATGCCACCCCAAGCTAGGGCGGGGAAAACTTTATGAAACTCTTATCGGTGGTCTCGGTGACTTTATTTTATACGCGATTTTATTTTATAACAAACGTATATTTTTTGGACAAATCTATTTGTTAATTTTTTACAGAATTATAAGTAATTTCAATCAAAATCTTTTGAATACTAAACATACTGAAACTTAAAACTATCGTGAGTATTACACATAATTTACGTTGTATAGGGCTTAAATTCGTCCCGAATCTAGTCGACTACAAATTATGTTGATTTTTTTTAAAACTAAACATACTATTAATTACAAAACAATAGTATTTTTAATCTGTGTTATTATTTACATTTATTAAATGATCATTTATTGCTACCGTAATGAAAAGCCAGAAGAAAAAGTGTTTAAGCCGTTAATTATACGTCTGATTCTCACAAAAAACTCAAAAGAAAAATCATTACGCTTTGAAAATCATTCGTCAAAGGCAAATCATCGAACGTTTTTAATCGATATCCACATCGAAATTGCCCAACCCTACGCTAGAAAATTTACCCTTTCCGCGCTCGGTGCGCCCTCCCGAACACGAATTTGTATCTTAATACGAACCTCCTCTATTATTTAACGAATATTATCATAAATTCGTAAAGGGTTTGAGCTTGCAGTATCCCTTTACTGGTTGTTTTTGACGCACTGGTCACTCCACTTGTATTATTTCTGATGATATTAGATTGATTGTACTGTTGTTAATTAATTCACTATAAATACTTAACATTTTCAGCCACCTGATGCAAGAACAGAAACAGTAAAGTGGTAGCAACTTTACTAGAACTTCTATTAGAGTTTTGGAGCAAAGTCGAAAATCACGTTTTTTCTAACTTTGTTTGATTTGCCTACACTTATGCACGTTTATTAAGTATCTGTTAATGGTTAATAATCCACCAATATTACGCATTAAAAAATCACAGTTTTTTTTCTTTTAATTTTGGCTTGGCAATCTTGTGCATTTAGCCAGTGTAAAGTTATAATATATTTCAAGTGTATTTCATATTAAAAGTCCTAGTCACAGTCGTAAGAGTCAAGGTCCAGTCATTATCAAGTCATGTCCTAGTAAAGTGGTAGAAACTTTACTAGAACTTCTATTGGAGTTTTGGAGCAAAGGCAAAATTAACGTATTTCAACTTGGTATCATGTGCCTACACCAGGGGTCGGCAACCTGCGGCTCGCGAGCCACATGCGGCTCTTTGGATGTGAAGCTGCAGCTCTTTAGTTCCATACGCAAAGATTATTTATTTTATTAAAAATATAAAACATTTAAAAATCGTTCTGAATCGATAAACGAGGATTAGGCACCATTTATATCTCTCAGCCACTTTTATTGTTACACGCTTTTCACTGCACCCCTCCAAAGTGGCAAAAAAATTTGGGCTCTTTAAAAATTTTGAAAATTTGTTAATTGTAATTTTTGACTCTTCCGACTCAAAAGGTTGCCAATACCTGGTCTACACTTATGCACGTTTACAAAAAATTACGATTAATCCACCATTATTACACATTAACACTCGAAAAAGCACAAGTTTTGTAAAATGATACAAAATCAACAACGCCATATTTCCACTTTCGCGGCAAAACTCCAATCACAGTTTTTGGAAAAATATACAAAATCAACAACGCCATATTTTCACTTTCTCGGCAAGAGACATCACAGAACACACAGAAAACATCGAGTAGGGTATCAAAATGAAGGAACTAAAAGGGGATTACTCAAAAGTAGGTTCACATTTATCGCAGAAGGAGTAATTTGAATTTATAGTACATTGAGTTATTTAATGTTAATTAAACATAAATACAACCATTTTTGATTTAGAGGCTTTATTGATAGACTTGGAATCTGCTGAACATATTTAGTTTAGTAATGTCTTAAAATTATCCCCCAACTAATTTTGATCATCATTATCCAGTTATGTAAGTTCGATTGCCTCCAGAACTCTCTCATACTTAACATCAGGTGAGATTGTGGTCAAATGTAAACATGTCTGAGAAAAAATAAACAAACTAAATAAATGCTGGAACTCGCATCTGTATTAGTTATACATGATCTGCCCGTTGGCTTTGATGGTTGCGCGTTTTTTTTGTATGCAGAGAAAAGCGGTTGCAAAGTCACGCATTTGAGAAGACATTTTTGGTATCGCCTTGTACTAATGCCAGATCAAACCCAAAGTAACTAAACATAACCTATAAATAACAAATCGAAATTATATAATGCGCGTGGCAGCCAGCTTACAAATCAAATGTTTAGCATAAATATACAATAATATGAGTTCGCGCGGTACGGGCGTGATCACAATGCCAAGTTAGTAGTCAAAACTTGATGTCTGCTCTCCAAAGAGTACAATTATGTGTTGGAAACCTTCGTTACGGGTTTTGGCGCGAAACTGAAAAAATGGCGTCGTTGATTTTGTTTTATTTCCCATGACTTGTGTTTGAGTGTTAATGTGTGATAATGGTGGATTATTACCCGTTAATACTTAGTGAACGTGCATTAGTGTAGGCAAATCATACAAAGTAGAAAATCGTGATTTTCGCTTTAGCTTCCAACCCAGTTACAAGTCATCAGATATACCAACCCAGTTACAATTACAAGTCATCAAATGTACCAACCTAGTAAAAAATACTTCGATACTTTAGCTTTATCACATCTTTCTGAAATACAGAATGAGGTTGTGGCGCCGCAGCAACTTCGGCAAAGCACCGCAATCGGCGAAAATAAGGAAACCTCGGCAGTGGTTACCTATTTGAGCCGTTTGGTGTTGTGACACTGGGGACCGGGAGCTCATTCTGTTTTAAAAAATCTATCAGAGCGCCCGGTTGACGCGTGATCAAAATGCTGGTACTTATTTGGCTCAACGTATTGACATTGTAATTCAGAGAGGTAATGACGCCAGCATGATGGGAATGGTACCCACGGGTAGTGGGCTTGAGCACTTGAGTTACGTATAAGATTGATGCCTTGTGGTAACTTAGGTCTTTGCTGTATAGGTTCATATGGTTTTAGGATATATAGGCAATTGGCCCGTAGATGATGTAAAATTTAAAAAAGTGAAAATATACCATAAGTAGGAAATATCAAGAAAATTGAGGCTGTAAGACGAGCGTCTGATTTTTTTGCATGAAAAAAAAATATCCTTCAATCAACGAATGAACCAAATTGTCTCTTTCAATTACTTACTTAAACTGAAGCGCTAAGAGCACTCAAACTAAACACCGTCAACAATGATTTGTCCACTCTAGCAACATCGAACGTTCCGTTCGAAAATTGAACTAATTACGACGACGGCGGGAAAAGTCGGGATTTTCGAACGCAAAAAGAAAGATGGCGGCCTAGATTTTTCGTTTTTAATTATCGCCTCACTGGAGGGCTTCTAAATTGGAGTGCTCTTTGCTGAAAGTAAATGGAGAAAAAGGAATGGGGCAATCAACACAAGCCTGGGGATAATTGATTTTAATGGAGAAAAAGGCAAGTGTTTATTGTAGTATAAAATAAGACAAAATATTGTAATGTAAAAAAAATATTAAGCGCAAGCAAAGCTTTAAAAAACCGACTTACCGCTTATCTTTGGACCCCGTGATCAGATTTATTCATGTGTGCATGAATTAATCTTCGGCCGCATCATCACTTTCCATCAGGAGAGATTGTGGTCAAATGCTTGCCTATCAGGCATAAAAAAGCAAAAAATATATTAAATACGTATTATTGAGGATAACTAAAAAACTACTGGTCAGATCTTGGTAAAATTTCAACGGGATTACACGGGAAGCACCAGCTTTCAAATAAAAATAGAATCATCAAAATCAGTTCACAGTAAAAAGGTCTGAGTTTTAAAAACAAATTACAGGCCCATTGAGAACCTCCTCCTTTTTTGTAGTCCATTTATAATGGGTCTCCTTCACTGATTGATTTTATTTTAAACATATACGTAGGTAACTAAGGTAATCCCGCGATAAATCTGCTGATGACGTGAGTGTTGTGTGTCGTGACAATTATTTCTCACAAGACCAAGTGCGGGTAGTTGGAGACAATACTCGCCCTTTCCCACGCTGACACCCGCATTCTCCAGTCTTCTCGAGACCATGGCCAATGCAACTTGGCCGAAACGTCGAGGTAAATAAAAATAGTTTTTTAGCGCAATTAAGTCCCGCGATATTACCTAAACTACATAGTTTAGGTAATATCTCGATTCGAACACATGTTCGAATCGCGAAAGTTTAAAAATTACAAAGACAAACATATACTCTCTATGAGATGCCTCGTTTGTTTAGGCGAGTCGCTAGGAAGAGTTCTGGGTGTAAGACCTCTGGGTGTAATGAGTGTGTGATGTGAATGTTTCCGGCACCCACGATACAAGTCTTTGAACTTAGTGTGGGGCTGTGAGTGTGAATGCGTTTATAACTTTATTATCAGTGGCTGAAGTGTTCAAACGTAAACAAACGTATTCACACTCACATCCACACACTAAGTTCAAAGGCTTGTATTGTGGGTGCCGGAAACATCACACACACATTACACCCAAAACCAGAAGCACATAAATATCCTTTAGAAAGGAATTTGTGCTCCTGCCGGGAATCGAATCCAGGACCCACGGCGTAGAGGGCGGAGACCTGTCCACTGCGCCAACTGGGGTTACAAGCAAGCACTACCAGAGGACAGTTTTTCAAATATACGTATGACGACTTCCGGTATTTTTTGTAGTGACAATATGC
Source organism: Lomographa bimaculata (assembly GCA_948107665.1). NCBI lineage: Eukaryota > Metazoa > Arthropoda > Insecta > Lepidoptera > Geometridae > Lomographa > Lomographa bimaculata. The sequence goes on from OX403614.1 coordinate 6,770,368, forward strand.
TCTGTGGTTTTATTTTACCAACCTGACAATTATTTTGGCGCGAAAGCAGTACCCGCAGTCCGCAATGCCGGTAAAAGGTGTTGCCAGCTGTGTATTTTAAATTCTATTTATCTAGGACACGGATACAGAAACTGTTGAAACTTTGATAAGAAACAAAAGGCCTTCATAAAAATTATTATCTTGCCGAAAACAAGGTCTTATTTACGCTATAGGGACGAGCGGGGCTCTAAGTAATAGGGTAGGCTTTGTTAAGTAGTTTTTGGTACAGGGAAATTTAGAAGAAACTGGTTTTGCTTAAGGTGGATATAAACTAGAGCTAACTTGTAACACAATCGAAACAAAAAAAAACATGAGTTTTGCCGCGAAAGTGAAAAAATGGCGTTGTTGATTTTGTGTAATTTTCCAAAACCTGTGATTCTTCGAGTGTTAATGTGTAATAATGGTGGATTATTAACCGTTAATACTTAGTGAACGTGCATAAGTGTAGGCAAATTATACAAAATTGAAAAACGTGATTTTCGCCTTCGCTCCAAAACTCCAATAGAAGTTCTAGTAAAGTTTCTACCACTTTACTAGGGCATGACTTGACTATGACTGACTACTTGACTTTGACTGTGACTTGTGACTAAGACTTTTATTATGAAGAATAGAAATTGTTAATATTTGTTTAATATTTCGACTGAAGGACTATGCATCCATGGTCATGAAATAATAAAAAAAAAAAAATACATGCGGGGCAGTTGAGGACTGCCGATAGAAGTGAAAACTGTATAACTGTATACACAGTATACATATATCTCATGGGAAGCGTTCGGTGACGATGACTGGTCAGGACCTGAGAATTAAAGGTCCGTGGGGAATTTTTTAATTTTTATCCAAACGCTTAGTCGAGGCGACAAGTGACCAGAATGCTGGCTCTTATTTAGCACAAAAAATTAGCATCGCTATTCAACGTGGAAACGTAGCCAGTATTCTGGGCACTTTTGCTTTGGCAAGCGGTTTACAAAATTTTTGAGTACTATTTGTTTTAATCCCCTTTTGTAATCTTATCTGACATTGTTATTATAATAAAAAATTAAAGCAACGAAAAAAAATAAATAAAAAATATTACCAAGAAAAATGTTATAAGCAACTAACCTCAAACGTTTTACTTACTATAAGGCAGAATGTAGGCGTGATGTTTTAGTACGGGGCGAACTACTGTATCTTATACTAGCAGTGCCCGCGACTTCGTCCGCGTGATTGGACTTTTAGTAAGGATCCCTAATTTTTTTGAAAGTATAATATAGTCTATAGGCCTCGATTCTGATGTACACTCACTAAATTAAATTTAAACTATCCCTGTCTCTTACAAAATAGAAACACAAGACAGAGATAGCATGCATTTTAGTGCTGTCACGCTAGTTTATCAATTAAAATATGAACAGCAGAAGTAGAAAGGCGCTTGTTTTTAGTTAACACCAATACTCGACTAAGCTTGCATAGACATCTAAGTTCTGACTAACTTGACAGCACAGCAGTATGCTATCTCTGTCTTGTGTTCCTATTTTGTAAAAGACAGGAATAGTTTAAATTTAATTTAGTGTGTGACATCAGAATCGAGGCCATAGCCTTCCTCGATTAATGTACTATCCAAAACTGAAAGAATTTTTAAAATCGATCCAGCGGTTCCTGAGATAAGCGCGTTCAAAAAACAAACAAACTCTTCAGCTTTATAATCTTACTAATATTATAAATCTGAAAGTTTGTGTGTAAGTGTGTAAGTATATTTGTTCCCTCTTCACGCTTTAACAGCTGAACGGATTTAGATGAAATTTGGAATGTATATAGATTATACCTAGGATTAACACATAGGTTACTTTTTAGCTTGATAATAGCGGGCGAAGCCGCGGGGCACGGCTAGTATTAGTATAGATTCGTAGATAAAAAGAGAACAGAAAAAATAAAAGATAATATTAAACAGACCTAATTCCACAGGCCGAGGTCACGTCAAACAGTGATCTAGCAAAATACAAAACAATATAATAAAGAACGGAACGAACAAAGTTTTAGTAATAACGTTTAGTGCGGTTATTATTTCTATACGACGTTGTTTTGCCTGTCCTAAGACCAACTTAAATTATTTAGTTTTTATTATCTTGTACTATCTATTTAAACGCTTTCACACTCACAAACCAACACTGAGTTCTATGACTTGTGTCGTTAGTGCCCGAAACCTATAACATCACATACACAATCACAACCAGAAAAAAAAATTTTCCTTGGGGAGAAAACTTGTCCTCGATGACTTATGTCGAACATGAACGTTCACTATCTATTTTGTCCACCTGGGGGTAAATTTACAAAAAACTCTGAAACATGTTTTTCATCAAACATATTGATAATCATGAATCCGAAATTTCAAGTAATTAGGAACGAAATAAAAAATAAATAATGATATAAAATAATTCACCGCCTAACTTCCCTTAGGGTTTGATTTTTTCAAAAACGCTGAGACACGTCACGCCTATTGTGCTTAGAAATGTTAGGATTTACATTTCAAAAAACAATTGACGAGACATTATTACCTATTCATTGAAATAATTAAACGCAAGCAAATCTTAAAAAAACCGACTTCACCGCTTTATCTTCGGAACCTTGATCAGATTTAAATGGGACCACATGGAATGCACCAGCTTTTAAATAAAAATTAAATAATCATCAAAATGGGCCCACTACGAAACAAATTATGAGGTAACTTTTTGAAGTCGATTAAAAACGTGAACAATACATATACATTAATACATTTATCTATTGACACATTATTTTTAAAATTCATACATTCGACTAGAGTACCTCCTCCTTTTTTGTGAAGTCGTTAAAAAAATACAGTCGAAAATTTCCTCCTGTTTTCGAAGTCGGTTAAAAAAGTGGCTCATGTATCACATTAAAAATGCATATATAAATTACACTTGTATTGTGTACATAATCAAACTTTCGGGATTACAGTATTGCGAAATATGAGTTTATGGATAATCCAATAAGTAGAGGCTCATGATAAACTATCATATTTATCAAAATGATACGGGATGATAACAAGCATTCAGTCACAGACGACAGACAGATAAAGGCTTCAAGCTTATAGCAACTGCTTTAAGTCGAAAGAGCGAACGATAGGTTATGTTTCACGTCAAACGTCATCCATATATGGTTGACAAACCTCCAGTTCGCTCGAAGCGTTTCGCTTCTACGTTTATCATCCGTACTGCGAGGGAGAGGAACTCATTGCCTTCGTCTTTGTTCCCCGAACGGTACAATCTGGGTGTCTTCAAGTCGAGAGTGAATAGGTACCTTCTAGGCAAGCATGCTACGTCTTCGGCCGCATCATCACTTTCCATCAGGGGAGATTGTGGTCAAATGCATGCCCACCAGGCATAAAAAAAATGTTTGGAGAAGTAGGTAAATTTTTAACAAACTTCAAAAAATGAGGAGGTTTTTGAGAACCTCCTACTTTTTTTGAAGTCGGTTAAAAATACAGAAAATGGGGTATCGCGATTAAAACATGGGGTGTAGATAGGACTTTCACCGTCCTATCTACATCCCATGTTATACTTTAAGATCTATTCTCATACCTACCAAACATCCTATCCTACTAATATTATAAATCCGAAAGTGTGTAAGTGTGTGTGTGTAAGTGTGTAAGTATGTTTGTTCCCGCTTCACGGTTTAATGGCTGAACGGATTTGGATGAAATTTGGAATGTACATAGATTATACCTAGGATTAACACATAGGGTACATTTTAACTTAATAATAGCGGGCGAAGCCGCGGGGCACGGCTAGTACAAAATAAAATTCATAAACATCGGTCGAGCCGTTTCGAAGTTGTATGACTACAAACACCGGGACACAAGATACATTTTTATATATAAGTAGATAAGGTACCTTTTTGTACACCCTTAACTTATAACATTTAAAACAAAAACTGCAGCAAAACGTTTAAAACTTGCAAAGCCAATTCTGAACAACCGTTCCCTCTTTAAAAACATATAAGAGGAATTAATCCCCACTTACACGGGAGAATGCAGTAAGCAACACTGGCGGGGTATTTTATTTCAATCTACTGGCAGCATTTGTGATGAATGGCGTCTCAGCTTTAATATAATGGTTTTTATTGCGTTCAGATTTGGTGGTTGTAGTGTTGCTATTACAAGAAGTAAGCGAAATGAATTGTGATACATATTAGTTGTAACTGGCATGCGTTGCAATGCCACGTTGTGTTGCAATGCCAAAAGTGTTTTACCTCTTTCAAGTTTATGATAGCCTTGTACCATACTAAAAACTTTTTAGATCTTGTTCATACAAAAATAATAAAATCACGAAAAAAAAATGGGAAGTGGGGTAGGAGGATGAGAAATACTTTACGACTTATTATCATACCTGCCAAATATACAAAAAAAAAACATTAAAATCGGTTTAGCCGTTTCGGTGGAGTTCGACCACAAACACCATAAATAACATTATGGGGGCTGAGTCACCCACGTCCGTAGGAGGATACCCCTTAAGTCTGACTCCCTACACGTGGTCCCCGGGTGGTGCTAATCAGGTGACATTTGAGAGGTGGTAGAGCATTTTGTGAGTTGCTCGCCTGGCTTGCTACCAAAGTAGCTTACCACCATCAAGTTGAAAGTCTGCCGCCAAGCCAAATACGGTGTTCCGGCAGTTATCCTTGAGAGCCTGCGTATTCCAGGTCTAGTGTGTTTACCAGCTTCGATCACATCGTCACTTACCATCAGGTGAGATAGTGGTCAACACTAGCCTGTCATAAATTAAAAAAAAAAATAACATGAGATTTGTATATACTATAGAAGAAAAATATATATGTATACTAGTCGTTCGCCGCGAACTGAGATCTCGCGCTTCATTTTACCTAATAGCGAAAAACTTTTTAGGTTTCATTTTTTTCTATTAAACGCTTTCACACTCACAGCCCCCCACTAAGTTCGATCGATGACTTGTGTCGTGGGTGCCAGAAAAATTTAGTAACATATTGACACAAGTTTTCGAATTTCGTGTGGGGCTGTACGTGTTATGTTTTTATGTTATTTGACCTGAATTAATATTGCCAGGGGCAGTAATGTTGGCGCCAATTTTTACGTCAAGATGACGTGCAAATTGATGCCAGTGAGAACAATGGCCGAGGGTGTGCCAATAGTGCCAAATAGCCCAAACACATGGGTACCCTACAAACATAATGAATCAATTATTTTATAGGGAAAATATCAATTCGAAACAAATAAAACAATAATTACCTACACTATAATTGAACGCAAGCAAAGCTTAAAAAACCGACTTCACCGCTGTATCTTTGGAACCTAGATCAGATTAAATGAATTTAACACGCATTATTGACGATAACTCAAAAACTAGTGATCAAATCTTGATCAAATTTAAATGGGACGACAAGGTAACTACTAGCTTTCAATTAAAAAAATATCATCAAAATCGGATCACAACGAAAGAAGTTATGAGGAAACATATAAAAAAAATATTAAAAATATACAGTCGAATTGAGAACCTCCTCCTTTTTTTTAAGTCGGTTATATGAAATACACAATGGTGATACAATTAATAATGTGTACTAAAAAATTACTTTCATTCTAAATAATACGTATACTTAAGAAATAAACGTTAGCTAAATTAATTAATTAATAAAACTATACAAATTGTATACAATAATCTACTGTAATAATTTAAACGTAAGCAAAGCTGTAAGCAAAGCTTAAAAAACCGATTTCGACGCTTATATTTCAGTTTTGGCTTAATCGATTTCAATAAAAGTTTTATGGGACCACCTCTGAAGTATAATCTACTAAATAAAAAAAATTTTTTTTGAATCTGTCCACAAATGGGGGAGAAATCAGTGAACATACATAAAAAAAATACATACAGTCGAACGTTCTATGTTCGACTGTATGTAATTTTTTTCAGTGTTTATCTAACATAGAACCTTTTTCTTTTTCCTTTTAAAAATAATGGCAGGTAAAATCGCGATTGAGAAAAAATATCGCGCAACAACATTTAAGTACTACTGCTGGTTAGCTAAGTTGGTCGCATGTTCGCCTTCTAACAGGGGTTCTTCTATCGGGTTCGATTCCCGGCGGGAACACAAGTTTTCTCCCCAAGGAAAAGTGTTTCTGGTTCAGGTTGTGAATGTTTGTGTAATGTGAATGTTTCCGGCACCCACGACACAAGTCATCGAACTTACTGTGAGTGGGAAAGCGTTTATGTTACGTTTTATGTTACTATCAATAAAAGAATACGTTTAAAACAGTGAGTGGGAAAAAATAATTGACAAGAAATTATTACAAATACAAATACAAAATCTTTATTTGCTTGAATATGGTACAATGAGCTAGTGGGAGTTATGACAACAGTGCTCCATATTCCGCCATTGCGGCATGCAAAAATTATACAATAACAGTGACCAGAGATCACATATTATACCATGTTACTCTATTATTTACACATATAGAACACACAAAACAATTGGTACTTAAACGAAAAAATTATAAGGCACTAATCTAAATTATATTAAAGTAAAAACATTTGTAATTAAAAATCAGAAGTCAATTCATAAACAATAATAAAAATACACCGAACACAAGAATTACGTTTTATAAGAATACAAATACAAAAGATGGAATTCATTAATGTTAATATATAAATAATATCTATCTTAATATCTAATAATATTCTAAAGTAAAAATAAAATAATGGGAAAATTAAATTGATCGAGAGAAGAGAATTCTAAGCTGACTGCGATGGTTCGGCACTTTGTCCGTCCATACGTCTGTCTGTCCAAGGTATCTAGCGTCTTAACTATACAAGCGATCAATTCTTCAAATTCTCAGATAATATGTAAAGCTATGGCCCAAAAAAAAAAAAACACATTTAAAATTATATAAATGAAAATTACTTGTTTTCTATTATAACATTTTAGTGGGGGGGTAAAATATTGTTTTATCTGCTTGTGTCCCCGGTATCGTTGAACTCTGTGATTAGAGTAAAAAATCTTTTGAAAATATCAATTTGGTAAGCCATCAAAATCACTGTTCTTTTTTTAGGCCTATTTTGTCTCGGGGTCTATCACAAGTTTAAAGCTAATACTTACGTATAATATCTGTTATATCCTGTACTTGAACAAAAAATACAAAAATCAATCAATCATTAATTAGCTCAAACAGACGGATTTCATGCAGTCATCCGTAAAAAGTCAGCATCGACAACAAGGAGGCTCAGGGACAGTAACAATATCATCCTGAAAGTAGTGGCAGATGATCCAAATGCGCCTATTTTGAGACATTTCATGCGGTCCATGTACCCCCATGAAATGCCTCGAAAGTACATGACGCATTGAATTTAAACTTTTAATTTTAAGGTACTTTATCTTAAGTTTTAGTTATTTTAATTTAGTTTGTAGTGTTTACTTGTCACAAGACAAGTCACCTTAGTTGTCTCAAATAAATACATTTTGAATTTGAATTTGAATTGAATTAATAAGAAAAGAAAGTTAAAAGCAATTTAGATGTACCAAACAAATTACAATCAATACCAGAACTTAGAAATATAGATTAGTTTTAAACTGGATTGCAACTCAAAATATGTACATTCTGCAAAATGGAATAAGAATATCGAAGTTAACTAAGTAGGTAAATAATTGCTATGGTGATGTTGAAACTTAATATACAAGGTACTTAAAATAAATGCACACAAACAACCAAACAAACAAGAATTAACCTCAAAAGTTATTCTCTATTACAAAGAAAAGATAGTAAGAAAATATTATACATTTATTTGACATCAAAGTAACTTAATATTAAAAGCAAAAATATATACAATATTTTTTATAAGCAACCAAAAAGGTTTAACTCGGCTATTATGTCGAGTTAGAAAAAAACTCGACGCTGGTTTCCAGTTAAACCTTGCGGGTAGTACAAACATTTTTAAACAATACAAAAGGTAAATCAAAATTATTTCAATAATATACGCTACGATATAATATATTATAGTAATATATTAGTATCTAATATATTATAGATTTATTAAAAGTACTAGTCACAAGATAAGATTAGAAAAGGGGATTAAAACAAATAGTACTCAAAAATGTTGTAAACCACTTGCCAAAGGAAAAGTACCCAGAGAATACTGGCTACGTTTCCACGTTGAATAGCGATGCTAATTTTTTGTTCTAATTAAGAGCCAGCATTCTGGTCACTTGTCGCCTCGACTAAACGTTTAATATATATTATAGTAATATATTAGTATCCAATCTTCTTCTTCTTATATATAAAAATGAATTGCTGTTCGTTAGTCTCGCTAAAACTCGAGAATGGCTGGACCGATTTGGCTTATTTTGATCTTGAAATATTTGTGGAAGTTCAGGGAAGGTTTAAAAGGTGAGAAAATATAAAGAAATTGCAATAAAATTAGTAAAAAGTAGTATTTAATTTTCCCATACAAACTGTTCGTACCTGTCAAACAAGAGATGTTTCTGAATATTTGACCACAGACAATTGGCGGTATGAAGTTCGCCGGGTCAACTGGTTATAGTAATATATTAGTAAATTACATTAAACTAAAAACTAAATTAAAATTAAACAAAAAAAAAAAAAAAAACTATAATTAGATATAAATATGTACAAAACTTAATCTAATAGACCGCTACCAGTAGGCAAAGTACCCAAAATGCTGGCAGCATTGCCACGTTGAATGGCAATACTCATTCCTGTCCAAAATATTTGCCAGCATTATATATATAAAAAAAATTATTAAAAAATTTATTACTATTATATTAGTATCTAATATATTAGTAATAAATATATATTATGCACAATGTAGGCGTGGTATCTCAGTTCGGCGCGAATGACTATTTGTTTACACTCGGGCCGATTCAGTATACCTTAGTTATATTTCGTTGCCCTCAAAAAATCTTCCATTTCGGCGAGAAAGTAAACCGAGTAAACAAAATACGTGGGCACAGTTTTTCCCTTTTTTTTCCCCCTTTTCCTTATTTCCGGTAAATCGTTTGGGAATAATTATCTTTCGCTTATTCAGAGGGAGGAAGAAGAAACAATTCTCTTGTTTTTGCTACGCTATATTTGTGAACGAAGTTTTTCAGGAAATGTTTAGGCGGTGTTCTTGGGAGTTTTGCCTCGAAATTAGTGTGTGTAACCTTTTTTTTTTTTTTTTTTATTTGTGACAGGCTAGTGTTTGACCACTATCTCACCTGATGGTAAGTGACGATGTGATCGAAGCTGGTAAACACACTAGACCTGGAATACGCAGGCTCTCAAGGATAACTGCCGGAACACCGTATTTGGCTTGGCGGCAGACTTTCAACTTGATGGTGGTAAGCTACTTCGGTAGCAAGCCAGGCGAGCAACTCACAAAATGCTCTACCACCTTTCCTAACAGAGTGAAATTAGTAGGTACTTTTTGACTTTTGATATCTGAAGTGACAGTACACCCGACACTACTCCTTCTATCTGCATCTTGTCCATCCAAAGGTTGTCTGGAAGAGATCGCTTTAAGCGATAAGACCGCCCATTGTAGCCTAAAAAATTGTAATTTTTTGTACCAATTCTTTTAAGGTGTCAATAAAGAGTAATTGTATTGTATTATTGTATTGTGACACTTTTCATGGGCTTTGAAATTCTGATATGCAACCTTTTTGACGAAAAGTTGTGAATAATTTAAATATATCTAATATATAAAATTCTCGTGTCACAGTTTTCGTTGCCATACTCCTCCGAAACGGCTTGACCGATTTTGATGAAATTTTTTGTGCTTATCCGGTATCTATGAGAATCGGCCAACATCTATTTTTCATCATCATCATCATCATCACTTTTCATCATTATCAACGCGGGTGAAACCGCGGGGCGCAGCTAGTCCCTGTATTATAAAAGTTTCACTTCTATCGTCTTTCCTAAACATCTGTTTTTTTTTAATTAAGTATACGCGGCAATGCGCTGCGTTAGTCACCATAGTAGATTTTAGAAGTTATATGTCTTTATGCCCTTTAATTTCACTGCGCCAACTAGGTCGTCAAAATTATTACAGGCATTATATTGTAGGCACAGTAACTGTAAAAGTGTTTGTGTGTATGTGGAAGATTATGTTGTATCTCTGATAAGCTGAAATCTGACCATTATCCCACCAGATGGTAATTGATAATATTATTATATAACTGATAAAATTTTTTGACCAAGATTTTGACCAAGTTCAAAACTGGTGGCACTGACCTGTGATGGGGAAGCGTGACGCTTACCGTCAGGCGAGTGACTTTCTCGTTTCATCGCTCAATTACCATAAAAATTCAAATTCAAATTATTTATTGGACTTTATAACTTTTACATTCTAGTGACATATTAAACTGTAGATACAAAATTATTGTCAACAGTAGCATATTATGAGCCTCAGATGCCTAAGCCTAATTACCATAAAAAAAAGACATGCTGCCTGTTTCTTCTATGCCTGACGTATTGATGTGGTCGAGGGTGATGAGCACGCCAAGCTTAGGCCGATTCTCAATAAAATAGCTGCCTGCTGGAATATTTTTAGTGAATTAGGCGATAATATGGACACTGGATTTTATCACGAAAGATTCACTGGAAGCTCTATTCCGTCGCGGGATTTGAAACTGTGACATCGGCTCTATCACGGCACTGTCACAGCTTGTAGCATCTGTTCCTACTAGATGGACAGCGATGTGGATGAATCACATCACACTGTCAAAAGCTCATGCTATGTAACTGGTAAAGAATGAAACGCATAAAAGGTGCCTACATAAGTCAATTCTATATACAATAACAAAATAATTAGTTATATATAAAATGACATTTCAATACCTCACGATCTGGGGAAATTTACCATAAACTTGCAACACCTAAAATAGAATAAAAAAACAAATTAGTCCATTGCCGCTAAAAGGCAAAAAAAATAGTTCAAATCATTCCAAATTCAAAATCACGATGCGCGCCGCTCAATAAATATGGCGGCAACTTTTCATCTGGCGCTGAACGTGTATTGTAAATATTTGAATTCGGAACGCGATCGAACGCGGCCGGCATACGAATGGCGAAGTTATCCGGAGCGCGCGAAATAGGGATGGGGTAGGAGGATATTTTTTTAATAAGTTAGGACCCGTTGTACTGTTTACAAATACTACAGTTGAACTGTGATTATTTTTAAAAGAGTATAATATTGTAAAATGTTGACTTAACAGCCATGAAAGCAGTAGTAACTTTTAAACCTTCGCATTCGAACACATGTTTGGGTAATCTTGGGACTTAATTGCGCTAAAATATTTTTTAAGCTATTGCATAGCTTCTATTGCGGGCCTTGAGCGTGGAGACCGAATCCAGAAAATTCCCCACTCCGACCGGCACAGCGGTGATACTTTTTAGTTTTGCCATCTATCGATGAATAGCAGAACTTTTAATGACTTTTTTGAAATATCACGCTTGTCTCTTTAGTTCAGCAACTCGCCTCTAGGTGGCAGGAAAAAAAATACTGCATAAATAAAATAAATAAATAATTATAATTGCATAAGTTGATGAAAAATGCTATGCAATAGCTTTACCGCGGCAGTCCCCGAGTGCCACACGTCTTTTTTATTTATCTCGACGTTTCAAACCAATTGAACCAGTGTAATGTTAGTTAGTATATATTAGGGTAATATTTAGTAAGAGTGCTGCAAAAGAACACATGAACAAAGTGCCTTACTCTTAAATAGAGACAATAAGAAAAGTGTTAATAGAGACATTCTTAGTCATACCAATGTAGCAGTTTAAGTTGAAGTTAGCTAGCAATATTTTGGTTCGATCCGCTATCATCAAATTAAATAGTAGCCTGTGTTAATCCTAGGTATAAACTATGTACATTCCAAATTTCATCCAAATCCGTTCAGCCGTTAAAGCGTGAAGAGGGAACAAACATACTTACTTACACACAAGCTTTCGGATTTTTAATATTAGTAGAGTTATTATATTTATTATTATTATTTTTTTATTTGTGACAGGCTAGTGTTTGACCACTATATCACCTGATGGTAAGTGACGATGTGATCGAAGCTGGTAAACACACTAGAACTTATACTATATTACTTATAATATATCACGATAGTTGTAAGACTTCCTACAAAATTAAAATAAAAAGAACTTATTTAATTAACTGGATCTTTAAACCATTATTCATCTTATAAATCTTATAATTAAGTTATCGATAAAAATTACAGCACTATCTGTAGTATACTAAATACCTACACAATATCGTCCGCAATCTTGATTCTTAACATCCAGGTTCCTATAGATGTAGGTAGTGCACTCGTAATTAAAAAAAAAGAACTCGAGATAGCTAAGTTCCATGCTTAAGTTGCAAGCCGCATACATCCTGGTAAAAACATTATGTAAACATTGCCGGCACCTAAGACATGATACAAGTATTTAACATTAGTAAGGGGATAAGAGTGTGAATGCGTTTATATAAATCCAGTTGGCGACCCAGTTGGCGCAATGGACAGGTCTCCGCCCTCTGCGCCGTGGGTTCTGGGTTCGATTCCCGACAGGAACAAAAATTCCCACCCGAGGGATATTTGTGCTTCTGGTTCTGGGTGTAATGTGTGTGTGATGTGAATGTTTCAGGCACCCACAATACAAGTCTTAGAAGTTAGTGTGAATCTGTGAGTGTGAATGCGTTTGTTTTTATAAAACCGTAACAATTGGTTTTTTTAACTTAATTCAACCCAGTATTCTCGCAATTTTACACTTAGAAAAAAACATTTGCTTCAACATTTGTTATCCGTACGGCGAAGGTGTGGAACTCACTGCCCGCATCCTTATTCCCCGAACAGTATAATCTGGGAGTCTTCAAGTCTAGAGTGAATAGGTACCTTCTAGGTAAGCATGCTTCATCTTTGGCCGCATCGTCACTTTCCATCAGGTGAGATAGCGGCCAAGTGCTTACCTATCTGTCATAAAAAAAAAAAAAAAATAACTACGTGATATTTTTCGAGAAAGCGAGATTGAATTAGGCTAGGCCCCCCTAGGTACCCCTCCCCCACTCTTGAAAACAGCGTCCAAGTTGTCGGTCTTTTCATATAATGTTTCGGACGCTATATGTCATATTAGCCGTGCCCCGCGGCTTCGCCCGCTATTATCAAGTTAAAAAGTAGCCTATGTGGTAATCCTAGGTATAAACTATTTACATTCCAAATTTCATCCAAATCCGTTAAGTCGTTAAAGCGTGAAGAGGGAAAAAACATACTTACTTACACACAAGCTTTCGGATTTTTAATATTAGTAGAATTATTATATTATATCACGATAGTTGTAAGTCTTCCTACAAATTAAAATAAAAAGAACTTATTTAAGTAACTGGATGTTTAAACCATTATTCATCTTATAAATCTTATAATTAAGTTATCGATAAAAATTACATCACTATCTGTAGTCTACTATATACCTACATAATATCGTCCGCAATCTTGATTCTCGACATCCAGGTTCCTATAGATTAGGCAGTGCACTCGTAATTAACAACAATACTTACACACTTACACATTTACATACACACTAACACACAAACTTTCGGATTTATGGTATTAGTAGGATAGGATAATAAAACTTATGTAATAAAAAATAGGTTATCGATAGATGACATCACTATCACCTGGTCATAACGACATAGACAACCAACTCGATTCTAGACGCCATGGAGATATGTAGAATCTCACGGCTTTGCGGGTTGCATCCCCAAGCATGCGTGTCGGATAGTCTTCTGTCCTTGGTAGAAGGTTTGTAAAGACTGGAATTGACACAATACTCATCCGAATAGATTATGATTCTTTCAAATAATTAAACGCAAGCAAAGCTTAAATAATGAAATGCAAGCAAAGCTTAAAAAAACCGACTTCACCGCTTTATCTTCGGAACCTTGATCAGATTAAATGTTTAAACACGCATTATTGACTATAACTCAAAAACTAGAGATCAGATCTTGACCAGATTTCAATGGGACCTCATGAAAAGCACCAACTTTCAAATAAAAAAATAATCATCAAAATCGGCTCACAACGAAAGAAGTTATGAGGTAACTTTTGAAGTCGGGTAAACGAGAACATCGTCAAAATAGTCCACAAAATAGGCATTATTGACGATATTTCAAGAACTACTGATCAGATCTTGATCAAATTTTAATGGGACTAATGAGAAAGCAACATCTTTCAAACTAAAAAAAAATTTTCGAAATCGGCTCACGTAGAGAGTAGTTATGTAAAAAACATAAAAAAAAATGCAGTCGACTTGAGTAGGAGGTACTTTTTTGGGAAGTCGGTAAAAAATTAAGAAACAAGATACGAAAGTTTAAAAAGTAAACACATCATGAGGAGGACCGAATTTTTTTTATCGACGTCGTGACCCTAATGGAAAAACGTTTCGTGCGATTGAACGTTATTTCAACCATAAATGGGTGACGCGACGCCGTTTCTATTATGTAAACTGTGTTTTTGAAGTGAAAACTTCTTTAGCGGCGTTGTGCACTTTTTGGGATGGTTAAAAAATGTTAAACTCGCGTCAGGACACGTGACCTGATCGAAAGTTCGTAAGACGGAGGGAGAGTAGACCGCCGGGCGCGGCGTAGGAGAGGAAGTAATATCCTTCTACCATCTCTTTCTACCGCGCGGCGAAAATGAATGCCTGCTCCTGCTGTTTATAACGTTAATGTTCAAGTTTTCACTTCTGCCCGTTGTTTTTTTTTGGTTTGCAATCTTAAGCTCGATTTAACCTTAGTATTTAATTCCTCTATGCTACTTGGGGCCCAGTTTGAAATTATTTTTTCCTTTTAATTTTGGCTTTGCAATCTTCAAATTCAAATCTTTATTGCATTATCTAAATGTAGTTAGCTGGTAGAAATAAATGACAGTACATTAGAGACCCTGTTGGGCACAACAAATTAGAGCAGAGGAGATCTTGTGCATTTAGCCAGTGTCAAGTACCTAATAATATATTTCAAGTGAATATCATATTATTATTTCTCGTCACAAGCCACAGTTAAAGTCGAGTAAAAGATTCAAAGTCAAGTCATGCCCTAGTAAAGTGGTAGAAACTTTACTTGAAAGTTTATTGGAGTTTTGGAGCGAAGGGGAAAAACACGTTTTTCAACTATGTTAATTTGCCTACACATATGCACGTTTACTAATTATTAAAGTTTAACAATCCACCATTATTACACATTAACACTCAAAGAATCACAGGTTTTTGAATAATTATACAAATCAGCAACGCCATTTTTTCACTTTCGCGGCAAAACCTCAATTTAACTTTTCTAAAACTAATAATTATTATCATCTAATCGATCTCCTGTATTGTTCCAGATGCGTCGGCGGTGGTGGTAGCAGGCGGTATGCAGGGGGGCGCGCCGCCCGCCGCTGCTGACGCCGACCAGGCGCAGTTCGAGGCAGATAAGCGGGCTGTCTACAAGTAAGGGGGTCTACGGGGTAGGGAGATCTTTTGGGTAGGAGGATGGTATGGGTAGTAGGATCGATTTACTACCCAATCGATCCTACTACCCAAACCATCCTTTGGGTGGTAGGATCTTTTGGGTATTAGGGTCTTTTAGGTAGTAGGGTTTTTTGGGTGGTAGGATATTTTGGGTGGTAGGATCTTTTGGGTGGTAGGATCTTTTTGGGTGGTAGGATCTTTTGAGTGGTAGTATCTTTTGGGTGGTAGGATCTTTAGGGTAGTAGGGTCTTTTGTGTAGTAGGATCTTTTGGGTACTGGAATTCTTGAGGTATCAATCAGTATCCATTAAGTAGATGATAGAGGCTAGTGTAGACCTATGTCACTGCTGCACGTTGCTGTCCAGATCAGTTTACTGGTGAGTAGGTTCTTCGAGGTAGTTTGTAAGTGGAGGACTCAGGTTAGTTTCCATATGGTAAGACCTGCTGTCCAGGCGTAGTTCGAGACAATCAAGCGGGAAGTTTACAAATATGGGTTACGGGGTAGCAGGATTTTT
Source organism: Lomographa bimaculata (assembly GCA_948107665.1). NCBI lineage: Eukaryota > Metazoa > Arthropoda > Insecta > Lepidoptera > Geometridae > Lomographa > Lomographa bimaculata. The sequence goes on from OX403614.1 coordinate 6,786,423, forward strand.
AGTTTTTTTTTATAGGCAAACGTTTGACCCCTATCTCACCTGATTTTAAGTGACGATGCGTTGACAATGGAGCACGCTTACCTAGAAAATTGCTATTCACTCTCGACTTATTGAAGACTCCAAGATTGTACTTATCTGGGAACACAGACTCTCGCAAGGATTTCCACTTCTTTGCAGTAGGCACTATGAACGTGGAAACAAAATGCTTCGTGCGCATTTGAGGAATATCAGAAGCAAACCGCTTTAAGTGAACTGGAGGTAGGTCATAAAAATAGATGACGTTTGACAGTTCTTGTTGTTGAACTCGTTTAACAAAGTGTCAATCTTTAATTCCAGGCACCCTTTGTTTCCCCTCCTGGCCCTGCTACTAGAGAGATGCGAGCAAGCCACAGCGGGGGCGGAGCCCCCGGCGGCAGACGCCTTCGGGGCAGACCTTCAAGCCTTCGTGCAACACCAGCGCCGCGACCGGCGGCCGCTTCTGCTGGACGAGCCGGAGATAGACGGTCTCATGATTAAGAGCATACAGGTTAGATCTTAGAAAACTCACAGTAGAAAATACTATTTAGGATCTTTTTGGGTAGTAGGATCAAAATTTAAAATCGTTTATTCACATGGGCCCCAAAGAGGCACTCGTGAAAGTTAATGACTCTACTATATAGGATCCTTTGGGTGGTAGAATCGTTTGGGTAGTAGGCTCCTTTGATTAGTGGGATCCTATGGGAAGACAGATCATTTGGGTAGTAGGATCGTTTAGTGTTTGTGAGCACGTAAAAGAAATACGCTTTTTACAAGAAGCATTGGAATTATTATTCTAGATTCTAGCATCTCAAACTGATATAAATATTAAATAGTTTAGTAACCCTCCCTGACGCATACCGCATGTAAGTACAGAACCCAAAAGCTTTATCAAGGAGTTAATAACAAACACAAAACAAACACATTCACACTCACAGCCCCACACTAAGTTCAAAGACTTGTATCGTGGGTGCCGGAAACATTCACATCACACACACATTACACCCAGAACCAGAAGCACAAATATCCCTTGGGAAGGAATTTGTGCTCCTGCCGAGAATCGAACCCAGGACCCACGGCGCAGAGGGCAGACACCTGTCAACTGCGCCAACTGGGTCGTCAAATAATATTGATATGATATACTAAGAGGCGCGCGCCCCGGGCACAGTAAAGGTAAAATGTACGCGTACGGGACCTTGATATGAAAAGCGCACGAGGCTGCGACTCCTCCCCCCGCGCTGCCGTTTTGTATACTGCCGTCATAAGGAAACAATAGCTTAAAAAGACCTGGGAGTTTTGCCGCGAAACTGAAAAAATGGCGTTGTTGATTTTGTAAAATTTTCCAAAACCTGTGATTCTTCGAGTGTTAATGTGTAATAATGGTGGATTATAATATTATAGATAGATAATAGATAAGTTAATACTTAGTGAACGTGCATAAGTGTAGGCAAATCATACAAAGTTGAAAAACGTGATTTTCGCCTTCACTCCAAAACTCCAATAGAAGCTCTAGTAAAGTTTCTACCACTTTACTAGGGCATGACTTGACTACGACTGGACCTTGACTCTTTTACTTGACTTTGACTGTGACTTGTGACTAGGACCTATAATATGAAATACACTTGAAATATATTATCACTTGACACTGGCTAAATGCATAAGATTGCGAAGCAAACTAAAGAAAAAAAAAACAAAAAAAAAGACCTGTCAAATTCAAATAACAATTTAAATGACAAAACAACAAAAAAAATGACAAAATTGAGTAACATACATCATCGGAATCAGGATAAATAGACACATCTACTGTTATTTTAAAATATTCAAACGCGACCTACTAAATCTTACTTCTAATTTAGACGCATCTGCTACAAGTCATGACATATAATAGACTAGCCGTGACCCGTGGCTTCGCCCGCTATTATCAAGTTAAAAAGTAGCCTATGTGTTAATCCTAAGTATAAGCTATGTTAAGCTCAAACTGCCCGTTGGCTAAGTTGGGTGAGCATTCGCCTTCTAAACAGGGGTATCGGGTTCGATTCCCGGCGGGAACATAAGTTTTCATCCCATGGATAATATGTGTTTCTTGTTCTGGTTGTGATTGTGTGTGTGATGTGAATGTTTCCGGCACCCACGACACAAGTCATCGAACTTAGTGTGGGGCTGTGAGTGTGAAAGCGTTTATGTTTATGTACAATTAAAATTTCATCCAAATCCGTTCAGTCGTTAAAGCGTGAAGAGGGAACAAACATACACACAAACTTTCGGATTTATAATATTAGTAGGAAGTAACTACGGGCCAAATGCCTATATTTCCTAAAACTAAACTAAAACTATGTACAGCAAAGAACTAAAGTTACCTACAAGACATCGAGCTTATAGGTAACTCAAGTGCTCAAGCCCACTACCAGTAGGTAGCGTTCCCATCATGCTGGCGGCATTGCCTCTCTGAATTGCAATGCTAATACGTTGAGCCAAATAAGTGCCAGCATTTTGATCACGCGTCGCCTCAACCAGGCGCTCTGATAGAATTTTGAAAATAGAATGAGCTCCCGGTCCCCACGGACGTAGGAAGTAGGAAGTAGGATAGTAAAGACATTTTTGATGTATATAACTCAATTTTGTCAAAAATGTCAGTTACGTCTTTTTTCCTTATGACTGCAGTACAAGCCGCATTTTTTTTTTTTTTAATTTTTTTTTTTACAAAATCAACAGCCCTTAACAGGGTTTGATTAATTTCATTTATACCTAAGGCCAATAACGGATTAAATTTTTATTAATGTTACTTAATTATAAGATAGTCATATTACTCTTACTGTTATGTATGTTTTTATTATACTTAAATTAATGAAGTTTGAAGCTAAACGTTTAAAGTTAAAGTTTGAATCAAGTCAAAATAGACCCATTAGCGGCCATTTCCTCGTACACCGTTTCTCTTGTTTGTTGATCTGAAGACTCGATCAAAGAGTTAATCCAATGACATTCCAGGTCCTCCGCATCCATCTGTTAGAGCTGGAAAAGGTCCAGGAGTTGTGCCGTGACTTTTGCGGACGGTACATCGCGTGCCTGAAGACCAAGATGCAGAGCGAGAACTTGCTGCGAACGGACTACAGCGCAGGTTGGTTCATCATCAGCCCATGTCGTTCCCACAGCTGGGAATTCGGTACAAATGAGATAAACAATTGACTGATTCCATTCCAAGAAAATATGCATTTAAAATATCGATACAAGTTTTTAGACTTAGCGTGGGACTGTGAGTGTGTTTGTTGTAATTGGTCGTATACGCCATACGACTTTCTGTTTGAATTTAGAATTTATCATCGCCAATGAGTCTTTTTGCTCGCCGGTCGATAGAGTTTCAAAACCCTCCTATAAGAAAGAAAGAAAGAAAGAAAATACATTTATTCGGGACAACACGCGACGTTACATTATTTACATAAGAAAAAACAAAACAAGACAAAGCACAAAACAAAATACAAGAAATAAACAATATAACGCCGCGTGATGTCACGAATGAGGTCCCGACTCAGCATATAAAAAGTTTTACTTCAAGAAGTTCTATTTACTATCATAAATTATTGTTCCAGGCGGAGTAGAGAGTAACAACAACCTGTCTGGTTCTCTAGACGACCACTCGAGTACCTCTAACTCGCCACAATATCAGGTATGAAATGTACGTTCTTTTGTATATATCTGTTTATACATACAACTTCTGTTTGTCATTTTAATTTTGGCTTCGCAATCTTGTGCATTTAGGCAGTGTCAAGTAATATATTTCAAACTAGCTAAATTTCTATGTGTTAATCCTAGGTATGAGCTATGTAGATTCCAAATTTACTCCAAATCCGTTCAGCTGTTAAAGCGTGAAGAGGTGACAAACATACTTACACACAAACTTTCGGATTTATAATATTAGTAGGATGTAATTCATATCAAAATTTCTAGTTACAAGTCACAGTCGAAGTCAAGTAAAAGAGTCAAGGTTCAGTCATAGTCAAGTCATGCCCTAGTAAAGTGATTCAAACTTTACTAGAACTTCTGTTGGAGTTTTGCCTACACTTATGCACGTTTACTAAGTATTAACGGTTAATAATCTACCATTATTACACATTAACACTCCAAGAATCACAAGTTTTGGAAAATTATACAAAATCAACAATGCCATTTTAAATATTACTTGACAACTTGTATAGAGCCAAAATAAAATAATTTCGTATATATATCAATATATATAAATTCCGTAACGAAAATAACCTAACCGCTCGGAGTGGGGGCACTCCGACCGGCACAGCGGTGATACTTTTTAGTTTTGCCATCTATCGATGAATAGCAGAACTTTTAATGACTTTTTTGAAATATCACGCTTGTCTCTTTAGTTCAGCAACTCGCCTCTAGGTGGCAGGAGAAAAAAATACTGCATAAATAAAATAAATAAATAATTATAATTGCATAAGTTGATAAAAAATGCCATGCAATAGCTTTACCGCGGCAGTCCCCGAGTGCCACACGTCTTTTTTTAAATGGCTTTCAAGACGTATCAGTGTATCTTTATTTTGTAACTAGCTGTAAGTTTCCCTATAATAAATAAATAAAATAAAATGAATAAATACAGTGGGCATCCTCATTAAACAGCTAAATTATAATTCCAGTCGCCCCCGGCGCCTTTGTCAGCGCCGCCCTACCCGCAAGTGTTCCCGCACACAGAACTACCCTTCGCGGCTCCACACCGGGACCCACAACGTGAGTACTAATAATATAAATAATGTTGAAATTATCAGACAGTTTGAACATATGTAGCATTTTTCATATCACTACACAATATACAACCTGTAACAAAAGGGTGTAGTAATACTTGGTAGTGTGTATGTGTATCGTGCCAGGAATCGTCTGCCAGAGAACGAAAGTCGAAATCGGACTAATTTTTTTCCGTACAAAAATTTTAAATTATATTTTTAAAATGCTTTTGACAACCCTACAGTTACATGTGCGGCAGATATTTGTTTTGTACAAAAATTAAAAAATATTTTTTTGCCAGCCCTACGATTATATCTGTGGCGCTTGACCTTGACCTTTGTTATGGCCACCACTGTCAGACGTCTAGGTCCAAAGACTGTGGTGTAGAAGGGTAGCTGATGAAATAGAGTTGCAAATGACATCATTTTTACCGACTTCCCAAAAAAGGAGGAGGTACTCAAGTCGATTGTATTTTTTTTTTTTTGTTTTTACCTCATAACTTCTCTCCACGTGAGCCGATTTCGAAAAAAAAAATTTGTTTGAATGATGTTGCTTTTTTATTGGTCCCATTTAAATTTGAATAAGATCTGATTTCTAGTTTTTGAGTTATAGTCAATAATACGTGTATAATACATTAAATCTGATCAAGGTTCCGAAGATAAAGCGGTGAAGTCGGTTTTTTAAGCTTTGCTTGCGTTTAATTATCAAGAAGCTTAATTATATCAATATTAATGGTGCTGCCGCGAATTCAGAAGTTCCTGTTAGACTCCATACATTTAGATGCGTGGCTTGAGTATTACTACACCTTTTTGGTACACATTGTATATATTTTTTCCTATTTTCGCCCTACTACTTATTACTAAATATACTAGGAAATTTTAAATATAGGTAGATAGTGATCTGCAATAACACATGGGATAATATTTATATTACTAGCCGTGCCCCGCGGCTTCGCCCGCTATTATCAAGTTAAAAAGTAGCCTATGTGTTAATCCTAGGTATATTCTAAGTACATTCTAAATTTCATCCAAATCCGTTCAGCCGTTAAAGCGTGAAGAGGGAACAAGCATACTTACACACAAACTTTCGGATTTATAATATTAGTAGGATACATCAAAGCGAGTGGAACCGCGGGAGCTAGTGTGCAATAGAGAACAAAGAATTTCGTTATATTTTTCAGCTGCCGTAATCCAAGGCTCTACTCCGATCAGCCAAATAGGCGCCGGGCTGTTGCCAACTGACTCCTTTACAGGTAGGTCGATAGCCTATCACTGTATTATATTTTACGTTCTGGAGAGTTCTGATGACCCATTTGGCGCAGTGGACAGGTCTCCGCCCTCTGCGCCATGGGTTCGATTCCTGGCAGGAGCACAAATTCCTTTCCAAGGGATACTTGTGCTTCTGGTTCTGGGTTGTAAATGTTTCCGGCACCCACGATACAAGTCTTTGAACTTAGTGTGGGGCTGTGAGTGTAAATGCGTTTGTTTGTTTGTAGTTAAGTCACTGCGAATCTGGCGATTTGAATACAAGAGGCAAAATATTTTTTTTAAGTTCCTGTTTACTTCACCTAGTTGGCGTGGTAGGCATGCCGCCCTCTGCGCCGTGGGTCTAAGGTTCGATTCTCGGCAGGAGTATAATTTCCCTTTCCAAGGGCCAGGTGTTTCTAGTCTGTGTGATTGTGAGAGTGATATGTAAATGTTTCTGCCGCCACAGTACAAGTAAGTGTGGTGCCATGAGTGTGAAAGCGTAAATGTTATGTTATGTATATATAAGTACCCGGATGACTGAGCTTTGCTCGGCTGAAAACACGGATAAAACGACGTTTTCTAAAATTTAAACCTAGCTAGATCGATTTATCGCCCCCGAAACCCCCTGCATACAAAATTTCATGAAAATCGTTGGAGCCGTTTCCGAGATCCTGATTACACATAAAATATATAATCTATACTAATAATAATATTATAAAGCTGAAGAGTTTGTTTGTTTGTTTGAACGCGCTAATCTCAGGAACCGCTTGTCTGATTTGAAAAATTCTTTCAGTGTTGGATAGTACATTTATCGAGGAAGGCTATATTATATTTTCAAAAAAATTAGGGATCCTTACTAAAGTCCAAAAATCACGCGGACGAAGTCGCGGGCACTGCTAGTTATATATATACAAGAGTTGCTCGTTTAAAGGTATTAATTTGTATGAATAACCCAACAAGCACGTGGTCCCCGGGTGGTGCTAATCAGGTGACATTTGAGAGGTGGTAGAGCATTTTGTGAGTTGCTCGCCTGGCTTGCTACCAAAGTAGCTTACCACCATCAAATTGAAAGTCTGCCGCCAAGCCAAATACGGTGTTCCGGCAGTTATCCTTGAGAGCCTGCGTATTCCAGGTCTAGTGTGTTTACCAGCTTCGATCACATCGTCACTTACCATCAGGTGAGATAGTGGTCAAACACTAGCCTGTCACAAAAAAAAAAGCAGTTCAAAGTAAGATGACTTTTTACCCAGTCAGGTGTTTTGATTTTTTACTTATACTGAGTTTGTTACTTTCGTGGCGTGCAGGCTCCAACTCGAACAACTCGTGTTCGTCGGTGAGCGGCTCCCCGCCGCCCGAGGAGGACTGCGACGAGGCCGGCGGCAAGCGCGGCGTGCTGCCGAGGCATGCCACGCAAGTCATGCGCGCCTGGCTGTTCCAACATCTAGTGGTGAGTTAGTTTGGATGTTCCAACATCTAGTGGTGAGTTAGTTTGGATGTTACAACGTCTAGTGGTGAGTTAGTTTGGATGTTACAACGTCTAGTGGTGAGTTAGTTTGGATGTTCCAACATCTAGTGGTGAGTTAGTTTGGATGTTCCAACATTTAGTGGTGAGTTAGTTTGGATGTTCCAACATGTAGTGGTGAGTTAGTTTGGATGTTCCAACATGTAGTGGTGAGTTAGTTTGGATGTTCCAACATCTAGTGGTGATTTAGTTTGGATGTTCCAACATCTAGCGGTGAGTTATTTTGGATGTTCCAACATCTAGTGGTGAATTAGTTTGGATGTTCCAACCAGCTGGGTTGGCACAGTGGCTTTGTGTTGTCGGTAAGTAGGTCAGAGGATCGAAGTGGTTGAACTTTTGTGATAAAAGAAATGTGCATAGATTTTATTTTATTTTACTTTTAATTTTATACAATATATTATTTTAAACAAGAAAAGATTCTCATGCATATCGATAACCAAATAGGTCGAATTACGGATTTAATGAATGAAGATAAGAAGGTCGAATGGATTTGTACTGTGATTATGGAAGAATATGTTGGAGTTATGCCGCGAAAATGAAAAAATGTCGTTGTTGATTTTGTATAATTTTCCAAAACCTGTGATTCTTCGAGTATTAATGATTAATAATGGTGGATTATTTACCATTAATACTTAGCAAACGTGCATAAATGTAGGCAAATCATACAAAGTTGTAAGACGTGATTTTCGAATTCTCTCCAAAACTCCAATAGAAGATCCAATAGAATTCTAGTAAAGCTTCTACCACTTTTCTAGGTCTAGGTCTTTAACTTGACGTGTGACGAGGACTTTTAATATGCAATACACTTGAAATATATTTTTACTTGACACTAGCTAAATGCACAAGATTGCGAAGCCAAAAAACAAAAATGTTGTAACGTGTGCGTATTTTATAGTGTCTAAATTAGCAACCAATATTAACTTCTTCTTCTTCTTCCCAGCACCCGTACCCTACAGAAGAGGAGAAACGCACACTCGCAGCCCAGACCCGGCTCACGCTGCTACAAGTCAACAACTGGTTTATAAACGCGCGGCGACGCATTCTGCAGCCGATGCTCGATTGCAACGAGAAACCCGGTGAGTCAACGGACAAACACTTTCACACTCACAGCTCCGCACTAAGTTCCGAAGACTTGGAACTTTGTGGAACTCCTTGCCTGGGTCGGTGTTTCCTGATGAGTGCTATATGCGAGTCTTCAAGTAGCGATTGAATTGGTACCTTCTTGGTAAGCTTGCTCCATCGTCGACTACATCGTCGCTTACCATCAGGTGAGATTGTGTTCAAAAGTTTGCCTATCTTAAAAAAAATCTTGTGCCGCGAATGCCGGAAATACAAACACGATCATGCGTCAACATTGCGACCATCAATGAACGCTTTCACACTCACAGCGCCATACTGAGTGCGGAGACTTGTGTCGTGGCTGGCGGAAACGCATCACTAACACGACCACGCATTATCGTTAAACGCTCGATAAATCACAGCCACTAAGTAGGTACGATTATGTAGTGTTTGTCGAAAACATTTACTTCACACCCAGAACCAGAAACATAAATTTCCCTTGGGGATAAAACAACGGGCGGTTCAAAAAGGTAAAGTTCTTATAATATAATCGCAGAACAAGGTTCGTCCACCAGGATCCCCTAGCGGCTAGGGCCTAGCCCGATCCCTCAGGGGATCCTGGTGAGCTCATCTTCATCAGAATCCCCAGGGGATCCTCGTGGAACTCAACAGATCTTATTTACAAAAACGTTTATAATTTAAACGTAAGCAAAGCTTAAAAAATACGACTTCACCGCTTATATTTTGGTTTTGGCTTGATAAAATTTATATGGGACCACCTCTGAATAAAATAAACTGACAAAAAAAAAAGAATATTGAGAATCGGTCCATAAATGAGGGAGAAATCGGTAAACATACAGTCGAACATAGTACCTCCTCCTTTTTTGAAGTCGGTAAAAATAAGAAAGTGAGTTCACTTTTTACGCAGTCTGGATTTTATTTTTTTATTGTTGAAGTTGAACGCGCGTTCAATTTTTAAGCAACGGGTAATCGGGTTCGATTCCCCGTGGAAACACAAGTTTTCTCCCCAAGGGAAATTTGTGTGTTTGGTTCTGGGTGTGAGTGTGTGTGTAGTGTGAATGTTTCCGGCTGTGAGTGTGAAAGCTTTTATATTTTGTTTTATGAATTGTTTTGAAGTATCTTTATGTGGTTTCAGGCGGAAAGAAAGGCAAAAACGGTTCTTCTATAAGCAAGAGATACTGGCCTGATGCGTTGTCCAACCCTCAGTTTACTGCTGGTAAGTTAAACGCATTCACACTCAAGCCCCACACGCTCACACTACGCACTTTACGCGTCTGCTTGTTAAGCAGCGGGTATCGGGTTCGATTCTCGGTGGACAACAAATAATTAAAATCGTTTATTCACATGGGCCCCAAAGAGACACTCCTGCAGGCCTAGCATGGCGGGTGGACACTTTTCCCTCGGGAGTAGATAATATTTTTTCTTCTCTGTCTTTTTTATCCTCACTAGCAAGCACGCACAGATGGATATATTATCATGCAGGAGGAAAAAGCCATCTTTTGCCTCCTTAATGATAATCCTTATCCACCGTGGATAATAAAGTGGATACGGGACATGGGTCTCGTTGCGACGTCAAAATTAACTCCACGTCCTACGAATGAGGATAATTTCTCTCTACCTATAATGTCAAACGGAGCAGTTTTATCCAGTTTCCTTTGCGCCCATGTTATGAGGGAGAAATTTATATGTCTACGCCAAATGTCAAACAGGGATATACTCTCCCTTTCCACTGCTGCCATACTGTGTATATAATTTTAGTTTAGTTTTAGGAAATATAGTCAATTGGCCCGTACTTAATCACTGAAAACATTGCCAATGGCAAGTCTGCCAATGGCACTGCCCCAGGCAGCTGCAAAAGAATCCTATAAATTTCTTTGTTCTACAATTCCAGGTCTTCTCTCATCATCAGAAGACGAAGAGAACGAAGGGGAAGCGTCTGCAGATGAACAGGAACACGCCGATGAACATTCAAACGATCAAAACTATCCTATACAGCAGAGCATGCACTAACTAGGTATTGTGTTCTTTTAACACAATTCTATAAACTATATAACTTCACCTAAGACACTATACATTTGAAAAGAAATAATCAGTGAATATGATCATTAAAAAAAAAGGAATCTGTTGGCGTAGTTCGCTGAGCGTCTGCCTTCTAACCAACGAACATCGGATTCGATTCCCGGTAGGAACACATTTTTTTCCCCAATTGAAACTTGTGTTTCCGGTTCTGGGTGTTATTGTGTGAATGTTTCCGACACTCGTCACAAGTCTTTGAACTTAGAGGCTGTGAGTGTGAAAGCGCTTATAAATAATTTGATTGTGAAAAAAGTTTGTCTTGGAACAAGAATAATTTGAATTATTCTAGAAACAATCCAGTGACATCTTAACATATGTCATTGAATAATTCGTTTAAATAAAAAAAACAGAATAGAAGACTATAATAAAACAAACTTAACCAAACTTTATCTATATATCACTAGCCCTGCCCCGCGGCTTCGCCCGCTATTATCAAGTTAAAAAGTAAAAGTAAAAGGTATAATCTATGTACATTCCAAATTTCATCCAAATCCGTTCAGCCGTTAATGCGTGAAGAGGGAACAAACATACTTACACACACCCTTGCACACAAACTTTCGAAATGATAATATTAGTAGGATTTGGAGCAAAAAACAAAATACCGAATGTAAGACTATACTAAAAAGTTCAAAGATTTGTATCGTTGGTGCCGGAAACAATCACATCATACACACAATCACAACCTGAACCAGAAACACAAATGTCCGTTGGGAAGGCAAATTGTGCAGGGAATAGAACCCGGACTTACAGCGTAGGGCAGAGACTTTCCCACTGCGCCAACTGAGTCGTCAATTTTGATGTATACGTCACATAATCTCCGCTACGATAGTATATTCTATATTGAATATTTATTCTCAAATAATTGAAGGTGTGTCAAAAATTACAAAAAATTCATCAAAAATATAATTATATAGTATAAAATCTTAAACAGTGGACATGGATAAAATATAGAAGTATTTCTTTAGCTCAAAACTGACCCAAAATAAATTGCGCCTCGCGGTATGAGGCGCTTACCAATTGCGCCTCTACTACGTCTACAAACGCCGCGAAAGGAAACGTCGTCAAAGAAATGTCAAATTTGACGTATACTTCATACGGAACATTAATTCCAATCATTCAGAAGATAAGGTTGACTTTTAGTTAGGTTAAGTGTAGCAACGACAATTTTTCACTTTCGCGGCAAAAGTAAAGGAGTTTTGCCGCGAAAGTGAAAAAATGGCGTTGTTTATTGGTTATGTATTCTTTTCAAATTATTTCGAAATGTTCTATAGTGATCCATTGAAGAAACTCTTCTAAGTTTTATCCACGTTTACTGTAAAAAAAAAACAATGGGTTGCACTCCGGGAGTGCCGACAGAAGTGAAAACTCGCCACGCGTTAGAAAGAGAGGGGGATATTACTTCCTCTCCTTCGTCTTAAGAATTTTCCGTCTTACGAATTTTCGATCAGGTCACGTGTTCTGACGCGTGTTTAACATTTTTTACCCATCCCAAAAAAGTGCACAACGCCGCTAAAGAAGTTTTCACTTCAAAAAAACAATTCAGTATTAAAAAAAAAAACAATTGCGAATTAAAGATGCATCATTTTCTGAAAGTAACAAAAACGATCTAAAATCAATAGTAAGCAGTGATTATATTCTCTTGTTGTATTAAAAACTATTTAAGGCGGTCTTAAATGGAGCCAAATGTGGTCTTAAGTGCTATTTAAGTGTTGCAAGGAGTAATAAAACTTGTAGTAGCGAAGTTAAGGAGTTGTTTGTAAAGATTTCGGTCTAAGAATATTTAGAAAAGCAATATCTGAAATGGGAATTAAAGTGATTTGTGATTTAATTATTAAAATACATTTTCAAGTTATAATAATTAAACACAGTATAATTTGAACTTAATAACGAAAAAGGTTTCTAAAATCCCGTGCCACGGTGTTTGTGGAACTCCTCTGTAACGGCTCGACCGATTTTAATGTTTTTTTTTGTATATTTGGTAGGTATGAGAATAGGTCGTAAAGTATTTATCACCCTCCTACCCCCACCCCCCATTTTTAAATCGTAATTTCAGTATATTTGTATGAACAATATCCAAAAAGTTTTTAGTATGGTATTAAAGTACCAGGTGAACATAAACGTGTAGAAGGTGAAACACTTTTTCTAAACGTGGCATTGCAACGCATGCCGGGTACAGCTAGTATACATATATAATTAATTAAAGAATTACACCTATATAATTACTTTATTTAATCAATCAAAATCAAAATCGTTTATTCACATGGGCCCTAAAGAGGCACTCATGAAAGTTAATGAATCTATTGCCAGATTCGCAAAATGACAGCCATCTCGAGAAGAACCTGGCAAGAAACTCGGCGGCGCATTTTTTTTTTCATTCATTTTTTTAAAAAACATTCTTAATTTCTAATACATAATTTTCTTAAACTAGGTGTTAATTATGGTAGTCGCTAGAAAGAGCCTGTGCAGTTTGCCTCCATGCATCCTTGTCATTAATAATAATGCTATATAACAATCGGGAAACAAAAATAATGTTATTAAAAACTAGCCTACTTACCTAATGCAAAGGTTGATGGTTGGCAGTGTGCCTTTAATTAGTTGTGCTGTTATGTGTGTTTAGTTCTTTAATAAAATTCATAAAAATAATTAAATCACAAATCGAAAAAAATCACGATTAAATAAAAAAAAATCGTAAGTCAAATGTATACGTTTTTTTGTAATAATTTTGTCATGACAAATTATCGTCACAAATATAATAATATACGATTTATTTAAATTTAATTATAAAAGACATTTACTAAACGGTATACCAAGTTATTTGTAAGTCATTAGATTAGTGATTAATGTGATAAATAATAACTACATTTTTAATTATTTATGAAAAAATATTAAAACAACTTTCTATGATGATATTTATATCATCTATCAATCATAAATATGCTAAATAATTAATTTTATACACTACGACATTATGTATGACATTCCAAAAATTATACGAAAAATTTAAACTTATACCCTTCTTCGACCCATGGTACTACAAGAAGTATTAAATAATGTCAGACCCAGAGCATTCAATTAAAACCAAAACATTATATTCACATGGGCCCCAAAAAGGCACTCATGAAAGTTAATGACTCTATATTCGCAAAATTACAGGCAACTCGAGAAGAACCTGGCAAGCAACTCGGCGGCGCATTTTTCCATGCATTTTTAAATGTCAAATACATTAACTATATTATATTATTATACATTAACTATATTATTATTGCCTCCATGCATCCTTGTTTAATCGTTTATTCAAATGGGCCCCAAAGAGGCACTCATGAAAGTCAATGATTCTACAGCCAGATTCGCAAAATTACAGACATTTCGAGAAGAACCTGGCAAGAAACTCGGCAGCGCATTTTTTTTCATTCATTTTTTTAAATCGTTCCTTAACACTAATACATAAATATATAAACCTAGGTATATCTATATTATTTAGTCGCTAGAAAGCGCTTGTGCAGTTTGCCTCCATGCATCCATGCATGTCATTAGTGTAGTCATCTTATTAACAGCAATTAACACTCATAGAAATTACCGTGAGTTGTTATTGAGCGAAGTGTCTCCGTTTCAGCTTGGGCAAAAATGCTTTCGTATGTCCAGTGGATATCCTCCTCTACAGGTCGCATCGGTTGAATACGTCGTGAAATTTTATGAGCATGTTCCATGTGTACTTTGTAAATGATACGGCTTGACTCACGATTTAAGGTCGACTCTTGCGATCTCGGTTTCAGGGATGTCCGATCCCCATCAAAATCAAAATCAAAATCGTTTATTCACATGGGCCCCAAAGAGGCACTCATGGAAGTTAATGATTCTATTGCCAGATTTGCAAAATTACAGCATCATGATGCGAGTTCACGACGGAAAGTCTCAGCGCTCACTAGTGAGTCAAGGTGTATCATTTATAAAGTATAATGTGTCAAACTCACGGAAACTTTAATTGTAAAATGTTCGATAGTTACATGATGATTTGTCGATATAGTTTTTGGAAATATTTCAAATACGATGGTTGAAAACGTAAATATACGTGTTTCAGTCATTTCGATATGTTATTAAGAAAAAGTAGGAGAGTTTTTCTCTGTAAGGCAAAAAATGTAAATGACTAGTAAATTTAGTTCTTTTTGTAGTACCTACATATACATAGATACTTTCATTCAGAAATGACTATGTTTATTTACAATACAATACAAAACACTTTATTGTATACCAAAAAAATATATAAACAATGACAAATAAAATATTACAATCATCGTGGTAGTACAATGGGCGGTCTTATCGCTTAAAGCGATCTCTTCCAGACAACCTTTGGATGGACAGTAACAGAAGAATGAATAGACGGTGGTGTACAATAAAAAAAAATATAAAATACATTATTATTCACACCTACTCTAGATACTAATACATAAATAAAACAATAAAATATATAAATATATATTTAGTTCTTCTTGTAGTACATTGGGTCTTAGGAAGCTATCTGAAACAATTATGTATACTTATATACCATTATGTATACTATTGGTCAATAATGTATACAATTTTAAATACGCTAATATTTGAGAATTTCAGATGTTTTTGATGTATAATTGATATACAAGTTTATGTACATTTTGTGCATTCGTTGAAGTTAAAGTTAATTTAAATTATATTGATGACTTTTTTCAGGGAATGAAATAATATGTGTATATATTCAAGAAAAAGAAATCTAAGTGGATTAGTAATCGATTGCAGTATAATATTATCATGCAATAGACATTTTTCTTGGTTCAACTTGTATCACGGGACATTCACATATCTCTTGGTTCAACTGCCCCCCTATTACGTATCTTTGTTGCACGCGGTTTCTGTTTATATTAAGCAAAAATGAACCTTATTTCTTAGCAGTTTTGTCAATTTAGTATTGAAACCATTTGCAAAAGAGATAGGTAATAGGGGGTCTGGTTCTACAACAGGCTATTCAGATTTGTCGTTGTTCAACTTGTTGTACCATGGGTTTTTCACATTTCTCGTAGTTCAACATGTTGTGCGACGGCCAATTCACATTGTTTCGTAATTCAACTTGTTGTACAATGGGCAATTCACATTTCTATGTAGTTCAACTTATTGTATCACGGGAAATTAAAATTTCTCGTAGTTCAACTTGTTGTAATTCGGGCAATTCACCTTTATCGTAGTTCAAATTATTGTACCACGAACAATTCAGAAAGTTCGTAGTTTGTTGAACCACGGACAATTCAGAAATTTCGCAGTTCAACTGATTGTATCTAGGGCAATCCAAATTTCCAGTAGTTCAACTTGTTGTACTACGGCCATTTCACATTTCTCGTATTTCAACTTGTTGTACTTCGGGTACTTCATATTTTTCTTAGTTCAATTTGTACAGCCAATTCACATTTCGTTCAACTGGTTGTACCACGGACAGTTCACATTTCTCGTCGTTCAACTGGTTGTACCACGGACAGTTCACATTTCTCGTCGTTCAACTGGTTGTACCACGGACAGTTCACATTTCTCGTCGTTCAACTGGTTGTACCACGGACAGTTCACATTTCTCGTCGTTCAACTGGTTGTACCACGGACAGTTCACATTTCTCGTCGTTCAACTGGTTGTACCACGGACAATTCACATTTCTCGTAGTTCAACTAGTGCAATAAAAATTGCCTACATATCCAATGTTGGCGGTATACAAGAAGACATAACTTGGTTATGTAAGTTGTATAGTAGAACAGCATCACTTGTGTGGAATTCTGGTTTTAACAATATAGTATTGTTTATGTTTACTATCTTCATATATTTTTTTTTATTTCAAACCACATTATCATATTTGGTTGAGTGTGGTAGGCCTTCTTAAAAACTTTTTTCTTTTTATAATATCATGACAATATATACTAAATATTTTGTAATATAATAAGCAATTGTAGTTATTATTTATTAAATTTAATAATAGAACCATGTATACGTAAAGCATACCTCAATTTAAAACTAATATTCTTGTAATTATAAAAAAATCGATAATACTCATAGATTACGAGGCAAACTTGCAAGTTCATAAATTAAATAATTATTATAATATTTATTATATTATACCAATTAATGTATACGTCTTCCACCAGTATTCTCGTATTCGATGTTTTTCATAAACAAAACTTTTTTTTCAAAGCGAGCATTCTCTCTGTTACTAAACGAACTGTTTATAATTTTGTACAAAGTTTTTTTTGTTGGATAGGCAAGCGTTTGACCACTACCTCACCTGATGGGAAGTGACGATGCGTCTGAAGATGGAACATGCTAGCCTAGAAGGTATTTACTCTAAACTTGAAGACACCCAGATTGTACCGTTCGGGGTACAAAGACGCAGGCAATGAGTTCCACTCCTTCGCTGTACGGATGATAAACGTAAAAGCGAAACGCTTGGAGACAAGGTATCATCGCCAAGGTATTCGTTCATATGCACGAAACGTTTCGCGTCTTCGTTCATTTATAGAACAGCAAAAGAATGGAACGCTTTGCCGACGTCTGTGTTTCCCGAAAGGTACAATTTGGGTGTGTTCAAAAGTAAAATGAATAGGTATTTACTAAGCAAGCGTGCTCCACCTTAGACTACATCGTCACTTTCCATCAGGTGTGATTGTGGTCAAACGTTTGCTTAATCTGTAATAAAAAAAAGGTATGTCATAAATTGATGACGTTTGACAGTCTTGTTAGATGGTAAAAAGGGGCATGAAGGAATTACGTCATTGATTTTTTTTATAATTATTATTAGTACTTTGTGCTCATTTAAAGTTTGCCTCACATACTAACATATTAAGAAAACCCAGATGTATAACTTAAACATCTCTAAGAGATTTAATTTGCAATATATTCTTTTTGTAGCAAGCGTTCGTCAATTTTAACACCGGTTGTGAATAAAAAAACATAGTTTATCATTTTTATTTTCCACCAATTTACCGACTGAGCCATAATGTGAAATAGAAATAAAAAGAAACTAATATTTTTTACCACAATAACTATAGACAATACCGTCCATAGACAAGAAATATATTGAAATTTATTTTAAATTGTATAAATAATTTTAAAACTCATTGTTGTTCTTTTATCGACGCCATATTAGAATTAGTTTTAATATTAAGGTATATTTTAAAACTGATTATACGATGTAATTATACGATTTCAAAATAGTATACTCAATTAAAATAAACGTTTGATTCAAAATTGTATACGTGCAGATATTAAAAATAATCGAAAATTTTAAATTTAGATGTAATTTTTTTCGGAAGCTAGATTGTGTAACGAATAAAAAGTTTTTAATATTGTGACGTCATTGCAGCATAAAAACCAAACGAAACCCCTGTATACAGATTTTTTGCAATAATATATAATATCAATATTTATTAACGAAAAATTATAATTCAAAATATTTTTGGATGTAAATAGTGCTGTAGTGACGTTAGATTATTTTAAGCATAGAAAGAAATATACGAACTGGAGGTAGATTTTTCGTTATATTTGTTAAATTATTTGAAATTGTAATCAAGTAATTATCTAAATTCTTCACTTAACAATTTCTTATATATTTTTCTTTAAGATTTTTTATTACTTTCATTAAGTTTAACACAGTCCAAGTTTTGTAATTTTTTCTTAAATTTGTTTTTTCAAATTAAATTAGATTTTCCTGTAACTAATTTGATTAAGTTAGTTTTTCTTTAAACTACTTTAATTAAATTCGACCTTTTTTAAACTAATTTTTTTAAAATTAATTTTCTTAAAACTAGTTTAATTAAATTAGAATTTCTTAAAACTAGTTTTATTAAATTAGATTTTCTTAAAACTAGTTTTATTAAATTAGATTTTCTTAAAACTAGTTAATTAAATTATATTTAATTAAAACTAATTTGGAGTGTGAGCATGTGAGGTATAAAATCAAATTTACGTTAAATTTGCCTCTTGTAAACGTATTTAAGTCAGTGATGTTACGATGAAACGCATATACGTAAATGGAAATGTGAAATTAAAATTAAGATTTTTTTATAATCTATTTAAGTATACATCGTAGTGTTAAATATTGTATTTTTAATGTATTTTAAAAAGTGATTTCATTGAAAAGCCAATATACGAGTCGCAGACTGACAGTGTTAACTTCAATGACAAAGAAAAAATAACAACTTAAAATTATACGTACTACTCATTAATAATGATAAATTAAATATGGCAACAAAAATGTATTCTTCATTTTTTGGGCGCGATTCTATTTTACATTCTATAAATATAAATAATAATATTTTAGAGATTTTGTTTGAATGTATCACAAAAACATAAAAAAAATGTACAAATAATTACTCCTTACAAACAATATAAATGTAAGCAAAATAGTATCATGTTAAAACTTGATTTAGATTCATTTAAAATTTATATGGCAACAAAATTATATTCTTCATTTTAGACATTTGTTGGGCGCGATTCTCTTTTACATTCTCTAACTGTAAATGAAAATATTTTAGAGAGTTTAAATGTATGACAAAATTACAATTTAAATTGTAAATTGAACATATTATATTCTATTCATATGATTACTCATTACAATCAATACAAATAGAAGAAAAATAATATCATGTTAAAACATGTTTTAGATTCGTTTCAAATTACATTACATGAGTTTGGTGATCTGTTTTAAAATTTACATTTATTTAGGTTGACCGCATTTATTACTTTGGTCTAATGGTTTATTTGAAGTCCTTATATATTGTACTAACAATAATGCATGGAACACATATGTACCAAAATATTAGTTCCATGGCTAAATTTAATTTTGCAATGTCTAAGTTTGTTTGACAGGATTTAAGATTTAGAGAATCGTTTATGTAGTAAGCTAACATGTACACATTTATGATTAATTTTGAGAATAATCTCAATCAAAATCAAATATATGGTAAATATTTACAATTAGAATTAGTCCTTTGTAGAATTAATCATTTTGAGAATTAGTCCTTTTAAACAAATTATGAAAATGGCAAATTTTTGTCAAAAGGATTCAAAATCAAAATCGTTTATTCACATGGGCCCCAAAGGGGCACTCATGAAAGTTAATGAATCTATTGCCAGATTCGCAAAATTACAGCCATCTCGAGAAGAACCTGGCAAGAAACTCGGCGGCATTTTTTTTCATTCATTTTTTTAAAAAAACATTCTTAATTTCTAATACATAATTATTATGATTAATTCTCAAAATGGTTAATTCTAAAAATCTTAAACATGCATTCGAGTCTTAATTTTTTGAGAATTGGGCTATGTGCTACTAAACCGTGAATATCCATTATTAATCAAAAATATTAGAGAATGAATGATCGCATCCATTGTAAATAAAAAAAAATATAATAAAAAATGCTTTCAATTAAAATGTTTAAAAATGCATTTTTAAACATTTTAATTGAATATGTAAATGAAGTCATTGACGTCATTAGGCAGTCTGCTGTCTCATTAGATGTAGTATTCTGTTGCTTATTTTTTTAATCCAGCGTTATTATTATAGTGAAAATGTCCAGATATTAGTATACTTTAGAATATAAAGTGCTTGTTAGATTAAGCATTTGAAGTTGATTATACATATTATAATACGGCATAATTTTTGCTAGTCAATAAAATAATTTTTAGGCTCGACATTTGTTTTTGTTTTTAGCTATTGCTATCCCAAATAAATAGTTGATCCTATAATAAAGCTAAAAAAAAGTATATGACGTTTTCACTCTTACATCTCAAAAAAGTATATAACGTTTTTACTCTTACATCTCAAAACAGTATATAACGTTTTCACTCTATACTTAGTTAGCCTAGTTGGGTGCACGTTAGCCTTTTAAGCAGGGGTATCGGGTTCGATTCCCAGCGGGAACACAAGTTTTCTACCGGAGGGAATATTTTGTTTCCGGTTCTGGGTGTGATTGTGTCAGTGATTTGATTGTTTCCGGCACCAACGACACAAGTCGTTGAACTTGGTGTGGGGCTGTGAGTGTGAAAACATTTATTGTTTAGTTAATATATATATATATATATATATATGTATGTTTTTATTGAAAAACATATATATATTAATGTAACTATTGAGTTTTCAGAATATTTGTAGGTAAATTTTAATGCATGAAAGTAAAGAAATAAAACAGCTAAAATACTAAATACATTTTAATTTTATAAACAATAAATCAGTTATAAAAGTATCTTACTTAAAAATATATTTACAAAAATCTTAATCTAAGAAGTCGTACAAAATAGTCCTTAGTCCCCGTTAAATAAAATGGAATGTATGAAAATCTCATCTTTAAAGCTTTGAATTGAGCTTTTGTTAAAGATAACACCAAACAAATTTATACCTTTACGATATACAACGTGTAACAACAATGTGTAGTAATACTTTGTAGTGTGTATGTGTATCGTGTCAGAAATCGTCTGCCAGAGAAAGAAAGTCTAAATCGGGGATAATTTTATCCATAAAAAAAATATATTTAAATATTTTTGACAACCAAAACGGTTTCTGTGGCGCATGTCCTTGACCTTTGTTATGGTCACAACTGTCAGGCGTCTAGGTCCAAAGACTATGTGGTGTAGAACGGTAGCTGACGAAATAGGGTCGCAAATGAGATAATTTTTTTAGAAACTTTAATTCGTCATAACTCAATGTTTATGCTGCTGCCGCGAATTCAGAAGTTCCTTTTAGACTCCATACACGTAGCTAGATGCGTGGCTTGAGTATTACTACACCTTTCTGTTATACATTGTATAAAAACTGTATCGTATACTTATTTATTGTATTTATTCACTAAATTACAATACAGTTCATTTTCGAGAAGAAAAAATAGAGACGAGCGTTCAATGGTGGTAACACATGTAAAAAAACACATTGGCTAAAATATACATATTTATAATTATTATTTATTTAACAATATTGTTTCGTCGAATATTTTTTTGTAGAGACGACTCTTTTGCAGAGTCCACCTGTGGCACCACACTATTGTTAGATATTCAGCCGCCAAGCTGTAGTGGGCAAACGTGACTTACCACCGAGCGAATAATCTTACTAAAGTAATTCATACATTTATGTTTGTTTTATTTATGTTCTTCCTAAAAAATATAAAAGTAATTTTAAGACCACATAAATCAAAATTGAGCAATACAATAACCCGTTTACACGGCTTAAAGCTAAATAAAGCTTTATGAAAATCGGTTCAGTAGTTTTAAAACAAACTAACATTTCAATTAATGTCTAATACGCAATTAAAAATCATGGCCAAGAAGAAAAGTTATATTTTTTTATATTATTTACAATTACCCTGCCTTTTAGGAAATATATATATATATTATTATATATACAACCTGTAACAAAAAAGTGTAGTAATACTTGGTGGTGTGTATGTGCCAGGAATCGTCTGCCAGAGAACGAAAGTCGAAATCGGAAATAATCTTTTTCCATACAAAAAATATATTTTAAATATTTTTGACAACCCTACGGTTACATCTGTGGCGCGTGACCTTGACCTTTGTTATGTCCGCCACTGTCAGACGTCTAGGTACAAAGACTATGTGGTGTAGAACGGTAGCTGATGAAATAGGGTTGCAAATGATATAATTTTTAAAAACTACAATTCATCATACCTCAATATTCTGGTTGTTGCCGCGAATTTAGAAGTTCCTGTTAGACTAAATCATGTGGCTTGAGTATTACTACACCTTTCTGTTACGCATTGTATATTCTACTATTAATCGAAATGCAGGATTAATAGTAGAGGATGTTCTGAAGATTTATACATTTCTTTATCATTAGTTGATATTTGTTTCGATTAGGTTTAGCAATACCAATCTCAATTAAATACTAAAGCATTCGACCTTTAATGAAAATTAAAGAGCTTATCAAAAAAAAACTGAAACTTTTACAAAATTTAATAACAGTTGAATTTTTTTTTATTCAATTATTATTAATATTTCTTACTTAGATTGTGTTTCTGTTTATATATATTAAACGATCTTTAAGTACTCACATGAAAAGTAGTCTCCAATACAGTCACAATTAAATATCATAAATAAAAAAAAACATGTCGACTGCGACATGATTTATTTTAACTAGCATGTTGCCGTGATAACGTCTTATAAATCGATGAACACCGGCTGCACGCACGAAAAAGTGTCACGTTCCGCCTGAGCCGAGAGCGCGGAACAAGCGATAGAGAGGCACGATCGGCCTAAACTTCGATGTTTTCGTATGACGTTATCACGTAAAATTATCGTCCGTAAACCGACTTTACAGACAACCATTTTTTTTAAATAATTTGTAATCAATAAAGACGTCATTGAAGTACTCACGTAAAATAATCATTAATGTCTCCGAAACAGTCACAATGAAAGGATTTGTGATTTATCATGTATTAAACAAATGCCCACGAAAAAAACATGTCGCAATAGACATGATACACATGACATTTATTTCAAGTCCATGACTATTTGTTTTCAAGAAGAAATTCAAATTATTTAAAACATGTCGACAGCGACATGTTTTTTTGTTTAACTTATATGTAAACTAACGTGTTATTAAATAAATTGCAATCAATAAGGCGACATTGAAGTACTCACATGAAAGTAATCATAAAAGAAGTCTCCGAGTCGTGATTAATAAAAAATGCTCACGAAAAAAACATGTCGCAGTAGACATGATATATGTACATGATATTTCATTCCAGTCCGTACATGTTTTTAAAGACAAATTGTAATTATTTAAAACTTGCGAAACAAATAAAATGTTAGCTTATCATCCTTGAGCAAATCTGAAATCTGTGTTACAACAGTGTTGTAACACACACGTCCCCTAGCGACCAATATTTAAACACCCCCATATTCTGGTAACTTAAACTCTATGTCAGTTTCCCGTTTATTACTAATGCTACAAGAACCTGGTCTTACACTTGGTTTAAATCCAAATACACGAAGACTTGTGTCCTTGTGAAGAATTATGTACATATTCCCCGAATGATATAATCTGGGAGTCTTCAAGTTAATAGTGAATAGGCATCTTCTAGGCCTGTTAGATCTTCGGCCGCATCATCGCTTTCCATCAGGTGAGATAGTGATCTAATTCATGTCTATCGGCATAAAAAACATTTTTGAGGATGACCATTAATTTTTTTTTTACGTTTTCGTGTGAGTTTTCGCCGTCCCACACAAGTTAAATTTGACTATTGTAATTCCAGAAAATTTGCCTCTTACTAATTTTTGGTTTTGAAGATTCGTAGTCATACTGAACTAAGTATTCTACGATTATTAATAATAATAATAATATATATATATATATTTCATATACTTTGCGATACGAAGAAGTTATATTAATAATGTATTCTCATTTGTTTAAAGGAATTATTTAGTTTAGTTAAACAATTTCTCTTAAATCAGATTTAAACATTCACAGTTTAAGACCCCTCTACACCAGTACTGTACCAGTACCACTAATACCTGAAGTATCTTAACAGACTATGCCGAAGAAACGCGACCGAAGTTCCGCGGCTGATTTTACGTTCCAACGTATTCGGCTGATATGATAGACCATAAGTGCGGAAATTACGCGACTGAAATTCGGTTGCAGACCGTTTTGTGAATTCAGTGTGCCGAGCGCTGTCGTGGCCTCGTTTCTTGTTGTCTATACAATGGATTATTTACAGTAATACCGTAATGTACTATACTTGCTATATAGTTTACGTTCCCGCCGAACTTACGCCCGAGCGAAGTTCGGCGAGTAAAACATGACGTAATTTCGGCAAATGTGTTGCCACTAATTGAAATAGCATTGCAGGTGTAATCACGCCGAAGTTCAGTTGCGTAAATCGACATAGTCAGTTTAGACACTTAAGGGTACTCGCGATATAAACTGGTACCCCTAGCACCCTCAAGGGTACTAGCGGCACTACTCTAGCCTTAAATATAAGATTCATGGTTCTTGTAGCAAACCCTATCTCCACGAGGCAGTCGAATTGTATTTTAATCTAAATTTGGAAATCTAACTATCTAAGCTAAATCTTTTATTTCTGTGCTCTGACAGAATAAACGCGTTATCCGACCTTAGCAACGACTCTCTTTCAACGTCACTAAAAGTGCTTTTAACAAATTCCGGCCTCAAAATGGGCTTAAGCTCTTCAACGCTCCTACTAAGCTCTTTAACAAACACCAGCTCCTGTACCTTCAAGTCACGGTTTAATGGTAAATAAGTATTTTCTCTGCTATGTAAGAACTTCGAATTTTGTACTAGAAGAGTGGAACCTCTTCGGATATCTCGTGACAGCGTGGATCTCTTTTTATAATCTATTTCGATGAACTCTAAGGAGGTTTGCCCTAGGACGAAGCTCTTGTAGGCCTTGATGAAGACTATGGCGATGGTGATAAGGCCTAAGGCTATCATGGAGTAGGTGAGAAGCGGTGCAGCGATAGGGCCTACTGTTGTTGCCAGGAAGATCCACCGCCAGATTGGTGTAGTGATTTCGTGTATTCCCTGGGAAATGGAAATATTTACATAAAACTTTATTTACTATCTAGTAGTTACATAGATATTGGGATAGTGCACATCAATAATTTTTTTTAATGACTCAGCATTATTGTGCATTTAGCAAGTGTCAAGTAATAATATAAGTCAAGTGTATGTCAGTGCAGTCAATGTCAAATAAAATAGTAGAAACTTTACTAGAACTTCTATTGGAGTTTTATGGCGAAAGCAAAATCACGTATGCACGTTCACTAAGTATTAACGGCTGAACGGAATAACTTCCAACCATCATAATTACACTTATTAACACTCGAAGAATCACTAGTTTTGAAAAATACCTAATACAAAATCTACGACGACATTTATTCACTTTCGCGCCAAAACTCTCTTCTTATATTTATTATAGTTAGTTAGCGTAAATAAATAAAAAAATAAACAAGAAGCAGAGCCTTCTGGTAGTTAAATTAATAAATGGTGGTCCCCCATTGTATGTATATCTTACTAACTTAAAACCGGATATAAACATACCTCTTCAACCCACATAACCGGGAATATAATATCCGGAAACTTGTGTATGCTGTTCATCCGGATACCCGGAGCACGCTCCACTTTGAGGTTCAATTGTACACGTACAAAGCCTTCAAGCGGGACGCCGATTTTCTGAAAAGGCAAAGGAGAAACCATGCATTGGCTCTGTTCGTCCAACTTTTTAAACAATGATGCTGTATTTTTAACCAAAATCGAATAGGTCGAGTTTATCTACAAAAAAGAAACATTCCCAAAAACCCTGAACTAAGATTAGCTATTCTTTTTTTTTTCTACACTGTCACAATCACGATGAATTAAGAAAATAATATAAAATAGGTTTACTAATAATTACTGGCTTGTGTTTAAACACTGCCCTAAAAAGTACCTATTTTACTACCAAAAAAATTCTAAACGATTACCAAAATAGATAAATGGTCACCAAATTACGTTTCCTAAAATATTATGAAATAATATTTTAGGAAACGTAATTTTTTTCGTATTATAAATATTTTTGTAATAATTATTTAAAAAAAAATACCTTAACCTACTGTTATCCGATTCGGTTCTGTCACAGGAAATTTTATTTTAGAAAACGTAATTTGGTGACCATTTATCCATTTTGGTAACCGTTTAGAATTTTCGGTAGCCGTCTAAATTATACCCATAATTACTCTTCGTATTTATCGAAATCACTTAATTTTTTTAAAGTAAGTTGAATTAATATGGTTTCAATATCGGCACCAGATTCCCATAGTACGATGCCGTAACTTATATAACTATGAAAATTCTGTACCATGTATTGGTTTTCAAGCGTCTCCGTTACAGTTCAGTGCTATCCAGAGTTTTAAACTTTGGGCAAAATTTTGCGCAGCAAAGCACTGTGCTCGTCACCTTGAGATATCAGATGTTAAATCTCTTTAGATCTTGTAATTTGACTGGAAACATTGCCGTACAATCCTGCATACATTAATGTTTGCACACTACTGCTGGCGGCTGAATATCAGGAAATTGTTCATTGTCCCAGTCCCCAGGCGGACTCTGCAAAAAGGTCCTACCGCTAAAAAAGAATTGCTAGGTGAAACTGTCATACCGGTTGTATCAAGAAGTAAGTCTCGTGTTTCTTCTTATTGGGCTTCAGTCCCTCGAACTTGTCCAAGAGAGTGGGATCCGCGTCGTAGAAATGTGGGTACGAGAGGTACACTGGAGCATCTGTTTTAAAGGAAATTAGCTACAAAACTTTTTTAAAACAAGGTTTTAGTAGTCCGCCATATCGGATTTAGAGCAAGCAATGAAAGGGTTCATTTGATACCCATATTTTAGGAGTGCATTAAAGATAACATGCGCCATCTTGGGTGTTCCGCCACGTTTAGAATGACGTCACTCAGTAACCTAACCTAACCATGTATTGTCATCCAAACTTAACGTAAATACAAAATTTTAGCTCAATCGGTTGAAGATATCTGCTTCAAAATGTATATACAAGATTCCACTCGAACAAACATACCTACCTAGCTACATTGCAAGTTAAAGGAAAGCTTGTAAAGAGGATAATTCTCGCTTGTTTTATGAATCAAATGGGAAAAAACCTTGTATACATATCATTGGTACTTGTCGTATTTTTTAAATTCTAATTTGGCTTCGCAGTCTGTGCATTTAGCCAGTGTTGAGTAATAAAATATTTTAAGTTACATATTTTGTAAAAGAAGTCTGAGTCACAAGTCACAGTCAAAATCAAGTAAAAGAGTCAAGGTCTAGTCATAGTCAATTCACGCCCTAGCATAGTGTTAAAAACTCTACTAGAACTTCTTTTGGAGTTTTGGGGCGATAGCGAAAAGTGATTTGCCTCGGTCTACAATATTCCAAAAATGCTGGCTGCGTTGCCCCGCTGTATAACGCAGTATAATACTTATGCGCTCAGCAAATACAGACCAGCATTCTGGGCAGTTTTATTATAAGTAAAAATATAGGTTTCTTACTATATTGGCAAGGGCTGATGTTCTGCAGCCCCCGAGGAGGGCACTGCTCTCCCTGGCAGTAGCATTTGTTATCTGGGTTGACGTCTGCGCACTCGAAGGTTGAAGCCGGCGGCGTGTAAACACCTGCCTGGATGCCTGAGAAAAATAACAAGTAATACTAAAAACAAAAACTTTTGATTCTTCTTGTCAAGACGAATCAAACGAGATCTTACTAGATAGATATATCTTGTTTAGTTCAAAAGTTGCTATCGCCATCTTCCGTCTCAATCATCAGACCAGTTCCATGGTACCATATAATTGTATTGTCACCAAAGAAACATAATCACACCAAATTTGAGGCCAAGCGGACATCGGGAAGTGGGTCTAATTTAGCTTGCAAGATTTGATTATTGAACGATAGGGACAGGTGAAACTAAATAAAAGCTTGCAATATTACTATTTTGTTTCCTTTACCTATGTTGTGTACCTTTTTACCTATGTTTCCTAAAGCTTATTAAAACTATTTATTTATATTTGGTCGAAAAAAACTTATAGTTAAGAAAAAAATGTATTCATCTATACAGCAAAGAGCACATAGAAGGCACCGAGCTTAAAGGAGACTCTAGAAATGTGCACTGGGGTGGGTAACTGGGTACATCTAGTGGGTAGCGTGTCAATATGGTGTCAATAATGCTGGCGACATTGCCTCTCTGAATTGCAGTGCTAATACTTGTAATGAAATGAAATGAAATGAGTATATTTCACACAAAATAGAGTATACATATTGGTCTTCATGGTTGAATCGTCCTTCTATTTTGCCATGTGTTGGCATGTGAAATTACATGTTAAAATTAATATAATGACAATATTAAATTAAATTAATTATATTATATTAAATGTCAATAAAATTATTAAAATACAATGTCAAAAATAATAATAACGAGTTCAGAAGAAATACAGCTATTGATTTTAATATAACATTACGATGTCAATCTAATTTAGTATTGAAAAATCTTTCAGACAGTAAAAAGTCTTGTCAAGTAACCACGACTTCAGTTTTTTTCTAAACATTCCTATAGGTAGGTCTTTTATTGCATGTGGTATTTTATTGTAAACTGATATACACATTGGGTAGCAGTTTTTTTGTAATAATGTGGTTTTCGGTACTACATTTAATACTAGCCTTTCTCTACGCCTAGTGTTGCGTGGGAATATATCCGAGGCTTTGGTGAACAATTCAGGATGAATTCGCACAAACATTCCTATTTCGAAAATGTACATACAAGTCAGAGTCAAAATTCTTAGGTCGCTAAAATGTGGCTTACATGACACATACGGAGGAATTCCCACCATAGCACGTATGCATCTTTTTTGCGATAGAAGTAGTAGCCGTGGAGCCTAATAAGTACCAGAATTTTGATCACGCGTCGCCTAAACCAGGCGTTCTGATAGATGTTTGTAAATGGGATGAGTTCCTGGTTTTTGCTCAACGTTTGAGCCATTTGGTGTTGAGCCGCTGGGCCATTGGCTCAACACCAAATGGCTCAACATCAAATACTCGTATGTAACAACTGCTGAGGTGTCCGAATGTTTGTTGGAATTTTAATGAGCATTAGTTGAGCAGTTCATACTTGTTAATTTATTTACTACGTTTATCGACTGTGCAGCGAAGGACCTCATTGCCAGCATCTTTTTTTTTAACGGTATAATCTGTGAGTTTTCAAGTCATGAGTGAATAGGTCCCCTAGGCAAGCATGCTACATATTCAGCCGCATCATAACTTTGTGTTTTTACCGTCTTTGTATACATCCTTGCGGTGCTTCAAGGGCATTATCCGACACAGATCCTTGTCGTAAATATGCACGATGTCCGATTTGGTGACCGACCGCGGGGGAAAGAACGACCCTTCTGATGCTCTGGAAATAAAGAAAATATATTTTAGACACAGTTTTTTGTTATTATTGAGATACGAAACTAGCAAGTCGCTCGCTGGATGGTAAGCGCCACGCTAGGCCATTATAGTTAAGTTACAGTTTATAACACAGATAATTTATTATAAGATAATTTCTAAAATACCAGATAACTTGAATAATTACTATAACGAAATGTATAACGAAATAGGCTTAAAATATGTGATATTAATTGTTATACTATGGCTATTAGAATCTATAATAAATTACCTAAACAATTTGGCGAAATGCACGATTTAGAATTTAATAAAAAGCTTTACGATTGGCTAGTGGACAGATGCTTTTATTCACTAAGTGATTATTTTAAGTATAAATGACATGAAGGTATATTTTAATTTATGAACTAAATACTTGTTCTATTATATTATCGTATTGATTTATTATCTTATTGACATTTATAATTGAATCCTTATCTGACATCTTATTGTGAATTTTTAATTGTTTGTAGGTATATAAATTCCTAACTAAATTGTAAACATTTGCACGACCTAAATAGCTGTCGAATATAGTGATACCCAACTTATAGAACACCTGCATGTAAAACCTACCTATATTCTAGCAAATAAAGATTTCATAAAGATTTCATTTCATTTCATATAAACACAAATATTATATAATATTTCTTATGTAGTATTTGTGTTTATTTCTTATCTGTTAACAAAACCTAGCAGTCCTCCTCTCTTCTAAGATTAGAACTGTACTCCTAAAAAACACCTGTATATTACTATTATTATAGATTGCAATAAATAAATGAATATGAATATGAACTTGGTACCAAACAAAAAAATCATCAAAATCGATTCATAATTGGCGATATTATCGCGTAACATACATACAAAAAAAAACATACAGTCGAATCGAGAACCTCCTATTTTGAAGTCGGTTGAAAAAAAAACAGTTATCAGAATAAAAACAGCGTCGCGTCTCCCATTTATGGTTGAAATACAGTTCATTCGCTAGAAACGTTTCGCGTCTTCGTTTATTTGTAGATTAGTTTGGTAGTCGGTTGAAAACTATAATTGAAACGAAAGCTAAGTCTAAAAAACCGACTTCATCACTTTTATTTCGGTTTAAGCTTGAACGATTTCGATAAAATATATATGGGACCACCTCTGAAGTATATTCTTCCAAAAAAAAAAGAAATTTAATTCGATTCGTCATTGGCGGACATATCGTGGGGGCTGAGTCACCCACGTCCGTAGGAGGATACCCCTTAAGTCTGACTCTCTACGCGTGGTCCCCGGATGGTGCTAATCAGGTGACATTTGAGAGGTGGTAGAGCATTTTGTGAGTTGCTCGCCTGGCTTGCTACCAAAGTAGCTTACCACCATCAAGTTGAAATTCTGCCGCCAAGCCAAATACGGTGTTCCGGCAGTTATCCTTGAGAGCCTGCGTATTCCAGGTCTAGTGTGTTTACCAGCTTTGATCACATCGTCCCTTACCATCAGGTGAGATAGTGGTCAAACACTAGCCTGTCAAAAAAAAAATAAAAGAAGTAAAAAAAATCGTGTAACGTACAAAATAAAACATACAGTCGAATTAAACCTCATTTTTTGAAGTCGGTTGAAAACTATAAAACGCTTTTGTATATAACCGAACTAAAAAGTAGAATCGCTAATACTGAAGAACCTTGTAAGGAGTATAGGACAAACTATTTGAGTCATTGCATTGTCATCGGTCCTTGATAAGTGTGCAAAGTTTAAAAAGAATCCGACGGTTTGTAGAGGGTGAAAATCACGTTCAAAGTTACATACAAACATACATATACAAACATACCTATATCTATATATATAAAAATCAGTGGCATTGATTTTTATTTTTTCGTTGTAATTTTATAACTCAAGAACGGGCTCACCTATCCAAACCAAATGTTTAGGCTTTGTTCGGACTATTTAGTAGATGGCTTATGTGAAGTTTGCACAAAATCGGTCGAGCGGTTCTTTATTTATCACACCCGGGCGAAGCCGGGGCGCTAGTTATGTATAATGACCGATTATGAATATTATATTTACCTATTTTACTTTATTTTCGATTGAAATCATTTATGTACTGTATTTTCACATTTTATATCTATTATCCTACTAATATTATAAATCCGAAAGTTTGTGTGTAAGTGTGTAAGTATGTTTGTTCCCTCTTCACGCTTTAACGGCTGAACGAATTTGGAATGTACATAGCTTAGACCTAAGATTAACCCATAGGCTACTTTTTAACTTGATAAAAGCTGGCGAAGCCGCGGGGCACGGCTAGTTAAACATAAATTGCCAGTGTATTTGCTGTTATATTGTATGACTAGCCGTGCCCCGCGGCTTCGCCCGCTATTATCAAGATAAAAAGTAGCCTATGTGTTAATCCTAGGTATAAGCTACGTACATTCCAAATTTCATCCAAATCCGTTCAGCCGTTAAAGCGTGCAGAGGGAACAAACATACTTACACACTTACACACAAACTTTCGGATTTATAATATTAGTAGGATTGTATACCTAATCAGGCCGAATATGATGATATTACATTGTAAACATCTTTCTCATGTTTGACAATAAAAGACATCTAAAAATAATTAGACGCAAGCAAAGCTTAAAAAAACCGACTTCACCGCTTTATCATCGGAACCTTGATCAGATTTAATGTATAAACACGCATTATTGACTATAACTCAAAAACTAGAGATCAGACCTTGATCAAATTTCAATGGGACTACATAAAAAGCACCAGCTTTCAAATAAATAAAAAAATCGAAATTGGCTCAGCGTGGAGAGAAGTTATGAGGTAACATACATAAAAAATAAAAATACAGTCGACTTGAGTACCTTCTCTTTTTTTGGGAAGTCGGTAAAAAACGTTTTCACACTGACAGCCCCACACTATGGTCGATGACTTGTGTCACCTCACACACACGTACAATCAGAACCAGAAACACAAATTTTCCTTGGGGAGAAAACTTGTGTTCCCGCCGGGAACCGAACCCGATACCCCTGGTTAGAAGGCGAACGCCACCCCACTAAACCAACGAGCTGTTGTTTATCTCTATCTTTATCTTTTTTAGGGGGCTGAGTCACCCACGTCCGTAGGAGGATACCCCTTAAGTCTGACTCCCTACACGTGGTCCCCGGGTGGTGCTAATCAGGTGACATTTGAGAGGTGGTAGAGCATTTTGTGAGTTGCTCGCCTGGCTTGCTACCAAAGTAGCTTACCACCATCAAGTTGAAAGTCTGCCGCCAAGCCAAATACGGTGTTCCGGCAGTTATCCTTGAGAGCCTGCGTATTCCAGGTCTAGTGTGTTTACCAGCTTCGATCACATCGTCACTTATCATCAGGTGAGATAGTGGTCAAACACTAGCCTGTCACAAATAAAAAAAAAAAAAATCTTTTACCAAGCTAATGAAAGCGTGTTAAAAAGGCTTAGAAGCTAGCCTACAGACGGACAGACGGACAAAGCATTCCGAGCGTTTCTAAATATACGAATTAACTGAGATATCTCACTTCGCCGTTCAAATAATAGATAGTCAATGATAAATCTATGTCAAACACATTCAAAGTAATTTAAGTAATCCACTTAGTTGTTATCTAATACATAACTTTGTTGCTAAGTTATGTAAGGTCAATTTGCTTTGCATAGCTATTACTATACTACATAGTGAGTAACTTGAAAGGTCAAGTTGAGATTCGTTAGTTTGTGTTTTAGCATATTTATGGAAATTTATACATCGTAGTAAGACATTCTTATAAATAAGTTATGTAAGTATAAATAATTTAAGTCATGGGAAAAATACTAAATACTTATCTAAAATGAATTATATTAACACGAGCCTTGCCCCGCGGCTTCACCCGCTATTATCAAGTTAAAAAGTAGCCTATGTGTTAATCCTAGGTATAAGCTATGTGCATTCCAAATTTCATCCAAATCCGTTCAGCCGTTAAAGCGTGAAGAGGGAACAAACATACATACACACTTACACACAAACTTTCGGATTTATAATATTAGTATGACTAGAGGGCACGCGGCTTATTTTTAACCGAACTCTAAAAAGGAGGACGTACTCAATTCGACTGTTTATTTTCTACCGACTTCACAAGAAGTAGAAGATACTGAATTGGGCAGTATTTAAAAAAAAAATACAATCGAATTGAGTACCTTCTCCTTTTTTGTGAAGTCGATAGAAAATGCAGCCGAATTGAGAACCTCCTCCATATTTGTGAAGTCGGTCAATAATAAAGTATCACATAAACAAAACAAACGCATTCACACGCACAGGCCCACACTAAGTTCAATGACTTGTGTCGTGAAGCAACGTACATCACACACACAATCACATCTGGTTGTGGTTGTGTGTGTGATGTACGTTTCTTCACACCACAAATTTCCCATGGGAAGAAAACTTGTGTCCCCACCGGGAATCAAAGCCTGCTTAGAAGGCGCAACCAACTGAGCCATTGGGCAGTCAATTAATTATTTATTACTGTTCTTCGCTCGTGTAATTAAAGATTAACTCTAACATTCAATTAGTTGTAACAATAACGGTTTTATAAAGCGGTAGGTACACAGTTTAAATAGATGCGCCTTGGCACAGTAAGGCCATCGATGCACGTGAATATATAGCCTTGTTCTGACAGACAGACAAATAAGCAAGTACGAGCTAATAATAGACGCATTAAAATTCCTTAACCAGTAATCTATTAATAATATATACTACACATACATTTTCTACTTAAGTACTTTACAAAAAAGGAGGAGGTACTCAAGTCGACTGTTTTTTTTTTATGTTTGTTACCTCTTAACTTCTTTCCACGTGAAACGATTTTGTTTTTTTTTTGTTTGTTATATGTCGCTTTCCAATTGG
This sequence comes from Lomographa bimaculata, assembly GCA_948107665.1. NCBI lineage: Eukaryota > Metazoa > Arthropoda > Insecta > Lepidoptera > Geometridae > Lomographa > Lomographa bimaculata. The sequence goes on from OX403614.1 coordinate 6,820,933, forward strand.
TCCCATTTAAATTTGATTAAGATCTGATCTGTAGTTCTTGAAATATCGTCAATAATGCGTGTTTAGTACATCTAATCTGATTAAAGTTCCGAAGATAAAGCGGTGAAGTCGGTTTTTTTAAGCTAACACAGTCACAGCCCTAAACTAATTTCGATGACTTGTATCGTGGGTGTTGGATACATTGACATCAAACACACAATCACAACCAGAAACAGAAAAACAAATTTTCTTTGAAAACTTGTGTTTCAGTCAGGAATCGAACCCAATACCCCTGCTTCGAAGGCGAACGCAACCCGACTAAGCCAGTGAGCAGTTCGAGAGCAAGTACTTAGATATATATCGGTGGTGCGGCAATGATCATTATGTATGTATGTATGATCATTGCCGCACCACCGATCACTTTCTGTTAAACTTCTCCATCCTAAGGTTGCCTGGAAGAGATCGCTGCTTAGCGATAAGGCCGCCGATTGTACTGCTATATTGTTATTTTTTTCTATTGTTAATTAATATTTTTCTTGGTGTGCAATAAAGAGTATTTGTATTGTATTGTATTGTATTGTATATATGTATTGGTACTTGTGGTTCATATTGACAATGTACTTCCCGGTTGATAATAATTTATTTGCAATGCACTTTATTTATTTGTCTAAGAATGTCATTTTAATTATTCTTTGAAGGTGTAGAATATATTTATGTTGCTACGTAGGTAGTGGCAGTCGACATTAGTAAGAAATTCAAAATTTTAGAAGTTACTAGCTGCGCCCCGCGGTTTCACCCGCGTTGATAATGATGAAAAGTGATGATGATGATGATGATGAAAAATAGATGTTGGCCGATTCTCATAGATACCGGATAAGCACAAAAAAAATCATCAAAATCGGTCAAGCCGTTTCGGAGGAGTATGGCAACGAAAACTGTGACACGAGAATTTTATATATTAGATGTAAAGATGTTTCATAATTGAAGGAGCCTGGGTCCGCACCATGTATTATATACATACATATAGCTATACAATATAGTTACCGTTTTTGAATGTTTATTTTCTTTACTTTTATTTCGTTTTAATGTACATTTTAAATATCTTAGTACATTGATAGCAACACAACAGTTACAAATGGCGGATTGCGACAATATTAAACTGTCATTTTGACGTGTCATTGACCATTTATTGTAAATAACATATCAATTCTAAAATATTTGGGTTTTGTTATAATTATAATAGGACTATAGAATATGTTACTCGATTGAAACTCAGAACAGAGTGACATTCAGTATCTTCTTGTCATGCCCCAAAAATAGGGTTACATATTTAAAATAATAATTTAAGGGTACAGCTGTAATCTTCTGCAGATTAATTTATTTGTATTTTTAAGAAAATGCAATATTTTTCCTATTTTTCTATGTATGGTACATAGTGCTGGCCCAAAATGAAACATCTCCTTTAGAAAAAGAAAAGGTAATTTTCTCATATTTATACCAATACTAGTGTACCGCTGATGATGATGATGATTAAAGTAGCATATGTCCTAATCCAGACACTAGCCGTGCCCCGTGGCTCCGCCTGCGCTTATCAAGTTTTAAAGCTGCCTATGTGGTATAGCGGAACCTAAACTAACTACATTCTAAATTTCATCAAAATCGGTGTATTCGTTACGGATATACGAGGTTACAAACATTCGCACACACACAAAATTTAGAATTTATAATATTTTAGTAGGATTCATACTCGAAGAATCACAAATTTTGCAAAACAGTCAAAATATTTTATTTATGCTAAATAGGCAAGCATTTGGCCACTATCTCACCTGATGGTAAGTGATGATGCGGTCGAAGATGTTACATGCTTGCCTAGAAGATACCTATTCATTCTTGATTTGATTGATGTTCGGTCATCCAGGTACTGTATATATTATCTAATAAGTAATTAAATGTTGACCAAAACTGCTTAGTAAAGTAAAGTATTAAGAGGCCGGGGTGGCTTTGAACGAGTCTATAGGCTGTCTCTGTTTAACTTGCAAACTGTGCCCATGCTTGATGCGATAGCACTACCGAACGAACAATTATGATAGGTGCCGTAATACCAAAAATTATGAATGAAAATGTAATGTTTAGCCATTGTTTTTTGTATTAATAGTACCTTGAAATGATAGTCTATGTTCCTGTTGTAATGACAAAAGAAATGTGTTCGTTTTTAATACAAAACGGATAAGTTAAAGATGCGACATTTACGTCGTAATAATGTGTGAAAATCAATTGGTTTATATTTCGTTTTAGGTAATTATTTTGGAATAAAAACTATCCAGGAACCTAGATTAATACGTTTTTTATCTGAATAACAGCACAGTATGGTGGTTACATGCTTGAATTATAAATAATTTCGGTATTACGATTGTATGGGCAAATCAACCACTACCCGGCGCCTTAAGCATATAAAGCATGCCACATCATCGGCCTCATCATCACTTTCCATCAGGTGAAATAGCGGTCAAATGTTTACCTAACTGGCATAAAAAAGATAGTTTCGGGGTATTTTTAAAATTTAGATTTTGCTTGTTGAGAGAGGTCCACAGGATTGTGGACCTCACTTAACCCGTTCCCTTATCCGCCACGTGGATGCGACCTCTAATAATTCAGTTTATCCCGAGGCAAAACAAGGTGTTTCATAAATGATAATGATCCATTGTGGTTAAGTGAGTCAATTTTCTCTTTCATCAGCGCTTCGTCATCATGATGACGCTGTTAAAGACATTGAAGTTATTCTCCGCTACTTCTAATTATGTACATTTGTAGATAGGTTTTCCCTTAGGCATTGATTAAAATCTACTACACACGCTTTCGACTAAACAATAGATCTTAATAATTGAAACGCAAGCAAAGCTTAAAAAACCGATTACATCGCTTATATTTTAGTTTTGGCTTAACCGATTCCGATAAAATTTATATGGGACCACCTCTGAAGTATAATCTACCAAACAAAAAAAAACATTAAAATTGATTAATTATTGGCGGTTATATCGCGTAACATACATACAAAAAAACATACAGGCGAATTGAGAACCTCCTTTTTTTAAAGTCGGTTGAAATCATCAAAACCTTAAATGCCGTGAATCAGTTTTTACACTGATTCACGGCATTCAAGGTTTTGAAATAGAAATTCTATGAACTGGAAAGATGCGACCTTTCCGTTTCTCTGAAATGCGTTTGAAATGAAGGTTTAGTACATATAGTGCAATGAGTTGAAATAATCTTTGAGGTTGGCTTAAAACCTTTTTCTTTATTATAATTGTATGATTTTTACCGTACCTCGGAAGGTACAAGAAACCCTTGAATTAACTTTGAACTGCCCGGTTGTTAATTATATAGTAAATTAAGAGTAAGACTTCACAGCCTCGAACATCGGCGTAAGGTAGCTAGCTTGTGCGTGTTTTACTAGATACATTTCGGAGAGTGTGCGACAGAACTGTATGATTTAATTCCTCCAGCTCCCTTTCATCATGGGACAACAAGGCGTAATAAAACAAGACATCCTTTCATGATGGACATTCCTCAGCGATTCGCCACAACTTTTATTATGCGAACTTCACAGAACTTCTACAGAATGATAGGCAAGCATTTGACCGCAATGTTTGACCGCAGTTTAATGAATATAAAAAAGCGAACTTCACAGAACTTCTACAGAATGATAGGCAAGCATTTGACCGCAATGTTTGACCGCAGTTTAATGAATATAAAAAAACTATTATTGCATATTGTAACTTCACATTCTTGCCACCGCAAATAATTACGGTTATGTTGACTGTTTAATTATTCGCAAATTAATTTATTTTATTTATTTAATACTTTTGCACAAAAAACAATACACGGAGGACTTAACGCTAGAATAGCATTTTCTGCCAGTCATCCTGCAGGTGCAGAGGTGTAAATATAAAAGGATTATAATAAATGTATAAATATAGGAATACAAGTAAATAATATACATAATGATAATATATATTATTAAATATTATATATTTTTATTTTTACTTTAATTTTTATTTATTTTCTAGATGTATACACATAATTTATTTATTTTACTCTTTATTTTATTATTATAAATCAGCTGTAAATGTTGTACATATTTAAAATAAGACCCCGCAAACTACTACTTTTTCCGGCTCGACAACCATCTTAGCTCGAGCACAGGATATGCTGAAAACCAGCCTTGAGTAATCTATTTATATATTATTATTTAGTTTACGCAAAAAAAGAGCTGAGCATACTCCTATTGCCAACCACTATTGTTTGTGTCTATAACTATGTATGTAACTATTTTATAATTATAGGTAGGTATACGTTATATTATATTGTAGAATATAAGAAAAAATGTTTCTGGTGTCTGGCAATAAATACTTTTTAAGCTATTGCATAGCTTCTATCGCGAGCCTTGAGCGTGGAGACCGAATCCAGAAATTCCGTAACGAAAATAACCTAACACCCCCCACTCCGACCGGCACAGCGGTGATACTTTTTAGTTTTGCCATCTATCGATGAATAGCAGAACTTTTAATAACTTTTTTTGAAATATCACACTTGTCTCTTTCGTTCAGCAACTCGCCTCTAGGTGGCAGGAAAAAAATACTGCATAAATAAAATAAATAAATAATTATAATTGCATAAGTTGATAAAAAATGCTATGCAATAGCTTTACCGCGGCAGTCCCGAGTGCCACACGTCTTTTTATTTATTTTATTAAATACTATATAACAATAAAATTACACAAATACTAGTATATATAATACGTAACCATAAAAAGTACTACGATGATATGTAGTTGCTATTACACTTCTTGATTTATTGGTATGAGAATCGTCAATATAACACGTCCATGTTTTTATGTTTAACGTGGATTATGTTAATTAAGAGTTATAGGTGGCTGTATTATTTATCATAAATTTTATTGTTTAATTGAAATAGTGAGTTACTGTGGATTTTATCACCTTAGCAGTGTATGGTCTGGCTATGATGACAGTTGTGTCAAACAAACAATTTTTAATCGACTTACAATAAGTAAACGCAAGCAAAGCTTAAAAACAAACTACTTTACCGCTTTATCTTCGGAACTTTGATGTACTAAACACGCATTATTGAAGATATTTCAAAAACTAGTGATCAGATCTTGGTCAAATTTAATGGGACCAATTGAAAAGCAACATCTTTAAAAAAAAACCTTAATTGGTTTACGACTTGAGCACCTCCTCTTTTTTTGTGAAGTCTGTAGAACAGAAGATTCGACAGCATTTTTGCCTCATAACTTCTTTCAATTGAACCGATATTGTTGATTTTTTTTGTTTGAAAGCTGGTGCTTCGCTTTAGTCCCATTTAAATGTGATCAAGATTTGACCAGTAGTTATTTTCAACCGACTTCAAAGAGGAGGTAAAAATTTTTTTATACTAGATAGGCAAGCATTTGACCGCTATCTCTCATCTATCTTTCAATTCGCCTGTATGTTATAAAATAAATAAATAAACGCAACCGACTTCACAGCTAACATTTTGGTTTTGGCTTGCCCGATTCGAAAAAAATTATATAGCACCACCTGTAAAGTATGATCAACCAAATGAAAAAAAAATCGTCAAAATCGATTCATAATTGACGGAGTTATCGCGTAACATACATAAAAAAATACCATTCAGTCGAATTGAGAACCTCCTCTTTTGAAGTCGGATGGCACGCAGGCAATGAGTTCTACTTCCTCGTCGCACGGATGATAAACGCAGAAGCGAAACGCTTCGAGCGAGCCGGAGGTATGTCAACCATATAAGGATATTATTAACGTCTTATGGTGAGCTATTAAGTTGGTTTGTAAAGAACAGCTAAATACCTATTATGGTCCTTAAACTCAATTATTATGTTAGTAAGTATGATGCTAACTGCACTTATATAGGTGTTAATTGTTTTTATGTGTGAAGTACTGGTTTTTTTAATTATGTTTTACCTTCACTGGCTTAATTAGCTAGTTATTCTGCACATTAACAGTTTGAAACCGTAAATATGCGATTATCACGTAGTAACTATAAGTAAATCTGTGCTAATGTAATCCGAAAGTTTGCGTGTATTTAAAAAAAATATATAAATTTATTGCCAAATAATTAAACGCAAGCAAACTTAAAAAACCGACTTCATCGCTTTATCTTCGGAACCTTGATCAGATTTAACGTATTAAACACGCATTATTGACAATAACTCAAAAACTAGTGATTAGATCTTGACCTAATTCAAATGGGACCACGTGTAAATCACCGGCATTCAAACAAAAATATAATCATCAAAATCGGCGCACAAAGAAAGAAGTTATGAGGTAACTTTTGAAGTCGATTAAAAACGAAAACATCGTCAATGTAGTCCACAGAATACGCAGTATTGAGGATAACTCAAAAACTACTAGTCAGATCTTGATCAAATTTAAATGGGATCAATTGGAAAGCAACATCTAAAAAACAAAAAAAAAATTTAAAATCGGCTCATGTGGAACGAAGTTATGAGGTAACACAAATAAAAAAAAATACAGTCGACTTGAGTACCTCCTCCTTTTTTGTGAAGTCAGTAAAAACACATTACAACATAATAACACATTTATATCAAAATGTGAATAGTGCTAGACAGACCGCTTCAGTCTCAGGGACAAGGTTAGTCTATTGTGATAAATTGATAATTAAACGCAAGTAAAGCGTGAAAAAAAACCGACTTCACCGCTTGATCAGATTTAATGTATTAAACACGCATTATTGACTATAACTCAAAAACTAGAGATCAGATCTTGATCACATTTCAATGGGACCACATGAAAAGCACCAGCTTTCAAATAAAAAAAAGAATCATCAAAATCGGCTTACAACGAAAGAATCGTCAAAGTAGTCCACAAAATAGGCATTAATATATATATAATATAAATTAACGATATTTCAAGAACTACCGATCAGATCTTGATCAAATTTAAATGGGACCAATTAGAAACCAACATCTTTCTAACTAAAAAAAACATTTCAAAATCGGCTCACGTGGAGAGAAGATATGAGGTAACACACATAAAAAAGAAAAAATACATTCGACTAGAGTACTTCCTCCTTTTTTGGGTAGTCGGTAAAAACTAATTTTACCAAAGCCAAGACTGAAACGGTCGCATCTATCAGTGCAGTTTAAGGCAATAGGAGTAGATTCAGATGTGCTCAGTACATGGGTGCATGGACGCTGTTTTTCAATCTACCCCTGTTCTCGGTTAAGATGTTCGCCTAGGTAGTGTCACAAAAGTGGGTTTAAAAATAATACAGCTAAAAAAAACAGTGATTTTGTTATGTTTATTTAGGAAGCGAATCAGTTTTTATATTATTTGCCAAACGGGTTATGCCACTCCACTCCACGAAATAGTGGTTTACTAGTGTGTTCATGCGAGAACATTAGAAAGATTACTTTTTAAATTTTGGCTTCGCATACTGTGTGCGTTTAGCTAGAGTCAAGGATTAAATATTTGTCAAGTCTAAATGAATAAACGCATTCACACTCACAGCCCCACACTAAGTTCGATGACTTGTGTCGTGGGTGCCGGAAACATTCACATCACACACACACACAATCACAACCAGCCAAAAAAAACAAATATTTTTCAAGTTTCAATGAATGATTAATATTTTTGTTCAATGCTATATAGGCAAGCATTTCACCACTATCTCACTTGATGGAAAGTGATGATGCGACCGAAGATGTGACATGCTTGCCAAGAAGATACCTATCACTCTTGAAGACTATCAGATTATACCCCTCGGGGAACAATGATGCAGGCAATGAGTCCACTCCTGCGCTGTACGGATGATGAACGTAGAAGCATAACGCTTCGAGCAAACTGGAAAAGATGGCAGAAGGCGCTCAAACGCAGAAGAGCGTAGTAGGCAACTAGGAGGTGCAAGTTTCGGCTTGGACCGTTGCCGGGACAGGGGGAACGGGAGAGAAACTCCCCGGTGCATGAGAGTAACGTTGATAATGGGCCCTATAAATCGGGACGGTTCGATTACGATTTTGAATAGTAAACATTTTGTTTTCTTACCGTATATTGTTGCATGGCTTGTCCTTCCAGTGCGGTAGGTGGTCGAGCCCGTTGATCTTCTCGATGTACCCAAATCGGTCCATCGATTTCTCTCCCGTGTATATTGTAGATACCTCGTCGAGGGTACCGTTTCTCTAGAAATACGTAAAATTAAACAAACAGACGCTTTCACACTCACAGCTCTATAATAATTCCGAAGACTGGTTACCGTGGGTGCCGAAAACGTATACAGTAACACCCAGAACCGGAAACATTAATCTATTTGAAAGAAAACTTGTGTTTCCGTTGGGGATCGAACCCGAAACCCGCTGCTTGGTAGGCAGACACGCAACCAACTCAAAAATTGCTTCAATAAATCAAAACAATAATACGGAAAAATGCAATATTAAAATAGTCTCGAAGGTTTGGTTTGTCTAGAACTGCCATAAGTTCCAAATTTTAATGATGTTTTATGGTAGGCTTGATCTCTGATAGGCTACCGTTTGCCCACTCATACATTCTCTGAAGTGTACTAGTATGAATTGTTTCTAACCCATCAACCTACTACTTCAAACCCTACACAACCCTATGACATCAACATGTTTTGGAAACGCCTGAAATAAACTAAGCGTAATAACCACATATATCAACAATCTTTTTTGAGCTATGCTTGCTGACTCCAATAAATCATTATCTCGTGGAGCGAAGTGTGGAATAAATGTACCGGCTTATATTATTTTAATTAATAGTTAGACTAAGTGCTCGTGGAGCGATGTCCACTATTGCGTGGAGCGCAGTGGCATAACCCGACAGTTGAACCATGGAACTATAAATAATCAAAAACCCGGAACATGCACTTTGTTGAAAAACTATTAAGAACTCTTTAAATTAGTTTTTTTTTTCTAAATAGACCAAATAAAGCACTTACTGCAATCAATAGTCCCATTTGACTGTTGGGCCGCTTTCCTTTAGGGTAGAAGATGTGAGCGAGTGAAACTAGAGGGTCGTTGTAGCTGAAACAAACCGAAATAAAGCATACGTTATGTACGCCAATAATGAACATTTGACCACAATCGATCATACAGCCGGAAATGTAGCATGTTTGCCTAAAAGATACCAATACACTCTTGACTTGAAAACTCTCAGATTATACCGCTAGAGAAACAAAGACGCGGGCAATGAGGTCCATTCCTTCGCTGAACGGATGATAAACGTAGATGCGAATCGCTTCGAGTGGACTGTGTAAAAGGTGCATGTAAAAAGAAGATGCACACTTTCAAAAATGTAAACGTAAACGCTGTCACAAGTCTACACTAAGTACAATGACTTGTCTCGTAGGTGCTGGAAATATTCACATCACACACAATCACACGCAGAACCAGACACAAATCCCTCGAGTGAAAACTTGTGTTCCCGCCGGGAATAAAACCCGATACCTCTGCTAGAAGGCAAACGTGCACCTAACTTAGCCAAAGGGCAGTTACGTTTAGTCACGCCTCTTTCCGATTAAGGTAGGCAGAGACCACATCTCTCCACCTGCTACGATCCTGACACACATCTTTCGCTTCTCCTACATGCTCGTTGGTTGCGGGTACTTTTGACCTGGCCTTTCTTGAAAACGTTTTGGTCGTGATACGTTAGCCTAGATCAGGGGTCGGGAACCTTTTGAGTCGGAAGAGTCAAAAATTACAATTTACAAAATTTCAAAGTTTTTAAAGAGCCATAAAAAAAATTGCCACGGAGAGGGGTGCGGTGAAAAGCGTGTACAACAAAAGTGGCTGAGAAATATAAATGGTGCCTAATCCTCGTTTATCGATTCAGAACGATTTTTAAATGTTTTATATTTTTTTAATAAAATAAATAATCTTTGCGTTGGAACTAAAGAGCCGCAGCTTCACATCCAAAGAGCCGCATGTGGCTCGCGAGCCGCAGGTTCCCGACCCCTGGCCTAGATCGATCCTTAAACTTGCCCATTCACACTCGCCTTTTAAATCTGCTTCTTCAATCTATTTTCGTCCAATTCTCTACATATCTAAACCATCTAAGCATCCCTTTCTCTAGCTTTGTCACTACATCTTTTACCGCGCCGTAATCTTCTCTAGAAGAACTGTCCGTTGGTTTAGTTGAACGTGAGCTTTCTAAGCGGGTTCGATTCCCAACGGAAACATAAGTTCTCTCCAAGGCATTCTGGTTCTGGTTGTAATTGTGTATGTAATGTTGTTTCTGGTGTTTCTGGTTCTGGTTGTAATTGTGTATGTAATGTTAATGTTTCCGGCACCCACGACACAATTTATAGAAGTTAGTGTAAAAGCGTTTATGTTATGTTTATGTTTATCACGGTCAGTTTATTGCGATAAATGTTTATTAACAGAATGTTTATGTTTACCCGAAGACCAATTCCTCAGCTGTGACGTGGACAAACGGCTTAGCTCGCTCCCGGTAGGTGATGGAGAGGCCTGAGACCAGGATGTTGAAGAGCCAGCCAGCCATGTTCGGAGAGAAGGACGTTACCGTCTGTAAGAAACAAATTCAGTTAATGGACTTTACAAAGCGGCCAAGGCGCGCGGCCGAGCGGCGGCAAAGCGGTGGGCTCGCGCCAGCGATTCTTCCCTCTGCGCTGCTGACGTTTTTTATAGGCTCTAAATGTAATAAAATATACTAGGCAAACATAAACATGATGGAGGTAAAATGCTTTATTCCTTACGTGCCATTGCAACGCATACCGGGTATAGCTAATATATATATATATATATATATATATATATATATATATATGTATAATACTCACCAATAGGGGTATATTCGGCACGACGAGTTTCTGGTTTTTGTCCACGGACATCTCCGGCACGAATCTCAGAATCTTGTTGTGTTGGTACGTCACGGTGTCGTTGTCGTGGAACTTTATGTTTACCTTCTCCATGTCTTCTCTGTAACAAACATAATGAACAAAAACATAAGAGAAATGACACTTTTACTGGACTTTGACTGAATTTCCTGTCATGCCAGCCTCTACGATATAATCCGCCGGGCTTTTGCCTGCGCTAATAATCCAACCACGAACCTAATGGTCCGATGCGTGACAAAGGTAAAAAAATCTGACAGCATAACCCTAATTCCAACTTGTGTCGACACTTAAGGTCCGTCACATCTTCCTGAAACACAGAATGGGGCTGACGCTGCGGTAAATTTGTAGAGCACCGGAAACGGCAAAAATATGAAAACCTCGGCAGTGGTTACCTATTTGAGCCGTTTGGTTTTGAGACACTGGCGTGGGGACCGGGAACTCATTATTTTTTCTAAAATCTATCAGATCACCAGGTTCAGGTTACGCTGAGCGAACCGAAGGTATGTCATCCATAGAAGTTCAAAGAAACCTAAGTGATCCTACCGACTGCGCCAAAAATTATAGCATGGAGGCAAACCGCACAAGCGCTTTCTAGCGACTACATAATATAGATATACCTAGGTTAATATAATTCCCGTATTAGTGATTTAAAAGTATTAAAAATTGAGTTTTGCCTCGAAAGTGAAAAATGGCGTTGTTGATTTCATATAACTTTCCAAAACCTGTGATTCTTCGAGTTTTAATGTGTGATAATGGTGGATTATTAACCGTTAATACTTAGTAAACGTGCAAATGCAGGCAAATCATACAAAGTAGAAAAACGTGATTTTTACCTTCGCTCCAAAACTCCAATGGAAGTAGTAGTCTATATTAGAAGTCTAGTAAAGTTTCTACTATTTTACTAGGGCATGACTTGACTATGACTGAACCATGACTTTAACTGAACCATGATTTTGACTTTGTCTTGTGACTGGGACATTTTATATGAAAAATACTTTAAATATATTATTACTTGACATTGGCTAAATGCACAAATATAAATAAATCAATGAAAATTATGACTCAACCTAGATTTTAATTCTCTTTATGATATGTACCCATCGAGATAGGAAATAAATTTATTTATTTATTTTTCACAAATCAAAGTTAAGGGAATGGCCTAATGCCAAATAGCATTCTCTGCCAGTCATCCTGGCCGTGAAACAAAAGCGGTGAGTGTGCGGCAGAAACAAAATAACCGAATTTATTATAAATATTTTAGGATATATAAATTACTAGCTGTTCCGGCGACCTTCGTTCCGCCTTACAGTCAATGAATATGCATGTTTAGTCAAACCCGGCATGCGTTACAATGCCACGTGACTATATTATTACCTCCTTCATGTTTATGTTTGCCTAGTACTTTACCAAATCCGAGTGACGTAAGAGAAAATGATTTTTATACAACAATAAAAAAAAAGTGACGTTCACAAAAGTATCCTATGTCCGTCTCAAAACGGGTTAAAACGGGTTGTCATCCTACTAATATTATAAATCCGAAAGTTTGTGTGTAAGTATGTAAATGTGCAAGTGTTTAAGTATGTAAGTATGTTTATTCCCTCTTCACGCTTTAACGGCTGAACGGATTTGGATGAAATTTGGAATGTACATAGCTTATACCTAGGATTAACACATAGGCTACTTGATGTTGTGTACGGCTTGAAACACGTCTGAATTTCGACTTACTTTGTAGTCGACTAGTTTCGGACAAATTGGTTGTCCTTCATCAGGATGAGTCAGACGCGCGATACGCAGAGGCGAGCGGCTCAGCCTCGGCGCGTGACATCACAATTTGTCCGAAACTAGTCGACTACAAAGTAAGTCGAAATTTAGACGTGTTTCAAGCCGTACACAACATCAATTATGTGTAATACTCACGATAGTTTTAATTTTCACATAGGCTACTTTTTAACTTGATAATAGCGGGAGAAGCCGCGGGGTACGGTTAGTCGGAAATAAAATCGTTAATTATCGATGTTCATACGTCTTATTATCAACATTTATAGTCATACATGTGTATGATGTATGAATATATGTATGTGTGAGTGTATGTTGAAGTGCAAACAATTTGCGGTGGATTTCTCTTTGGCGTGATATTCGGCAATTAGAAGTGGTAAATAGTGAAAATGTATACGCTTTGTGAAGGTGCGATGAGAACTAACTTTTCATCTGATATTAAAAAGGAGGTTCTGAATTCGACTGTATGTTTTTATTTATATGTTTGTTACGCGAAATTCCGCCAATTTAGAGTTGATTTTGTTGGTTTTGTTTTTTCGTTAGATTATACTTCAGAGCCCCCATATAATTTTTATCGAAATCGATCAAGCCAAAACCAAAATATAAACGGTGAAGTCGGTTTTTCTACCAACTTTAAAAAAAAGGAGGAGGTATTCAAGTCGACTGTATTTTTTTTTTCTGTTTCACCTCATAACTTCTTTCTACGTGAACCGATTTTGAAAATGTTTTTATTTGAAAGATGTTGCTTTCTTATTGGTCCCATTTAAATTTGATCAAGATCTGATCGGCAGTTCTTGAAATATCGTCAATAATGCGTATTTGGTACATCTAATCCGATCAAAGCTCCGAAGATAAATCGGTGAAGTCGGTTTGTTTTAATCTTTGCTTGCGTTTAAGTTATTGAAGTGAAACTTCTTATTCTTTGAAATTCTGATCCACAACCTTGTTATGCGACAAAATATGGTGGGAGAAACTTTGATGAATAATTAAAATGTTTCCCTGTATTACAAAAGTTTCATTTCTATCGTGTCTGTACGACACACCTACTTTTTATTTTACCTTCTCACCTGAATGATAAAGTGGTTGAGGGTGGTAATTACGTTAGGCTGTAACGATTGGCTCGTCAGGATAACTGCTGGTATACCACCAAGTGATTGACCAGAGGTTTTTCTGCTTGATGGTGGTGCAAAATGATCCTACTAATCCTACTAATATTATAAATCCGAAACATTATGTGTAAATGGCAGTATTATTAGTGGGAGAAGCTAATGGAGCCTGAAATACAGTGCTAGACACTAGTTCAGGAGCCTAACCCATAGGCTCCTATTTATCAGATTACAATAAATGTTTTATGTTTTAAATGTGTAAGTAAGTTTGTTCCCTTTTCACGCTTTAACAGCTGAACGGATTTGGATGAAATTTGGAATGTGCATAGATTATACCTAAGATTAACACATGGCTACTTTTTTAATTGATAATAGCAGGCGAAGCCGCGGGGCACGGGTAGTATTACATACACTCTGTCACACTCTCAGCCCCACCCTAAGTTCGAGCATTAGTGACATGGGTGCCGGAAACATTCACATCACCACACATCCAGAACCAAAAGCATAAATTTTCCTTAGAAAGAAAACTCGTGTTCCGGGAATCGAACCCGATACATATGTAGAAGGCGAACGATCACTACGCCAAGATCTTACCTTCACTGGAAGCTCACGCCCATCGTAGGTTTCGAACAATTAACCGCCCGAACTGAAAATCGCATTCACATCTGATAACATCGATTTTTCTATAGAAAAGACATCAACGCGCATTTTTCTAATTGTGTTTATCGTCATCTAATCCTACTAATATTATAAATCCGAAAGTTTGTGTGTGTAAGTATGTTTGTTCCTTCTTCACGCTTTAACGGCTGAACGGATTTGGATGAAATTTGGAATGTACATAGATTATACCTAGGATTAACACATAGGCTACTTTTTAATAGCGAGCGAAGATGCGGGGCACGGCTATTACTATATGAATCCTGACATTCTGATTCACTGACTGACTGACTGACTTAGAGACAATGCACAGCCTAAACCACTGGTCGTAGAGACTTGAAATTTGGAGTGTATATTTGTCTTAGTACGTAGAGGTGTACTATGAAAGGATTTTTGGAAATTCTACTCCTAAGAAGGGTTAAATGAGGTGAAAATGTTTGTATAAAAGCTCTTTGTATTTGTATTTTTTTACTTATAGCGATGAAAATTGGTATTTGAGTGGTTGATTTCATATAAAAAAATATGTTTACAATATTTTTGGCCAGGGGTGCATGAGGGTGGTGCAATGGGGAATGAAAGTGCATATGGGAAGTTTTAGTGTTGCAGTTAAAGTGAAATTATGATTGACATACCTCCAGGTCGTATCGAAGCGTTTTGCTTCTACATTTGTCATCCGTACTGCGAAGGAGTGGAATTCATTGCCCGCGTCTTTGTTCCCCGAATTGTATAATCTGGGAGTCTTCAAGTCAAGAGTGAATAAGTATCTTTTAGGCAAGTATGCAACATCTCCGGCCGCATCATCACTTTCCATAAGGTGAGATAGTGGTCAAATGGTTGCCTATCGAGTATAAAAAAAAAATGTTTCTAAGTGGTAAAACGAAAGGTAATTTTATTAATAAGTAATTACAATTAATTATAAATAGCTTACTAATAAACTTAATCAACGCGAGCGAAGCCGTGGGAAATGGCTATTTTAGATATAAGACCTGGCCAGGGTTCGAACAAAAATCAAAATCAGTTTTCTGGTATTTTACTACTTACCCTATAAATCGTACTAATATTATAAATCCGAAAGTTTTTGTGTAAGTATGTTTGTTCCATCTTCACGCTTTAACGGCTGAACGGATTTGGATGAAATTTGGAATGTACATAGATTATACATAACACATAGGCTACTTTTTAACTTGATAATAGCGGGCGAAGCCGCAGGGCACGGCTAGACATACGTTCTACTATACGTATGCGTATAAATATTATTTGTATTTAGTTATTTTTGTTAAGTTTTAGTTGTGCTTGTGTAGAAAATCAGAATCTAGTATCAAAACGGCAATAATGCTGTGGTTAAACCTTTTTGAAACCTGAATTGAAGTCATGGCTATGGGTTGCGACTGAAAATCAGTGACTAAGGTCTAACCTTAGTCGTATGCTGAGTCGTAACCCATAGTCATGACACTCACAACATTCCACACTTCTCATTCTTTAATTTGTTTTATTTTTTATTGTTTTGTATGTATATTTCTGTGTATTTTATTTATTTTGGTGTTTGTTTGTAGTGCAAATGTTGTGTGTGTCATTAATAATACATGTATTTTCTTTCTCTCTTCTTTCTTTTAATTATTTGTTACTTTTGTATATTTGTGGTATCAAATTAATGTATTTTCATTTATATATATTTATATTCTTATATAAAAGAGCAAGGATAAAATGCATAGTAATGAAACAAGTCAAGATAATAAATATATATATATATAATTTTAATCATGTGTTGACATATTGATTTAATTTTAGTATTTAATGTGTAATTGTGATTTTGATTTAATATTATTGTAATGTGACCAATTAATTAATGAATTATTATTGTTAACGATAAATATAAGTTACTTGAAAATAAAATTAATAATAATTATTATAATAACAATTAAATAAAACCGACTGTGAAAAATGAAAACCCACTATTTATGTAATTTTGTGTAATCCCCTTTTAATTTCCTTCATTTTGATACCACACTTGATTGGTTTGGTTATATTTTTTTAATTTACGTATTATTATTTTTTAAACACCTGTCTAAGTGCACTTGATGTTTTAAGACGAATAATAACGATACCTTAACAGACGAAATCTATCCAGCCGTTTGCAAGATACGAGGTCATATTTTTTTACATATATGTATATATATATATATATACTTATATTAATTAACATACATACAAGATACGCGCGAAAACATTACTCTTCATTGTCAGTCGGGTAAAAACGAAACATCGCACATTATTTTATGATATTAACCATAGAGGTTATATTACACGGCGAACCGCTATGATTTCTTCATAATACTGGTACAGTCGCTTGCAGAATAGTTAACGCAAAAAATTCTTTGACCAGTTTCCGATTTAAGGAAGGACAAGTGCAATATCAATATGTTGTGTCTTGACACTAGCTGGGCTCAGCAGATTTGATACTGTTAATAAAGACAAAGATAAAGTTGTAAAATTATGTTTGTTCCCTTTTCACGCCGTGACGGCTGAACGGATCTGGATGAAATTTGGAATGTACATAGCTTATACCTATGATTAATACATAGGCTACTTTTTAACTTGATAATAGAAGGTGAAGCCGCGGGGCACGGATAGTTTTCTAATAAATACAATCTGGGAGTGCGCCATCGTCGAACGCATCTTCGTTTTCCATCAGGTGAGATAGTGGTCAAACGATTTCCTATAGCAAATAAAAAGATAAATAAGTAAATATCTTGACAAGTGAAAATATTCATTTTCTTCTTAATGGATTTGGAATTTGACATTGACTTAGTTCTAACAAAAATATTGGAGTCGGATTTTAGTTTAAAAACAATAGACAATCTGTTACAGAAAGATGTAGTAACATTTGGTGGTATGTATGTGTTAGGAATCGTCAGCCAGTGAACGAAAGTCGAAATCAGAGATATTTTTCAATACAAAAATTAAAAATCATATTTTAAACATGTTTGGCCACCCTATGGTTACATTAGAGGTGCGTGACCTTGACCTTTGTTATGGCCACTACTGTCAGACGTCTAGCTCCAAAGACTATGTGGTGTAGAACTGTAGCTGATGAAATAGGGTTGCAAATGACATAATTTTTAGAAACTTTAATTTATGGTAGCTCTATGCTGCTGCTGCGAATTCAGAAGTTCCTGACTCCATACATGTAGCTAGATGCGTGGCTTGAGTATTACTACACCTTTTTGTTACACACTGTAGTGTTAATGGCTTAAACGATTACCCGAACCAAAACTCCTGCTTAGAAGACGAACACTCACCCAACTAAACCAACGGGCAGTTAAAGTACAATAATGTAAAAAATATGGCAATAAATAATAATATTTTTTACTTTTAATGTCGCTAAACTTGAAGGATTTGTTAAAGAATTCCGGATGTGGCGACTTAGATGGGTAACCACTTGTCTCCCCGACTGTACTGGCGCACACATTGCCGTAACGCTAGAGCGAGGCACTATTACGACACCGAATTACCCGTTTTAAATAGATTTAATGTGCTGCGTTGGGTTTGTTGCCCATTTTGGACATCAATTGTGCAAAATGGACCGATATATAACAGACTTAAAAAAAAAGAGGTTCTCAATTCGGCTGTTACCTTAGAACTTTTTCTTAAATGAACCGATTTTGATGATTCTTTTTTTATTTGAAAGCTGGTACATCCCATGTAGTCTCATTGAAATTTGATCAAGGTCTGATCTCTAGTTTTTGAGTTATAGTAAATAATGCGTGTTTATACATTAAATCTGATCAAGGTTCCGATGATAAAGCGGTGAAGTCGGTTTTTTTAAGCTTTGCGTTTAATTATTTTATGTGTGTTACCTCATAACTTCGTTCCACGTGAACCGATACTGAAATTTTTTTTTCTTTGAAATATGTTGCTTTCCAATTGGTCCCATTTAAATTTGATCAAGATCTGACTAGTAATTTTTGAGTTATCCTGAATAATGCGTATTCTGTGGACTACATTGACGATGTTCTCGTTTTTAACCGACATCAACACTTACCCCATAACTTCTTTCTTTGTGCGCCGATTTTGATGATTATTTTTTATTTGAAAGCTGGTGCTTTCCATCTGGTCTCATCTAAATTTGGCCAAGATCTGATCTCTAGTTTTTGAGTTATCGTCAATAATGCGTGTTTAATACGTTGAATCTGATCAAGGTTCCGAAGATAGAGCGGTGAAGTCGGTTTTTTAAGCTTTGCTTGCGTTTAATTATTCCATAACAATTAACGTGATATATTCTATACAATCTATAATTAATAGATGTTTAAACTACGCTGTTTAATTTGCACGCGAACGCCAATTGAATAAATAAAAATAAATGGAAAATATATTTAAAAAGTCATAAAACGTAATTTGCATAGCCATACCACGAAAGACGTTGGTCTTAATAGTTGGAATAATGTCAAAAGTTACAGTTCATTAGAGAGCCTGTCGAACACAACAATATTAGAGCAGAGGAGGACGTCTTATTATTTTTATAAAATGTCCTAAAAGTGTCCTAATGTCCTAATAGGTTTATGGTTTTACAAATTACCCTGTATATTTATACATATAATTCTCCTGTACGTGTGTACGTGACTGAACTCCTCCTAAACGGCTAGACCCATTATGATGAAATTAAAAAAGGAATTAAATTTAGTTTACAACTTATATTTTATAAATTAATTTCTTAAATACAGATTTAGCTAAACTACTTACTTAATACAAAAAGTCATTGGTCGGTAGTGTGCCGAAAAGGCTGGCTGCGTTACCTCGTTTACAATTAAATTTAATTGTAAATAATTTGAACTATGTATATATGTATATATGAACTAATATAATATATTAACTAATTTGAAATATTTTGTGAGTGATTCGATGGATTCAAGAATGGTTTATTTTTTACCGACTTCAAAAAAGGAGGATTTTATATTATTAATTGGAGAATTAAAAGGAGGAAAAATAAAAAAAGGTTTGGGTCGATTCTCAAAATTCTTTTTATGTTTGGTACATTATTGTAAATTATAAGTCTTAAGTTACTTGGAATAAATGAATTATATATATTATACTTCAGAGGCGGTCCCATATAAATTTTATCAAAATCGATCAATACAAAACTAAAATATAAGCGGTGAAGTCGGATGTCGCTTAAAAAAAAAAAAAACACATTTCGATCCGACAAATAATATTTTCTTAGTTAATTTTGTTTAATTAACGGGTCCGCTAGTATGTATATATAGCTGCCGGAACAACAACTAGTCAACTTTTCAATTTCATTTTCATCAGAAACCCATGACAAGGATGCATGGAGGCAAACTGCACAAGCTCTTTCTAGCGACTACATAATAACACCTAGGTTAGTAAAATTATGTATTAGAGATTAAGTAGTTTTAAAAAATATGAATGAAAAAAAATGCGCCGTCGTGTTTCTTGCCGGGTTCTTCTCGAGATGGCTGTAATTTTGCGAATCTGGCAATAGAATCATTAACTTTCATGAGTGCCTCTTTGGGGCCCATGTGAATAAACGATTTTGATTGATTGATTTAAAAATCAATGCCACTTTTCGTTGTAATTTTATAACTCAAGAACGGACTCACCTATCCAAACCAAATGTTTAGGCTTTGTTCGGACTATTTAGTAGATGGTTTATGTGAAGTTTGCACAAAATCGTTCGGCGGTTATTCATTTATCGCACCCGGGCGAAGCCGGGGCGGATCGCTAGTTAGTTTTAAAGTAGACATAAGAGAGGGCAACGACCTCACATTATTCAGCGAAACTTTCGATGCGTCTCAAGGTGGCAATCGCAACGTATGTGGAAATTAGTCTTTTTAATGGATTTCATAATACCATGGTTTTTTTATGTGAAAAGGCCGATGCTTTCGGTCTCTGTTTTAAAATACCGGACTTCAAAAGGTATAATAAGTTACTTGTTAAAAACTTTTTTAAAGACAAGCTTTTAGAAGTCCGCCATATTAGATTTAAAGTAACGTCATTTATATATTTTTTTTTACTTTTATATTTTAGTATCACCTTCTTAAAGGAGGAAGAGGTGGCTATAGCTATGGTATAGATAATTGTTATTATTACTGTAAGCTGAGTAGCTTTAAACATTTTTGGTCGCGTTTAATCGCAGAATATCTAATACGCAAATTGTCGCAATAAGTCATTATTTTTTTATTTATATTATTTTGCATTTGGTTCTCAAAAGGGAAATTCTAGTACTAATATCTACGGGCCAATTGCCTATATTTCCTAATAAAACGAATCTAAAACTATATACAGCAAAGACATACGTTACCTTATAGGTAACTCAAGTACTCAAGCCCATTACCAGCGGGTAGCGTTCCCATCATGCTGGCGGCATTGCCTCTCTGAATTGCAATGCTAATACGTTGAGCCAAATAAGTGCCAACATTTTGATCACGCGTCGCCACAACCAGGCGCTCTGATAGATTTTTAAAAATATAATGAGCTCCCGGTCCCCTCGGGCCCAGTGTTCTTGGGTAAAATTGAATCCATACCTATAAACAAAGGGTCCAACTTCCACCAGCTTCGGCCGCTCTCCGTTCTCCACGAAACCCTGAGGGTTGGTGACGTTGAAGATGTAGACCTTCGTCAGCCGGGTCACTCCTGGCTTCTGCCAGTAGCTGTAGCTGATAGAGCCGTTCCACAGTTTTAGTTCCTGCGGGAGACAAATATACGGTCATAGGGACATGATATACAAAGTACTAATCCCCGAGGCGCGCACCCCGGGCGCTGTGAAGGTTAAATCCCCCCCCCCTCTCCCTCCCCCCCCTTTTCGTTTTGTATACTGCAGTCATAAGGAAAAAAGGCATATCTGTATTGTTGACAAAAGTGAGTTCTTCGAGAGAACTGGAGGTATTTCAACCATAAATCGTTTGACAGTTTGTATTGTTGTTAGATGGGAAAAGGGCATGGAGGAATTGTATCATGTAATTATTGAGCACACTCTCCAAAATGTATGCGATAGAATACCGATAGTCTTGCTACCTTATGTCGGTGACCAAGACTTTGCAGTTTTGACTCTACTAGCTTACTATCGCCGATGAGTCTTTTGGCTCGCCGGTCAATACTCAAGAGCCTCTAGTACTTAGCGGATCCATCCCAAAGGTGGCCGCAGTACTCCATACATGATCGGACTTGAGTTTGATATAAAATGAGAAGCTGCCCCGGTGTGTAGTACTGCCTGACCTTGTCAATGATTGGTTGGGTGATGGGTGCCTTTACCTTTTAAACAGCGAGTATCGGGTTTCATTCCCGGTGTAAACAAAAGTTTTCTCCAAGAGCAATTTGTGTTTCTGGTTCTTAGTGTGATTGTGTGTGTGGTGTGAATTATCCTCCACGATACAAGTCATTGAACTCAGTGTGCTTTGAGTGTGGAAGTGCTTATTTATACATACATATATATCTACCTTCTATCAAACTATGGACGTAAAAAAATGCCACATACAAAACGGGTGAAGCTTCCTACGTCCCACAATTTTGCTTGTAATAACGCGAGTTACACGCACACGAAAGGTCCGGCAATGGGTGCCAATACACCTAGAAACAAAAAGTTGTCTGACAGTTTCCAGCGCGATAAACGCACATAAAGACGAGTGCTTACTTCAGCCATGATTGGATGAGGTTATGTCCGCATTTCTTTTAAGTCCGTGGTAGGTTTATACAAATATTCTCACAGATGAATTAAATCCAACATTAAAATTTGTGTGCGTATGTTTACTTTTTAATTTGCAATCATTATCTATACTTATATTATAAACAGGTAAAGTTTGTTTGTTTGTAAAAGGTAATCTCTGAAACTACTAATCCGATTCTGAAAATGCTTTCACTAATAGATAGCTCATTCGTCGCTTTTGAGGCATTCATAATCCATATCAAAATAAACTATTTCACCGTCTTACGTAGTTCACGTAGATACAATTTGCCCTTTACTGCATTTTATTTTGACCTACAGTCTAGGAGAAATCGTTAAATTTATTTGAGGGTGAAAACGATGGGTCACAGACTGAGTAACAGTTACTGCGTCATCCGGCATCCGGCACTCCTACGTTTTGAATCGACTTACATAAGAAGGAGGATATAGATTCGAATGTTTTTTTACTGTTCAGCCTGTTATATCTTTGAACTTTGAACTGCCCGCTGGCGTGGTTAGGAGCGCGTTTGCCATCAAAGCAGCGGGTTCGAATCCCGGCAGTAACACAAGTTTTCTCCCCACGGGAAAATGTGTGATCCTGGTTCTGAGTATGATGTGAATGTGTGGACCTTGGATGTTTACGGCCCATGACACAAGTCATTGAACTTAGTGTAGGGCTGTGAATGTGAGGATATCAATGTGTATATTTTTAACCAGGTGACCCCGGGCGGGTCAACTTTAAACTGCCCGCTGGCGTAGATTACGGATTGACGTTAGGAGGTTCTCAATTCGACTGTATGTTTTTTTTGTATGTATTTATAACATGTTCAAGGTATCTCCGCCAATTATGAATCAATTTTAATGTTTTTTTTTGTTTGGTAGAGTAAACCTCAGATGTGGTCCCATAAATATTTACCGAAATTGGTGAAGCCAAAGCCGAAATATATGCGATGAAGTCGGTTTTGCTTGCGTTTCAATTATTTTCCAAATCGATTAATAAATGACGGAGTACTGATAACATAAAAAAAGATTCCGACGAATCGAGAACCTTCTCCTTATTTTGAAGTCGTTTAAAAATAAAGACAATGTAGCCGTTGCCTATAATTACAATACAATACAATACAATACAAAAACTCTTTATTGACACCAAAAGATAAATACAACTTACAGAGAAACTTATAAAGATAGGTACAATGGGCGGTCTTATCGCTAAGAGCGATCTCTTCCAGACAACCTTTGGATGGAAATATAAACGAAAAAACAATGTAGGGATGGTGGTGCGATAAAATGAATGAAATAGATGTAAAAATAATAGAAATACATTGTTTAAACTACATAAACAATACATACCAATAATAATATCAGAATATACTTACATATAATAAATAAATATTTACATATAAGTACCTATAATGCATATTATTTAACATATATAATTCACACACATATTATAGTAGCGTTTACAGATTTTTGTGTTTGACCACTATCTCACCTGACGGTAAGTGACGATGTGATCGAAGCTGGTAAACACACTAGACCTGGAATACGCAGGCTCTCAAGGATAACTGCCGGAACACCGTATTTGGCTTGGCGGCAGACTTTCAACTTGATGGTGGTAAGCTACTTTGGTAGCAAGCCAGGCGAGCAACTCACAAAATGCTCTACCACCTCTCAAATGTCACCTGATTAGCACCACCCGGGGACCACGTGTAGGGAGTCAGACTTAAGGGGTATCCTCCTACGGACGTGGGTGACTCAGCCCCCAAGATTGGATAAATAAAAGTTTTTGACTTGAGATTCCTTACCCTAAAGATAATGTAGTCCAACCAAGGGACGAATGATAGTATGACACCCAGCACCACTGTACAGATGCTGAACATAACAACCGCCAGCCGACCTGCAACAATAACAAAACATACATAAACTTGGTTGACCTCATATCCGCTCGAAGCGTTTTGCTTCTGCATTTATCATCCGTTCTGTGAATGAGTGGTCTCATTGCCCTCGTCTTTGTTCCCAGAACAGTATAATCTGGGAGTCTTTAAGTCTAGAGTGAATAAGTATCTTTTAGGTAATCATGTTTCACCTTCGGCCGCATCATCACTTTCCATCAGGTGAGATTGTGGTTAAATGCTTGCCTATCGGGCATAAAAAAAAACAAAACGAACAAAACAAACGCATTCACACTCACAGCCCCACACTAAGTTCAAAGACTTCTATCGTGGGTGCCGGAAACATTCACATTACACCCAGAACCAAAAGGGCAAATATCCCTAGGGAAAGATTTTTGCTCCTGCCTGGAATCGAGTCCAAAACCCACGGCGCAGAAGGCGGAGACCTGTCCACTATGTACCAGCATACCAGCGTCGGAGATAGGTGGGTGACTACCTTCTTCGATATTATGCTGAGTTGGGACCATTTTGTGTGAGTGCACATCAATAATTAGGGTAGTTTTAATTTCATCTTTTAATTTAATTATTTTTATTTTTATTTATTCCTCGTACTAGTTATTGATAATACTTATACAAATAAATGTATATGCTATTCTATTCTATTCACTACGCCAACTGGGTCGTCAAATAAATAGTGGTGCATCTGTCAAATGAAGATATTGGCCTCGATTCTGATGTACACTCACTAAATTAAATGTAAAATATCCCTGTCTCTTACAAAATAAAACACAAGACAGAGATAGCATGCATTTTAGAGCTGTCACGCTAGTTTATCAATTAAAATATGAACAGCAGAAGCAGAAAGGCGCTTGTTTTTAGTCAACACCAATACAACACATACTCGAGTAAGCTTGCATAGACATCTAAGTTCTGACTAACTTGACAGCACAGCAGTATGCTATCTCTGTCTTGTGTTCCTATTTTGTAAAAGACAGGAATAGTTTAAATTTAATTTAGTGAGTGTACATCAGAATCGAGGCCAATATGTAATTCTTTTTAAAAGCTTTAACGTTAGTCGTATGCTGAGTCGTAACCCATATTCATGACACTCACAACATTCTTCACTTCTCATTCTTTTATTGGAACGAAAGTTCCTTATCGCGCGTTGCGAAAGGGGGCTAGACGGAAAATATTAAGACCAAAAGTTGTAACGACACTTTTTGCTATAGTTGTAAGCCATACCACGTTCTCGTCCGATCACCGAAGTTAAGCAACGTCGGGCGCGGTCAGTACTTAGATGGGTGACCGCCTGGGAACACCGCGTGATGTTGGTTTTTGCATGTTCCTTTTAATTTTGGAACGAAAGTTCCTTATCGCGCGTTGCGAAAGGGGGCTAGACGGAAATTGAACCTCGTTCCATCCGGGTGTCCCTTGACACCTCTCAAGTTTTTTTTGTTTTATTTTATATTTCTGTTTAATTTATTTTGCTGTTTGTTTGTTGTGTAAATGATGTATGTGTCATTAATAATAAATGTATTTTTTTCTTTCTTTCTTTCTTGTAGTTTTCGATATAAACTAATGATAATTTTAATTATAACTTAAACTAGTTTCTTATATCTTTAAATTAATCAGAGGTAGGGTACATAACGCTGATATGCTGGACCAAATACGCTTGTGCGTACCGCATAGATACGTGTGGCGGAGACGCCGGCCGCAGCTAGTGGCGGCGCTGAGCGCGCGAACCAAGCTACTGCGGCGGGCGCCTCTGACGCGCGCGCTGACCACTCTCAACCTCATTGCCTCACAAAACAAACAAGCAAACGCATTCACACTCACAGCCCTACACTAAGTTCAAAGACTTGTATCGTGGGTGCCGGAAACATTTACATCACACACACAAATACACCTAGAACCAGAAGCACAAATATCCCTTGGGAAGGAATTTGTGCTCCTGCCGGGAATCGAACCCACGGCGCAGAGGGCGGACACCTGTCCACTGCGCCAAACTGCACAACTAGACATATTTTGTTGTACTGTGAGTGAATTTACAAAGTCTTTAAGAGTTTTATGTTATGTTAAGGATCTAAAGAATTAAGAAATTACAATATTGCATTGGGTTTATCTTGTAATAATAGATGTAAGATGGAGAAATAAATAAATAAATAATCCTACTAATATTATAAATCCGAAAGTTTGTGTGTAAGTGTGTAAGTATGTTTGTTCCCTCTTCCGCTTAAACGCTTTCTTCCGCTTAAACGGCTGAACGGATTTGGATAAAATTTGGAATGTACATAGATTATACCTAGGATTAACACATAGGCTACTTTTTAACTTGATAATAGCGGGCGAAGCCCCGGGGCTCGGCTAGTGTTTTCATAGTTAGAAAATGTACATAGTGATTCCTTAGTGTCCAAATATTTATGCCGTGCTCCACGGCTTCTCCTGCCATAATCAAGTACTAATATTATAAATACGAAAGTTTGTGTGTGTGTGAATGTTTGTTACCACGAATTTCCGTAACGAATAAACCGATTTTGCTACAATTTTGAATGTAGTTTTAATGTTAGATTCCAGAATAACACATAGGCTCCTTTTTTACTTCCCACAAAAGGAGGAGGTACTCAAGTCGACTGTATTTTTTTTATGTGTGTTACCTCATAACTTCTCTCCACGTGAGCCGATTTCGACATTTTTTTTAGTTTGAAAGATGTTGCTTTCTAGTTGGTCCCATTAAACGTCCCGTTTGATCAAGATCTGATCAGGAGTTTTTGAAATATCGTCAATAATGCCTATTTTGTGACAAATAATGCGTACTTTGACGATTTTCTCGTTTACCCGACTTCAAAAGTTACCTCATAACTTCTTTCTTTGTGAGCCGATATTGATGATTCTTTTTTTATTTGAAAGCTGGTGCTTTTTATGTAGTCTCATTGAAATTTGATTAAGATCTGATCTCTAGTTTTTGATTTATAGTCAATAATGCGTGTGCAATACATTAAATCTGATCAAGGTTCCGATGATAAAGCGGTGAAGTCGGTTTTTTGAAGCTTTGCTTGCGTTTAATTATTAACATAATTAACGCGGGCGAAGCCGCGGGGCACAACTAGTTCCACTCATTTTATAAATGCCAAAGTTTGTATGGAAATGTCTAAGTATGTATGTTTTCTCTTCACGCTTTAACGGCTGAACGGATTTAGATGAAATTTGGAACGTTTTAAGATTATACTCAGGTTTAACACATATGCTACTTTTTAACTTGATAATAGCGGGTTAAGCCGCAGGGCACGGTTAGTATCAAATAAATTATTTTATTTATATATAATTTCAAGGTGTTTGATATTTATTTATTATATCAATAATATATAACACCTGTATAAAGTATGACATACGTGTTTGGTTCTAAAATTAAAATTGGGAAGCGATTTATTTACATATTATTTAAATAATGTTTAAATTTAAAATTAATTTTCGCTTCACGCTATATCGGCTAAGTGGATTTGTTTGAAATTTGGAATGTACATAGCTTATACCTAGAATTAACACATAAGCTACTTTTCAACTTGATAAACGCGAGAGAAGCCGGGGCACACGGCTAGTTGTATCATATATGTTACATAGTTCTTAAAAATCAACATCTTATATTCTCAATATATTATTATTTTTATTTATTTATATATTTAATACTTATTGCACAGTAAAAAGTGTACAAAAGGAGGACTTAATGCTAAAAGCATTATCTACCAGTCATCCAGCGGTGGAAAATGAAATGACATGAGACGTGCATCAATCAGGGATAAAGAAAATATATATAAATTAAATTTATATCGAATTGTAATGTAGGTACATAAATATAAAATACTTAAGATAATAAATACTAATAAATGTATTATATAATATGTAGGTACCTAGTAAGGACATAGCAATACGGATTGGAGCCGAAAAGATATATTTTATTGTAAGTATGTTATGTCATATTTAAAAAAAAAATCGTCTAAATCATAATGACAGAAGTTGGATATACTCACTACTCTGGTTACCAGTCGCACGGAATGCTTCTCAAGTACAGAATTAATTAATGTAAGCAAAATTTCTAATTATGTTTTATTGTATAGGTACTAACATATTTTTAAGTATTGTGTTACTAACAAATGGATCATGTTGTCCGAAATAAATATATTTTGATTTGATTTGATAATCGAGATCGACCCTTACCAATGTAAGGACGAACGTATCACGACGGTTGAGAACGTTTTAAAGAAAGGCCAGGTCAAAAGTACCTGCTACCAACGAGCATGTGTGAAAAGACTCATGAATGCAGGAGAAGCGAAAGATGTGTGTCAGGATCGTAGCAGGTGGAGAGAAGTGGTCTCTGCCTACCTCAATGGGAAAGAGGCGTGACTACATGTATGTATATAGTAGTTAGAGTAACTTGGTGAGGTTTATTTATTTATTCTTTAGCACAATACAGCTGTACACGGAGAACTTAATGCTAATACTGCATTTTCTGCCAGACAACCGAGAAGGTTCAGAAATATTCGTGGTAGTGTAGTACAAGGACTATATTATTTATGATTTAAAATAGGCTTGTGTTTAAACACCGCCCAAAAAGAACCTATTTTACTACCAAAAAAAAATCTAAACGGTTACCAAAATGGATAAATGGTCACCAAATTACGTTGGATAAATGGTCACCAAATAACGTTTCCTAAAATATTATGAAATAAATAATTTTTTTCGTATAACTAGCTGCGCCCCGCGGTTTCACCCGCGTTGATAATGATGAAAAGTGATGATGATGATGATGATGATGAATAGATGTTGGCCGATTCTCATAGATACCGGATAAGCACAAAAAAATTCATCAAAATCAGTCAAGCCGTTTCGGAGGAGTATGGCAACGAAAACTGTGACACGAGAATTTTATATATTAGATAAATATTTTTGTATAAATTATATTAAAAAAATAACCTTAACCTACTGTTATCCGATTCGGTTCTGTCACAGGAAATTTTATTTTAGGAAACGTAATTTGGTGACCATTTATCCATTTTGGTAACCGTTTAGATTT
Organism: Lomographa bimaculata; assembly: GCA_948107665.1. NCBI lineage: Eukaryota > Metazoa > Arthropoda > Insecta > Lepidoptera > Geometridae > Lomographa > Lomographa bimaculata. The sequence continues at coordinate 6,850,012 of OX403614.1, forward strand.
TTTGGTGGTCGTCAAAATTATACCCTTTAAAATATACCCTCATATATACATAGCATAACTACTACTACATATATACCAAAAAATAAATATATAATATTATCATACATAAAAATTATATAAGACAAAAGGTACAATAGACGTACATAAATATAAAATTGTACTAGACTTAGTAAGTATCTTATGACGACTACATAATAAACAAACTAAACAATAAAAATATGTTATTATTATGATGATGATGATACCATTACGAGTGGAGCTTTTTAAAGAAATGGGCTTGAGTTTGCCGCTTAAAGGTAACTTTGGTGGTAACCTTTTTATGTCTGCTGGCAATTCATTCCAAAGTCTGACAAGAACTGAGTTTTGCCGCGAAAGTGAAAAAATGGCGTTGTTGATTTTGTATAATTTTCCAAAACCTGTGATTCTTCGAGTGTTAATGTGTAATAATGGTGGATTATTAACCGTTAATACTTAGTAAATGTGCATAAGTGTAGGCAAGTCATACAAAGTTGAAAAACGTGATTTTCGCCTTCGCTCCAAAACTCCAATAGAAGTTCTAGTAAAGTTTCTACCACTTTACTAGGGCATGACTTGACTATGACTGACTACTTGACTTTGACTGTGACTTGTGACTTAGACTTTTATTATGAAGAATAGAAATTGTTAATATTTGTTTAATATTTCGACTGAAGGACTATGCATCCATGGTCATAAAATAATAAAAAAAAAATCTGACAAGAACTGTCAGGAAAAGAACTGGAATGTTGGGGAACAGCAAGAAGTAAGTAAGAGGCAGACCTAAGGTCAAGTTCATGATAGATAGATAATACTTTATTGATCCACTTTATAAGATGAGATAAAACAAAGGTAACAAACAAGCTTATACGTAAAGTATCACAACAGGCGGCCTTATCACTAATAGCGATCTCTACCATCGTTCATGAGTATCGCTCAGAAATTGGCAAGCATCTTTTAGGTAGATGAGAGTGTTAGGGTCATTTAAGGAGTATATCATGCAGATGTTTACTATGTAGAGATACGTATAAAGTAAAGCTATATACGTTAGAACTAAACTAAGTTGGAGACATTAACAGATCGACCGTAATTAGAGCTAATTACTTAATGCCTATGGAACTATACTGCATTCTGTGGTTTCCGTTACACGTGATATACTTGGAAGAATTAATAATTATTTATAATTGTTTATTGCACGTGCGATAATTGACTCTGTCATTCTGTTAAACGTGTCATGGTTAACTTCTACAGTGTTCACCAAACTCTGGTTAGAGGGCTTCGATATATAGTTTTAACTGACCCTTAGTTAGGTGCGCGTCCACGCGTCTACGGATTCGATTCCCGGCGGGAATAGAGAATACTAAAACAAAAAAATATAAAAACATGTAATACTTTAAAAAGTTTTAAAATCAAGCTTTAACCAGTTGTAAGAAAAGAACTAATAAGTTACTTGTACATATTTATACATATTTTCATTTTTTTTGTACATATTTATATCTAATTATAGTTTTTTTTTTTAATTTTAATTTAGTTTTTAGTTTAATGTAATATATGTTGTTGATTACATATTTTAATGTAATGCTTTAATAGGTTTTGCATTCATAGTAATTAGAAAACAGTTACTTGTTAAAAACTTTTTTAAAGACAAGCTTTTAGAAGTCCGCCATATTGGATTTAAAGTGACGTCACTTTATTTTTCGAGTTATTCTCAGCAAGCCCTTTCATTTGATACCATAACTACCATACATACGTACCATAACTACCATACATACGTACCATAACTACCATAACTGTCAAACGTCATCCATTTATGGTTAACATACGACTGGTTCGCTAGGAACGTTTCGCTTCTACATTTATCATCCGTACAGCGAAGGAGTGGAACTCATTGCCTGCGTCTTTGTTCCCCGAACGGTACAATCTGGGTGACTTTAAGTCTAGAGTGCATAGGTCTCTAGGCAACGTTACATCTTCGGCCGCATCTTCACTTTCAATCAGGTGATATAGTGGTCAAATGCTTGTTTATCTAGCACAGGGGTCGGCAACCTTTTGAGTCGGAAGAGTCAAAAATTACCATTTACAAAATTTCAAAATTTTAAAGAGCCACATTTTGGAGGCTTTTTAATGGCTCGATAGAAATGGTGCGGTCAAAACGTTTTTTTTAATAGTTTTTTTAAATAAATAATATTTGCGTATGGAACTATAGAGCCCCAGCTTCACACCCAAAGAGCCGCATGTGGCTCGCGAGCCGCAGGTTGCCGAACCCTGATCTAGCATAATAACTATAAAATTGTTTACTCAGGCGAAGTCGGGGTGGGTGAGCTAGTACAATACCTTTGTTTATCAAATGATTTATTACATGTCATGCATAAATGGATTATCCAGTTTACATAATTACATACAATAAATTATTATTTATTATATACAAATATCGTTTTACGAAGGAAAATAGCTTATTTCCTGACAAATGCTATTTGTGAAAAAATATTATATAAGTTTCTGGGTCTGGTGAGACTGTGTGTGTGATATGAGTGTATTAAGTCATTGAATTTAATGTGGGGCTGTGAGTGTGAAGGCGTTTATGTATATGTTTTAATTTAAAAACAATTTCTTTTGTTGAAATTACCAGTTACTTATTAACATTATTATTAATTACAAGTAAGTAATATTTTAATCAAAGTAAAAAGCAAATATTTGTAATATTACATTTAACTACAGGTAAATTTCAACTATAGAAGTAAATTTTAGTATTATTTGTAGTTTCTAAAAATGACGATATCTCGAAAACTGTCACTCGTCTATAAGGCACATTTTTTTTTTTTCTGGACCATCATGATGTTCCCCTATCTGTAGGTATAGGGTTATCCATTCATTACGCCACACCTGTGTACAAGATACGCGCGAAAACATAACCCTACTTAGGCAGTCGGGTAAAAAATATGTCTATAAAAAATAAAAGCTTTAATTAAAATAATTTGCCCATAGGAATTTAATAATTTCAAGATAAAATATATAATTGGTACAACACAGTAAACAATGAATATAGTAATTGTCTAGATTAAGTGATAATCTAATACTAGGAAAGAATAAAATTACTAAGCCATCTTATGTGAGGTTAATAGGTCAAATAACTAGCAGGAAAATCTCATAATTACCTATAGTATTGTAGTGAAACTGTTGGAGATGGGAAGATATTGTATTTGCGTGTTTCGGCATTAGGCCGAATCCTATTACAATTTTTGTGGATCGCAATCACTTAATTATATATAAAAAAACAGTTATTCATGCCCTAGAAATATGGTAGAAATTTGTTTCAATGTTATATCCGGCTTAAAATACGTAAAAAATTTCGACTTACTTTGTAGTCGACTAGTTTCAGACAAATAGTTTTAATATTGACGATAGTTTTAACTTTAAAATGGTAGAAATTATACTGGCACTACTATTCGAGTTTTGAAATGAAACGAAAATCACGTATTCCTACTTTGTGTGATTTTACACTCATGCACGTTACTATTCCGTCATTATTACACATTAACATTCAAATATTTACAAGTTAAAAAATAATAAAAAATCGACAACTTTTTCACTTTCGCGCAAATGAAGCCAAGTGGTTTATAAGTGGACGCTTCTTTTCGCTTGATTAAAAATAGTTCATCTTTAACACTGTTAATTCCGTAAACTACCGGCTCCATGATCATAAAAAAAAACATAAACGCTTTCACACTCACAGCCCCACACTAAGTTGACTTGTGTCGTGGGTGCCGGAAATATTCGCATCACACACACAATCACAACCAGAACAAGAAACGCAAATTATCTATGGGGAGAAAACTTGTGTTCCCGCCTGGATTCAAACCCGATACCCCTGCTTAGAAGCCGAACGCTCACCCAACTTAGCCAACCAGCAGCTCCAATTCGTTTTTTTTTTTTATTTGTGACAGGCTAGTGTTTGACCACTATCTCACCTGATGGTAAGTGACGATGTGATCGAAGCTGGTAAACACACTAGACCTGGAATACGCAGGCTACTACACAACGGTCCCCTCACTACATGAATAATATTTCAAATTAGAAGTAAAAAGCTTGTTTATACTAACAAAATAAACAAACGCATTCACACTCACAGTACCACACTAAGTTCAGAGATTGTATGAGACGACCCAGTTGGCGCAGTGGACAGGTGTCCGCCCTCTGCGCCGTGGGTCCTGGGTTCGATTCCCGGCAGGAGCACAAATTCCTACCCAAGGGATATTTGTGCTTCTGGTTCTGGGTGTAATGTGTGTGTGATGTGAATGTTTCCGGCACCCACGATACAAGTCTTTGAACTTAGTGTGGGGCTGTGAGTGTGAAAGCGTTTGCTTTTTGCTTGTTTTGCTTGTATCGTGGGTACCGGAAACATTTACATATCACACACACAATCACACCCTAAAAAGCTTAAAAGCCTCTGAAACAAGGGGATGCTAAAGCACCCGCGATAATTAGAGATGTTATTTAGCCAGGTCTAAAACGATTCGTCTTCGGCTCTCTTCATTCGTTAAACTTCGGCTTCGACCCGAATCCTACACAACCGTCCCATCACTACGAACCACATAACTACATAACGCCAGTTGCGGTCGTTACGCGTTTTACGGTGAAATAATTGTTATAATATTCCGCAAACGGTGGAAAAACCACCGTAATCTATTATATGAGTTTGCGGTTAAAAAACGTGTTAGTTTAAAGCAAAGGAGACATGATTAATTGTTTTTGTCACAGCTAAAGCGTCATGGAAGATTTCAGATCTGATGAGAATTCGATGATCGAGCGAAGCGAGATCTAAGCATAAACATAATAACGCTTTCACACTCACAGCCCCACACCAAATTCGATTACTTGTGTCGTGGGTGCCGGAAACGGAAACACACATTTCCATGGGAAGAAAACTTGTGTCCCCGCCGGGAATCGAACCCGATACCCCTCACAACGAAGGAAGTTATGAGGTAACTTTTGAAGTCGGTTAAAAACGAGAACATCGTCAATGTAGTCCACAGAATACGCATTATTGACGATATTTCAAGAACTAATGATCAGATCTCGATAAAATTTTAATGGGACCAATTGGAAAGCAACATCTTACGAACTAAAAACAAATTTTCGAAATCGGTTCACGTGGAAAGAAGTTATGAGGTAAAGGTACATTCGACTCGAGTACCTCCTCCTTTTTTTGTCGGTATAAAAGTATCAAAATCGGGCTACTCTGTAAAAAATTATGCGTGGTCATACATAAAAAAATACGCGTCGACTTAAGAAACTTCTTCCGTTTTTTCGCCGGTTAAAAACACCACTATGACAAGCTTTGTTGACGCAACTGATAGAACGTTTCCATGTCCTCTTCCAGTGTATATTTGCCTTGACTTGCGTATTCTTTGCGTAAACATGATGCATGTATAATGTTGACACAAGATCTAAAGCATTATAATAATAATATATACTAATCTAGTAAACTAGCCATCAGTCACGATTCTCTTATCCCATAGGTTTCTGCGTATCAGTTGTTTTCATAAATGACTAATATCCTTACAACCAGTCCAGTCATAACTGGACCAAGACTCTATTTCTTGACGATGGACAGTTATATAAGTAGGCTGTAATTTTGCGAATCTGGCAGTAGAATCATTAACTTTCATGAGTGCCCCTTTGGGGCCCATGTGAATAAACGATTTTGATTTTGATAAGCTAACTTGTTCAGTCATAAATGGACTAAGACTCTATTTCTTGTCTATTGGCCGTTTTCGACTCTATAAATTACCATACTTGCATTATACTTGTCATTGGCTAAATGTAATTATCGTGCGAAGCCAAAACAATAATATAATACAAACAAACGCATTCACACTTACAGCCCCACACTAAGTTCAAAGACTTTTATCGTGGGAGCCGGAAACATTTACATCACACACACATTACACCCAGAACCAGAAGCACAAATATCCCTTGAGAAGGAGTTTGTGCTCCTGCCGGGAATCGAACCCAGGACCCACGGCCCAGAGGGCGGAGACCTGTCCACTGCGCCAACTGGGTCGTCAACATTGGACACATCACAATTGGAGCTCCAATACAGCAACAATTGGAACTCCAATACAAAATGAACTGCTGGTTGGCTTAGTTGGGTGGCGTTCGCCTTCTAAACAGGGGTATCGGGTTCGATTCCCGGAGGAAACACAATTTTTCTCCTCAAGGAAAATTTGTCGTTCTGGTTCTGGTTGTGATTGTGTGAGTGATGTGAATGTTTCGAGCTTAGTGTGGGGTTGTGAGTGTGAAAGTGTTTATATTTATGTTTATGTAGTACAGTAACATAACACTGGATAAATGAATATAGATATCACAGCCAAAACAAATAATTAAAAAAATCAAATAAACGACAAAAACGACAAACGCATTCACACTCACAACCCCATACTAAGTTCAAAGACTAGTATCGTGGGTGCCGGAAACTTTTACATATCACACACACTCTCACACAAATCTCCCTTAAGGAAATTGTACTCCTGCCGGGAATCGAACCCAGGACCCACGGCGCAGAGGGCAGAGACTTGCCCACCGCGCCAAATGCGCATTATTTTGGACGAATGGCGTCCGTAACATATTTTCTAGTGATATTTCGCGACCGGTTGTAAAATATTTGCAGTCGCTCTACTATTGCTATCGCTAATGCAAAGATTTACGTAATCAGCTAACAAGACATCTCTAATTAATTGGTCTTCATTATTTTGGTGTCTATACAGAACTAGTCGTTTGCCACGAACTGAGATCTCGCATCAACATTTTACATAGAAAAAACTTTTGAGGATAATTGCTTGTAAAGTTAAAACTTCTTTAGCGGCGTTGTGCACTTTTTTGGGATGGGTAAAATTTTTAATCTCGCGTCAGGACACGTGACCTGATCGAAAATTTGTAAGACGGAGGGAGAGTAGACCGCCGGCGCGGCGTAGGAGAGGAAGTAATATCCCCCTCTCTTTCTACCGCGCGGCGAAAATGCTTGCTCCTGCTGTTTACAACGTTAACTTTCAAGTTTTCACTTCTGCCGGCACTGCCGGAGTGCAACCCGTTGTTTTTTTTTACTTATAATTGTTTGATTCTTATATTTGTCTTGTTGTTCAAGTACAGGATAAAGCAAATATTATACGTGAGCATCAGTTTTAAATCTGAACCCGTTTTTGAGATAGACCCCGGGACAAAATAGGTCTAAAAACAGTGACTTTGGTGACCTACCAAATTGCTATTTTGCTTTGCCCGCGTCTTTGTTTCCTGAAAGGTATAATCTGGAAATCTTGTCTTGAAAAGCAAGAATGAATAGGTTTCCATCAGATAGAGATCAAATGCCTTCCTATCAAACAATAAAAAACATTGACAATGACATTAGTGACATTGCTCAGAGTCATTATCATGTAAGGTGTGAACTAGTTATAAAGAATAAGTAATTTTATTATGAAAACTATCGCGATTGTTATTCATTGTTATGGTACTAACCGGCTGTTAATCGCGTTATCTATTGTCGAAATACTCCGACTAGTTTCGAGCGTATACGACGCTCTTCATCTGGGAGTCAACAAAGCGGCCGATCCCGACGCCAGTGTTGCGCGCGGCCAGGCGTCGGGATCGGCCGCTTTGTTGACTCCCAGATGAAGAGCGTCGTATACGTGAGCAACTGGTCGGAGTATTTCGACAATAGATAACGCGATTAACAGCCGGTTAGTAACATAAATAAGAATAAGTAGTTAAGTTATCCACATAATCTGTGGTGAGATGCCGTGACGCAAACAATTATTTACTTACCCCATCATTTCTGATTCAGCAATTTCCTACATTGTAAGCGACCTCGCTATGTTTTCCTTGAGTTACGCAAATATAACAATTTGCTATTTATTATACTATTATTATTATGCAGAAAATGATGTGTTATTCAAGGTAAATAACCTGGGGTATTTTCTATAGTCGGCACGACTGCACTTTGAACTTTGCGCAGTTTATACAAATGTTTGAACTGCCTGTTGGCTTAGTGGAGTGCGTTCATCTTTTAAGTATCGGGTTCGATTTCCGACTGGAACACAAGTTTTCTCCCCAAGGACAATTGACGTTTCTATGTGATTGTGTGTGTGATATTAATGTTTTCAACTGCTACAAATCATCGAACTTATAGTGGGGTTTTGAGTGTGAAAGCGTTAAAAAAAGAGATTTAATTTATCATCGAGTGGTCAAGCGCTTACTTATCAAAGTTTTTTTTTTTTTATGCCTGATAGGCAAGCATTTGACTACAATCTCACCTGATGGAAGTGATACGGCCGAAGATGTAGCATGCTAAAAAAGTTTGTAGGTACAAAATGTTTTCGATCGAGCTAAGCGAGATCTCTATGTAAGTTGACTTGGGTAGTTCAGCACTTCGTCTGTTTGTCTGTCTGTCAGAGGCGTTTAACGTGTAAATAACTTGGAGCTGTCCGTTGGTCGAGTTGGGTGGCATCGGGATCGATTCCCGGCGGGAACACAAGTTTTCTCCCCAAGGAAACATTCGCAATACATACACAATCACTGGTTGTGAGTCAGTAAGATGTCGCGAGGTTCGGGCGACTTTGTTTATCCGTATGTCCGTCCGTCTGTCAGAGGCGTCTAGCGTCTAAACGATACAAGCGAATAACTTCAAATTCTAAGAGAATATGTAAAGTTATGACCCAAAGCCAGAAAAGGCATTTTTTAAATAATTGTAATAATTTAAAAAAAGGCAACCGCTGACACAAGACGTCTCCAAATTGTTTAATTTTATAAAATTAATTTTTTTACCGGTTTTACATGTCTTATTTTGGAAAACTGTATTGTAATAATTGTATTAGGTACTGTTTAAATATATCTCCTTGGCAAAAGATAACTGTCGTAAGCCAACGGTGTTGAGAATAAAAGTTTAAAAGAAATCTATGTTGAAAAATAACAATATGGAAGGCCAACAAAGTTACTGATTTTAGATCTATTTTGGCTGATACTTATGTATAATATCAGTTATATCCTGTACTTGAACAATAAATACACAAATCAAACGACGTAAGGTAGCTACCCTATCGGTATTCTATCGCTTACATTTCGGGGAGTGTGCACTCGAATTACATCAGTTGATTCCCCCTTGCCCTTTCTATAATCGGACCACAAGACGAACTGACCAATGTCATCCATTTATGGTTGATACCTCCTGTCCGCTCGAAGCGTTTTGCTTCTACATTTATCATCCGTACAGCGAAAGAGTGGAACTCGCTGCCCGCGTCTTTGTTTTTTTTTTTTTTTTATGATAGATAGGCAAGCATTTGGCCACTATCTCACCTGATGGGAAGTGAAGATGCGGCCGAAGATGTGACATGCTTGCCTAGAAGATACCTATTCACTCTAGACTTGAAGACACCCAGATTGTTTTTGTTCTCTGAACGGTATAATCAGGGAGTCTTCAAGTCTAGAGTGAATAGGTATCTTCTAGGTAAGCATGCTTCATCTTCGGCCGCATCATCACTTTCCATCAGGTTAGATAGCGGCCAAATGCTTACCTATCCGGTATAAAAAAAAAAAAAATTTTAAAGACAAAATTTAAGAAGCAATTAAACTCAAAAGTTTTTCTCTATTAGGAAAAAAGTAGGCGCGAGATCTCAGTTCGTTCGGCTCGAAAGACTATAGTATACTGTCAGGAGACGTTCTAAAATACAGCGACATGTCACTGTCATTAATCATAATGATAAGTTGCAAGAAAGTGTATGAAAGTGATCATTATCTACAGTGAAAGTGCTTAGCGAAGACGTCTGCAGTTTTTTTTGCAAAGGTCAAGTGATATGCTGTAATAATGATATATTACCTTTCTATTTCTAGGAATAGATTCAGGTTTACATTAAAAAGCGAGCAGTTTTTATATAACTTTTATTAAAATGTTACTATACCAATTTTTTATGCTTGAAGGGCAAGTATTTGATGTCAATCTCGCCTGATGAAAGCGATGATGTGAAACTTTTTAAGCTATTGATAGCTTTTATCGCGGGCCTTGAGCGTGGAGACCGAATCCAGAAATTCCGTAACGAAAATAACCTAACACCCCCCTGGCACAGCGGTGATACGTTTTAGTTCTGCCATCTATCGATGAATAGCAGAACTTTTAATAACTTTTTTTGAAATATCACGCTTGTCTCTTTAGTTCAGCAACTCGCCTCTAGGTAGCAGGAAAAAAAATACTGCATAAATAAAATAAATAAATAATTATAATTGCATAAGTTGATAAAAAATGCTATGCAATAGCTTTACCGCGGCAGTCCCACACGTCTTTTTTTTTATATTAATAAAATAAAAATTCAAATGGCTGTAAATGAAGTCTATACCTGGACTAAGATATGGAGGATAAAGCTTAACGAGTCTAAATCAATTCACATTGACTTTACCAACAAAATACCACAATACTGTCCAGTGTACCTACATCAATGGTAAAATCATTCCTTATGAGAATACAGCCAAATACCTCGGTATGACGCTTGACGCAAAGCTTCGCTGAAAGTCACACGTCAAGAAGAAAAAAGAAGAATTAGAAATTCGATATCGGAACATGCATTTGCTGTTTGGGCGAGAATCAAAGCTGTCAACTCAGAACAAAATATTAATAACAAACAAGTCCTGATGCCCGTGTGGACTTATGGTATACAGCTTTGGGGCTGTACTAAACCGAGTAATATTTCAATCATTCAACGCTTCCAGAATAAGGTATTACGAGGCATCGTGAATGCACCTTGGTACATCCGAAATGACGATCTCCACCAGGACCTCAACATCGAGCTCGTTAACAAAATCATTAAAAAATACGCAGAAGCTCATGACTTCACCATCATGTGAACGTCGAGGCCATCCAGCTCCTCGATCACACGTATATAGTGAGACGACTTAAAAGAACAAAACCCTTTGAACTTGTTTAGTGTAAGTGTATTAGTGTAATGTAGTGTTTTATAAGTGCTGCTCAAAAAGAACACATGAACCAAGTGTCTTCGCCTTAATAGAGACAATAAGGAAAGTGTTAATGGACACATTTTTGGATATTTTAAATCTAGCAGAATAAGTTAAATTTAAGTTAATTATTAGCCTAATCTTGGCTAGATTGTAACAAAAAATAGGGAACACTCTATCGTGACCTACAATAGTGAAAAAAAAAAAAAATATATTATTGAATTATTTCCACTTTGACATTTTTTCCTTGACATTATTAATAAATCAGACATACTTATATTCATAGTGATAAGTAAAGATAAATTATAAATTTAATGATGTATTGGTAATTAATTAGGTAATTGTCAAATTTATTTAAATTGTATATAATAAATTTAATATTTTAATTATTTTTTGTCTCCTTCTCTCTCTCTTTTATTCCTCTCATTTAATTATCTAATATATAAAATTCTCGTGTCACAGTTTTCGTTGCCATACTCCTCCGAAACGGCTTGACCGATTTTGATGAAATTTTTTGTGCTTATCCGGTATCTATGAGAATCGGCCAACATCTATTTTTCATCATCATCATCATCATCACTTTTCATCATTATCAACGCGGGTGAAACCGCGGGGCGCAGCTAGTAAATATAAATATATACAAATATAGCTAATAGCTCGTTTTAAAAACTATTTTTTTAACTCTGAGAGAATTGTGGCTATAAAGCCAGCCCAAAGAAACTGTATAGGCACTTATTACGCCCAGGCAAAGCTGGACGGGTCAATTAGTGAGACTATAATTTTAGTCATTTACAAAGCCTTTAGACATAGTAATAACACTAATAGTTGTAATTCTATAGGTTAAGAGAAGTCATGTACCCACCACAGAGGTTTGTGACATTGTCCGTAATAGTGGTCTTAAGGTACGACATTGACCGAGTTTGGTCTTGATGGCGCACTTCATTTAGGCTGGGCTGCGTTCAATGATTACAACTTCGGTTACATTTGAAGTAAAAACTTCTTTAGCGGCGTTGTGCACTTTTTTTGGGATGGGTAAAAAATGTGAAACTCACGTGACCTGATCGAAAATTCGTAAGACGGAGGGAGAGTAGACGGCCGGCGCTGCGTAGGAGAGGAAGTAATACCCCCCTCTCTTTCTACCGTGGACGGAGACGGACGGACGGACGGACAAAGTGCTGAACGACCTAAGTCAACTTAGAGATCTCGCTTCGCTCTATCATTTAAATAAGAAGACAAACTAATAAAAAAATAATAGCAAGTCCCTGAGCTTTCAAGGTATTTTTTCTCATATAAATCTAAAATAATTGAACGCAGGCAAAGCTTAAAAAGCCGATTCACCGCTTATTCGGAACTTTGATCAGATTAGATGTACTAAACATGCATTATTGAAGATATTTCAAGAACTACTGATTAGATTTTGATAAAATTTAAAAGGGACCAATTAGAAAGCAACATCTATCAAACAAAAAAATCGGTTCACGTGAAACGTAAATATGATGTAACACACATAAAAAAATACATTCGAGTTGAGTACCTCCTCCTTTTTTGTGCAGTCGGTAGAAAAATCCCCCCAAAGATTTTTCACACTTCTATCATTATATTGTTTGTTTTTTCAATAAATAATGGTTTTTCCAATTCTCTAACATCCTCAAACAAAAAACTGTTAAATACCATAGCGTATACGTGAAACAAACACGACAAATATAGTTAAATAATTAATTACTGCGACAAGATTTTGTTTCCGTAAATAAGTTACCATGGTACTAAGTCCAATGTTAGGGTTATACACGTACCTACTTTATAAGATTTATGGTGACATCGCTTTCAAATCAACATTTTTTTTAAGATGAGAAGGACATATTAGTTAGTCAGATCTTTAATTAATCTCGTGGTCCAACTGATTAGACATTAATAAGACTATGACCCCGTAACGAATCTTTTTACGTAACTGAGAGAAAAATAACTTAAACGCGACCAAAGCTAAAAAAAACAATTTCACCGCTTTATATTGGGAAGCCTTGATGAAATGAAATCAAATCAAATAAAAATCGTTTATTTATATGGGCCCCAAAGAGGCACTCATGAAAGTAAATGATTCTACTGCCAGATTCGCAAAATTACAGCCAATTCGAGAAGAACCTGGCAAGAAACTCGGCGGCGCATTTTTTTTTCATTATTTTTTTTAAATCGTTTCTTAACACTAATACATAATTATATTAACCTAGGTATATCTATATTATGTAGTCGCTAGAAAGCGCTTGTGCAGTTTGCCTCCATGCATCCTTGTCATTAATATAGTCGATCGTTTTATAGTAAGCTTTCTTAATTAATGCCCGTTTTATTACAGATTTGAACTTTCCCAGTGGTAATTCAGTTACAATTTTAGGAATTCTATTGTAAAATCTAACCCCATTTGCCATAAAAGATTTATTCGTTTTGCTTAATCTAAATGCGCGCACTGTAATATTATGCTATAAGCTAATATATATATCTTATGCCAATATTTTTGCGAACATGCATTATATTTTCAAAGATGTAAAGCGAAGGCATGGTAAGTATGCCTGTTTCTTTAAAGAATTCCCTGAGAGATTCGCGCGGACTCATATCGTATATTGCACGAACCGCTCTCTTTTGTCGAATAAAAATAGTTTCAACATCGAGATCAGATCTTGACAATCTTTATATGGGACCAACTAGACACCTTACCCTTTCAAATAACAATGTTCGATCAGATAGAACAGGTCTTTTGGCAAACTACCTTTAGGACAAGCTATTTTCCAAGCATTCATTGCTTCATTTATGAATGAAATATTTAAGTTATCAAAAATTGTGCATTAAAAAAAAACTCATGAACAATACGAGTAATAAGATCATTATCTTATTACTCGTATTGTTCATGAGTTTTTTTTTTAATCACTCCGTTTTAAAAGTACTAAGCAAACATAAACATGATGAAGGTAATAATTTAGTCAATCAGCTGATATAAGTGAAATCCGCTTTGTGCACTTTTTCGGGATGGGTACAAAATGTTAAACTCGCGTCAGGACACGTGACCTGATCGAAAATTCGTAAGACGGAGGGAGAGTAGACCGCCGGCGCGGCGTAGGAGAGGAAGTAATACCCCCCTCTCTTTCTACCGCGCGGTGAAAATGATGTTTTCACTTCTGCCGTTACTTCCGGAGTGCAACCCGTTGATTTTTTTTTTGGTGAATGACGTTTTCTAAAAAATAAACCTAGCTAGATCGATTTATCGCCCCTGAAACCCCCTGCATACTAAAATTCATGAAAATCGTTGCAGTCGTTTCCGAGATTCAGATTATATACATATATACAAGAATTGCTCGTTTAAAGGTATTAAATATAATAAATGATGAATATTTTATTGTTATAGTGTTGTAAATTTGTATATTTCTTGTAATATTGTTTTATATTCACATAATTTATTAAACGTATGTCAGTGATAAATCATAAAAACACTTAACTTAAACATTAACTGAATTAAATCTAATTCTTGTATTTAAATATATATATAACTGCCCGTCGGTATAGTTGTATGGGCGTCTTCTAAGCAGGGGATTCGATTCCCGGCGGTAACGCAAGTTTTCTCCCCAAGGCGAATTTGTGTCTTTGGTTCTGGTTGTGATTGTGTGTGTGATGTGATTGTTTCCAGCGCCGACGACACGAGTCATGAAACTTAGTGCGGAACTTTGAGTGCGAAACCGTTTAAGTATAAAAATAATTTTAACGCTTTCACATTCACAGCCACCACTAAGTTCGATGACTTGTGTCGTGGGTGCCGGAAACACATCACACCCAGAACCAGAAATACAAAATTCCCTTGGGGAGAAAACTTGTGTTTTCATCGGGAATCGAACCCGGTACCCGCTGGTTAGAAGGCGAACGCGTACCCAACTTACCCGGGCAGTTTAATAAATCACATATTTCCATATAATAATGAAACGCAAGCAAAGCTTAAAAAAAAACCGACTTCACCGCTTTATCTTCGGAACTTTGATGAAATTCAATGTATTAAACACGCTTTATTGACGATTACTCAAAAAGTACTGATCAGATTTTGATCAAATTTAAATGGGACCAATAAGAAAGCACTAGCTTTCAAACAAAAATAAACCTTTAAATCGTTTCAAGTGGAAAGAAAACATGAGGTAACTAACACACATAAAAAAAATACAGTCGAATTGAGTACCTTCTCTTTTTTGGGCAGTCGGTAGAAAAGAACAATTAACTCAATTTCAAGGTTAACCCTGATTAATTAACAGACTCGCTATTTCTCATCATAAACGGTTGTGAAAGAATGGAGGAAGTAATAAAAGAAAAATTATGACTCAGAGACAAGTTGTACCATATAAATCAGCTGATTAAACGATTATACAAATACTAGCCGAGCAACGCGGCTTTGCCCGCGTTTATCAAGTTTAAAAATTTAAACGCAAGCAAAACTTAATAAAAAAACCGACCAAATGCGAGTCGGACTCGCGCACGAAGGGTTCCGTACCATTATCTATAAAAAATCAAGTTTGTTGTATGGGAGCCCCCTAAATATTTATTTTATTTTTAGTATTTGTTGTAATAACGGCAATAGAAATACATCATCTGTGAAAATTTCATCTGTCTAGCTATCACCGTTCTTGAGATACAGCCTAGTGACAGACGGACAGCGAAGTCTCAATAATTGGGTCCCGTTTTTACCCTTTGGGTACGGAACCCTAAAAACGCCGACTTCATCGCTTTATCTTCGGAACTCTTGATCAGATTAAATTATTTAAATACGCTTTATTGAAGATAACTCAAAAACTACTGGTCAGATCTTGATCAAATTTAAATGAAACTGTTTGCGAGGATTCATCTTTCAAATAAAAAAAAATCACCAAAATTGGTTCAATTAGATAAAAATAAAAACCAAACAAAGTCGGGTTTGTTTGAACACTTATTACTCGAGAACGGGTGGATCGATTTTAATGGTCTTTGATATGTTGGAATTATCTCCGCTCCAAATAGCAGAAAGACTATAAAAATATCGGGAATATTCACGAACAAAAATTTTTTTTTGTAAATTTTGTAACGAAATGGGGTTTTGATGATATATCTAAAATTAACGCGGGCGAATCCGCGGTGAACAACTAGTGTATACACATTTTATTGTT
The DNA here is from genome assembly GCA_948107665.1 of Lomographa bimaculata. NCBI lineage: Eukaryota > Metazoa > Arthropoda > Insecta > Lepidoptera > Geometridae > Lomographa > Lomographa bimaculata. The sequence goes on from OX403614.1 coordinate 6,866,184, forward strand.
TTTTTTAGACATAAAGACATATATTTATTTGTGGCAAAAAAATTAAATTGACAAAAGGTACAAATAGTTTTTTTTTTTTACTTTTTTACCACAAACCGTCCTCATCTCAGCATAATGCTGGTTTAAAAAATCAGCGCTGGTCTTCCGTTGAGAACGGCAGGTGACGTCGCACACGAAAAAACAACACTGAACAGCTGTGACAGTAAAACAATTACAAACAATTTGTTATTAAAGTTAAGTAAAACATGCAACATTATTCAAAAACATAAATTTTTCGGTTTAGTTTATTTTAAAATCTCATGACTTTTTTTATATACGCGTATCTTTTAGCTGCACGCCTAAACACTTTTCTTACACGTCCAGGAAGGCTGGTAGATAATGCTTCATAGCGTTAAGCTACTCCTTGTACACTGTTTTGTACTAAACTATTAAATAAATAAATAAGCAAACAACCGTGAGTGAAGTCATTTTTTTTTATGACGACCCAGTTGGCGCATTGTCAGGTGCCCGCCCTCTGCGCCGTGGGTCCTGGGTTCGATTCCCGGCAGAAGCACAAATTCCTTCCCAAGGGATATTTGTGCTTCTGGCTCTGGGTGTAATGTGTGTGTGATGTGAATGTTTCCGGCACCCACGATACAAGTCTTTGTACTTAGTGTGGGGCTGTGAGTGTGGATGTGTTAGTATTTTTTTTTTATTACTGCCTAAGCAAACGTGACGATGTAGTCTAAGGCGGAGCACGCTTGCTTAGTAAATACCTATTCACTTTACTTTTGAACACACCCAAATTTTACCTTACGAGAAATACAGACGACGGCAAAGCGTTCCATTCTTTTGCTGTTCTATAAATGAACGAAGACGCGAAACGCTTCGTGCGAATGAACGGTATCTCAACCATAAATGGGTGACGCGACGCCGTTCTTCTAGATGTAAGGTGGAAAAAAAGGTGAAGATTAATCCTTAAAACTTAAACAGTTGTTTAACTCTAATTTTTGGCCTCAGTCTCACGGTGATGGCGCATCGCCAAAGCGGAGACTTGTATTGTTCTATTGTATTTGGTTATAGCACAGTGACTTTGAACTTATCATTATTATTATTATTTTATTAAAGACAGGTAAGCATTGCAATTCAGAGAGGCAATGCCGCCAGCATGATGGGAACGCTACCCACTGGTAGTGGGCTTGAGCACTTGAGTTACCTATAAGCTCGATGTCTTGTAGGTAACTTAGTTCTTTGCTGTACATAGTTTTAGGAAATATAGGCAATTGGCCCGTAGTTCGGCAGTTAAAAAAAAAAAAAAACAACAGGTAGACTTTTGACCACCGTCCTGAAATGTGGCTAAATGACGATGTGGTCGACGATGGAGCAAAATTTTCCAAGGAGATACCTATTCACTAGGAACTTGAAGACTCCCATATTATTTGTGTTTTCATCAGGAAACAGAACTCGGGCAAGGAGTTCCATTCCTTTGCGGGAAACTTATTCTTATGGGGGGCTTTGAAATTCTGATACGCAACCTTTTTTTGTGACGAATAGTGGTGGGATTAAACACTGTGATGAATAACTAAAATGATTTCCTGTAATACAAAAAAATCACTTCTATCGTGTGTATTTATGACATACCCATCCAGGTCTAGTGTGTTTACCAGCTTCGATCACATCGTCAATTACCATCAGGTGAGATAGTGGTCAAACACTAGCCTGTCACAAATAAAAAAAAAAACCCTGTTTTTTTTAACTTTAAAAAAATAATTAAAAAAATATGCTAATAATCAAAATATTCAACCTATTTCTGAGCAGTTTCAAAACGGACCTTATGTCTGGGAGATATGTGTTATAATAAAAAACAAATACCTAATAACCATTGCAAAAATGTCTTATGTTCAAACATTACTCAATTTTCCACACTTCACGTAAACTTGACCTTTAAGTTTCTTTGTGTTAGTAAAAAGAATGTGAAATAAACTAACGAAAGTTACAAAACTAAAACAAGATTACAAAATAATTAAACGCAAGCAAAGCTTAAAAAAACCGACTTCACCGCTTCATCTTCGGAACCTTGATCAGATTGAAACACGCATTATTGACAATAACTCAAAAACAAATTATCAAATCTTGACTAAACTTTTTTTTTTTTTTTTAACGCATTCACACTCACAGCCCCACACTAAGTTCAAAGACTTGTATCGTGGGTGCCGGAAACATTCACATCACACACACATTACACCCAGAACCAGAAGCACAAATATCCCTTGTGAATTTGTGCTCCTGCCGGGAATCGAACCCAGGACCCACGGAAATTGGACCACATGGAAAGCACCAGCTTTCAAATAAAAAAATAATTATCAAAAAGGAGAATGAGGTAACTTTTGAGTCGGTTAAAAACGAGAATATCGTCAATGTAGTCCACAGAATACGCATTATTGAGGATAACTCAAAAACTACTAGTCAGATCTTGATCAAATTTATATGGGACCAATTGGAAAGCTACATTTATCATACATAAAAAAATGTCTAAATCGGTTGACATGGAACGAAGTTATGAGGTAACACACATAAAAAAAAATACAGTTGACTTGAGTACCTCCTCCTTTTTGGGAAGTCGGTAAAAATAAGCGGGAAAAAATCGAAATTTTAAAAATACCCTGACGCTTTTTTAAGCTTTGCTTGCGTTTCAATTATTTACAATATGGCGTCTGGATTTATCCATATTGAATTTTGATATCTGTCATCTTAAATGACACTTGCACAATGAAGACAAATCGTTTGACATAAGAATCATCAAAATCAGCCCATGCATTTGGTCTCTAGTATGCCACAAAAGAACATACATACATACATAGACTGATAAACAAATTACTCTCCTTTAAAACAAACGATTTCACGCTCACAGCCCCAGACTAAGTTCGATTACTTGTGTCGTGGGAGCTGGAAACATACAAATCACACACAAAATCACAACCAGAACCAGTAACACAAATTGCCTTGGAGAGGAACTTGAAGCTTTTGAGCGAAGAACCACCAAGAGACTTATCAACAGTGACCAGTTGACTGATGCAAAACTTCAGAGCTTGGGGCATCGTCGCATGGTGGCGAGTCTCTCGGTATTTTATCGGATACATTTCGGAGAGTGTGCAACGGAATTACACAATCTAATTCCCCCATCCCCATTCTATCATCGGACATCGAGACAGACTCTTAACCGACACCGCTATATGGTACATATTCCACAAATGCGGACGAAGCGTTTTGCCTCCACATTCTTTACCTTAGTCTGTGTTCCCTGATAATACAATATGGGAGTCTTTAAGTCGCGAGTGAATAGGCATCTTCTGGGCAAACGTGCTCCATCGTCGACCACATCGTCACGTACCATCAGGTGAGATAGCGTTCAAACGTTTGCCTATCTTGAATAATAAAAAAATAAAAATAAAACTTGTGTTCTAGCCGGGAATCGAACCCGATACTCAGAAGGCTAACATCCACCCATCTAAGCCATCGGATAGGTAAATAGATTGTGGGACGTTGCTTGCCACAGTGCAAGTAATAAGATGGCATGCAGTAGAACAGGTTTTGTGTTATTTATTTTGTATTCTCGTAAGTGGGTTACGCGAACGCGTTACGCTTACTTGCTGTTATTATATATTCTGTGGTTGAGTTTCGTTTTCACTGTCGTTGTATCTCTACATAGTAAACACGCATTCCGCGTCTGTCTGTCTGTCTGTATATTTACTAACTCCTCCTAAACCACGCAACGGATATTGATGCGGTTTTGGCCATCAGTTTGATATTGAAGTGAATACTTCTTTAGGCGCGTTGAGCACTTTTTGGGTGAACAAAAATCATAGAACTCGCGTCATCGTCACCGCACGCTTTCCATGAGTTTTATTTATATATACTGTGTATATATGTGTACTTTTTGGGCGAACAAAAAATGCGAAACTCTACCGCACTGATAGGCTTGCAATCTTACGTCGGTGACCGATACTCTGGAATTTGGCTTGACATGACTTAAACAACTGTTGTCTTACGACTAACATCTGGAACCGACAGGTTAACGTGCCCTCCAAAGCACGTTTCACTTCTATGTGTCTACAAAATACCAAGTCTTTTGAAGATTAATTTAATAAAAAATATTGTTAAGTTGATGAATTTGAGTGATGACCCAGTTGGCGCAGTGGACAGGTGTCCGCCCTCTGCGCCGTGGGTCCTGGGTTCGATTCCCGGCAGGAGCACACATTCCTTCCCAAGGGATATTTGTGCTTCTAGTTCTGGGTGTAATGTGTGTGTGTGATGTGAATGTTTCCGGCACCCACGATACAAGTCTTTGAGCCTAGTGTGGGGCTGTGAGTGTGAATGCGTTTGTTTTTATGAGATAACTTGAGTGAGTTGATGAATACATGCCCTATAGAGTTTTAAAATATACGATTATGAAGGCGTCAAGGTAAACGTTGTTATGTACATATATATGTAATACTTACATGAATAAAAAATCGTGACTTACTAATAATTTTGTTACACAATTGAAATATTTTGTTATGTAATACAATGAACCGTACAGCTTGACCGATACTTGAAGGACGTCGACGGTTGTATAGTATTTTTACACATAATAACTTTAAATATAAGCTTTACTTATATAATAATAAATAATTAAACGCAAGCAAAGCTTAAAAAAACTGACTTCATCGCTTTATCTTCGGAACCTTGATCAGATTTAATGTATTAAACACGCATTATTGACGATAACTCAAAAACTAGAGATCAGATCTTGATCAAATTTCATTAGGACCACATGAAATAAAAATATAATCATCAAAATCGGCTCACAACGTAAGAAGTTATGAGGTAACTTTTGAATACGGTTAAACGAGAACATCGTCAATGTAATCCACAGAATACGTATTATTGACGATATTTCAAGAACTACTGCTGATCTTGATCAAATTAAAATGGGACCAAATGGAAAGCAGCATCTTTCAACTAAAAAAAATTTCGAAATCGTTTCACGTGGAAAGAAGTTATGAGATAACACATAAAAAAAAACTTTCGACTTGAGTACCTCCCCCTTTTTTGTGATGTAGATAAAAAAAACGACTTCGCTGCTTTATCTTCGGCACCTTAATCAGATTAAATGTATTAAACACGCATTATTGACCATAACTCAACAACTAGGAAACACCAGTTTTCAATTAAAAAAAGAACGACCACCTTAACGACCGACCATACGGTTTCCGTAAAAACCGGTCAACTGGAGATCTTCTAGCGTATGCCACACACATCTGGAGTGAAGCCATCGAGAAACATGGAGAAGCGCTAGCCGTTTCTCTTGACATCTCGAAGGCTTTTGATAGGGTTTGGCATGATAGCCTTATAATTAAGCTTCCGTCATACTGCCTGTCTACTAGTCTCTCTGTGTGGATTTCAGATTTCTTGAGGGATCAATCTAGTCGTGTGGTCATTGATGGCTGCGCGTCAGATCAATTGGCTATCAATGCCGGGGTTCCTCAAGGGTCAGTTTTCTCCGCAACGCTGTTCCTGCTGCATATCAACAATCTGCTGAAACCCGGTGTATTTGGGTATGCTGATGACGGCACAGTTGTAGAGAGCTACGTTTCCGACGGTCGAGCTAGTGGAGCACAAATCCAGTACCAAAGGCAATGGTTGAGCGTCTAAACTTGTTCTTAAAGGCCGTCTCCGATTGGTGTGATGCCAACCTAGTCAAGTTTAATGCCACCAAGACACAGGCGTGTTTATTCTCCGCTAAGCGAAATCAATTTGAACAGACTCTAACTTTCCGAAATGTATCTCTACCAGTAACTGACCATCTCGAGTAACTCGGTGTGACTCTAACTTCAAAGCTCAATTTTGGTACTTTTATCGAATCAAACGCCCAACTAGCTACAAAAAAGCTCGGAATCCTTGCAAAGGTGAGACGGTACTTCACACCGGGATAGATGCTCAATTCGTATCAAGCACAAGTCCGTTCATGAATGGAGTACTATTCTCATCTTTGTGACGGTTCAGCTAAGTACCAGCTTAAGGCTCTTGACATCATTGAGCGTAGAGCCAAGAGACTCATTGGTAGCGAGCAGCTGACTTATTCAAAGCTTCAGAGCTTGGGTCATCGCCGCATGGTTGCAAGTCTCTCGGTTTTATATCGAATACATTTCGGAGAGTGTGCCAAAGAACTGCACGATCTAGTTCCCCCATCCCTGTTCTATCATCGGAAAATCAGAGAAATTACTAAGCGACACCGCTATATGGTGGACATTCCACAAATGCGCACGAAGCGTTTTGCCTCCACATTCATTGTGGAACCGCAAAGAAATTGAACTCCTTACCTGAGTCGGTGTTTCCTGAAGAATACAATATGGGAGTCTTCAAGTCGCGAGTGAATAGGTATCTTCTAGGCAAGGTTGCTCCATCGTCGACCACATCGTCGCTTACCATCAGGTGAGATGGTGGTCAGAAGTATGCCTATTAAAACAAAACGAAATCGGTTAGATCTCTAAGTTGACTTGCGTTGATTATGAGAACTGCCCAAGAATGGAACGCCCTGCCGTCTACTGAATTTCCCGAAAAGTATAATTTGGAGTTGTTCAAGAAGAGAGTGAATAGTTATTTACTGAGCAAGCGTGCTTCATCTTCGACCGCATCGTCGCTTTCCATCAGGTGAGATTGTGGTCAAACGATGGCTTAGTATCAAAAAAAAACCCCCTAAAATTGCTTTAAAACGCTTCACAGACAATTAAACGCAAACAAAGCTTAAAAAACCGATTTCAACGCTTATATTTTGGTTTTGGAAAATCGATTCATAATTAGCGGAGTTATCACGTAAAATATATTTAAAAAAACACTCCTTTTATGAAATCGGTTGAAAAATGCACGCAAACTAGCGGAAAGCAATACAATTACGAATATTATGTTATTTGTTATAATTGCGTAAAGTTTTATGTCGATCCATAAATAACAGGTTTAACCTGCACGGAGTCACCATAACTTGTTATTGGGGTCCCGCAAGTGGGTATCACGGAACGCTGAGGATAGAAAGGCACCCAAAAGTGTATATTCTCTTAGCTATTAAATTTTATATTCGTAAATCAAATCAAATCGTTTATTTTCCAGAATACATGTACATAAGATCTTTATATAAGTAGTTACACAATATATTCAGACTGCAAGCAGACGTGAAAATGATGATTACTATGTCTACTATATTATTTAGATTAATTTAAAACTTCTTAAACTCCTTAAGGCGACTTGGTATCGAGTTGGCGGACTGGAGCCAAACTGAAGCCTTGTAGAATAGCCTGCATAGACAGCGTGCGCGCTTTCATATATTTTTTAAAATTAATCTTACCCTTTTACAAAAAACTTGAGTTCACAACGAGGTTTGAATGTTTTTTGGGATTGCACCCAATATTTTTTGTAAAAAATATCTTTGAATCGAAGCAGAATAAAATTGATTCATTCCACTGACGGGAACGGGAAATTTGGTGTTTTTTAGTAAAGTTTAAATATTTTTTCTATAGAGCCAAATTTATTCAATCGTGTATCGCTGAATATATCCGAATAAAATATTTTGTGAACATTTATTACACGTAAAAAAATGCTGTTAAATCGACCGTTTTTAAAGGTCAAATCTTTAATATTCTGAGGATGAATCGTCCAATTTGGAGCCTACTTCACCTTAACACTATAGAAACAATGGATAAGATAAGCCCGCTAGTTAAAAAGTTTTTTTCATTTATTTCTATCCAATATTGTGATTTCATTAGGTACATAGACACATTGACATGTCCATATCATAAGTACCTGGAAGACCGAGCACTTGCTCGGTTTTTTTAAATTTTAAATGACGTTTTCTAAAAATGAAACCTAGCTAGATCGATTTATCGCCCCCGAAATCCCCTGCATACTAAATTTCAAGAAAATCATTGGAGGCGTTTTCGAGATTAAATACAAGAATTACTGATTATATATTAAAGGTATTTTATGTAACGAAAAAAAAGCGCATAAAATAAGTAAGTCCACTTTTTACGCAGTTGGGTTTTTTTTATTGGTAACTTTTTTATTTAATACTAGCCGTGCCCCGCAGCTTCGCCCGCTATTATCAAGTTAAAAAGTAGCCTATGTGTTAATCCTAGCTATGTACATTCCAAATTTCAACCAAATCTGTTCAGCGTGAAGAGGGAAAAAACATACTTGCACACTAACACATTGACACACTTAAACACAAACTTTCGGATTTATAGTATTTGTAGGATAGTAATAACTTAATGATAAACTAGAAAATACTTATAAAACCACGTGTAAAATTGTTATTTATTTTGAATTTCAATAACTAGACAGTTTTGTACCCGTCAATTACAAAACTAGCATTTTTTAAAGGAGTAGCATTAACCATTTATTTATTAAATAATTTTCAAACAAACAAAATTATCTACAATAACCTCTTTAGTTAGATAATAAAAATCAATAAAATGTTTATTTTTCCTCGAGTTAAGACAATTTGTCTCTGTTTTTCCTTATACTTACTATATAAGGTTACTTATTCTGTGCCCATGCTCTTGAAGACACATATACCGTAACTATGACGTCACTGGATATACACACAATAAAAAAATCCGGCTATGGCCCACCGGAACCAATATAAGATTGTTTATTAAGTTTATGTACTTTTTATGTACTTTGGTCTTTGACTTGGGGCAAATATTCGTTTTTCTTTTATTTCACACATACACATATCACACCGTTAAACACGTCAAGTTTTTTTTTTCACGACCATGGATGCGTAGTCCTTCAGTAGAAATATTAAACAAAAATTAACAAATTCTATATTTCATTATAGAAGTCCTAGTCACAATTTAAAGTCAAGTAGTCAGTCATAGTCAAGTCATGCCCTAGTAAAGTGGTAGAAACTTTACTAGAACTTCTATTGGAGTTTTGGAGCGAATGCGAAAATCACGTTTTTCAACTTTGTATGATTTGCCTACACTTATGCACGTTTACTTAGTATTAACGGTTAATAATCCACCATTATTACACATTAACACTCGAAAAATGACAGGTTTTGGAAAATTATACAAAATCAACAACGCCATTTTTCACTTTCGCGGCAAAAACTCAGTCAATAAATACTGTCTAAGAGTTGCCATAGTTTACATGATAGTTACTACTAAACTGCGCCACATACTTACCAGGAAGGATAATAAAAAAAAATGATTTTTTTTGTTTTTATTTTGATTTGTCGTCGATTCTCTGTGCACTACTTACCAATTACAGTATATTAATTAATAAAAAAACCCGACTGGGTAAAAAGTGATCATACTTTTTTTTATTTAAGACTTTTTCATTAATAAAACCTATTATTCGATTAAATAAGTGACAATGATTGCTAACCTTGAAATCATTATAAATCCAAAACTGATATTCAAAATGAAAAAACGGTAAACATAACCTAAAGATGATTTTAAATACCTATTCAACGATACCCCACTTAATTCAGTTCATCGACTTAATTTTTTTATTTTTCACAATATGGCGTTTGGTGGTCTCCATATTTAAATTATAACTACTGTCATGGCTTAAGAGACACTCGCAAGGTTAAAATAAATCAATTGACGTAAGAATGATCAAAATCGCCCAAATAAATTAATTGATTGTTTATTTACTAACCAAGAACATATATTATGTAACACATTATACATAGTTATATATATACCCGGATGACCGAGTATAGCTCGGTTTTTTTTGGTAAAAACATTATAATAAAAAATTATGTAAAAAATGTCATCTGGACTCGAACCGGGGTCTTCAGGTTTCGGGAACGCCCGGTTTCCCTCCTGAGCTATTATAACCATGTAAATAATGGTGAAATTTATCTTCTTATTCTAATGATATTGTAGCAGTTTCTTTATTGCCTGAAAACACGGATAAAACGACGTTTTCTAAAAATGAGACTTAGCTAGATCGGCTTATCGCCCCCGAAACCTCATGCATACTAAATTTCATGAAAATCGTTGGAGCCGTTTCCGAGAATCAGAATATATATTTGCACTAGCGGACCCCTGCAGCGCCATCTGCCGGGCTAATTTGACGACCCAGTTAGCGCAGTCCTGGGTTCGATTCCCGGCAGGAGCACAAATTTCTTCCCAAGGGATATTTGTGCTTCTGGTTCTGGGTGTAATGTGTGTGTGATGTGAATGTTTCCGGCACCCACGATACAAGTCTTTGAACTAAGTATAGGGCTGTGAGTGTGAATGCGTTTGTTTGTTTAATTTGTAAATCTAAACCATCCAGGGCGCCACCCAAACGCATACAAAAAAAATCATTCAAATCGGTCCAGCCGTATAGGAGGAGTTCAGTGACATACACACGTACAGTAAAATTATATATATGAAGATGTATACAAGAATTGCTCGTTTAAAGGTTAGATAGATTACAGTACATTAGAATTTGACATACAGTTGGTATTTGAGTTAACATTTTGTACGTAATACAATAAAATGATTAATAGATAATTACTGTGTTATTAGTAACTATTAAATATTGGTTTATAAACAAATATAATATAGGTTAACACATTTTTATTATATATGTAAATGGTAGCAAACAATAGCAATTTGTAGGATAGTATTTTCAACCAACTTCAATAACGGAGAAATGAATTGAGAACCTTCTCAATTCGACTGTATGTTTTTTTTATCGACTTCACAAAAAAGGAGGAGGTACACAAGTCGACTGTTTTTTTTAAATGTAAGTTACCTCATAACTTCGTTCCACGTGAACAGATGTTGATTTTTTTTTATTTGATAGGTGCTGCTTTCCAATTGGTCTATTTAAATTTGATCAAGATCTGACTAGTAGTTTTGGAGTTATCCTCAATAATGCGTATTCTGTGGACTACATTGACGATGTTCTCGTTTTTAACCGACTTCAAAAGTTCCCTCATAAGATCTTTCTTTGTGAGATTTTGATGATTATTTTTTTATTTGCAAGCTGGTTCTTTTCATGTGGTGGTCCTATTGAAATTTGATCAAAATCTGATCTTTAGTTTTTGAGTTATCGTCAATAATGCGTGTTAAATAGCACTTTATATACAGAACCCAGCTAAAAAATATCAAGCTCTCGCTTTACAATATATTTTGCTTTACATATGAAATCCGCGATCGGTGAAAGACCTAACCTGACCTACTAGCATGATTATTTCATTATATAACGAATTTAATATTATATTATAATTTTATTCAAATTTTATGTATATTCTACATTTGTAAAAGTCACGGTTAGGCAACTTCACCTTGAGCAATATCCAAAACTAGAGAAAGTAATGGCGTCATCTATTTATGGTTGACATACCTCCAGTTCGCTCGAAGCGATTCGCTTCTACGTTTATCATCAGTACTGTGAAGGAGTGGAACTCATTGCCCGCGTCTTTGTTCCTCGAACGGTATAATCTGGGAGTCTTCAAATCTGGAGTGAATCGGTATCTTCTAGGCAAGCATGCTACATCTTCGACTGCATCATCGTTTTTCTTCAGGTGAGATAGTGGTTAAAAGCTGCATATCGAGCATAAAAAGAATTTGATATGCCTGTTTTTTGCTAGATAGGTAAGCATTTAACTGTCCGTTGGTTTAGTTGTGTGCGCGTTCGCCTTCTAAGCAGGGGTATCGGGCTCGATTCCTGGCGGGAACACAAGTTTTCTTCCCAATGAAAATTTGTGTTTCTGCTTCTGGTTGCGATTATGTGTATGATATGAATTTATCCGGCACCCACGACACAAGTCATTGAACTTAGTGTGAAGCTGTGAGTAGGAAAGTGATGATGCGGCCAAAGAATATGACGTCTGGATGTCGCCATATTGAGTTGTGATTACTGTCATGTTTTTAGTGACGCAAGAGTAAGACAAATGGATTGAAGTAAGAATAATCAAAATCGGCCCACGCGTTTGACCTCTATATAGGAACAAACAAACATAGTAAAAAAACATATATAAAGAAAGTGGAGTAAAAGTAAAAAATATTTATTGTCATAAAAAAGTTTTAACATTTACAAAGTAAACATTTTATACGGATAATTAAACGAAAGCAAAACTTAAAAATATCGACTTCACCGCTTTATCTTCGGAACCTTGATCAGATTTAACGTATTAAACACACATTATTGACAATAACTCAATAACTAGTGATCAGATCTTGACCAAATTTAATAATTAAAAATAATAATTAAAATCGGCGCACAAAGAAATAAGATATGAGGTAACTTTTGAAGTCGGTTAAAACGAGAACATCGTCAATGTAGTCCACAGAATACGCATTATTGAGGATAACTCAAAAACTACTAGTCAGATCTTGATCAAATTTAAATGGGACCAATTGGAAAGCAACATCTATCAAACAAAAAAAGTTATCAAAATCGGTTCACCTGGAACAAAGTAATGAGGAAAGTATAAACACATAAAAAAAACAGTCGACTTGAGTGCCTCCTCCTTTTTTGCGAAGTCGGTAAAAAACGAACAAAACCGATCTTAAACATACATAATAAAAATCAAAATATTTGCTTTCGATTGCATTTGGCTAAAGGAATACACTCAGCACGGTGCGCAGAGTATGTCTACGCAGGGCTGGTTTTCAGTATATCCCTATTGCTCGAGCTCATTTGTTAGTATATACTACTAGCGATCCGCCCCGGCTTCGCCCGGGTGTGATAGATGAAGAACCACTCGACCGATTTTGTGCAAACTTCACATAAACTATCTACTAAATAGTCCGAACAAAGCCTAAACATTTGGTTTGGATAGGTGAGCCCGTTCTTGAGTTATAAAATAACGACGAAAAGTGGCATTGATTTTTATTTGATGAAAACTAGTATTAGTTTATTGATTAGCTAGACCTAAACTGATGAAATAATAGACGGAACGAATGTTGTAAAAAATGGCACGAGCCCATTTATTCTAGAAAGAGTACAACCGCAGAACAGAAAGCAGTGACATATATATTAACCGTAGATCATATTAAACATGTGGATGCGTTCATATTTCAACATCCTCTCTTGAACGTAGACCCATGTCACTTATGAACTGGTGATGTTTAGGTTTCCCCAGGGCCTTGGTCAGGCAGTCTTTATTGTTGGTCATATGCGTCGCAGCTCCTGAATCAAGGCACCAGCAGTTCTTTTTCGATTGCGGCGAAACTGAGAAAGCAGCTACAAAACCAGAAGTCCCATTAAACTTATCATTTGGTTTGTTAACATTTGTGTTTTGATTTGAGCTTTTGTTGCGACAAAATTTTGAAATATGACCTTATTTGTTGCACTTAAAGCATCTGGGGCCTTTGCCTGAAGGCTTAGAATTATTATTCTTGTTGTAATGTGAATAAAATGCAGCCGAGTCCTTTTCATCCTTGACATCCTGCAGAATTTTTGTTTTCACTAAATCTGTACTTATGGTCACACCTGAGCTTTCCATTGCCATTATCATGGGTTTATATAAATTTGGCAGCCCTGCTAAGAGGAGCGTACCCAACCACTCATCATCAACATGAAACCCAATGTTCCTGAGCTTGTGCGCACAAGTAATTATCTTATTCACATAATTTTCAACACTTCCACAGCTTTCTAGATCTGTAGTAATAAGCTCTCGTAGTAAACCCACCTTCCTCGTCAGGCCTGAGTCATCAAAGCCCTTCGCAAGTTAAACCATACCTCTTTGGAAGTTTTCACCTCTTGTATGTGAATATAATTGATAGGATCTACCAATAACACAATTTTCGTCCTGGCTTTGGTGTCGTCGCCTTTTGTAAAGGGGGTTTCTTCATCGTTTTCTATACATTTCCATAGGTCCTCGTGTTCCAAATAGGTCTTGACGGCAAAACTCCATGTGGCATAATTTTCGCGTCCTTTCAACTTTTCTATGTTAATTAAATTGGCGCTTGAAGACATTTTGGTTTTAATTCTTATTTTTATATCATTTGGAAGTTTTGCTGAAAAAAGAACCCTAAAAACCGAGAAACGTGTGACGGAGACCGATTGAGGTTATAACCATCAAATTTTCTTTTCACACAAATAAATAAACTAAATACTGACCTTAATCGAAAACTAATCGAGCGTCTGGGCCCATAACCTGATGAAAACTAGTATTAGTTTATTGATTAGCTAGACCTAAACTGATGAAATAATAGACGGAACGAATGTTGTAAAAAATGGCACGAGCCCATTTATTCTAGAAAGAGTACAACCGCAGAACAGAAAGCAGTGACATATATATTAACCGTAGATCATATTAAACATGTGGATGCGTTCATATTTCAACATTATTTATATAGATAAAGACTGAAACACATTACTTCTTCATGCCCTTTTTACCATCTAACAACAAGACAAACTATTAAACGTCATCCATTTATGGTCGACATACCTCCAGTTCGCTCAAAGCGTTTTGCTTCTACATTCATCATCCGTACAGCGAAGGAGTGGAACTCATTGCCTGCGTCTTTGTTCCCCGAACGGTATAATCTGGGAGTCTTCAAGTCTCGAGTGAATAGGTATCTTCTACTAGGCAAGCATGTCACACCTTCGGCCGCATCATCACTTTCCATCAGGTGAGATAGTGGTGAAATGCTTGCCAATTCAACATAAAAAAAAAAAAAACTTCTTTTACGTCACGCAGTCGGATAAAAATATAATAAAGCAATGTATCAGTATTTTTCCCGCGTTGGAACACGTGGCGTCTATTTGACAAGGTATTTAGATGTCAACCTTGTGTTTAACCAATAACAAGAAATAATTTGTGTATAGGAATGTAGTTTGTAATATTGTAATATACCTTTCTAAGCCCTAATGACCTTTGGATATTTTGTCACTAGAAGTTATTGATCGAGCTAAGCGAGATCTCTAAGTTGACTTGAGTGGTTGACTTTGTCCGTCTGTTCGTCTGTCAGAGGCGTCTAGCGTCTAAACTATACGAGCGAATAGCTTCAAATTCTCAGAGAATATGTAAAGCTATGACCCAAAGCAAAAAAAGGCATTATACATTTTATTAAAACACTGGTTTTTTCAATGACTTGTCAACTATATTCACGGCAGCCTATTCAACCGACTTCAAAAAAGGAGGTTCTCATTTTGACTGTACGTTTTTTTTTATTGGATCGTGGAATTTGAAGTCACAAAATGCACGTAAAATTAGCCGACTTTAAAATTGCCCGGACTTTTCAAATATTTTAACATGAAATGTCAATGTTTTTTTTTCTTAAATACATTAACGTCATTAATCGACTAAAAGATTTTAAATAAAGGTATTCAAACAAACGCATTCACACTCGCAGCTCCACATTAAGTTCAAAGACTTGCATCGTGGGTGTCGGAAACATTCACATCACACACTCACACATTATACCCAGAACCAGAAGCACAAATATCCCTTGGGAAGGAATTTGTGCTCCTGCCGGGAATCGAACCCAGGACCCACAGTGCAGAGGGCGGACACCTGTCCACTGCGCCAACTGGGTCGTCACATTTGTTATTTCACTGGTAACTGTAGTCCGCGGCTTTATTCAAATATGGTCATGACGAGTCAAGTATAAATCCTACTAATATTATAAATCCGAAAGTTTGTGTGTAAGTGTGTAAGTATGTTTAAGTAGGTATACAATATAATATGTATAACTATAATATATTATATTTATGTATTTCTTACATATTTAATATTTACAACTTTATTTTTTATATATAATTTGTTTAGAACTGTAGTACACCACAGTCCCAAAATTATTTTGCTAATGCTAGCTTAATCACACTCGAAACACAAATGTCTTTTGGGAAGGGAAATTATGAACTGATTTTGTTTTTCTATCGACTTAACAAAAAAGGAGGAGGTACTCAAGTCGACTCAATAATTTTTATTATCACCTCATAACTTCTTTCCACGTGAACCGATTTCAAATTTTTTTTTGTTTGAGAGATGTTGCTTTTCAATTGGTCCCATTTAAATTTGATCAAGACCTGATCAATAGTTCTTGAAATATCGTCAATAATGTCTATTTTGTGACGAATAATGCGTACTTTGACGATGTTCTGGTTTACCCGACTTCAAAAGTTACCTCACAACTTCTCTCGTTGTGAGCCGATTTTGATGATTCTTTTTTTATTTGAAAGCTGGTGGATGAAGGTTCCGATGATAAAGCGGCGAAGTCGGATTTTTTTAGCTTTGTTTGCGTTTAATTATATAGCATTAGCCATGCTAGGCAGAACTAAAGAACTATTTTTAAAACGGTTAAAATTATTACTTGAGGCGGTGATCAAGCGTATATATGGCGGCCTTAAGGCATCATGCCCTATAGCTCTTACCGCTGAGCTACTCAAGCCCTGCCTGAAGCGACGAAATTATCCACGGCACTGAGGGCAGATACCTCTCCACTGCGCCAACTGATGTGTAAAGTGTGTTTGTACCCTCTTTACGCTTTAACCGCTAAACGGATTTGGATGAAATTTGAAATGTACATAACTTATACCTAGGATTAACATATAGGCTGTTTTTAACTTGATAATAGCGGGGGAAGCCGCGGGGCACGGCTAGTAATAAATAATTTTGGTTTATAATGTAATCAAAACAATTTTTTCAAACGCATTTTTTATCTGACTGTACTAATTACGGCTAGTGGCCGAGTTAACGACCAATAATTTAAAAAACTTAAAAAACAGAGATCACCGCTTATATTTTGTTGATTTTCTCAAAAAGCGCCAAATTAAACCTCTGAATATCTTCCAAACAAAAAATAATCATCAAAATCAATTCATAATTGGCGGAATTATTACGTAACATACATTAAAAAAACACATTAAGTCGAATTGAGAACCTCTCTTTTGAAGTCGATAAAAAAAATCATACAGTCGAATTGAGAACCTCCTCCTTTTTGGAAGTCAGTTGAAAATAATATAAAAATTACTCTCTTCTAAGATTATTGCGGTGCCCCACAGGGTCTATATAGAACTTTTTTTTTTAATTTGTGACAGGTTTGTGTTTGACCACTATCACACCTGATGGTAAGTGACGATGTGATCGAAGCTGGTAAACACACTAGACCTGGAATACGCAGGCTCTCAAGGATAACTGCCGGAACACCGTATTCGGCTTGGCGGCAGACTTTCAACTTGATGGTGGTAAGCTACTTTGGTAGCAAGCCAGGCGAGCAACTCACAAAATGCTCTACCACCTCTCAAACTGTACTCCTAAAAAACACCTGTATATTACTATTGTTATAGATTGCAATAAATAAATGAATATGAATATGAATATGAATAAAACTTTAAGGTGGCCAATCGACCGCGTGGTCGAGTTCCTTCCGGTCGACATAACAACCAACTCGGATAATCTGCCTATTGTAAGTTGGTACCTAATTTAAATGTATAATAATAACATGGATTAATGACGACAAATGGATTTTAAATCGTTTTTTATTAAACGCGGAATCGATATCTTACCTTGGCCTAGTCTCAAGGAGGATGCACTTAGACTAGTATAAATATTGATTGAGGTTATGTAGTCAATACAGTACATTATGTACTTACGTAGATATTACCTGTAACATAAAGGTGTAGTAATACTTGGTGGTGTGTATGTGTGTCGTACCAGGAATGGTTTGCCAGAAAACGAAATTCAAAATCGGAGATATTTTGTTTTATTTGAAAATTAAATATTTCAAACATTTTTGACAACCCTATGGTTACCTTGAACTTTGTTATGGCCGCCACTGTCAAACGTCTAGGTCTAAAGACTATGTGGTTTAGAACGGTAGCTGATGAATTAGGGTTGCAAATGATATAATTTTTTAGAAACTTTAATTCATCTTAACTCAATATTCATGGTGCTGCCGCTAATTCAGAAGTTCCTGTTAGACTCCATACATGTAGCTAGATGCGTGGCTTGAGTATTACTACACCTTTCTGTTATACATTATATACTTGTATCAATATTGAACACAGCTACTTATGATTTTTGGCTCAGTGGGCTGTGTCAGAGCGTACATTTTGAAATGGCCGAATTATGATTGCTTACGTTTTCAACCCTCGCATCTCCACCATTATGACATATTTGGGGGCTGAGTCACCCACGTCTGTAGGAGGATACCCCTTAAGTCTGACTCCCTGCGGTGCTAATCAGGTGACATTTGAGAGGTGGTAGAGCATTTTGTGAGTTGCTCGCCTGGCTTGCTACCAAAGTAGCTTACCACCATCAAGTTGAAAGTCTGCCGCAAAACCAAATACGGTGTTCCGGCAGTTATCCTTGAGAGCCTGCGTATTCCAGGTCTAGTGTGTTTACCAGCTTCGATCACATCGTCACTTACCATCAGGTGAGATAGTGGTCAAACACTAGCCTGTCACAAATAAAAAAAAAAAACAAAATTTAATCAACAAAAAAACCATGATTATTGAATATCCGTAACTATCGAACCTACTCACAAAATTTCACGTCAATCGGTTAATAAATACGACCTGTAGAGGAGAACAACCGGACATCCGCCGGACATCTGGACATACGTAACCATTTTTGCCCAAGCTGAAACGGAGACGATTCGCTCGCGTTGCTTCGCTCGGTCAATTAAAATGGTTTTTCATGTCATTAGTGACACTCGCAAGATCGATTGACCTAAAAATCTTCAAAATTGGCCCACGCGTTTTGGTCTCTATTACGCCACAAATACACATACATAAATAGGCTGATAAGCACGTTACCCTCTTTTGCGTCGCGCTTTCGGGTAAAAAGCTTAACATTCCGAACGAATATTTCCATCAATATACATCATTATTTTATTAAACGCAAGCAAAGCTTAAAAAAACCGACATCACCGTTTTGTCTTTCATCAAATTAAATGAAATTAACTTTGCATTATTGAGGATAAGTCAAAAACTACTGGTCAGATATTGATCAAATTTAAATTGGACCACATGGGATGTAATGTTTTCAAACAAAAAAAACATCGAAATCGGTTCACATAGAAAGAAGTAAATTATCTACGGAACCTTGATCAGCATTATTAACGTTCCAAATTTCATCCAAATCCGTTCAGCCGTTAAGGCGTGAAGAGGGAACAAACATACTTACACACTTACACACAAACTTTCGGATTTATAATATTAGTAGGATAACTCAAAACTACTAGTTGATCAAATTTAAATGGGACCAATTGGAAAGCAACATCTATCAAACAAAAAAATAATAATTTCATAATCGGTTCACGTGGAACGAAGTAAGATAAAAAAAAATACAGTCGACTTGAGTACCTCCTCCTTTTTTGGGAAGTCGGTAAAGAAAATACAATCGAATTGAGATCCTCCTAATTTTTTGTGAAGTCGGTTAAAAATTCAATAATATTATCAACAAACTGGGAGGATATGGAACTTGATTAGAAACAACAAAAACTAGCATCCTTCTCACTGATAACTTATCAAGTTATCAAGCATAGTCATTGAACTTGGGAAGCACAGAATAGCTTATAGTGGAACGGTGAAAGTACAACGCGTTGGCTACATGTTATATCTTACGGTCGCATCGTCACTTTCCATCAGATGAGATATCAAATCAAAATCAATCGGTAATATATCGATAGTCTGTTATTTTTCCTACGATATCTATCTATATATATAAAAGAAAGTCGTGTTAGTTACTCCACTTATAACTCAAGAACGGCTGAACCGATTTAGCTGAAAATTGGCAGGGAGGTAGTTTAGAGCCAGGAGAAGGACATAGGATACTTTTTAAGAACGTACATTTCTTTAAATTTTTTTTTTACATTTCGACATGCTTTCCATTTTCTCATACGTCACTCGGATTTGGTAAAGTACTAGGCAAAAATAAAAATGAAGGTTGTAATAATATAGTCACGTGACATTGTAACGCATGCCGGGTATGGCTTCCTAAATATGCACATTCATTGACTGTTAGGCGGAACGAAGGTCGCCGGGACAGCTAGTTATCGATAATTTTCGATCGTATATACATTCTTAATGACAATACATTTTTAAATATAAAAGATTTCGAACTGCCCGTTGGTTAAGTTGGGTGGCGTTCACCTTCTAAGCGGGGGGTATCGGGTTCGATTCCCGGCGGGAACTCAAGTTTTCTCCCCAAGGAAAAGAACAATGGCGAAATATTAGTTGGCCTATGTTTGATCGTATTTAAATGTGGAATCAACGAAATTCACTCAAATAAATTACAAAGATTTACTAAAACAACAGAAAAGGCAGACGAAACCAGGTACAAAAATACATACATTAAAAGAACCAAAACGATTACTTTCAACCATTTTTCATTTTTCTGTTTTTGTCTATGCTGTGGTTATATAATAAGATGTTACCATGTCCATTGCCTTACCCTAGTGCATCTCTATATTCCTAAGCCGAAATGCTAATGCTTATGATGTATCCATAAAACAAAAAATACTATGGTAACTTATGTATGAACCATCAGCTGTCTAGAATCCGTCTGCATAGCAACCGCAGCTATTTGTTTTCTAAAAATAGCTGCGGTTGCTATTGCAGTCATCGACATTTAAGGTGAAAAAGCAAATGTCATGGCAATACCAAAATGTCGTATGAATGACGTTTTCACTTTTGACGTTTGTTTTTTTTTTTTTAATATTAGCTTCGCAATCTTGTGCATTTAGCCAGTGTCAAGTAATAATATATTTCAAGTTTAAACGTAGTGGTGGCTCTTTGGAATGGGCTTTTATCACGAATTCACGACTGTCAGAACTGTTGGCGTATTCAAAAAGAGATCGGCAAAGTGTGCTGAGTCATAACCTACAAATATGTTTTGTTTAATATCTTAATAACTAGGCCTTCTAAAACGACAATTCTTTTAAAATTAAGCTCAGAAGGCAACCGGCCTTACGTAAAATATTTTTTATCTATATACGATGCTATTTTACTTCAACTAAAATGATGTATGGGAGTTCGCCATTGTTCTTTGTGTTTCGGGTTCTGGTTGTGATTGCATGTTGTGATGTGAATGTTTCCGGCACCCACGACACAAGTCATCGAACTTAATGTGGGGCTGTGAGTGTGAAAGCGTTTAAGCGTTTATCGAAAATATAATTGGTATTATTCCAACGGCAACGTTTAAACGTTCTAGTAAAGATATAATTAAAAAACATAACAAAATCAATATTTTTATACTGATTTTATTATGTTTTATAATTATTATTCATTCATCTAATGACTATGTGAACTGAAGACAAAGAAATGGCTAAAATATGTTTTTTTTTTACATTTTTAAGCCACATATCTCCGCCATTTTGAAAATTTTACAAAAATTTAATCGACGAAAGAATTCTATATAATTATCGAACCTGCTCAAAAAATATCACGGTAATCGGTTAAAAAATGCGATCTGTAGAGGAGAATAACCGGACATCCGGACATACGAAAGCAATTTTGCTCAAGCTGAAACGTAGACTTGTGTTGTGGGGCCGGAAACGTTTACATTACATCACAATCAGAACCAGAAACACAAAATACCCTTGGGAAGAATTGTGTTTCCACCGGGTATCGAACCCTATACCCGTTGCTTAGAAGGCAAATGCACCCAACTAATCCAACAAAAAACCTCGTTTGACAGTTCATCATCTTTTTTTTTCTAGAATATGGCGTCTGGTTGCCTCCATAATGTCTTTAATCCTATCCTACTAATATTATAAATCCCAAAGTTTGTGTGTAAGTGTGTAAGTATGTTTGTTCCCTCTTCACGCTTTAACGGCTGAACGGATTTGTATGAAATTTGAAATGTACATAGCTTATACCTAGGATTAACACATAGGCTTAACTTTTTAACTTGATAATAGCGGGCGAAGCCGCGGGGCACGGCTAGTAATATTATAAATCCCAAAGTTTGTATGTAAGTGTGTAAGTATGTTTGTTCCCTCTTCACGCTTTAACGGCTGAAGGGATTTGTATGAAATTTGGAATGTACATAGCTTATACCTAGGATTAACACATAGGCTACTTTTTAACTTGATAATAGTGGGCGAAGCCGCGGGGCACGGCTAGTAACTTAATAACTCGCAAGATTAAAGCACGCAAAGTAACAATTATACATAGGCAGATAATATGTTCCTTAGTGCGCAATGGGGTAAAAATAATTTAAACGCAAGCAAAGCTTAAAAAGACTTCATCGCTTTATCTTCGGGACCCTCGATCGGATTAAATGAATTAAATACGCATTATTAAAGATAACTCAAAAACTACTCATCATATCTTGATCAAAAGGAAGCACCACCTTTCAAATAAAAATAGAATCATCAAAATCGGTTCACCTAGAAAAAAGTTCTGAGTTAACACATAAAAAAACAGTCGAGATGAAAACCTCCTTTTCATGAAGTAGCTTAAAAAATACCTACAGAAGTCATTAATAATAGTTATTACATAACAACGTAACCCTCTGCTGTATCATATTCAAACCTAGCAAACAACAAACATATTGTCTTTTGACAGGTGTTTTTGTCATTTGACAGATGTCAGAATTGACATAACAATGGTGGAGCTTGTGTATCCGATTTTAGAAGAACGACAGATCTACTTTTATAGGTATCTTTAATTTATTTGAAGATAAACGTAAACATAAACGCTTTCACACTCACAGCCTATTACCAACTTCAATGACTTGTGTCGTGGGGGCCGAAAACATTCACATCACAACCAGAACCAGAAAAACATTTTTTTCTTGGAGAGAAAACTTGTGTTCCCGCTGGGAATCGAACCCGTAACCCCTGATTAGACGGCGAATTGATCGGATCAATTAAATCGAGTCGAAAGAACTCGATTTTAAAAACGTTTATTTTGACGACCATAAATCCTTTTTTTTAGTGTTTACAATTTATAACGTTAGGCCGGTTTACTCGCAGAACGTCCCATTCGCATTTGGTCACGTAGTAGCAAAACGTCCCATTCGCAGAATGTCACATTCTCAAATCGTTCCATTCGCAGTACGTGCCATTCTCAAACCGTATTATTCGCAGTCCGTCCCATTCGCAAAATGTCCCATGCATACATAACATTAATAATAATAATAAAAATTTAACTTTTCTTTATTGAATGATAATAACAACAGAAATAATATAAAAATATTGACATATTTTTCAGGTAGGTAATTTTTTAGTTCCTAATTAAAGTAAAAACAACAAATAGTACAATAATCAATTACTATATAATCAGTTACTACATAAGATTAGTACAAATAAAATAAAATTATATATAAAAAACATAAATATAAACGCTTTCTTACTAAGTTCAACGATGACTGGTATGACGACCCAGTTGGCGCAGTGGATAGGTGTCCGCCCTCTGCGCCGTGGGTCCTGGGTTCGATTCCCGGCAGGAGCACAAAAATCCTTCCCAAGGGATATTTGTGTTTCTGGTTCTGGGTGTAATGTGTGTGATGTGAATGTTTCCAGCACCCACGATACAAGTCTTTGAACTTAGTGTGGGGCTGTGAGTGTGAATGCGTTTGTTTTGTATGTTGGGTGCCGGAAACATTCAAATCAAACACACAATCAAACACAAGAAACACAATTTTCGAAATCTACTATGGCATTGAAAATTGCCATATATTTCACCGATGCATGCTCCTATGTGCGACAGCAATCGCCTGCTATATCAAACGTCCTCGCATCGAAGCGCAGAACTACAACTTTCTTTCGTTAACACAAAACCCGGTTTGTACGATAGTTTACCATTGAACTTGTAACAGTTATCGCGTTTCCTCTATCCGGTTTTTATTTAATGGCAACATTGCTATAATGTAATTACATTTTATGCTCTTGTTAAGTGAATGGAGTATTTTATGTTGTGGAAGAGCCGTTAGGTTTGTTGAATAGATTTGTTTTGTCATTAAGAGACGTGAAGAGCAAGTCACTCGCCTGAAGCGTCACGCTTGCACATACAGTTAATTACCCAAAGTTTTGAACTTATATAATTCGTACTCCAGCAAACAATTTTTTTTTTTTTTTTTGCACTCACAGCCCCTCATTAAGTTCAAAGACTTGTATCGTGGGTGCCGGAAACATTCACATCACACACACATTACACCCAGAACCCGAAGCACAAATATCCCTTGGGAAGGAATTTGTGCTCCTGCCGGGAATCGAACCCAGGACCCACGGTGCAGAGGACGGACACCTGTCCACTGCGCCAACTGGGTCGTCACATTTGTTATTTCACTGGTAACTATAGCCCGCGGCTTTATTTAAATTGGTCATGACGAGTCAAGTATAAATCTTACTAATATTATAAATCCGAAAGTTTGTGTGTAAGTATGTCTGTTCCCTTTTCACGCTTTAACAGCTGAACGGATTTGGAATGTACATAGATTATACCTAGGATTAACACATAGGCTACTTTTTAACTTGATAATAGCGGGCGAAGCCGTGGGGCACGGCTGGTATACTATAAAACGTAAGGCTACTTTTTTGTAGGCAAAACTTTAGAACTTAGGGCATCGTCGCATGGTGGCGAGTCTCTCGGTATTTTATCGGATACATCTCGGAGTGTATGCAATGGAATTACACAATCTAATTCCTCCATCCCCATTCTATCGGACATCGAGACAGACTCTTAAGCGACACCGCTTTATGGTAAATATACCACAAATGCGGACGAAGCGTTTTACCACCACATTCATTATGCGAACTGCAAAAGAATGGAATTCCTTACCTGAGTCTGTGTTCCCTGATAAATACAATATGGGAGTCTAAGCCGCAAGTGAATAGGCATCTGCTGGGCAAACGTGCTCCATCGTAGACCACATTGTCGTTTATCATCAGGTGAGATGGCGGTCAAACGATTGCCTATCTTAAATAAAAATATATATATAAAAACTTAATTAACGCGGGCAAAGCCGCGGGGCACGGTTAATTGGCAATATACTAGATTAGAATACGGAAGTATGTTTCGCACCCGCGATTTAGCACTGAGCCGATAATTTTTCGTCATGGAGGCAAAAACATAATTATTATTGTATTGTTAATTATATCATTAAATAAAGTAAGGTGTACGTAGAAGCGAAACGCTTCGAGTGAACTGGAGGTACGTGAACCATAAATGGATGACGTTTAACAGGTATTGTTGTTAGATGGTAAAAAGGGCATGGAGGAATTATATCATGTAGTTCCTGAGAACATTCTTCAAAACATAAGCGTTAGAGTTCGATACTGCCGTCATAAGGAAAAAAGACGTAAGTATATTTATGTCGAAATTGAATTATATACATCGAAAATTATATTTTTTAATTATATCATTCAATTTGGCACATGACCAAAATGCTGGGTTGTATTTGAGGCCGAGGATAAGCCTTGCTATACAGCGTGGTAATGCTGCATTTTGGGAACTTTGCCGAACATTAAAGACCGTCTACTTATGTTCCTATGTCCCCTAGATGGTGCAGAGGGCGTCCACAGTGTTTCTCCATCTCGTTCGGTCTTGAGCTTCTCGTTTAATTTCGCTCCAGGACTTCCCGATGACCTCTGCTTCTGCAATGATGGTTCGCCGCTAACTCTGCTTAGGACGACCACGCTTTCGCTTTCCTTGGGGATTCCAGTCTAGGGCTTGCCTCGGTATGTGGTCATTACCCCTTCGGAGAGTGTGGCCTATCCAGTTCCATTTACGGCGCTAGATTTGCTGGTCGATCGGGATTTCATTGCAACGTTCCCACAGGTGGTCTAACCATCTTTAACCTTTTTTTTATAGTTTGAACATTTATATTGTAAAACTAGGTCTTGGAATAAATAAATGTTCTTTTAATACATCAGAAATGTCTTTGCTATTTAGTATATGTTATGACTTGTAGCAGATGCGTTTAAATTAAAAGTAAGATTTGGTAGGTAGCGTTTGAATATTTAAAAAAAAAAAAGTAGATGTCTCAATTTTTTTTTTTGTGACAGGCTAGTGTTTGACCACTATCTCACCCGATGGTAAGTGACGATGTGATCGAAGCTGGTAAACATACTAGACCTGGAATACGCAGGCTCTCTCAATTTTAACAAATATGCAGTTACTGCTTTTTGCGTTATGACGGCAGGATAGACTTGCTACCTTACGTCGGTGACCGAGATTTTGCAGTTTGACTCAACATTTGATATATATCTTCCAGACATCTTCATGCCAACCGGAACTGCTTTCACTATTTCGGGTTTAACTTTGGAGTGTATTCATGTAATATGATGTGTAACTAAGCGAACGTGGGTGGTGGTCAAGTAACGAGAGTTAGCGTATTGGTTAGTTTAGTATTTATTCTCGTGGAGCGTTTTTAGCATCAGAAATAATATTATTTACTTGAGCTTGAGTGGCTCTGTGTATTTTGAAAATAGCTGAATTATGTTTTCTTCACGCTTCAAACCCCTCTCAGTAATTTTTTTTTTAAACAGATTCAACAAAAAAAAATTACTTAATTATCGAACCTACTCATAAAATTTCACGAGATTTGGTTGAGAAATGCGACCTGTAGAGGAGAACAACCGGAAATCCGCCGGACATACGAAAGGGATTTCGCCTAAGCTGAAACGGAGACGCTTCGCTTGCGCTACGTTCTCGCTCAGTCAATTAGAGATAGTTTTTTTTAAATATTATACAGGCAAGCATTTGGCCACTATCTCACCTGATGGAAAGTTACATAAAATAGTAGGAGTATTTAATTACTATTAGTAAAAAGTTGGCTATAATACAATTGATTTTTTTCTATTTTCTCCTATGATTAATAATAATATTAAATGCATTCACATACATAAATCTACACTATATGGAATTGAAAAGCACGTAACCGAAGGTACCCGTAGATGATCCTAATTTTTTTTGACATTGGTTCAAGTTTTTTAGAGTTTCTTTATTATCGAAATCATTCTTTAAAAAAGGAAACTTTGACATGTTCTTTGATGGTAATAATATAAATAAAATATATTTATTTCAAGTTACTTATACTCACACATGGTTCAACACAATATAAAAATACAACAAAAAATTGTTTAAATATCAGCAGGTACGTAATTAAATTAAATTAAATTTAAATTTGAATTTCATTATTATTAGTAAAACATTAAGCAAAATGCAAATCATCTTAAACAAGACAAACTAAAATAAAACAAAATAACACAGTGGAAACAATTATAGAGTTTTATTTATATTAAAACATTTCTAATCATATATGCATAAAAAACAAAATATATGCATTTGTTTTTTGCTTCATCTTCTTTCTCTCATGACATGCACCAAACCAATAAAATTACATACATTCACGAGGCTTGCGTGCGCGTTTGGGTGTTCGTGTCAGCAGGTGCAGTTGCAAATCCGTTATGACGACTGTCCTATCTCATCGAAAGAAAAAAAACAATTCAAATTCAAGTACGATCATGTATGGAGTATTGTGGCCATCTTTGGGATAGCTCTGCTAAGCTTGAAGCTCTGGAAAATTATAACAGAGTGGCAACCACGTGACGGCAAAACGAAAAGGGGAAGACAGGCAAAGATGTATAGACGACATAAGAATAATTTAAACGTAAGCAAAGCTAAAACAACCGACTTCATCGCTTAAGTATATTCCGGTTTTGGCTTGACCGATTTCTATAAAATTTATATGAAGAAAGAAGTATACTCTACCAAACAAAAAAAAAAACATCAAAATCGATTCATAATTGGCGGAGATATCGCGTGACGTACATACAAAAAAATATATTTTACAGTCGAATTGAGGACCTCCTTTTTTGAAGTCGGTTGAAAATTGGAGGCGCAACCTGGGTAGAAGAAAAGGATAGAAATAAAGCTAGAGACAGAAATGAGTGGAAACAGCTGGAAGAGGCTTATGTGTCACAGGAAACGCTGATCACTCAACCGGAAAACCTGATATGTTATTTTTAAGTTTTTTGAATACTTTTAGATTAAACTTGTGTTTAGTTCTTTAACAATAAGGGCTTAATAATTATTATTGAAGATAGCTCAAAAATTTTGTCAAATCTTGATCAAATTGAAATGGGACCACAAAGGAAGCACCAGCTTACAAATAAAATGTAATCATCAAAATCGGTTCACCTTGAAAAAAAAACTGAAGTACACACATAAAAAAAGAAATACAGTCAAATTGAGAACCTCCTCCTTTTTTTGAAGTCGGTTAATAAATGTCTTACTCACCATGATTGACCTTCCCCTGCTGGGAGATGAGCAGGTTCAAGGGGACCCTTCTGTCTCCTGATATCCTCGGAGCCAGCTCGAATAGCCTGCTTCTAGCTGTCTGTCGCACTGTTTGATATGGAGTATGACCCATGATGGCTGGCTGCTACATCCGTGATCTGAAGCAATGGAAAAAGTTTCTTTTAAATAATGAACTGCCTGATGGATTAGTTAGTTCGCCTTCTAAGCAGGGGTATCGGGTTCGATTCCCAGCGGGAACACAGGCTTTCTCTCCATGGAACATTTGTGTTTCTGGTTCTGTTTGTCGTGTGTGTGATGTGAATGATTTCGGCACCCATGACACAAGTCATCGAACTTAGTGTGGGGCTGTGAGTGTGAAAGCGTTTATGTTATGTTTAATAATAATAATAATAATTGGACCCTGCTCCGCGGCCGGTGGCACACAAGGTTAAGGTTTAGGATTTTTTGTACAGTTATTTTTTTTATTTTGTAGTATTGTATTGAAATAAATTAGTTTTTTTTTCAGGACATCAAGTAAAGTAAATCTATCTATGGGCCATTAGCCTATATTGCCACTGACCCAGTATCTCAAAACCAAACGGCTAAAATATGTAACCGCTGCCGTGGGTTCCATATTTCGCCGTTGCGCTGCTCTGCTGACGTTACCGCGGCGCCAACCCCATTCTGTGTTGTAGGAAGATGTGACGGAGCTCAAAACGTGTCGACACAAGTTGCATCCCACACTAAAGGCCGTCCCATCTTCTTCAGCACTTTTCTGGCATGAGAGGCCGTGGTGACCGAGCTGGTCAACAGCTGTCCCACGTTGACAGCTATGGGCAAAACCTTACACCAAAACGTAAGCATATGAAAAAAAATTTGGAGAATCGCAGGTCTATGTTTTCGTGGTTTCTATTTTTAACCGAATTAAAAAAAGGAGGAGGTTCTAAATTCAACAGTATTTTTTTTTATTTGTATTACCTCATTTCTTCTTTCGTTGTGCGCCGATTTTGATCATTATTTATTTGAAAGCTGGTGCTTTCCATGTGGTCTCGTTTAAATTTGATCAAGATCTGAACACTAGTTTTTGAGTTATCGTCAGAATTGCGTGTTTAGAGAAAGCGATGAAGTCGGTTTTTTTTAAGCTTTGCTTGCGATTAATTATTAACTATATATCCTACATGTAATATATGACATATTATTAAAATATACGATTTATCACAGATAATTATGACCGTAATAAATAATAACTAGGATTTCGCAAATAGACACGCAAATTGTATTTGCATATTTTTTGTCTAGATATATTATTGGCATGCGTAACCATGGCGTAACCTATGGCATAAATCATGGCGTATGACATTATTCACATAATCATATAATTATATGACTATATGGAAATATTTGGATTATAAATGAATATTCTATTTTTATTACTTATGAGTTACTAGCCGCGCCCGCGCTATTATCAATTCAAAAAGTAGCCTATGTGTTAATCCTAGGTATAATGTATGTACATTCCAAATTTCATCCAAATCTGTTCAGCCGTTAAAGCGTGAAGAGGGAACAGACATACTTATACACTTACACACTTGCACACTTACGAACAAACTTTCGGATTTATAATATTACTAGCCGTGCCCCGCGGCTTCGCCCGCTATTATCAAGTTAAAAAGTAGGCTATGTGTTAATCCTAGGTATAATCTATGTACATTCCAAATTTCATCCACAACCGTTCAGCCGTTTAAGCGTGAAGAGGGAACAAACATACTTATACACTTACACACTTGTACACTTACGCACAAACTTTCGGATTTATAATATTATTATAGTAGGATATATAAATGAATATATTGTTATGGCTACGACAAGCTGATGGAAACTGATGATGTGGCCAAAGATGAGACATGCTTACCTAGAAGATACCATTTCACTCAAGACTTGAAGACTTCCAGATCATCAGTCAAATTGGAACCAGGGGGTCTATTACGGGCATTGATTATCTTTTCATCGACATCGAAATCGAACGATTTTCTTTTGAAACAACGAATCGACTGAACTTTTAACCGATCGAATGTAGTATCGACGTCGCATCATTTCAAACAATCGTAATTTGACGACCAGAATAGACCTACTAGATAGTATTACCTCTTCACAGTTAAACCGCTAAACCGATTCTGATAAAACTTAGTAAAGAAATAGTTAAAATCATAGAGAAGAACTTACTTTTCAACCGTATTCAAAGAGATTCCCAATTCGACTGTATGTTTTTTTATGTACTCGTATGTTACGCGATAATTCTGCCAATTATGAATCGATTTTGATTATATTTTTTTGTTTCGTAGAGTATACTTTAGAGGTGGTCCTATAATACATTTTATAGAAATCGGTCAAGCCAAAACCGAAATATAAGCGATAAAGTCGGTTTTTTATTCTTTACAGGTGAAGCCGCGAATCTTCACAATCCTTCACGAATTTCTATTTCTTGATCAATACAATATGGGAGTCTTTCAGTCGGGAGTGAATTGGCATCTAGGCAAACGTGCTCCATCGTCGATAGCATCGTCGCATAACATCAGGTGAGATACTGGTCAAACTTTAGCCTATCTTGAACAAGAAAGTAAATAAAAACACACACCGGGTTGCACTCCGGCAGTGCCGGCAGAAGTGACAACTTGAACATTAACGTTGTAAACAGCAAGAGCTTATTAATTATTATTTTTTATAATTGTTATTTTAATATTTGTATGCATAACAAGGGCCAGAATGTAAATGGCAACCAATATTGTTTTAATTGATGTTGTGTACGGCTTGAAACACGTCAAAATTTTTGAAGGACAACAAATTCGTCCGAAACTAGTCTACTAAAAAGTAAGTCGAAATTTAGACGTGTATCAAGCCGTACACAACATCAATTATGTGTAATACTCACGATAGTTTTAATTTTCAATATTGTTTTATTCAACATCTTATATTGATTTATTAATATACACCTGCATTCTGACGAATAACTGATTTGATTTGATTTGGAGCAGGCATACATTTTCGCCGCGCCGCAGAAAGAGAGGGGGATATCTACTCTCCCTCCGTCCTACGAATTTTTGATCAGGTCACTGACGCGAGTTTAACATTTTGTACCCATTCCAAAAAAAGTGCACAACGCCGTTAAAGAAGTTTTCACATCAAAAATTCATCATTTGAGATGGTATTCTTGCTTATCAAGCATAAGAAATCACAGCAACTAAATCGGATAACATTTACCTTATATCCCGATATGGTCACTGGCTATTTATGTCTCAATTAACCGTAATAAAAATAACTATTTAGTTAGATTGTGGTTTATCCGAGAGTACATAACGACATCTAGATAACAATTAAGTGTAATCACTGCTGGTCTTATGGTACAGTTGTGTGGAAAAGTTTTGAAGTGAAAACTTCTTTAGCGGCGTTGTGCACTTTTTTGGGATGGGTAAAAAATGTTAAACTCGCGTCAGGACACGTGACCTGATCGAAAATTCGTAAGATAAAGGGAGAGTAGACCGCCGGCGCGGCGTAGGAGAGGAAGTAATATCTCTCTTTCTACCGTGCGGCGAAAAAGTATGCCTGCTCATAATCGAAAATCAATATCGATGTTTTTCGCTTATGTCTGTATGTGAGGCGTTGTAGCTCCCAAATGGAAATATATTTTTTCTATTCTATACTTATTAACACTGATCTTAGAATAGGCTCTTGGTAGTGTGATATCTTCTCTTTTTGGGCTTAGTATCAGTATTTTTATTATATCAATGTCTGTACCTACTATTCTTTTTTTTTAGATTTACGCTTTCACACTCACACCGCATCCTAAAATCGATGACAAATACTGAAATAATGCCGGAAGCATTAATATAACACAAAATCACACCCAGAACCAGAAACATAAATTTCCCTTGGTAAGAAAACTTGTCGTACCACCGGTAATCTAACCCGATATCCGCTGCTTAGAAGGCGGATGTGCACTCAACTACGCCAATGGCCAGTTCGAAGTAATATCTAAGATACGTTCGAAGACTTATATCACGGGTGCCGTAAACACTTACATCACATACACAATAATCATAACCAGAACCTTAAACTTTGTGCTCCCACCAGGAATCGAAGCCTGCTCCAGCTGTGTAGAAGACAAATATGTACTTAACCATACTTCACGGAAAAAACATAACTAACAAATAAAATTACTTTACTGAACTAAAATTAGTGTTACAAATTAGTCAAGTTTTTGTCCAAATAAAAAGATTTTTCATTTTTTCAATGAAATTTGTTTGGTTTAGTTTTTAAAAAATACATTTATTGTTACACTTGAGAGCCTGCGTATTCCAGGTCTAGTGTGTTTACCAGCTTCGATCACATCGTCACTTACCATCAGGTGAGATAGTGGTCAAACACTAGCCTGTCACAAATAAAAAAAAAAAAAAAAAAAAAAAACACTTATCCACGCGACTGTACAATTGCACATAACCAATTATCTGAGTTACGATGCAGTGGCACGTTTCATACACGACATATGATTGTGTCATGTGTGTCTTTTATTAAATACATACATCATCATTATCAGCCCGAAGATATAGCATCAGTCTAAATCTATCTGCGTGGGAGTGCAACGATGCCAACAGCAAGCCGTGCTCGCTGTGCAGACTGACCCTTTTTTTGTGGGGAGAATATACTACTTCTCGTCCACTAAAAACCCCCCCATGAGCAGTTCCTCACCGAAGTGGGACAAAATAGGGTCGCGCTAGCAGTCACTGTCTTGCCTCGGCGGTAGACCCGGATACAAAGCGGACCACTGCGCCCATGGAGGGGCGACCTTGGTCACCAAGGCCACCCCCAGACGTGTGGGGCCGTGGAGAGAGAGGCCGTGTGAAGCCGATGGAGAGGTCGGCCAGACTGACCCTTCATTGAACATTGCTGACTGCACACTATACTCGTCACTTTCCATCAGGTGAGATAGCGGCCAAATTATTGCCTATCTGTCATAAAAAAAAATACACAGGTACAGAATCCGTAATAGGATAAAGAGGTACAATACAATACAATACAAATACTGTGCACACCAAGAAAAAAAATGTATACCAGAAAATAGTAACTACATAACAGTACAATCGGCGGCGTTATCGCTAAGCAGCGATCTCTTCCAGACAACCTTAGGACGGAGATGATAATAAAATTTGATAAATAGTACACGAAGTGGAAACGAGTATATATTATATCCTGATGTTTTTTTTAAATGCAATCAATATTTTTGTTTTTTTTTTATTTTTACAAGATTATTTAAATACCCTTTATAGTTTCATTTATATCGTTTCAATTACTATTTTTGGACCATACTCTTACATATTCTGTAAGAATATGAAGTTATTATCTTGAGTGGTTTAGTCGCTAAATGCCTCTGACAGACGGACGGACGGACGGACAAAGTGAACCACCCAAGTCAACAGAGAGACTTGCTTCGCTCGTTGAACAATACAACTAAATTACAGACAGGAAGAGCGGCAAAAAAACTATGATGGCATTTCCGGTGTTGTTAATCCAAGATTATATTTTTTTATGTGATGGATTGATGACCTTCTTTTAAGATCATTAGATTGTGGTTTTACCTCTGCATTTTATATTAGACTAGCTTTTGCCCGCGGCTTCACTCGCGTTAGGAAGTATTATTTTAAAATTGACAAAGTTTCATACAAACTTTCATCCCCTATTTTATCCCCTTGGGGGCAGAATTAATCAAAATCCTTTCTTAACGGATGCCTACGTCATAACATCTACCTGCATGTCAAATTTCAGCCCGATCCGTCCAGTGGTTTGGGCTGTGCGTTGATAGATCACTATGTCAGTCAGTCACCTTTGAGTTATATAATATATATATAGATAGATATATAGATACAAGCTGTTGCCTTCAACTTCATTCGCGTTAAATAGGACATGGTAATATGGCTTGCACTGACGTCCCGCTTGGGGTAAATTGTGCATTTCTAACTATATATTGTGGTAGGGGATTCTAATTTGTATTTTTTATTTTTTATATTTGATTCTTATTTTTAATGTAAATTATAATATACCTACTTATTTATAAAAATAACTAACAATTAAAATACACTACAATTATGATCTAATATAAATACATATTATTACGCATTATAAACAACATAATATAAGTAAATAAATATAAATACCAATGTCATGAATAAGGAATGGATATACAAGATTTGAGAGGTGGTAGAGCATTTTGTGAGTTGCTCGCCTGGCTTGCTACCAAAGTAGCTTACCACCATCAAGTTGAAAGTCTGCCGCCAAGCCAAATACGGTGTTCCGGCAGTTATCCTTGAGAGCCTGCGTATTCCAGGTCTAGTGTGTTTACCAGCTTCGATCACATCGTCACTTACCATCAGGTGAGATAGTGGTCAAACAATAGCTTGTCACAAATAAAAAAAAAAAAAAAATCAAACCTTCGATCATATATATAGTCTAGGTACACGATCGCCGCTATCAAAATGGCACCTTGCAAACGAGGCATTAATCTAATTAGACCTAATTAGTGGCAGGGGTGTAATAGGACGTGTTCCAGTGAAATTATAGGGCATATATAGAGATTTAACATCTAGTATTTGCTCCATCTGCGTCTTTACGCGTTAATTAGCACGTTAATCAAGACGCTAAGCAGGTGTGGCCAACGTTTTAACGCGTTAACGTACTAGCGTCACTACTAATGGCATTAAACGCTAAGCGATAACTCGGGAGTCGTTTTTTGGACACATCAAAGGGAAGGAAAGGAGTCTTTAAGTCACGAGTGATTAGGCATCTTCTAGGCAAACGTGCTCCATCGTCGACCGCATCGTCACTTACCATCAGGTAAGATGGCGGACAAACGTTTGCCTATCTAGAATAAAAAAAAAATAATACGATAGACTCGCGGCATCCGCACGGTTATATAGTTTTAGTGCCTTACAGTATAAGAACAATCATTTATGTGTTTTTTATTTTTATTTGTGACGGGCTATTGTTTGACCACTATCTCACCTGATGGTAAGTGACGATGTGATCGAAGCTGGTAAACACACTAGACCTGGAATACGCAGGCTCTCAGGATAACTGCCGGAACACCGTATTTGGCTTGGCGGCAGACTTTCAACTTGATGGTGGTAAGCTACTTTGGTAGCAAGCCAGGCGAGCAACTCACAAAATGCTCTACCACCTCTCAAATGTCACCTGATTAGCACCTCCCGGGGACCACGTGTAGGGAGTCAAACTTAAGGGGTATCCTCCTACGGACGTGGGTGACTCAGCCCCCGTGTTGTTTAGTAATCGCTTCCAATACCTGACGATGTGAAAGGGGATAATCAACCATACTTCAATCTTATTGTTACATGTTCAGTATCTTCTAATTATGCATAAATACAAGCTGAGTTGTGAAATAAATAAGTCATTGGATACCTACTTCTTAAGTTCACTTTTACCAATATCTCACCAATGGAAAGTGACGTAAGTAAGCTAAATTTCCCTATATATTAAATATGCTTACGTCCAACGATTAAGTAAACGTGCAAATATGTATAAATTGCTATAAAATGTAATGATTTATGTATTTATGCAAAAGTGTTGATTGTCGTGTTTCATAATTCTCTTGTATCTATTATTTGCGGATGTCAAGTTATTGTCATTGTACTTATATTCTTTATTGTACACACATTGATAAACAATTTTACAATAATGCCATAACAAAAGATGTAGGTACAAAGGCGAGCTTAACCCTTCACAGAGTTTTCTTCCAGCAAACCCTTTAAGTAGGATATAATTTATAGGAGCGAGTAGGTTGTTGTGTACATAGAAATATGATAACAATACAAGATACTAATAATTTGTTAAAAATATACAATGGCCTCGGTTCTGATGTACACTCACTAAATTAAATTTAAACTATCCCTGTCTTTTACAAAATAAAACATAAGACAAAGATAGCATGCATATGTGCTGTCACGCTAGTTTATCAATTAAAATATAAACAGCAGAAGCAGAAAGGCGCTTGTTTTTAGTCAACACCAATACAACACATATTCGACTAAGCTTGCATAGACATCTAAGTTCTAACTAATTTGACAGCACAGCAGTATGCTATCTCTGTCTTGTGTTCCTATTTTGTAAAAGACAGGAATAGTTTAAATTTAATTTAGTGTGTGACATCAGAATCGAGGCCATTATGTAAGTTTTATTTGTCATACAACATACATCATCATCATATCAAAACATCTTCATGTAATAATTTGATTTATAGTGGACATTCCAACAGTGCATACGAAGCGTTTTGCTTCCACATTCATCATTCGTACCGCAAAGAAGTGGAATACCTTGCCCGAGTCTGTGTTTCCTTATAGGTATTAGTAATGTGGGAGTTTTCAAGTCACGAGTGAACAGGAATCTTCTAGACAAACTTGCTCCGTCGACCGCATCTTCACTTTCCATCAGGTGAGATAGTGGGAAAACGTTTGCCTTCCATAAAAAAAAAATTTAACTGCTCGTTGGATAAGTTAGGAGCGCGTCCGCCTTCTAAGCGGCTATCGGGCTCGATTATACGAAACACAAGTTTTTTCCTCGAGAGAAATTTGTGTTTCTCGTTCTGGGTGTGATTGTGTGTATGTGAATGTTTCCGGCATTCAGGAAACAAGTCATTGAACTTAATGTGGAGCTTTTTTTTTTTTTTGTGACAGGCTAGTGTTTGACCACTATCTCACCTGATGGTAAGTGACAATGTGATCGAAGCTGGTAAACACACTAGACCTGGAATACGCAGGCTCTCAAGGATAACTGTGAGCTGTGAGTGTGAAAGCGTATTTACGTTATGTTTATAAAAAAAACCACTTTGCAAGACGACCCAGTTGGCGCAGTAGGTCTTTGCTTTCTCCCGTAGATGCCGTGGGTTCCCCCTTACATGGTTTAGACAGTAAATGGCTCTGACAGACAGACGGATGGACAAAGTCACCCAAGTCAACTTAGAGATCTCGCTTCGCACGATCAATTAATTGTAGATATTTAATTATCTGCTCATCACGATTCACGTTGTCGCTAATTTATCTAATAACCATGTCCTGTCATTCTTACTTCAATCACAACTGTCATTTGTAACATAGTTACTGTCAATTACGTTCATTATTTTATAGATTACTAGCCGTTGCCCGCGGCTTCGCCCGCGTTATATAGTTAGCTATTTCTAATTAATTGTAATTTCTTATAAAAAAAAATACCTTTCATTTTACTCTAAGATACAATTTAAATCACTTTAACTGCAACACTAAAACTTTCCATATGAACTTTAATTCTCCATGTATATTGTAAACATATTTTTTTTATATTTAATCAAACACTCAAATACCAATTTTCATCGCTATAAGTTCAAAAACAAAGTACTTTCATACAAACAGTTTCACCCCATTTATTTATTAGGATATTAGGATTTTTGGAAATTCTAGGAGGGTTCCTAGGGGTAGCATTTCCAAAAATCCTAGTTATATTGAAAATATGTATTTTTTTAATTTAAATCAACCACTCAAAAACCCATTTTCATTCTATAAGTTCAAAAACAATTAATTTTCATACAAATGGTTTTACCCCATTTAACTCTCTTAGGGGTGGGATTTCCAAAAATCCTTTCTTAGTACACCCCTACGTACTAAGACAAATGTATCCTCCAAATTTGAAGTCTCTACGACCAGCGGTGTAGGCTGTGCGTTGTCTCTAAGTCAGTCAGTCAGTCAGTCAGTCAGTCAGTGAATCAGTATGTCAGGACAAATATTCTTATAGATATATAGATAAACTCTTTATGTGACAAAAAAAACCGGCCAAGTGCGAGTCGTTACTAGTTGGCTTAGAAGTTTGATCTTTTCACAGCTCCAAGGGACAGTAGACCTGAGTATTTGATATGAATTTCAGCTTGATACAACACGCGTTCCTGAGAAAAAGGGTCTTGACAGACAGACAGACGAATAACAAAGTGATATAAGGGTTCCGTTTTTTTCCTTTTGAGGTACTGAACCCTAAAAACATAACAGAAAATAATGACTTACAAAAAAAGTGTAACAATAGGCGGTCCTTTCGCTAACATCTCTTCCAGACAACCTTTGGATGTAGAGGAAGATGAGACGCAATAGAGATGTCGGTATTT
The DNA here is from genome assembly GCA_948107665.1 of Lomographa bimaculata. Taxonomy (NCBI): domain Eukaryota; kingdom Metazoa; phylum Arthropoda; class Insecta; order Lepidoptera; family Geometridae; genus Lomographa; species Lomographa bimaculata. The sequence goes on from OX403614.1 coordinate 6,904,534, forward strand.
AAGAAAACAACATTTTAAAAAGTGCATTAACGTAAAAAAAAAAAAATTACTTAATTATAAGTACTGATTTAGTACTAAAAGATAGATATATAGAGTCGTTGCTTCTGAACATTGTCAATCGATGATTATAAAATTTATATGTAATATATGTATGTTTATGTGTTATGGTATCAAAAATTCATATATGTAAGAATATTTGTGTAATATGTCATAATGATATGTTATCTGTAATGTGTTATAACGTTATTAGTAATTAGTACTTCGACACTGATCCTTCTATCTCCATCTAGTCCATACAAAGGTTGTTTGGAAGAGATCGCTTTAAGCGATAAGACCGCCGATTGTAGCCTATCATGTAAAATTCTATTTTTATGTAACAATTCATTTAAGGTGTCAATAAAGAGTAATTGTATTGTATTAAATGACTTTTTTAACCTGATTGTAATTAATAATCAAGGGAAGTTGCAACATCGTCCTTGCAGTAGTAATTACGGAGGTAGAACGTAATGATTTAGCTGTTAATTGTTGATTGATTATATTCTAGTTACAATACTAGTCGTTCGCGCCGAACTGAAATCTCGCGCCTACATTTTGCCCCATTTAGAGAAAAAAAATGAGATTAATCACATCTTTTTGCTTACAACTTTTTTCAATGTATTAATTGTATGATTTCTGTATTTGTTGTATTTATAATATCCTGTACATAACAGGATGTAACGGATATTATACATAAGTTTCAACGTTCAGTGTGAAGCCGTTTTTGAGATAGAACCCGGGACAAAATAGGTCTAAAAACAGTGACTTTGGTGGCCTACCAAATCGTTATTTCGCAACATAGATTTTTTTTAAACCGATTTCGTACTATACTTTTCAAGCCCTTTTCAACGTTACAAAGGTAGATAAAAAATAAAAAATATTTGGCTCCCCACTTATATGTATGGGATATCCTGTAAATATCCCATGTGCCCTTAATATTTTCATTTCATCATCATCATCATCATCTCAGCCGCAAGAAGTCCGCTGCTGGATATAGGCCTCCCCCAAAGATCTCCAAAAATAACGGTTGTTAGCGGCCTGCATCCAGCGTCTTCCTGCGACCTTCACTATGTTTTTTTCATTTATATAATTTTAAATGTCATTTCTGGGTTTGGGTCGTAGTTTAACATATTCTACGAGAATTTGAAGTCATTAGCTTATATGGTTTAGACGCTAGATGCTCCTAACAGACGGACGGACGGATAAAGTGCTGAATGACCCGAGTCAACTTCACTCGATCAACAAAAAAAAAACATTAAAATCGGTCGAGCCGTTTCGGAGGAGAGCGACCACAACAGTGTTTTGGTCAACTGTTGTGGTCGCTCTCCACTCAAAATCAAAATCGTTTATTCACATGGGCCACAAAGAGGCACTCATGAAGTTAATGATTCTATTGCCAGATTCGCAAAATTACAGCCATCTCGAGAAGAACCTGGCAAGAAACTCACTGAAACCGCTTGACCGATTTTAATGTTTTTTTTTCACGATTTTATTTATTAAATTAAAAGATTATTATTTAAATCTCATGCGTATATTGTTAAATAAGAGGATTATCTATTAGTTCATCATTGCTTTCTTCAACATTATACTTACGTTACAACACTACACGAGGTGATTGCGTGAAAATTGCCCACGCACATTTTGGTCAAGGTCCGCGGGCTCTGATTGGTCGGCGCGAGGCCTAACGGATTTTCCGATGCTTTTTTTATTGCTTAACCTGTGGTTGGATTCTTCAAATCCAAAGTGAAAAGTTAAAAACAAAGTTAATTTATTATATTTAGTGTTAATCCCGATAATGTTGTTAGGCTTCAAGCAGGATGCACCACCCGCCCGCCCGCACGCCGCGAAAGTTAGTGTTATTGGGGTGCGAACGTTAGTATTATTATCGTGGGAACTCCGCCGAAGCCTCTGCTCTCGCCGAACCCTGTTCGACACGTGTTTCGCCTCTACACGAGGCATCCTCAGGAGCTGTTGACTCGCCGAACGCTAGAACGAGAGACTCTCGTTCTAGCGTTCGGCGTTAGGCGTGCGGGCGGGCGGGTGGTGCATCCTGCTTGAAGCCTAACAACATTATCGGGATTAACACTAAATATAATAAATTAACTTTGTCGTTATGGATTTCCGAAAAGTAACGCCTAATTCAATTAATTTTCTGAAAAGTTAAAAATCTTTTAAGATGAATATAGATCATTTATCTGGACGCGTTAGGAAAGTTGTCAATATTATGAGGCAACTTCGTGATGTGGCCAATTACGATATCCTTAAGTTGGTATACTACGCATTGTGCCAGTCACTTCTCATGTACTGCATCGTCTGTTGGGGATCTGCAGCTAAAACTGTAATAATACAGACTGAAAGAGCTACACGCTCTGTGCTTAAAGTAATGCTTACAAAACCTCGTAGATATGATGATGATTTATACAGAGATAGTGGCGTGCTCAATGTCCGTCAGCTATTTATATTTAAAACATTTATTTTAGCTCATAAATCAGTATTAGCATCCGAAAACTAGGAAAATTTTATAAAACGAAGAGTTTTAAGACTTCCGAATCTATCAACTGCCACAACATTTACCAAACGCTTTGGAGAGTTTCTTAAAGTTCAAATATATAATACAATCGTCAAAAGAATTGAAACAAATATAAAAGAATTGTTATTGTGTCAAGCTATGTTACGTTAAAGAATGGTTATTACCACTTAATTACGAAGACACTGAAAAACTGTTAGTTATTCTAAAATAAATGGGATAATACGTTAAGTTATAAGAATGTATTTAAATTTCTTATATGTATGTTTATTCAATAAGTAGCTTTAGTAAGTTGTTTAATGGTAAAAATAGTAATGAGCTGTAAACCGAGGTATAAATATCGCTTTGTGTAAATATTAAACAGGTCATCACGATACAGGCGTTGCCTAGTGTGAGGACTAGCAGGTACATCTTGTATTGAACTATTGATTCATCTCTGCATAAAACCTTTTGTTTTTACGCATGTTAGTTGCTAACATAGAGAAATAGTCGTAAGTTGTTTTTTATGCAGCCAATAAATATTGTTCATTTTTCAAATGGGAATTTAGCCGCAAACTGTACAATACAATACACTTCCAGATTTTAGAGCCTCGGTCACAGACCTATGGTCGCAAGTCTATCGGTATTCTATCGTTTGCATTTTGGAGAGTGTGCGCAGGAATTACATGAAATAATTCCACCATGCCCCTTTTACCATCTAACAAGCAGAGAAACTGTCAAACGTCATCCATTTATGGTTGACATACCTCCAGTTCACTCGAAGCGGCTTGCTTCTACGTTCATCATCCGTACAGCGAAGGAGTGGAACTCATTGCCTGCGTCATTGTTCCCCGAGGGGTATAATCTGGGAGTATTCAAATCTAGAGTGAATAGATGTCATTTAGGCAAGCATGTCACATCTCAACATAACTTCTTTCCACGTGAACCGATTTTTTTTTTGTTTGAAAGCTGTTGCTTTCCCTTTGGCCCATTTAAATTTGATCAAGATCTGAAGTAGTTTTTGAGTTGTCGTCAATATCTGATCAAGGTTCCGAAGATAAAGCGGTGAAGTCGGGTTTTTTAAACTTTGCTTGCGTTTAATTATTATTAGCACATTGATGTTCTGTATGTAGCGTAGAACTTAGTTATTAATACTAATTATTGTCTATCTTATTAATGTGTTATGCTAATAACAAGAGTACTTATTCCTTGTAATAGGAGCTACTATAATATGTGTGTGAATTATATATGTTAAATAATATGTATTATAGGTACTTATATGTAAATATTTATTTATTATATGTAAGTATATTCTGATATTATTATTGGTATGTATTGTTTATGTAGTTTAAACAATGTATTTCTATTATTTTTAAATCTATTTCATTCATTTTATCGCACCACCATCCCTACATTGTCTTTTCGTTTATATTTCCATCCAAAGGTTGTCTGGAAGAGATCGCTCTTAGCGATTTCTTCCAGACGATTCTTTATCTTTTGGTGTCAATAAAGAGTTTTTGTATTGTATTGTATTGTAGGAGCGCATCGGGATACGAGTGAAACACACGGGTGCTGTATAAGCTTGACTTGGATATTGTGAAGGAAAGGAACCCTAAAAACGTAAAAATAAGTCAATGAAGGAAATAAATTATTTGTAAAAACAAGATTTAAATAACAAATTATGTTATTATTATAAATCAAAACAAAGATGAGGTCAAATAACCTGTCCGATCTTTAACCCTACGGCGGTAACATAGATTTACATAATTATTTAAAATGTCTGTTTGTTACATTGATTTACGTAACATTATCTATGTAATTAAGGGGCAGATATACCTACGTCAATGCGAGCACCTTTTTAACCACAGACAATTTCCCCCTTTACACTTTTTTTTACGCATTCACATTAAGTTCCAACACTTGTATCGTGGGTGCCGGAAACATTCACATCACACACATTACACCCAGAACCAGAAGCACAAATATCCCTTGGGAAGGAATTTGTGCTCCTGCCGGGAATCAAACCCAGGACCCACGTTGCAGAGGGCGGACAGCTGTCCACAGGGCCAGTTTTTTAAATTTATTATATATTTCTGCTATCTACGGACCTATATATCCTAAAACTAAAATAAAACTATATACAGCAAAGAACTAAGTTACCTACAAGACATCGAGCTTATAGGTAACTCAAGTGTTCAAGCCACCAGTGGGTAGCGTTCCCGTCATGCAGGCGGCATTGCCTCTCTGAATTGCAATGCTAATACGTTGAGCCAAATAAGTGCCAGCATTTTGATTAATGCTGGTAAAATTGGTCGTCACTGCGTCAACTTTTGCACATAAAGGTGTATATTGCATAACTTGCTTTTTTACCTAACTACTTATATTTTACTTTGAAATACCCGTTGGCTTAGGTGGGCGTTCACCTTCTAAGCAGGGTTATCGGGTTCGATTCCCGGCGGGAACACAAGTTTTCTCCCCAAGGAAAGCTTTTGGTTCTGGTTGTGATTGTGTGTGATGTGAATGTGGCACCCACGACACAAGTCATTTTGCCTATAGAAGAGACTAACAAGCGGCTCGTCTGATGTCGAGGCTGTAATTTAATTATCTATCTATCTCACGACGACCCAGTTGGCGCAGTGGATAGGTGTCCGCCCTCTGCGCCGTGGGTCCTGGGTTCGATTCCCGGCAGGAGCACAAATTCCTTCCCAAGGGATATTTGTGCTTCCGGTTCTGGGTGTAATGTGTGTGTGATGTAAATGTTTCCGGCACTCACGATCCAAGTCTTTGAACTTAGTGTGGAGCTGTGAGTGTGAATGAGTTAAAAAAAAAAAGTTTTAGGTATCCGTTAGGTATCTATCTATATACATAAAAATCAATGCCACTTTTCGTTGTAATTTTATAACTCAAGAACGGGCTCACCTATCCAAACCAAATGTTTAGGCATTGTTCGGACTATTTAGTAGATGGTTTATGTGAAGTTTGCACAAAATCGGTCGAGCGGTTCTTCATTTATCACACCCGGGCGAAGCCGGGGCGGATCGCTAGTTCTTTACATACAACACGTAACAAAAAGGTGTAGTAATACTTGGTGGTGTTTATACAGTACCGCGCTGAACTAAGTTCGGAGACTTGAGTCACATATAAATACATACAATTGATACAATTACAGCCACAATAAGATTTAAAATTAAAGAGATTGATTTTTTTTTCATTCAAGATAGGCAAACGTTTGACCGCCATCTCACCTGATGGTAAGTGATGATGCGGTCGACGATGGAGCACGTTTGCCTAGAAGATGCCTATTCACTCGCGACTTAAAGACTTCCATATTGTATTTATCAGGGAACACATATGTGTATATCTTTATACAATAAAATACCTAACGATATAAACATTTTAGAAGGCAATAGCTTTAAGAAGAATTTGAGTGACTGGCTATTAAGTAATTGTTTTTATACTATTAACGAATTTATGAAATTTAGAGACAATAATATTTTTTTATATTTGCACGTCTGCATGTAGGCTGAATACATTGTACATAATATTATTTATAAGACCTTTTTGACATGTATTCTGGCAAATAAACGTTTGAGTTTGAGTTGACGACACAGACAGGTAAGGAGTTCCATTCCTTTGCAGTTCGCATAATTAATGTGGAGGCAAAACGCTTCGTCCGCATTTGTGGAATATCTACCATATAGCGGTGTCGTTTAGGAGTCTGTCTCGATGTCCGATGATATAATTGTCTTTGAAGAAAACAAAACACAAATTTTCTTCGAGCAGAAAATGTGTTCTTACTGGGAATCGAACCCGTCACCCTCAGCGTAGAGGCCCGTTATTTTGTGTGATGTGAGTGTTTCCGGAATCCACGATACAAATCTTTGAACTTATTGTGGGGCTGTGTGAAGCCATTGGTTCGTAGTCTTTACGTTTCGACTTTGACACTGCCCCGCCACGGCGATCTTGAGAACCTCCAACTTTTGCGGAAGTCGGTTAAAAGGATACATTATGTATGATTATGCAGAAATGGATAATTTACAACCAAATTAACAATTACTCTAAATAATGTTAAATAATTTGATACACAGTGATAAGTAGACCATAAATTTGAGGAAATAGGGTTCCGTTAAGAAAAAATTTTTTTTTTTAATTTTAGGCGATTTTTTTTATACCCGATAGGCAAGCATTTAATCTCAATCTTACCTGATGGAAAGTGATGATTCGGCTGAAGATGCTTGCCTAGAAGGTACCTATTCACTCTTGACTTGAAGACTCCCAGATTATTCGTTTGGAGAACAAAGACGAGGGCAATGAGTTCCACTCCTTCGCAGTACGGATGATAAACGTAGAAGCGAAACGCTTCAAGCAAACTCGAGGTATGTTTGCTCAGGCGTAGTGAATGCGCCTAACGATCGGATTAAGAATACGACACACTAAGTTGCAGTGAACATGTTTACATAATGCTAAAACGCTTTCACACTCACAACCCCACACTGAGTTCGAAGACTTCTGTGTCGGAAACATTTACGCCACATACACAATCACAACCAGAAACACAAATTTCCCTTAGGGAGAAAACTTGTGTTTCCACCGGGAATCGAACCCGATAATTGCTTAGAAGAACGTGCACTCAACTAAGCCAACGCAAAGTTCTTTATTACAAGCTTTTATTGTGTCTCCTGTCCCGTTGTCTGTCGGTCGGTCTGTAATCAAATCTTGCAAGCTAAATTAGACCCACTTCCCGATGTCCGATTGGACTCAAATTTGGTGTACTTATGTATCTATGGGGACAATACAATAATATGGTACTAAGGAGCTGGTCTGATGATGGAGACAGAAGATGGCCATAGGAACTTCTGAACTAAACAAGATAAACCCATCGAGTTTGATTCGTCTTGACAAGTTCTCTGGTTATATAACTTTTTAGACCTTTTTTATTTACAAATGGTAGAAGCTTGGTTTTTTAACTTTTTAAAGTATTACTTGTTTATATGTACACAATTCTATAAAGAACAATTACTACTTACTAGCCGTGCTCCGCGGCTTTGCTCGCATTTATCAAGTTAAAAAGTAGCCTATGTATTAAACCTAGGTATAAGCTATGTATTATCCAAATTAACAAAAATAATAAGTATCACCTAGGTAAATATAATTATGTATTAGTAGTTAAAAATAATTAAAAAAAAATTAAATTATATGTGCCGCCGAATTTCTTGCCAGGTTCTTCTCAAGATGGCTGTAATTTTGCGATTATGGCATTATGGCAGTAGAGTCATTAACTTTCAAACTCAAACTCAAACGTTTATTTGCCAGAATACATGTCAAAAAGGTCTTATAAATAATATTATGTACAATGTATTCAGCCTGCTTGCAGACGTGCAAATATTAAAAAATATTATTGTCTCTAAATTTCATAAATTCGTTAATAGTATAAAAACAATTACTTAATAGCCAGTCACTCAAATTCTTCTTAAAACTATTGCCTTCTAAAATGTTTATATCGTTATTTTATTATATAAAGATATACACATATGATATACGTTCTTTTTGTAAATATATTTTTGACAAGTAGGTTGATATAATAGTGAGGTGAATTTTGCACGCTTTTGTTTTTTATAAATGTCACTGCGATTTTTAAAATATGCTGGGTACGTTTTTGTAAAAATACAAATATCTCTAATGTAGATGCAAGCATTTAATGAGTGCCTTTTTAGGGCCCATGTAAATATACAATTTTGATTTGATCAGATTTGAATTTCTTTGAAATCCGTTTAGCCATTACAGCTTGAAGAGGGAACAAACATACTTACACACAAACTTTCGGATTTATAATGTTATGTATGTATAATGATGATTTTGTGCAGAACCCGTTTCTTTCAATTGATACTTAAATTATTTCGGCCATAGATAAGCGTCATGGTACTTACATATGTAGGTGAACAGAAAGAAGGTCGTAGGGCGTACCAGAGAAAGGTTTTTCGTCTAATCAAATAGCTTGTCTGTAGAGAAAGAATGACAGAAGTTTTGCCGCGAAAGCGAAAAAATGGCGTTGTTGATTTTGTATAATTTCCAAAACCTGAAATTCTTCGAGTGTTAATGTGCAATAATGCTCGATTATAAACCGTTAATACATAGTGAACGTGCATAAGTGTAGGCAAATCATACAAAGTTGAAAAACGTGATTTCGCCTTCGCTCCAAAACTTCAATAGAAGTACTATTAATGTTTTTTACCAGTTTACTAGGGCATGACTTGACTATGACTGAACCTTGAATGTTTTACTTGACTTGTGACTAGGACTTTTAATATGATTTTTTTATGTATTAGAGATTCAGAACGTTTAAAAAAAAAATTAAAAATTAATGCGCCGCCGAGTTTCTTGCCAGGTTCTTCTCGAGATGGCTGTAATTTTGCGAATCTGGCAATTGATTCATTAACTTTCATGAGTGCCTCTTTGGGGCCCATGTGAATAAACGATTTCGATTTTGATTGAAATAAACTTGAAATATATTATTACTTGACACTGGCTAAATGCACAAGATTGCGAAGCCAATATTAAAAGAAAAAAAAAGAATGCCACTAACAATAAAAATTATCTAGAGCTGCTACGCTAGATGTGGTCATATCTATAACGCATTACCCATCAGTATCAAAGACTTACCGTATAGCTTAGAAACAAACTCGAAGAATGGCTGCCAGAAAAAACTAATACACTGTAAATGACTTTCTAAATAATTGTAAACATCATTAAAATTATACTTACATCATTATATTTTTCAATTCAATAAAATTTTTAATTTTGTGGCTTTCTGTGGAAAATTATATTTTTAGATTTTTACCGACTTCAGGAGGACTATGTTCAACTGTATGATTTTTTTTATGTATGCTCATCGATTCTCCCCCATTTGTGAACCGAATCTCAAAATTATTTTATTTGTTTGGTAGATTACACTTCAGAGGTGGTCCCATATAAATTTTATCGAATCAGTCAAGCCAAAACCAAAATATAAGCGGTGAAGTCGCATCTTCACATGAGATAATAGTGCCTATGTAGCATAAAAAAACCATGTTAATAGGCGCAATGATTGCAGCTGACCTAGTGTAATTATAAAAAACAACCACATAGTAGTTACAGCCTCCACTTTCTATTCGTGTATGACTTGGCATAACTCAAGTAGGTCAATTGTCACGTGCTGTAGACACTGACGTCTGCCACAATAATATTACAAATACTAAAGTTAGAAATCCAAAAGGCAACCCAGTTTTCAAACGACTTCAAAAAAGGAGGCTCTCAATTCGACAATACGTTTTTTTGAATTGTAAACTTCTTTAGCGGCGTTGTGCACTTTTTTGGGATGGGTAAAAAATGTTAAACTCGCGTCAGGACACGTGACCTGATCGAAAATTCGTAAGACGAAGGAGTGCAACCCGTTTTTTTTGTATATATACGCGATTTTTCCGCCTATTATGAATCGATTTTGATGTTTTTTTGTTTGTTTGGTAGAGTATACATTAGATGTAATCTCATATAAATTTTATCGAAATCGGTCCAGCCAAAAGCGAAATATAAGCGATGAAGTCGGTTTTTTTAAGCTTTTCTTGCGTTTCAATTATTTTTATGTGTAAATTATTTTATTATATTCTCAGTAGTTACTTCATAACTTCTTTCCACGTGAACCAATTTTGATTTCTTTTCTGTTTGAAAGCTGTTGCTTTCCCATTGGTCCTATTTAAATTTGATCAAGATCTGAATTCTAGTTTTTGAGTTATCGTCAATAATGCGTGTTTAATACATTAAATCTGATCGAGGTTCCGAAGATAAAGCGGTGAAGTTGGTTCTTTTTAAGCTTTGCTTGCGTTTAATTATTTTCGACGCTATCTGTGTATCTACAATCTATCTAGATATTTTTATGTAAATCGAGTTTATGGTCATAATAAAATAAAAGAAATAGCTTTTGTGAGAGGTGCGAAGCGGTAAAAGTTTCATTTTCTATAGTGACGCTGGTTTTTGCAATAAACTTTAAATGCTTACGTTTTTAAATGTAACCTATATAAAAGGCTAGATGCCTAACAAAATATATGTATTCAGTATGTCATTTATATTATTAAAAAATGTTGGACACATATTTTTTCTTTCGTCAATTAGGTAAATAATAATTAAAACGCAAGCTGAGCTAAAGAAACCGACTTCACCGCTTTATGTTTGGAACTTTGATCAGATGAGATGTACTAAACACGCATTTTTGACGGTATCTCAAGAACTACTGATCAGATCTTGATCAAGTTTAAATGGGACCAATCGGAAAGCAACATCTTTTAAACAAAAAAAAAAAATTTCAAAATCGGTTCACGCGGAACGAAGTTATGAGGCAACAAATAAAAAAAATACAGTCGACTTGAGTACCTCCTCCTTTTTTGTGAAGTCGGTAGAATTCACGTGACGTCACACCAACTAAGGCGTGCCCCCCTCCCGAACTTTAACGCTCATTATCTTTGTCAATTACTATCGATTTTATTAAATAAGTAATTATATTTAAAAAAAATTATTAATAAAAAAGTACATGTCTAATATTTTTAAGATTTCGAACCCAAAGGGTAAAACGGGACCCTATTACTAAGACTCCGCTGTCCGTCCATCTGTCTGTCCGTCTTTCACCAGGCTGTACCTTATAAACCGTGATAGTTAGACAGTTGAAATTTTCACAAATGATTTCTGTTGCCGCTATAACAACAAATACTAAAAAACAGAATAAAATAAATATTTAAGGAGGCTCCTATACAACAAACGTGTAATTTTTTGCTTGTTTCTGCTCGATATTAATAACGGCAACAGATAGACGCTTGAAATATTCACAGAATATTTATTTTTATATTCAGTTGAAAAATAAACAATTAAATTAAAATTAAACCAATATTTAAGGGAGAGTCTCATACAACAGACATGTTTTTTTTGTCGTTTTTATACTAGGTAGTACGGAACCCTTCGTGCGCGAGTCCGAATCGCACTTGGCCGGTTTTTTGATAATCTCATTGATGGACTATTTAATTTTTTTTTACACAGGCATCATCCCTATGTTTTAAATATAAACGCTTTCATACTGAGTCGAAAGAACATTCATATCACACACAAACACACCCAGAAGCAGAAGCACAAACCCTTAGGGAGAAAATGCGTGTTCCCACCGAGAATCGAACCCGATATCTGTTGCTTAGAAGGCAGACGACCTTAACTAAGAAGACAGTTCAAAATCAAGTATCTTTAAACGTACATATAGTCACGCCTCTTTCCCATTGGGGTAGGCAGAGACCATATCTCACCTGCTACGATCCTGACTCACATCTTTCACTTCCCTATACTCCTGAGTCTTTTTATACATTCTCGTTGGTTGCGGGTACTTTTGACCTGGCCTTTCTTTAATACGTTTCACCTGGTCGAGATTCGGTCGCCTTAGACCCTACCAACTTCATATGACTATTCATGGGAGTCTTCAAGTCAAGAGTGAATAGGTATCTTCTAGGCAAGCATGCTACATCTTCGGCCGCATCTTCACTTTCCATCAGGTGAGATAGTGGTCATTGCCTATCGAGCATTAAAAAAAAACTTGCCCATTCACACCCACCTTATAAATCTGCTATAGTTAAATAACGGTACAGAACTAAATTAGATCAAAACGTTCGCTTCTCTCAAAATATAACGCGTTATTTTTTTACCTTTCACAAAGGTGTCTATGACGGCTCAGAACCTCATTACAGGTAACAGAACATGGGCCGTTGACCGCATTGTCACTTTAACAACCACGGATGAAGAGAGAAAGAAATAAATATGATTTATATATTTATTTATATAGAAAAATTTAATCGATACATAATTTTTTTTTTATTAGTGACAGGCTAGTGTTTGACCACTATCTCACCTGATGGTAAGTGACGATGTGATCGAAGCTGGTAAACACACTAGACCTGGAATACGCAGGCTCTCAAGGATAACTGCCGGAACACCGTATTTGGCTTGGCGGCAGACTTTCAACTTGATGGTGGTAAGCTACTTTGGTAGCAAGCCAGGCGAGCAACTCACAAAATGCTCTACCACCTCTCATTATATTATTATATGATATTGGTGGAGATATCGCGTAACATAGAAACGTTTATTTATTCCAAAACCTAGTTTTACAATTAGAAATATTCAAGTTATAAAAAGAAAGGTTAAAGATGGTTTAGACGATCTTTAATGTTCGGCAAAGTTCCCAAAATGCTTGCTGCATTACCACGCTGTATAGCAAGGCTTATCCTCTGCCCCAAATACAACCCAGCATTTTGGTCATGTGCCGAATCAATCAGTCTCTTAGACAAATCTTTGAAAATTTCTAATGCACCCGGTCCCCATGGTCCTATTTATTTATATTATATTACTTAAACACATGTTTTAGGAGAAATTCTGGTATCACTCCCTAAGGTGCTGACTCAGGAGATATCCAGTAAGATATAGGCGCTTGCCTAAAAGATACCTTGAATAGGCTCTTGACTTGACTACAAGCCAAATACGGTGTTCCGGCAGTTATCCTTGAGAGCCTGCGTATTCCAGGTCTAGTGTGTTTACCAGCTTCGATCACATCGTCACTTACCATCAGGTGAGATAGTGGTCAAACACTAGCCTGTCACAAATAAAAAAAAAAAAAAAAAAAAAAGACGACTCCCAGATTATAACGTTCAGGCAAATAAGAAAAATAACGTTCAAACTCAGGCAAAAAGGTTCCACTCTTTCGCTGTACGCATGATAAACGTAAAAGCAAGCGCTTAGAGAGAACTAGAAGTATACCTATCAATTATAAATATTTAGATAAGGTTTTTTTATTTTTTATTTGAGACTAAGCTAGCGTTTGACCACAACCTCACCTGATGGAAAGCGACGATGCGGTCGAAGATGGAACACGCTTGCTCAGTAAATACCTATTCACTCTCTTCTTGAACAACCTCATATTATACTTTTCGGTAGACGGCAGGACGTTCCATTCCTTGGCAATTCTCATAATGAAAGTGAAAGCGAAACGCTTCGTGCGAATGGTCGGTATTTTTACCATTTGAGGATGCCGCATTGTCGTCTGTCTAGTGTTCGGTAGTAGAACGGTGATGCGGGAATAAGATCATGCAATTCCTTTGACGGTTTGACGGTTTGTGTTGTTGTTAGATGGTAAAATGGGTATGGGGGAATTAATTCGTGTAACCTGCGCACACAATGTAAACGATAGAATACCGATAGGCCTGCTTACTACAGAAAGTCTTGATTGGCTCAGGTCAACGACCTAGAAAGTAATAACTGTACTGCTTTTTTCATTTTTTTGCATTTAGCTAAAATTTTGTCAGCTGAAAAAATGCACTTACACAGTTAAATGGCATGACACAAAACATTCTACGTCATTAAATCTATTACAGCAAAAAAAATGCTCGTCTATCCACCAATGCTTCACAAGACCTGTAGATCAAAGTAATTTACAAATATAATTAATAGCAAGCAAAGCTTAAAAAACCGACTTCACCGCTTTATCTTCGGAACTTTGATCAGAATAGATGTACTAACCACGCATTATTCTTCTAAAACTATATTGCCTATATTAAGCTATAGCAACTTAGGAGGTTAATCAGAGAGAGGTAGCCTTAGCCAACTTACTATTCTCGATCTATACCAACACACAGACTTCATCAAATTCTGCTCAGCCCAATGATTACCTGAAAAAAGAAATAATAACATTAATTTAATATTATAGAAGCTAGACTAGATAAAAAATAATAAAACCGGCCAAGTGCGAGTCGGACTTGCGAACGAAGGTTTCCGTATCATTATCTATAAAAATTGTAATTTGTTGTGTGGGAACCCCCCTTAAATATTTATTTTATTTTTAGTATTTGTTGTTATAGCGGCAATAGAAATACATCATCTGTGAAAATTTCAACTGTCTAGCTATCACCATTCTTGAGATTCAGCCTGGTGACAGACGGACAAAACACAATGTATGTTGTAATTGAATAAATACTGATTACTGAATCGACGGACGGACGGACAGACGGACGGACAGCGAAGTCTCAGTAGTAGGGTCCCGTTTTTACCCTTTGGGTACGGAACCCTGAAAAGCAAATGAATTCAAACTTTTGCCAGTAGTAATAAAAAAAAAGTAAAATTTTTATTTATTGACATAATTTTGTACGTTGTGTATTTGATCCATAGGCTTCTGAACTAGGAAGTACACTGTATTTCAGATGCCAGAGGGTTCTCCCAATGGTGATGTTGTGCATATTTTTTTTGTTTGGTAGATCTTCAGAGTTGGTCCCATATAAATCTAATCGAAATCGGTCAAGCCAAAACCGAATATAAGCGATGAAGTCGGATTTTTAAGCTTTGCTTTTCATTTATATGAAATAATTGAAACGCAAGCAAGTAACAAGTTATAGCTATGTGAGATGAGCGAATCCGTCTTAGCATAAATCTTCGCCATTTTGAAAAAAAAAACTCACTGGCGAATTGTACTGTCGATCCAAAAACAAAGTCGACAATTTATATTGTCGACTTCGTTTTTGGATTTTATTAACCGACTTCATTATGGTGGTCCCATATAAATCTAATCGAAATCGGTCAGGCCAAAACCGAATATAAGCAATGAAGTCGGATTTTTAAGCTTTGCTTGCGTTTCAATTATTTCATAAAATCCAAAAACGAAGTCGACAATTTATATTGTGGTTTTTGGATTTTATTAACCGACTTCAAAATCGGAGGTTCAACATTACAATTCGACAGTGAGTTTTTTTTTAGAAATGGCGGAGATTTATTCTAAGACGGATTCGCTCATCTCGCATAGCTATAACTAGTATGGATATATTTGTATATCAACCCTTTTAGCCTTCGATCTTCAGAAATCCTCAGATTGAAGATGCCTTGATTGAATGATTGAAGAATTGATGATTGAAGAACCATAAAACCGGCTTTTATGATGCACCCTTTTCTGTAGAGGCAGTGCGTTTATGGAATGGTCTTCCTGTTACAATCAGGCAAGATACTTCTTTAGCCGTGTTTCAAAATAAGATTAAAATGTTTTATTTACAATCACTAACTAAGGATGAACTGGTATCTGATATTAATTATTAAAAGGGTATTATAATTATCTTATATATAAAATTCTCGTGTCACAATGTTAGTTACATTAATCCTCCCAAACAGCTTTACTGATTTACCAAATTTTATATGCATATTCAGTAGGTTTGAGAATCGGCTACTATCTATTTTTCATGCCCCTAAGTGATAAGGGTTGTTCACCCTTAACATTTTTTTTTTAATTTTTGGACAAAAAATTTCTGCTTTTATTTTTCTATGATTCAGCATTAAAAAATACATACAACCCTAAATTTTCATCTTTATACAATTAATCCCTATTTTTTTATTGAACAAAAAAAATTCCTAGAAATAATGTATATGGCAAAACAACGTTTGCCGGGTCAGCTAGTCTAATATATAAAATCACAGTTTTCGTTGCCATACTCCTCCGAAACGGCTTGACCGATTTTGATGAAATTTTTTGTGCTTATCCGGTATCTATGAGAATCGGCCAACATCTATTTTTCATCATCATCATCATCATCACTTTTCATCATTATCAACGCGGGTGAAACCGCGGGGCGCAGCTAGTATATATATAATATTCACGTAGGTTTATATAAAATATTGTTTATGTAAGTTTATATGTATGTATGTATTAATGTATATAGATAGGTATTTAAGTAAGTTGTATTTATATCTATTGTGTTCTTACACCACCGACCCCATTATATAAAATTATACCTCTTTCGATTTTTTTTTTTTATGTTGAATAGGTAAGCATTTGACCACTATCTCACCTGATGGAAAGTGATGATGCGGCCGAAGGTGTGACATGCTTGCCTAGAAGATACCTATTCACTCGAGACTTGAAGACTCCCAGATTATACCGTTCGGGGATCAAAGACGCAGGCAATGAGTTCCACTCCTTCGCTGTACGGATGATAAGTTTAGAAGCAAAACGCTTTGAGCGAACTGGAGGTATGTCGACCATAAATGGATGACGTTTAATAGTTTGTCTTGTTGTTAGATGGTAAAAAGGGCATGGGGGAAGTAAGTCATGTAATTCCTGAGCACACTCTCCAAAATGTAAGCGATAGAATACCGATAAGCTTGCCACCTTACGTCTTAGACTTTGCAACCTAGACTCGATTAGCTTACTAGGGTGTAATGAGTCTTTTGGCTCGCCGGTCAATAGATTCAAAAGTCTCTAACTGGTACTTGGCGGATCCATCCCAGAGGTGACCTTGATAAAGGTTAAGAAGCTGGCCCGGAGTGATCATCCAAAGTTTGACTGGAAGAGATCGCTTTTAGCGATAAGTCCGCTCATTGTTCTTTCGTTTTTTAAGGTTACCCCTGTAACTAACTGTATTTGGTGTAAAATAAAGAATTTTCTATTCTATTCTCATTATAAACGACTATCTTTTTATGTACCAGTCGATAACGTTGGTAATCGCTGGCATCTCAGCGAAAGGTAAATGGTTCCTACTTTTAGATACAGTCTACCGCATTTTGAGTTCATCTTGTACACATAATTATACATTGTTATATTACAGATAAGTACATTGTTTAATTAGTTGTATCATATGTTCATTGTTTAATTAGTTGTATCAAAGCTTAAAAAACCCAACTTCACCGCTTTATCTTCTGAACCTTGATCAGATTCAATATATTAAACACGCATTATTGACTATAACTCTAAAACTAGGGATCACATCTTGATCAAATTTAAATGGGACCATATAAAAAGCACCAGCTTTCAAATAAAAAAAATCATCAAAATCGGCTCACAACGAAAGAAGTTATGAGGTAACTTTCGAAGTCGGGTAAACGAGAACATCGTCAAAGTAGGCGTACAAAATAGGCATTATTGACGATATTTCAAAAACTACTGATCCGATCTTGATCAAATTTAAATGGGACCAATAAGAAAGCAACATCTTTCAAACTAATAACTTCGGCAAAGCAGCGCAAACGGTGAAAATATGTATGGAAACCTTGGCAGTGGTTACATATTTGAACCGTTTGGTGTTAAGACATTCTATTTTCAAACATCTATCAGAGCGCCTGGTTGAGGCGACGCGTGATCAAAATACTGGCACTTATTTGGCTCAAGGTATTGCAATTCAGAGAGGCAATGCTGCCAGCATGATGGGAACGCTACCCACTGGTAGTGGGCTTGAGCACTTGAGTTACCTATAAGCTCGATGTCTTGTAGGTAACTTAGTTCTTTGCTGTATATAGTTTTAGTTAGTATAGGCAATTGGCCCGTAAATAGTCCCAGAATAACAAAAACGAAATTGTAGGACAATGTTTCTAGTGAAATTGCAGAGCTTAAAGAAATTTAACATCTAATGTCTCAGGGGGACGAGCACAGTTGTTTGCCGAACTGGATTTTGACCTAGGTTAAAAACTCATGATAAACATAATAAAACAAATTTATTAATTTTTTGACGACCCAGTTGGCGCAGTGGACAGGTGTCCGACCTCTGCGTCGTGGGTCCTGGGTTCGATTCCCGGCAGGAGCACAAATTCCATCCCAAGGGATATTTGTGCTTCTGGTTCTGGGTGTAATGTGTGTGTGATGAGAATGTTTCCGGCACCCACGATACAAGTCTTTGGACTTAGTGTGTAGCTGTGAGTGTGAATGCGTTTGTTGTTTGTTGTTTGTTAATTACTTTGTTGTCATAATTTGAAGGTGAACATTCTATTCGTCACGCAAATATTTATAATAGTTATGTATTAGGTTTATGTATTCTATATACTAATTTAGTTTAGGTATATTATTGTTTATGTATGTTTATTGTATTTTCTATATTATTATATTTATACAAAACACCGACGTCCAATTTCATTGCTTACTCCTCTCCATCCAAAGGTTGTCTGGAAGAGATCGCTCTTAGCGATAAGACCGCCTGTTGTTGCACTTATTTTCTAGATTACTATACCTTGTCATGTATTTGTTAAGGTGTTCAACAAAGTGCTTATCTATCTTTTTTTTTTTTTTTATCTGTGAATGGCTAGTGTTTGACCACTATCTCACCTGATGGTAAGTGACGATATGATCCAAGCTGGTAAACACACTAGACCTGGAATACGCAGGCTCTCAAGGATAACTGCCGGAACACCGTATTTGTCTTGGCGGCAGACTTTCAACTTGATGGTGGTAAGCTACTTTGGTAGCAAGCCAGGCGAGCAACTCACAAAATGCTCTACCACCTCTCAAATGTCACCTGATTAGCACCACCCGGGGACCACGTGTAGGGAGTCAGACTTAAGGGTTATCCTCCTACGGACGTGGGTGACTCAGCCCCCAAAACCCTATCTATCTATCTCATAACTGTAAAGTGCAAGCGTGACGCTTACGGCAAACGACTTGCTCGATTCGTCACTCCATTATCACTAGTGGTTCCCACCGAACTGAGATCTCGCACCTACATTTTGCCTAAAGAGAAAATCTTTTGAGATTAAGAATAGAATAGAATATAAATTTATTTGTATAAGTTACATCAATTACTAGTATGAGGAATAAATACAATGAAATTAAAAGACTTAAAACAACCCTAATAATTAATGTGCACTCACACAACTTCCATTTTACCATCTAACAACAAGACAAACTGTCAAACGTCATCCATATATGGTTGACATACCTCCAGTTCGCTCGAACCCTTTCGCTTCTACGTTTATCATCCGTACAGCGAAGGAGTGGAACTCATTGCCCTCGTCTTTGTTCCCCGAACAGTATAATCTGGGAGTCTTCAAGTCAAGAATGAATATGTACCTTCTAGGCAAGTATGCTACATCTTCGGCCGCATCGTCGCTTTTCATCAGGTAAGATTGTGGTCAAACGCTTGCCTATCGTACATTAAAAAAAAACACATAATGGTCCTAACTCAGCATAATTTCGAAGAAGGAACCCACCTATCTCCGACGCTGGTATTCTGTTGGAACCATTCTAGTGAGATCACGGCCCGCATACGGTTAACTGCTTAAAAATTTTTTCTTTAAAATAATTATTTGATTTCTGTATTTGTTGTTCAAGTATATGATATAACGGATATTATACGTTACTTTCAGCTTTAGACGTGAAGCCGTTTTTGAGATAGACCCGGGACAAAATAGGTCTTAATACAGTGAATTTTGTGGCCTACCAAATTGCTTTATTTCCAACATAGATTTTTTAAACTGGTTTCGTACTCTACGTTATTATTTTTTGATATTATTGTTGTTATATATTTAGGTACTATTTTAAATTTTTGAACCGCAAACTTCATTTTAATATTGATATGTTACTAGTTTTATTTATTTTAATTTTTATGTAATTTTGGTACGAAATCCCATACTATTGCGGAAAAATAATATAATATATACATTATTGCCAATGGCCAGTTTAGGCAAAACTAAATTTGTACGCCTTTTCAGGCAAAGACATGTACCGCCACAATCCAATTATTACCAACCTACATGCATATTTATTTCCTTAAATGTGTATGTAAACGCATGTTTTAACAAATAAAATGATCTTTATCTTTATCTTTACGTCCATATTTATTTTCTTTCAACAATATCCCACAAGACTAAAAAAAAAAAATTTTGCTCCCCGCTTACGTGTATGGCTACCCCCTTAACATTTACATTTAAATCTTTTTAATTGCCATTTCTGGCTTTGGGCTATAGCTTTTTATATTCTCTGAGAATTTGAAGTTGGTATGGTTCTGACGCTAGATGCCTCTGACAAACGGGCGGAAGGCCGGACGGACATATTATGCAAAGTCAACTTAGAGATCTCGCTTCGCTTAATCATTAAATGCTAAAGTTTGTGTGTGTGAATGTTTTGTTGCCACGTAAGTATCTCCAAAACGAACAAACCGATATTCATGAAATTTTGAATGTAGATAGTGTAGGTTAACACATTATCCAGAATAACGGACGGTGCTAATCAGGTGACATTTGAGAGGTGGTAGAGCATTTTGTGAGTTGCTCGCCTGGCTTGCTACCAAAGTAGCTTACCACCATCAAGTTGAAAGTCTGCCGCCAAGCCAAATACGGTGTTCCGGAAGTTATCCTTGAGAGCCTGCGTGTTCCAGGTCTAGTGTGTTTACCAGCTTCGATCACATCGTCACTTACCATCAGGTGAGATAGTGGTCAAACAATAGACTGTCACAAAAAAAAAATAATGGACGGACAAAGTACTGAACCACCCAAGTCAATTTACAGATCTCGCAACGCTCGATCAATAAAAAAAGCTAGGCAAAACCACGGTAAAAGCTTGTTCAAATATAATAACCCTCTGATCTAACTGCAACATGTATAAGGAAGCGTAACCGTGTCTGTATGTCAGTGGGTTGTTGCGCAACATGTTGCATGAACCAACACTTTATAGTTATCCGACGATGCAACATATGAGATCTTGACTCGGGTAGGTTGATTCCCTAGAAACCGCGTCCTCCAACGCCCTTGGGACATAAAACTCCCCAGGGTAGGGTAGGTATATACGAGAACAAAAAAAATTTTTTTTTTTTTTCCTTCACATTCCTAACTACGGGCCAATTGCCTATATTTCCTAAAACTAAACTAAAACTATGTACAGCAAAGAACTAAGTTACCTACAAGACATCGAGCTTATAGGTAACTCAAGTGCTCAAGCCCACTACCAGTGGGTAGCAAACAAACAAACTTAATCTGGGGGTCTTTAATTCAAGAGTCTAAGAGTGAATAGGTATTTTCTAGGCAAGCATGCTACATCTTCGGCCGCATCATCGCTTTCCAGGTGTGATACAAGTCAAATATTTTCCAATCGAGCACTAAAAATTTAATAAGAAACTTTAAAATTAAAAATTGTTTTAAAAATATTATTTTTTCTAACCAGATTCTGATTATTTGTGTGTTCAGGTTTCAAGAATGGTTTAGATTTTTATCGACTTCCCAAAAAAGGAGGAGGTACTCAAGTCGACTGTATATTTTTTTATGTGTTTTACCTCATAACTTCTCTCCTCGTGAGCCGATTTCGAAATTTTTTTTTTAGTTTGAAAGATGTTGCTTTCTAATTAGTCCCATTTAAATTAGATCAAGATCTGATCAGTAGTTCTTGAAATATCGTCAATAATGTCTGTTTTGTGACGAATAATGCGTACTTTGACGATGTTCTGGTTTACCCGACTTCAAAAGTTACCTCACAACTTCTTTCGTTGTGAGCCGATTTTGATGATTCTTTTTTTATTTGAAAGCTTGTGGATCAAGGTTTCGGTGATAAAGCGGTGAAGTCGGTTTTTTAAACTTTGCTTGCGTTTTTTTTTTTCGATTTTAAAATGATTGAACAGGACAACGTCTGTCCGTTAGATATCTCTAATATATAAAAAACTCGTGTCAATCAATCAATCAAAATCGTTTATTCACATGGGCCCCAAAGAGGCACTCATGAAAGTTAATGAATCTATTGCCAGATTCGGAAAATTACAGCCATCTCGAGAAGAACCTGGCAAGAAACTCGGCGGCGCATTTTTTTTCATTCATTTTTTTTTTAAAACATTCTTAATTTCTAATACATAATTTTCTTAACCTAGGTGTTATTATGGTAGTCGCTAGAAAGAGCCTGTGCAGTTTGCCTCCATGCATCCTTGTCATGAATATAGTCTGTAGTCTTATAATAAGCTTTCTTAATTAATGCCCGTTTTATTACAGATTTGAACTTTCCCAGTGGTAATTCAGTTACGATTTTAGGAATTCTATTGTAAAATCTAACCCCATTTGCCATAAAAGATTTATTCGTTTTGCTTAATCTAAATGCGCGCACTGTAATTTTATGCTTATATCTAGTATTAAGATTGTGTGCGTCGCTTCTTAATTTATATTTACTTATATTTTTGCAATTGTCACGGTGTTAGTGGTCGAACTCCTCCGAAACGGCTCGACCGATTTTAATGAATGTTTTTTGTATATGTGGTAGGTATGAGAATAGGTCGTAAAGTATTTTCACCCTCCTACCATCCCACTTTTAAATCGTGATTTAAGTATTGTATGAACAATATCCAAAAAGTTTTTATTATGGTATTAAAGTACTAGACCAACAATCGGGGGTCGGCAACCTGCGGCTCGCGAGCCACATGCGGCTCTTTAGATGTGAAGCTGTAGCTCGTTAGTTCCATACGCAAATATTATTAATTTTAAAAAAAAACATTTAATAATCCTCCAAAGGTACATTTATATAGTTGAAACGAGTAAATTATGAGATAATTAGGTAGGTATAACGCGTGCATAGCGTTTTCTACACGATACTTATAGTACAGTAGGTATTATTATTGGCAAGAAAATATTTTGTGGCTCTATAAAACTTTGAAATTTTGGAAATTATAATTTTTGCTCTTCCGACTCAAAAGGTTGCCGACCCCTGTACTAGACGACCATAAACGTGAAAGAGGTAAAACACTTTTTTTAACCGTTGCATTGCAACGCATACAGGATACAACTAGTTATAAAAATATATATATATATATATATATATATATATATGAACTGCCCGTTGGCTTAGTTGGGTGGCGTTCGCCTTCTAAGCAGGGGTATCGGGTTCGATTCCCGGCGGGAACACAAGTTTTCTCCCCAAAGAAAATTTGTGTTTCTGGTTCTGATTGTGTTTGTGTGTGTCATGTGAATGTTTCCGGCACCCACGACACAACGCTTTGAACTTAGTGTAGGGTTGTGATTGTGAAAGCGATTGTGTTTATGTTTTTTATATATATGTCTGGCTGAAATCGCTTAAAGCGATAAGACCGCCCATTGTACTACCTCATATATCTCTGTCTTATTTTAAGTACGTGTTGTTTTGATTTTATTCGGTGTGAAATAAAGTATTATTGACCGAAATGGCGCGAAGTGCGAGCGAAGCGGCAAAATTGATTTCGTATGTCCGGATGTCCGGATTTCCGATTGCTCTCCTATACAGGTAGAGGTTTTTTTTTTTTTTTTTTTGGCAGGATAATGTTTGACCACTATCTCACCTGATGGTAAGTGACGATGTGATCGAAGCTGGTAAACACACTAGACCTGGAATACGCAGGCTCTCAAGGATAACTGCCGGAACACCGTATTTGGCTTAAGGTTTAGTCAATTCTCGTGAAATTTTGTGAGCAGGTTCGATAACTTTATAGTTTTTTTTGTTGATTCATTTTTTTTTTCAAAATAGCAGTGATTTGGGTGTAAAAAGAAAAAAAAAAGTCTAAAAATACCCCAAGTCTTCTGCTCACAGATCCACTAGTTGTATTGTATTGTATTGTTTTATTATTAGCATAAAACTAAACACTGACAAAGCAACAGAATCAGATCAAGTTTTCTCCGTGACCTAGAATTAGGCGACCCAGATGCCCTAAGATTGCAATAACGTGATAACTCCGATGTTACAAATTTGCTTACAAAGAGTTACAAAACTATTTAATTTTCTTGGAATTATTGTTGCAAATAATATTTGATTAGTAAACAAGATATAACAGATTGTCATCAAAATTTAATATACATAATTTAAACGTAAGCAAAGCCTAAAAATACTTCACCGCTTATATTTAGGTTTGATCGATTTCGATAAAATTTATATGGGACCACCTCAGAAGTATAATCTACAAAACAAAAAAACGAATTTTGAGATAGGTCCACAAATGGGGGAGAAATTGATGAACAAACATAAAAAAACATATAGTCGAACATAGTACATCTCCTTTTTTGAAGTCGGTAAAAAATAGTTAATAACCTATTTGTTAAAAACATGCTTTTAGGAGTCCGCAATTGGATTTAGAGTGACGTCATTTTATTTTTCGAATTATTCTTAGCAAGCCCTTTCATCTGATACCCATTTTCAGTGCATTAAAAATAACTTGTCCGCCATTTTGGGTGTTCCGTCATGTTGGATTTAGAATGACGTCACACAGCTATACATTGACATCCAAACTAAACGTGGATACAAAATTTCAGCTCAATCGCTTGAAGATATTTGATTACATTGAGCTGAAATTTTGTATTCAAAGTCGATACTTTAGTTGATCGAGTGAAGCGAGATCTCTCAGTTGACTTTGATGGTTCAGCACTTTATCCGTCCGTCCGTCCCCCTGTCAGAGGCATTTTGCATCTAAGCCTTCAAATTGTCAGAGTATATGTAAAGCTTTCGCCCAAAGTCAAATGGCAATTAAAACGATATAAATGAAAATATTTATTATCTAGTGTGTTTACCAGCTTCGATCACATCGTCACTTACCATCAGGTGAGATAGTTGTCAAACACTAGCCTGTCACAAATAAAAAAAAAAATGTTGGGGGCGATACAAGTAAGTGGGGAGCAACATTTTTTTTTTTCTATCCGTGTGGGGCATCGTTGAAAAGTAGAGATTGCAAGTAAAAACGTAAGAGTACAAAGCCGTTTTAAAAAAGATTAATGTTGGAACATTGTTTATTGTTGAACTGCCCGTTGGCTCAGTTGGGTGAGCGTTCGCCTTCTTAGCAGGGGTATCGGGTTCGATTCCCGGCGGAAACAAATTTTCTCCCCAAGGAAAAAATTTGTTTCTGGTTCTGGTTGTAACTGTGTGTGTGATGTGAATGTTTCCGGCACCCACGACACAAGTCTTCGAACTTAAGAGGCCGGGGAGGCTTTGAACGAGTCTATAGGCTGTCTCTGTTTAACTGGCAAACTGTGCCCATGCTTGATGCGATAGCACTACCGACCGAACAAATTATGATAGGTGCCGTAATACCAAAAATTATGAATGAAAATGTAATGTTTAGTCATTGTTTTTTGCATTAATAGTACCTTGAAATGATAATCTATGTTCCTGTTGTAATTACAAAAGAAATGTGTTAGTTTTTAATACAAAACGAATAAGTAAAAGATGCGACTTTTATGTCGTAATAATGTGTAAAAATCAATTGGTTTATATTTCGTTTTAGGTAATTATTTTGGAATAAAAACTATCCAGGAACCTAGAATAATATGTTTTTAATCTGTGCGTGTGAAAGCGTTTAAGTTATGTAATAGGTAATTAATAAAATTAGTTGACCACAATCTCACCCGATAGAAAGTGATGATGAAGCCTAAGATGTAGCATGCTTGCCTAGAGTACCTTCTAGGCTATTCACTCTTGACTTGAAGACTCCAAGATTATACCGTTTGAATCGTTTTGGCCTTTGTATTCATTATAATCGCGTCTCTTAAGTGCAAATACCAACTAATTTGAACTTACAGATGCACTTACGATCTACGATCTAAGTTATCGTCTGCCCTGCAACTTACAAGTTATAACTTATTACGTAGATATCTATGTTATTGACCTACTTTAAAACAAGTTTATTTACTTAGTTTGGTCAACTTTGTGGCTATGATGTGGGAAATATGGAGGAGACATATATAGGAACATTATGAAACGAAGTATAATAATGTTTTTTTAGTGATAAATTTAGAAAGGAAAAAATATCGCTTGAGGCGGGATTTGAACCCGCGGCCATAGGGTCTCATGCCCTATTGCTCTAACCGCTGAGCTACTCAAGCCCCTCCTGAAGCGACGAAATTAACCTTTTCCTTATTATTAACGTCTTACGGGGACGTGTGACGACATCTACCGAAACAGTTTATAGAAACTACTACTATTAATTAAATTCAATAAAAGTGCGCACAAACTATAAATATTAATAATGTAATAGATATATAGATAGATAGATAAATAATACTTTATTGATCCACTTTACAAGATAAACCAAAGGTAACTAACAAGCTTATACGTAATTTATCACAACAGGCGGCCTTATCACTAATAGCGATGATGTAATCAACACTTTATTAACACACGGTACGGACGACTATCATTTGACAATCCTAATATAAGCATGTAGCAAAAGGAACTCTTTAACCGAGTCTGTGTGACCTGAAAAATATAATATGGGAGTCTTTAAGTCGCAAGTAAATAGGCATCTTATCAGAATCAGAACCAGAATAGTCTTTATTGTATAACTCTGTAAACAAGGTGTAAAAAAAACATGTTTATAGGCAAACGTACTCCATTATCGAACGCATCGTCGCTTACCATCAGGTGAGATAGTGGTCAAACGTTTGCCTATTATGAATAAAACAATATATAAGCCTCAGACAGCTTCCCAATCTGATGTCTTAATTAATTAGTTAATTGTGTCCTAGATATATAGTTTTAACAAATAATCATATGAAATATATTGTATTGGTATACAGTTTAAATTACCTTATGACTTAAAAGTTCTTAAAAGAACGCGATTGGTTGTGAATAAAAAAATATTTAAAAAAAATATATAATTAAAAAATTGTTTGTCTGACGACAGTAGAAAATGGTCTATTAGCAACTACAGCTCCGCTTATACCGTAAGGCTAGACGAAATAAGGATAGACGAATCTAACAGGGGGACGGACAGACGGACAAAGTAAACTTTGATGTCACGTTTCGCTCGATCAACTAAAGTCGATATCTTCAACCGATTAGGCTGAAATTTTGTATCCACGTTTAGTTTGGATTTCAATACATGGTAAGCTGTGTGACGTCATTCTAAATCCAACATGGCGGAACACCCAATGGCGGTCAAGTTATTTTTAATGTACAATATGGTTAAAAATTGTATAATTAAAAAATATTTTGTCTGATGACAGTAAAAAATAGTCTATGAGCGACTACAGTTCCGCTTACACCTATCAATGGTCAGGGCATAGACCTAGGAAACAAATAATAAAAAAACATATTTGTGTTGTTTTTCTCAAATGCCGCATCCGCTGTTTTCTCACATCGGCCCATTATCGACAGTTCAAGGTGAACACATTATTAGGTCTGTCACATCTGTATCAATCGTAACTAGTTTAATTATTATATTAATTGATTTATACTTTCAAAACAAGCAATTAGCTTGAATCAAAGAAATAAATTGTAGAGTATGCTATTAGCATGGCTAATGCTATATAAATAAAATCAATTGATTTGGGTAAACGTTATCAACACAACGTGGAGCTAACTGCAATGTTAGACTCGTTGGCCGTAGTAGTTTCTATAAACTGTTTCGGTAGATGACGTCATACGTCCCCGTAAGACGTTAATAATAAGGAAAGGTTAATTTCGCCGCTTCAGGCGGGGCTTAAGTAGCTCAGCGGTTAGAGCAATAGGGCATGAGACCCTAAGGTCGCGGGTTCAAATCCCGCCTCAAGCGATAATTTTTCCTTTCTAAATTTATCACTATATTTCTGCCTAGCATGGCTAATGCTATATAAATCAAATTGTAGAGTCTCTGTCACAGACGTAAGGTTGCAAGCCTATCGGTATTCTACTATTTACATTTTGGAGGGTGTAAGCAGGAATTACACGATTTTTAGAATAGAATAGAATATAATACTATGCTTATTGTATAAAACTGTGTACAATGTTCTTATATTATACTATTAATATTCGGGCGTACAATAATATCTCGACTGCCTAACTACGGCCCAATTGCCTATATTTCCTAAAACTAAACTAAAACTATATACAGCAAATAACTAAGTTACCTACAAGACATCGATCTTATAGGTAACTCAAGTGCTCAAGCCCACTACCAGTGGGTAGCGTTCCCATCATGCTGGCAGCATTGCCTCTCTGAATTGCAATGCTAATACTTTGAGCCGAATAAGTGCCAGCATTTTGATCACGCGTCGCCTCAACCAGGCGCTCTGATAGAATTTTGAAAATAGAATGAGCTCCCGGTCCCCACGGACCCAGTGTCTCAACACCAAACGGCTTAAATTTGTAACCACTGCCAAGGTTTCCATATTTTCGCCGTTTGCGCTGCTCTGCCGAAGTTGCCGCGACACCAACCCCATTCTGTGTTTCAGGAAGATGTGACGCAGCTAAAGTAACAATAATATCTTAATTTACACATTAAGCTTAAAATTACATAAAATAATTAAACACAAGCGAAGCTTTAAAAACCGACTTCACCGCTTTATCTTCGGAACCTTGATCAGATTTAATGTAATAAACACGCATTATTGACTATATCTTAAAAACTAGAGATCAGATCTTCATCAAATTGTAGCATTCATTCAATGGGACCACATGAAAAGCACCAGCATTCAAATAAAAAAAAAACATCAAAATCGGCTCACGACGAAAGAAGTTACTTTGCATGATTAAATCAAAATCGTTTTTTCACATGGCCCCAAAGAGGCACTCATGAAAGCTAATGACACTACTGCCATATTCGCAAAATTAAGGCCATCTCGAGAAGTGAATAGAACTCGGCGGCGCATTTTTCATTAATATCCTCCTCCTCATCTCCGCATCTACGCAATTTTGAAATTTTTTCAAAAACTGAATCAAGAAAACAATTTCATATAATTACCAAACCTGCTCATAAAATTTCATAGAATCAGTTGAGATATGCGACCTGTAGAAGAAAACAAACTAACATCCGCATCCCAGGGGAGAAGGAAAGGGGAATATGGGGCTCGAACCCACTAAAAACCCCCCCGTGAACAGTTCTTCGCCAAGGTGGGGCTAAATAGGGTCGCGCTAGCAGTCACTATCTTGCCTCGGTGGTAGGCCCGGGTGCAAACCGGGATATGGAGGGGTGACCTTGCTCACCAAGGCCACACCAACGTGTGGAGCCGTGCAAGCCGATGGTGAGTCCCCTGACTCTCCACCAGTGACTCCACCAGTAGCCTTCTGCGCCAGCAGTCGCAAAGATCAAAGAAAACTTCGGAAGACATTAACAATATTTTTTCCTGTGACTAATGATTCGTATAAAATTAATTAATATTCCATCGTTACAAAGTAATAACACTAACCACAGGGCTTGCTCAATAATGTTGTTTATGTTAATGGAAATGCCCATTGTCACGTTGCTAACGTTTTTTCTATAAAGGTCACGGAATCACGGATGTGACGTAAGTGACGTCACTATCCAGCAAGTTATTATTATAGAAAATGGTATGGAGGGGTTATGCCGCGAAAGTGAAATATGGCGTTGTTGATTTTGTATAATTTTCCAAAACCTGTGATTCTTCGAGTGTTAATGTGTAATAATGGTGGATTATTAACCGTTAATTCTTAGTACACGTGCATAAGTGTAGGCAAATCATACAAAGCTGAGAAACATGATTTTGCTCTCGCTCCAAAACTCTAATAGAAGTTCTAGTAAAGTTTTTACCATTTTACTAGGGCATGACTTGACTATGACTGGACCTTGACTCTTTTATTTGACTTTGACTATGACTTTTGACTAGGACTTTTGATATGGAATACACTTGCAATATATTTATTACTTGACACTGGCTAAATGCATAAGATTGCGAAGCCAAAATTATAAAAAAAATGGTATGGAAATTGACTGAATTGACACATAGGCAACAAGCATAAAGATTGAGGAGAAACAAAATAAAAAATAAAAAAATGGTTGTCTGTAAAGTCGGTTTACGGACGATAATTTTGCGTGATAGCGTCATAAGACGAACGCTTAGTCCGATCGTGCCTCTCTATCGCTTGTTCCGCGCTCTCGCTTGCACGCTCGGCTCAGGCGGAACGTGACATGCTTTTTCGTACGTGCAGCCGGCGTTGTTGTTTATGAGACGTTGTTTATGAGACGTTTTAATTTGGTCATCTAGGTATTTAAATAATAAATGTATGTACGACTATTTTATAGTATTATTTTATTGTAATTTGTTTATTTAATTTTTTTAATCTATTAGTATTCCTTGTCAGCAATTAAACTTATAATAATACAGCATATATATAGCATAACACACCTAAACCATGTTACACTAAGGTAAGCTGGAAGAAAATGCAATTTAGCATTAAATTCGCCTATGTGCCAGATTTATCGCGTGCAGTAATTAATTTTCTATCTTTCTATTTATCTAAATGCAAAAGATTGCGAAGCCAAAATTTATAACTATAAAAAAAATCAACGAAACAGAAAGTCAGTAGGTTCGTATATACAATGAGAAGAATATAAGTAGGTTACTAGTCAAATTCTCTATTACCACGACCAATCGATGGCATAAAACTACACACAGGTCATTGTACCCACAAATGGTACCATTAGAATGTACGGACAAATACATTTAAATTATATACCTTATTGCGTTGAAATAAGAAGCAACAACTGTGATTAAAGGTACGTATACATACGGTCATATTTCATGTTTCTTTTTGATTAGTTCGCGATGATTTTTGTGTAAGTAGACTTGCAAAATGTGCAGTATTTTCTACCGACTTCACAATAAAGGAGGTACTCAATTCGGCTGTTTTTTAAGTCTGTTACCTCATAACTTCTTTCCACGTGAACCGATTTTGCAATCTTTTTTGTTTGAAAGTTGTTGCTTTCCCATTGGTCCCGTTTAAGTTTGATCAAGATCTGATCAGTAGTTTTTGAGTTATCGTCAATAATGCGTGTTTAATTCATTTTATCTGATCAAGGTTCCGAAGATAAAGCGGTGAAGTCGGTTTTTTAAGCTTAGCATGCTTTAAATTATTAATATTTATTTCTGATACGTTTTTGACTATCGCCTAGGTCTGGTAAGACCTACACGATAGTCAAAACTATCACTGACTACGAATGAATAAACTAATGAATAAACTATCAACACTGAATAAACTGTCACTGACGACGAAGATACTACTTATAATATTCCATGTTTAGATATAATTAAACGCAAGCAAAGCTTAAAAAAAACCGACTTCACCGTTTTATCTTCGGAACCTTGATCAGATTAAATGTATTAAACACGCATTATTGATGATAACTCAAAAACTGCTGATCAGATCTTGATCAAATTTAAACGGAACCAATGGGAAAGCACCAGCTTTCAAACAAAATACTACAAATTTTGCAAGTCTACTTACACAAAAATCTTCGCGAACTAATCAAAAAGAAGCATGAAATATGACCGTATCTTCGGAACTTTGATCAGATCTTGATCAAATTTAAATGAGACCAATTGGATAGCAACATCTTTCAAACAAAAAAAAAACACAGGAGTTTTTGCCGCGAACGTGAAAAAATGGCGTTGTTGATTTTGTATAATTATCCAAAACCTGTGATTCTTCGAGTGTTAATGTGTAATAATGGTGGATTATTAACCGTTAATACTTAGTAAATGTGCATAAGTGTAGGCAAGTCATACAAAGTTGAAAAACGTGATTTTCGCCTTCGCTCCAAAACTCCAATAGAAGTTCTAGTAAAGTTTCTACCACTTTACTAGGGCATGACTTGACTATGACTGACTGACTTGACTTTGACTGTGACTTGTGACTAAGACTTTTATTATGAAGAATAGAAATTGTTAATATTTGTTTAATATTTCGACTGAAGGACTATGCATCCATGGTCACGAAATAAATAAATAAAAAAAAAAAAAAAACAATTTACTAAATTTCTAGGATTTTAACTGGAACACCGATTAGTGCTTGGCGACAGAATTTCAGAAGTCAAAAATCTGTGATTGTTCAAGTCGAGAGGGACTAGATATCTTCTAGTCAAGCATGCTATATCTTCGGCCGCATCGTCGCTTTCCATCAGATGCGATTGTGGGCAAATGCTTCCCTATCGAGCATAAAAAAAGAAAAAAAGCTTTTCATAATTCCCCAACCGGAACTAATAAAAAAATACCTATTAGTTTTAATTAATTGCAAGTTTTTTTGCTACAATAACATCTATAATCATGTTCAAAACATTTCATTTCAATACCTAATTGGACAATACTACCTAGTACATTCAAAAAGAATAATACCTCTTTTTATGCATAAAAAAACATGCAAAAAGCTTGTTAAAATATAAATAGATTAACCTTTTAGATAATACAGTCTTTGCCAATTATTTCATACATAAGTAGAAACAATTTGTTTGAGAGATATAAAAAAAACATATTTTTATGTCCAGAGGAATCTATTTTGTACCATGTTTTTATGTTTTTTATGTTTTCTGCGTGTGCGGAATAATGATTGTAAAAGTCTTTGTACGAATTTATAATCCTAGCAATTTTTTTTCTTTTAATTTTGGCTTCGCAATTTTGTGCATTTAGCCAGTGTCAAGTAATAATATATTTTAAGTGTATTTCATATTGAAAGTTCTAGTTACAAGTCACAGTCAAAGTAAAAGAGTCGAGGTCGAGTCATAGTCAAGTCATGCCCTAGTAAAGTTGTAGAAACTTTACTAGAACTTCTATTGGAGTTTTGGAGCGAAGGCGAAAATCACGTTTTTCAACTTTGTATGATTTGCCTACACTTATGCACGTTTACTAAGTATTAACGGTTAATAGTCCACCATTATTACACATTAAGACTCGAAGAATCACAGGTTTTGGAAAATTATACAAAATCAAACATCAAACAACGCTATTTTTTCACTTTCGCGTCAAAAGTATCTCCTAACATATTAGTAATTACATATTTAGTACATTTTTCTACACGTCAGTTTAACGGGTTCCAGGAAAAGTTATGTCGCAAAGAAAAAAAATCGGCCAAATGCGAGTCGGACTCTCGCACGAAGGGTTCTGTACCATTATCTATAAAAACGTAAAAAAATCATGTCTGTTATGTGGGAGCCTTACCTAAATATTGGTTTTAGTTTAATTTAAATATTATTTTTAAAGTGAATATATAACTAAATATTCTGTGAATATTTCAAGCGTCTACCTGTTGCCGTTATCAATATCGAGCAAAAACAAGCAAAAAATCACGTTTGTTGTATGGGAGGCCTCCTCAAATATTTATTTAATTCTGTATTTTAGTATTTGTTGTTATAGCGGCAACAGAAATACATCATCTGTGAAAATTTCAGCTGTCTATCACGGTTCATGAGATACAGCCTGGTGACAGACGGACGGACAGTGAAGTCTTAGTAATAGGGTCGCGTTTTACCCTTTGGGTACGGAACCCTATAAATTATGTTTTTATGAGAAAACCGGGTCCCTTCGCGCCGTTTTTTACCGACTTCCCAAAAAAGGAGGAGGTACTCAAGTCGACTGTATTTTTTTTGTGTGTTACCTATAACTTCTTTCTACGTGAACCAATTTCAATTTTTATTTTTATTTTTAAAGATGTTCCTTTCCAATTGGTCCCATTTAAATATGATCAAGATCGGATCAGTAGTTTTTGAAATATTGTCAGTAATGCGTATTCTGTGGAATACATTGACGATTTTCTCGTTTTTAACCGACATCAAAAGTTACCGCATAACTTCTTTCGTTGTTGTTGTGAGCCGATTTTGATGATATTTTTTTTATTTGAAAGCTGCTACTTTTCATGTGATTTCATTGAAATATGATCAAGATCTGATCAGTAGTTTTTGAGTTATTGTCAATAATGCGTGTTTAATACATTAAATCTGATCAAGGTTCCAAAGATAAAGCGGTGAAGACGGTTTTTTAAACTTTGCTTGCGTTAAATTATTGTAAAAAAAACAGGAGTATTTTATATAATCTGTGGTTTTGTGGCATGGTCTGCAATAACAAACAAACAAACGCAATTACACTAACAGCCCCACAAGTTCGCTGACTTATGTGTCGTGGGTGCTGGAAACATTCGCATCAGACAATCACACCCAGAACTAGAAACACAAATTTCCCTTGTGGAGGCTTGTGTTTCCACCGGGAATCGAACCCGATACCCGCTGTTTAGAACAACGGGCAAAAGTTTGCCGCGAAAGTGAGAGACAGGTACTTCCCAAACTGGCGCTGTCGATTTTTTTTTTTTGAGCTTATAATTATAATAATCCTACTCAATATTATAAATCCGAAAGTTTGTGTAAGTGTGTAAGCATGTTTGTTCCCTCTTCACGCTTTAACGGCTTAACGGGTTTGGATGAAATTTAGAATGTATATAGCTTATACCTAGGATTAACACATAGGCTACTTTTTAACTTGATAGTAGCGGGCGAAGCCGCGGGGCACGGCTAGTAATTTATAACAGTAAATTTTTAAATTATTAAATTGTACTTATTTGCAATAAACAATTTATTACTTTTTCCTTTTTTTATGCTAGACAGGCAACCATTTGACCGCTATCTCACCTGATGGAAAGTGACGATGCGGCCGAAGATGGAACATGCTTGCCTAGAAGGTACCTATTCACTCTAGACTTGAAGACACCCATATTGTACCGTTCAGGGAACAAAGACGCAGGCAATGAGTTCCACTCATTCGCAGTACGGATGATGAACGTAGAAGCAAAACGCTTCGAGCGAACCGGAGGTATGTCAACCATAAATGGATGACGTTTGACAGTTTTTCTTGTTGTTTGATGGTAAAAAGGGTATGGAGGAATTATATCATCAATTCCTGAGCACACTCTCCAAAATGTAAGCGATAGAATACCGATAGGCTTTCACTATAATTGACTAACTATGGAATTATTTTCTCCGAAATATAAAAAGAAGTCTGTATCTGTCAAACATAAAATAAACATATAAAATTGAAAAAATCACGTTTTCACTCCAAAACTCCAACAGAAGTTCTTGAGCAGGTGATTAAACAAATAAAGTAAATATACTTCAATATGTTAATTAAAAAAGTCACGAATCAGAATTATAATTAAGAGATATGTATAAAAAGCTTAAACAGGTGCTATTTAATTTGTATTTCCTTTATTAGTTATTATAATTTATAGTGAAAAATATATTTTTCCAGACACATATTTGGTTACCATACAGTTTGAATAGGTATCATCCGGGCCTATCGCCGGGGCAACATAGTGACTGCTAGCGCGACCCTATCTTGCCCCACCTCGGCGAGGGACTGCTCACGGGGGGGTTTTTAGTGGGTTCGAGCCCCATACACCCCTTTCCTTCACCCTTGGAGGGAAGGGAAGTAGTAGGCATTTTTCAACCACAAAAAAAAATGTATCTTCTAGCCAAGTTGCTTCATCTACCACATCGTCGCTTACTATCAGGCTGAGACAGCGGTCAAAAGTCTATCTTTTAAAATAAAATAACATTTACTTGAGCCGTCTATACAATGTGTAACAGAAAGGTGTAGTAATACTCAAGCCACGCATCTAGCTACTTGTATGGAGTCTAACAGGAACTTCTGCATTCGCGGCAGCAGCATAAATATTGAGTTATGATGAATTAAAGTTTTAAAAAAAATATGTCATTTGCAACCCTTTTTCATCAGCTACCGTTCTACACCACATAGTCTTAGGACCTAGACGTCTGACAGTGGAGGCCATAACAAAGGTCAAGGTCACGCGCCACAGATGTAATCGTAGGGATGGCAAAAAAATATTTTTTAATTTTTGGACGGAACAAATATCTACGATTGCCGCACATGTAACTGTAGGGTTGTCAAAAGTATTTGAAAAATATATTTTTAAATTTTTGTACAGAAAAAAATATGTCCGATTTCGACTTTCGTTCTCTGTCAGACGATTCCTGGCACGATACACATACACACCACCAAGTATTACTACACCTTTTTGTTACAGGTTGTATAGGTCAGAATGGAGGCACAAAAACTTTTGGCTCACTGTATTATATATATTATACTACATTGTATTTCAGAAAGCAATGCCGCATTATATGGCATACTAGCCGTGCCCCGCGGCTTCGCCCGCTATTATCAAGTTAAAAAGTAGCCTATGTGTTAATCCTAGGTATAATCTATGTACATTCCAAATTTTATCCAAATCCGAAGCTTAAGCCGTTAAAGCGTGAAGAGGGAACAAACATACTTACTCACTTACACACTTACACACAAACTTTCGGATTTATAATATTAGTAGGACTAGCCGTGCCCCGTTACTTGGTCCGCGTTTTTCTACTTAAAAAGTAACCTATGTGTTAACCCTAGGTGTAAGCTATGTACGTTTCAAATTTTCAATGACGACCCAGTTGGCGCAGTGGACAGGTGTTCGCCCTCTGCACCGTGGGTCCTGGGTTCGATTCCTGGCAGGAGCACAAATTCCTTCCCAAGGGATATTTGTGCTTCTGGTTCTGGGTGTAATGTGTGTGTGTGTGATGTGAATGTTTCCGGCACCCACGATACTAAGTCTTTGAACTTAGTGTGGGGCTGTGAGTGTGAATGTGTAAAAAAAATATATATCCAAATGTGTTAAGCCGTTACAGCGTGAAAAGAAAACAAACATACTTACACATTTACTATTATTTCTAACTAGCCGTGCCCCGCGGTTTCGCCCGTGTTATCAAGTTAAAAAGGAGCCTAGGTATGTGTTAATCCTAGGTATAATCTATGTAAATTCCAAATTTCATGCAAATCCGTTCAGCCGTTAATGCGTGAAGAGGTAACAAACATACTTACATACTTACACACGTATTTTTTCTGTATTTTTTGTTACCACATAGCTGCGATCCACGTGAACCGATTTTGAAATATTTTTTTTTGTTTGAAAGATGTTGCTTTCAAACAAAAAAAAACCCTCCCATATAAATTTGATCAAGATCTGATCAGTAGTTCTTGAAATATCATCAAAAATGCGTGTTTAGTACATCTAATCTGATCAAAGTTCCGAAGATAAAGCGGTGAAGTCGGATTTTTG
This sequence comes from Lomographa bimaculata, assembly GCA_948107665.1. Lineage (NCBI taxonomy): Eukaryota > Metazoa > Arthropoda > Insecta > Lepidoptera > Geometridae > Lomographa > Lomographa bimaculata. Next base: position 6,941,667 of record OX403614.1, read on the forward strand.
TAAGCTTTGCTTGCGTATAATGATTATTAAGACGGTTAATAATAAATAAATAAAACTTAATTTCAATATAATAATATGTAAAACATAACGTAATCCAGCAATTACGTATATAATTCTGATGTTTATCTAAACGTATTAAGATGGCCGTAAAGATAGGATAAAGAAATACAATTACAGCACGTGAAACAAACGTATTTATTTTATTACTGATAGGCTAGCGTATTTCCTTGTCACGACCACCTTTAAACGCTTATCAGCTACTAGCCGTGCTCCGCGGCTTCAACCGCTATTATCAAGTTAAAAAGTAGCCTATGTGTTAATCCTAGGTATAAGCTATGTACATTCCAAATTTCACCCAAATCCGTTCAGCCGAGAGGGAACAAACATACTTACACACAAACTTTCTGATTTATAATATTAGTAGGATTAGTAGGACTAGCCGTGCTCCGCGGCTTCGCTCGCTATTATCAAGTTCAAAAGTAGTCTATGTGTTAATCCTAGGTATAAGCTATGTACATTCCAAATTTCATCGAAATCCGTTCAGCCGTTAAGCGTGAAGAGGGAACAAACATACTTACACTCAAACATTCGGATTTATAATATTAGTAGCATAGGATAGTAGGATTTCTGATATTATACTCACTACTACTACTACACACTTAAGGGTAATGTAGGCTCTAAATTAGCAACGAAAGTAACTTAATTTTTACCGATTTCACAAAAAAGGAGGAGGTACTCAAGTCGACAGTATTTTTTTTTATGTGTTACCAGCTTTGTCCCACGAGAACCAATATAATTTTTTTTTTTAGTTTGAAATATGTTTCTTTCCAATAAGTCCTATTTAAATTTGATCAGGATCTGATCAGTAGTTCTTGAAATATCGTCAATAATGCGTATTCTGTTAACTACATTGACGACGTTCTCGTTTTTAACCGACTTCAAAGGTTACCTCATAACTTCTTTCGTTGTGAGCCGATTTTAATAATTATTTTTTTATTTGAAAGCTGGTGATGTGGTCTAATTTAAATTTGATCAAGATCTGATCAATTAATTACATTAACAGACTTCACCGCTTTATCTTCGGAACCTTGATCAGATTTAATGTATAAACACGCATTATTGACTATAACTCAAAAACTAGAGATCAGACTTTGATCAAATTTCAATGGGACTACATTCAAATAAAAAAAGAATCATCAAAATCGGCTCACAACGAAAGAAGTTATGAGGTAACTTTTGAAGTCGGGTAAACGAGAACATCGTCAAAATACGCATCATTCGTCACAAAATAGACATTATTGACGATATTTCAAGAACTACTGATCAGATCTTGATCAAATTTAAATGGGACCAATTAGAAAGCAACATCTTTCGAAATAGGCTCACGTGGAGAGAAGTTATGAGGTAACACACAAAAAAACATACAGTCGACTTGAGTACCTTCTCCTATTTTGGGAAGACGGTAAAAAAAACAAACAGTCGAATTGAGAACCAAGTCTCATAAAATTCCCTTACTAAAAAAAGTTAGTTAAAAATGTTTCGGCAGTTAAGTCTTAGGCGATAACCTGACCGCTCTCTCGGTTGAGCCACAAACTGGTACATTGCGACACCTGCTAAATGTGGCGCGATCGAGTAATAGTAGAACAACACGGCCGTACTAGTATAGAAGCAATGAAGTTGATCAGATACGACGCAAATTGGACTTGAAACTTCCTAAATTCACAAACATTCGTTTACCACATCAACGCTTTCCATCAGGTGAAATCGTGGTGAAACGGTTGCCAATCGTAAATAAAAAAAAAAAAAAAAAAAAACACGTCTTTTACGGACTTGATAGCGAGGAGGACCGCGGCTCGGTCGCTGTGAAGATAATGTATGGCGCCTAAGGGACTTGATATAAGATAATTAAACGCAAGCAGAGCTTAAAAAATACCGACTTCACCGCTCTATCTTCGGAACTTTGATCAGATTAGATGTACTAAACACGCATTATTGACGATATCTCAAGAACTACTGATCAAATCTTGATCAAATTTAAATGCGACCAATTGGAAAGCAATATCTTTCCAGCAAAAAAAAATATATAAAGAGAATAATAATAATAAGTCATTTAATTTCGGCAAAAAACCCATATCTAGTACACAATTATACACAACTAAAAACGCTGAAAGACAATATAACTTAAAAAAACGAAATACAGCTTAATGTTAAAATACAATAGTACTTACATACAAAAAAAATACACTTAAACATCGAAAAGAATGCCGAGTCGTCATTTTTTGTTCTCAGTCATATGAATACAAATCCAACGCTTATACAGTGGACATCTGACATTGTCATAGACAGCAATAAGAATTTTGTTGGCAGAGCGACGCAGCCTACTCCAAAACGATGCTACGCGTGGCTGGTTACGGCTGGATAGATTTCGAAAAAAAATATGGGCCACCTCTGAAGTATAATCTACCAAACAAAAAAAATCATCGAAATCAATTCATTATCGGCGAAAATATCGCGTTACATACATAAAAAAAAACTTAAAGTCGAATAAATAATCATACTAATAATCATAAGTTTATTCATCGAAGTGTTAACATTTTTTTTAACTAAGTGCACCAAATAATATCTAATATTGATTAGTGATAGAAAGGTATACAAAACGAAAAATGTATTTTAAGTAACACAACACACTTATGAGAACCTCCTTTTTTGAAGTCGTTTGAAAATATAGGTAAGCCCTTAAGTAGCCCATACACATATAAGATTTATTTAATATAAGGTATAATTATCAACAATTTATATTCATGGGTATTTTATTGTTCACTAATTACGTGTAATTAACATTTATAAACAAACTCTTCGTTTAGTTATGTTACTAATATGGAAGGTATATAATGCTTCAAGATGACGTTGATAAATTAACAACTTACATTTAAAAGCCTTTATTTCTATTGGCTTCTGTCTCGCTCGCACAATTCGATATTTTTAATAAATAATTAAACGCAAGCAAAGCTTAAAAAAACGACTTCACCGCTTTATCTTCGGGAACCTAGCCCGCATTATTGACAATAACTCAAAAACTAGTGATCAGATCTTGACCTAATTTCGATGGAACCACATGAAAGGCACCAGCTTTCAAAGAAAATTATAATCATCAAAATCGGCGCACAAAGAAAGAAGTTATAAGGTAACTTTTGAAGTCGGTTAAAAACGAAAACATCGTGAATGTAGTCCACAGAATACGCATTATTGAGGATAACTCAAAAACTACTAGTCAGATCTTGATCAAATTTGAATGACGGGACCAATTGGAAAGCAACATCTATCAAACAGGAGTACCTCCTCCTTTTCTGTGAAGTAGGTAATTAATACGTTGGAAGAAAGATAGATAGATATATTCTTTATTGAACACCTTAAAATTACAAAGAACACAAATAGGAATGACAGTAAAAAAATATATAAGTGTAACAATAGGCGGTCTTATCGCTGAGAGCGATCTCTTCCAGACAACCTTTGTATGGAGAGGAATAACGCAATATAATAGGACGTCGTTCTACGTTCATAAAAGATTAGATAGAAGAACAGTGATTAAAGAGAGGATATATAAATAATAAATTTACATACATATACATATATATACATATAATAAAATTAAAGGAAGGTTTGTCTTATTGTTAGATGAGGGAGAAAACTTGTGTTTTCACCGGGAATCGAACCAAATACCCCCTGCGTAGAAGGTGAACGCGCACCCAACTATGCCAACGGGCAGTTCAGATGACCGCTTCTAAATTCAAAATTCAAATATTGAATAATTTATTCACATATCTATTATTATTAATAAATTTGAGTGTATATTTTAACATATAATTATTATCTTGTATTATTATCAAATTTCTATGTTCAAAACAACCTACTCGCTCTTATAAATTATATCCTTCTTAAAGGGTTTGCTGGAAGAAAACTCTGTAAAGGCTTAAGCTCGCCTTTGTAAAGTTTTTGTTATGGCCTTATTGTAAAAAAATTCGTCAATGTGTGTACAATAATGGATACAAGATGGACTCCAAAGGGGCACTCATGAAAGTTAATGACTCTACTGCCAGATTCGCAAAATTACAGCCTTTCAATGACATACAATCTCAGGCGTCACGGTGACCATCACTTGAACGATCTGCTCATTGAGGCGTAAAAATAACAAAGAACCGAATTGTGGTACCGAACGGTACATCCGTGATTATTTTTATTTTGATAGTGTTTGTACTTTCACCTCTTGAAATCTTACGAATCTATGAAACAGTTGCATAGGATATTTGTACCAACAGAAGTGTCACTTTGCTTATTCAAGTACATAAATATTGACGATCACTATAGTTCTGCCTAGCTAATGCTATATAAACATAATTAAACGCAAGCAAAGCTTAAAAAAACCGAATTCACCGCTTTATCTTCGGAACCTTGATCAGATTTAATGTATTAAACACGCATTATTGACGATGACTCAAATACTAGCGATTAGATCTCGATCCATGATGGACCACATGGAAAGCACCAGCTTACAAATAAAAAAATAATCATTAAAATCGGCGCACAACGAAAAGAGTTATGAGGTAACTTTTGAAGTCGGTTAAAAACGAGAATATCGTCAATGTAGTCCACAGAATACGCATTATTGAGGATAACTTAAAAACTACTAGTCAGATCTTGATTGAATTTACAATACATAGTTCTCGATCCATGGTGGACCACATGGAAAGCACCAGCTCTATAATAAAAAATAATCAACAAAATCGGCGCACAACGAAAGCAGTTATGAGGTAACTTTTGAAGTCGGTTAAAATTGAGAACATCATCAACGCAGTCCACAGAATACGCATTATTGAGGATAACTTAAAAACTACTAGTCGGATCTTGATTAAATTTACAATACAATTATTTAGCTATAGATTTCGCTCGCAGTAACTATCTTGCCCCGTCGTTGAGCCCGGGTGCATGAAGGGGTGCCTTACCTTGCTCACCAAGGCCACCCCAAGCCGGTGGAGAGCCCCCTGGCTCTGCCCCAGTGACCCCACTACAGAGGAGGAGAGAGGAGGTTTTCGACATTTAGTCCTGGAGTCTATCTCAAAAACGGCTACATATTTGAAGCTGATACATATGTATTAAATCTGTTATACCCTGTACTTGAAAAACAAATACAAAAATCTAATAATTATTGTTAAAAAAATATATATAAGCAATAACTTCCAAAGATTTTCTCTAGCTGGTAAAATGTAGGCGCGAGATCTCATGTCAGCGCGAACAACTAGTCTTACATGCATATAAGTAATATGAATGCAATTTCAATAGTGCCTCAGTATCTTCTAGTCAAGCATGTCACATCTTCGGCCGCATCGTGACTTTCCATCAGGTGAGATAGTAGTCAAATGCTTGCCTATTTAGCATAAAAAATAAAATAAAACGAAACAAAGCGATTGCTGATAGGCAGGGGCACCGCGTGAGGTCTTCTTGGTTAAATTTTAATTATGCCTCTTGTCACATAATTCACCGACGAGACAGACATACCGAAACATGACGAAATGTATGTTAAGATCCACCAGTTGACCTTACGGCGTAACATACTAGTTCTGTAGCGGCTTCGATTCCAGTTGGTGTAATAACTGTGTTGTTCACTAAATTTCTTCATTGTGACGTCATTGTTATGTAGGCATAAAATAATTAAACGCAAGCAAAGCTATGATGATAAGCTGGTCGAGTCTAAATTGCGGAGTCTCAGTCACCGACGTAAGGTCGCAAGTCTATCGGTATTCTATCGTCTACATTTTGGAGAGTGTGCGCAGGAATTACATGAGTTAATTCCACCATGCCCGTTTTACCATCTAACAACAAGACAAACTGTCAAACGTCATCCATTTATGGTTGACATACCTTCAGTTGGCTCGAAGCGTTTCGCTTCTACATACATCATCCGTACGGCGAAGGATTGGAACTCATTGCCTGTGTCTTTGTTTCCCGAGGGGTATAATTTGGGAGTCTTCAAGTCAAGAGTGAACAGGTATCTTCTAGATAAACATGTCACATCTTCGGCCGCATCGTCACTTTCCATCAGGTGAGATAGTGGTCAAATGTTTATCTATAAATCATAAAAAAAAATAAAAAAATAGCTTAAATAACCGACTTCACCGCTTTATCTTCGGAACGTTGATCAGATTAGATTACTAAACACGCATTATTGAAGATACCTAAAAAAAAAGAGTCATCAAAGCGGTTCAACTAGAAAAATGTTCTGAGGTAAAACATAAATAATTAAACGCAAGCAAAGCTTAATAAAACCGACTTCACCGCTTTATCTTCGGAACCTTGATCAAATTCAACGTATTAAACACGAATTATTGACAATAACTCAAAAAGTGATCAGATCTTGATTAAATTTAAATGGGATCACATGGAAATCACCAGCTTCCAAATAAAAATATAATCATCAAAATCGGATCACAACGAAAGGAGTTATGAGGTAACTTTTGAAGCCGGTTAAAAACGAGAACATCATCAATGTAGTCCTCAGAATACGCATTATTGAGGATAACTCAAAAACTTCTAGTCAGATCTTGATCAAATATAAATGGGACCACATGAAAAGCACCAGCTTTCAAACAAAAAAAATTACAAAATCGGCGATATATATTTATTTATTTAAAAAACTTCATGCACAAATACTATGTACATAGGAGGACTTAATGCTACAGCATTTTCTGCCAGTCATCATTATATTTCAGGAGATATATCGGCGTGCAATAAATGAAGCTATACAATAAAGAAAAGATTCAGAAATCTAAAATTATTTTAAGAATATATATATATGTGTATACACACAAAAAAACTGCCTGTTACCTTTGGGTGTTGGGTGCGCGTTCGAGCTCCGTTGAAACAAGTATTACCCCACATCCAGAAACACAAATTTCCTTTTACCCCAAAGGAAATTTGTGTTTCTGGATGTGGTTGTGATTGTATGATATGTGAATGTTTCCGGCACGACACAAGTCATCCTAAGTGTGGCTGTGATTGTGAAAGCGTTTATGTTTATGAAGAAGGGTCGATTAAAGAACGCCTTTCAACTATTTTTAGCCCAATGATGAACCAAAGATGATGATTCAGGTTTTTGTGAGTAAATATTTTAATTTTACATACTATTGCAACATTGTTATCGTTCCAATCAAAGGAATTTCGCACGCACACACCATTTTTGCAACCAAGCCTTTTTATTTCTAAATATTTATTATTAATTGGCAATAACGTGCTATAATTGCATTCATTTATGACTAGGTGTGCCCACCGGATACGCCCGCCATGATATGAATTTAGCCAGATTGCCTATTATAATATGAACCCTATATTTTTTTAACTGACTTCAAAATAATTTAACGCAAGCAAAGCTTATAAAAACCGACTTCACCGCTTTATCTTCGGAACCATGATCAGATTCAACGTATCAAACACGCATTATTGACAATAACTCAAAAACTAGTAATCAGATCTTGACCAAATTTAAATGGGATCACGTGGAAAGCACTAGCTTTCAAATAAAATAATAATTATCAAAATCGGCGCACAAAGAAAGAAGTTATGAGGTAACTTTTGAAGTCGGTTAAAAATTAGAACATTGTCAATGTAGTCCACAGAATACGCATTATTGAGGATAACTCAAAAACTACTAGTCAGATCTTGATCAAATTTAAATGGTACTGGAAAGCTGGAAAACTGGAATGCAACATCATTCAAACTAAAAAAAATAATTCAAAATCGGTTCACGTGGAACGAAGCTATGACGACTGTATTTTTTATAGTCTATAAAAAACCGACTTCGTCGCTTATATTTCGATTCGCTTACAGAATTTGATCAAGATCTAATCTCTAGTTTTTGAGTTATCATCAATAAAGCGTGTTTAACACATTAAATCTGATCAAGGTTCCGAAGATAAAGTGGTGAAGTCGGTTTTTTTTAAGCTTTGCGTGCGTTTCAATTATGTATGAAAATCGCGAGTATGCTATCGTAAATCTGAACGTCCGAAACTTTACTCACTTATAATGTGCTGGTCCATGCATACAAAAACACTAAAACAAAACAAACACTTTCACACACACAGCCCCACACTAAGTTCAAAGACTTGTATCGTGGGTGCCGGAAACATTCACATCACACACACATTACACCCAGAACCAGAAGCACAAATATCCCTTGGGAAGGAATTTGTGCTCCTGCCGGGAATCGAACCCAGGACCCGCGGCGCAGAGGGCGGACACCTGTCCACTGCGCCAACTGGGTCGTCAATACGTAGGGAATATTCATTGCAGTAAATATCACACGTGCCAAAGAATACATTATCATACAGTATGTGTATGGTGAATTGAGAATAGAGTATTTTATCTGATTGATCGAGATCTCTAAGTTGACTTGAGTCGTTAAGCACTTTGCCCGTCAGTCCATCCGTCCGTCCGTCTGTCAAAGGCATCTAGCTTCTAAACTATATAAGCAAATGACTTCAAACTCTCGTAGAATTTGTAACACTACGGCCTCAGCCAGAAATGACATTTAAATTTATACAAATGAAAATATTAAGGGGTCTCCCATACATGTAAGTAGGGAGCAAAATAATTTTTATTTCTTAAAATATTTATCTACCCTTGTGGGGTTTCGTTGAAAATGGCTTGATAAGTAGGACACGAAAACGGTTTAAAAAAAATGTTGGAAATTAACGATTTGGTAGACCACCAAAGTCACTGTTTTTAGACCTATTTTGACCCGGGGTCTATCTGAAAAACGGCTTCACAATGAATTCTGAGACTAACGTATAATATCCGTTATATCCTGTACTTGAATAACAAATACAAAAATCAAACAATCTATATATAAAATTCTCGTGTCGCAATGTTAGTTACCTTACTCCTCCGAAACGGCTTTACTGATTTTTATTAAATTTTATATGCATATTCAGTAGGTCTGAGAATCGGCTACTATCTATTTTTCATACCCTTAAGTGATAAGGGTTGTTCACTCTTAACATTTTTTTTTTAATTTTTGGAAATTTTTTTTGTTTTTATTTTATTATGATTCAGAATTTAAAAATACATACAACCCTTAATTTTCACTTTTCTTCAATCAACCCTTATTTTTTTATGGAACTAAAAAATATTTCCTAGAAATAATGTATATGGCAAAACAACGTTTGCCGGGTCAGCTAGTTATTTTATAAAAAAAAAAGTTATAAGCAAGTAAGATTTTCTCTGAGGCAACATTTAGGCGCGAGATCTCAGTTGGAGTACGACTAGTTCTTCTTCTAGTAATTTCAACGGGACCACATGAAAAGCACCAGCTTTCAAATATAAAACAATCATTAAAATCGGCTCACAACGAAAGAAGTTATGAGGTAACTTTTGAAGTCGGGTCATCGAGAACATCGTCAAAGTAGTCCACAAAATAGGCATTCTTGGCGATATTTCAAGAACTACTGATCAGATCATGATCAAATTTAACTTTTACCAATTAGAAAGCCATATCTTTTAAACTAAAACAAAATTTTCGAAATCGGCTTACGTGGAAAGAAGTTATGAGGTAAAACACATAAAAAAAATTAATAATAATATAGTCGACTTGAGTACCTCCTCCTTTTTTGGGAAGTCGGTAAAAAAATGATCAAAATCGAATCATAATTGGCGGAGATATCGCGTAACATACAAAAAAAAACATACAATCGAATTGGGAACCTCTTTTTTTGAAGTCGGTTGAAAGCGCCCGAGGCGCGTGGACAGGGCGCGCGCCTTGGTCGCTTTGTATACCAAGTCAGGATGTATCAGGTATTTTTTACATCGGTATAAACAAAAACAATGTACCTACTAATATACAATAATATATTTACTATACTGATACGACCCAGTTGGCGCAGTGGACCATCTCCGCCCTCTGCCCCGTGGGTCCTGGGTTCGATTCCCGGTAGGAGCACAAATTCCTTCCCAAGGGATATTTGTGCTTCTGGTTCTGGGTGTAATGTGTGTGTTATGTGAATGTTTCCGGCACCCAGAAGTGTGAGTGTGAATGCGTTTGTTTGTCTGTTTGATACCTACTTAGTTAAGTTAATGCCAAGAAGTAGTTAAAAATATCTTAATATGTTTTATAGTTAGTCAATGAATTTTAATCTATTCATAATTCTTATCGTCACTACATTATTAATTGTTTACGATAATTAAATTTAATTAATTTTATAGTAACAAACGGAATAAAATGTTGGTAAATAAAATTATCAGATATTTGTTTTTATAGCGTCACGCAAAAAAAACTACTATTAACAACGCGTTCACACTCACACTCACAGCCCGACACTAAGTTCAAAGACTTGTATCGTGGGTGCCGGACACATTTAATCACACACATTACACCCAGAACTAGAAGCACAAGTTTCCCTTGGAAAGGAATTTGTGCTCCTGCCGGGAATCGAACCCAGAACCCACGGCGCAGAGAGCGGAGGCATGTCTACTGCGCCGACTGGGTCGTCCCTTCATAGTTATTTTTAAACTCCAACGTGAAAATAGTTGTTATAAGTTAAAGGGGTGTATTTTTGTCTGTCTGTCGCTTTGTAGCTTCCAACCGGTGGAACCAATTTTGATTGTGGTTTTTGTTTGAAAGGTAACTTGATCGATAATTTTCTTATCTATATTATGATGAACATCGGTGCAACTGTTTTTTAGGCAGAATATATATCATAGCGTATTTTTTTAAATGCTGGACAAGCATTTTACCTCTATATCACCTGATCGAAAGTGAAGATGCGGCTGAAAATGTAATATGCTTATAGAAGACTAGCCGTACCCCGCAACTTCGCCCGCTATTATCAGGTTAAAAAGTAGCCTATGTGTTAGTCCTAGGTATAATCTATCTATATTCCAAATTTCATCTAAATCCGTTCAGCCGTTAAAGCGTGAAGAGGGAAGAAACATACTTACACACTTACACACTTACACACAAACTTTCGGATTTATAATATTAGTAGGATAACTATCCACTCTAGACTTGCAAGATACCCAGATTGTACGTTCAGGAAAGAAAGACGCAGGCAATGAGTGCAGCTCCCTCGATGTACGGATGATAAACGTAGAAGCAAAACGCTTCAAGCGAAAGAGGTATGTCCACATACACCCAGGTTAACTGGGAGAAAATGCTTTGTAGCATTAAGTTCGCCTATGTACCTACAATTATGTTTGTGCAATAAAAAAAAAACTATTTATACTATCTATACTAATATTACAAAGAGGTAAAGTTTGTTTGTTTGTTTGTATGTAAAAGGTAATCTCTGAAACTACTGATCCGATTCTGAAAATTCTTTCACTAATAGATAGCTACATTATCACAAAGTGTCATAGGCTATGCTTTGTTGGGATAAAAGTGAGTTATCAGTTACACACACATACAAACTATCTCATTTATAGTATGAATATCCGGATATATGAATATCCGTATGACCGGTTTTTTGTTTTTGGTAGAATGTGTTTGAATTTGTAGCCACAGAAAGCTCCATCTAGTGTCGAGTAGAAACAGTTTTTTACATCGGTCATGGCGTAATAGATGGCGCTGATAGTTTCTTAAGCCCGGTTTTTCAAATGCAGTTTGGGAACCGAGCATTTCTCGGACCTGGAACGTTGATAAATCGATTCCTTGGGCCGAAAAACCCCTAATCTGTAACATTCATGAAAATCGTTGGAGCTGTTTCCGAGATCCAGATTACACACATTTTTTTTTTTATTTATTTGTGACAGGCTAGTGTTTGACCACTATCTCACCTGATGGTAAGTGACGATGTGATCGAAGCTGGTAAACACACTAGACCTGGAATACGCAGGCTCTCAAGGATAACTGCCGGAACACCGTATTTGGCTTGGCGGCAGACTTTCAACTTGATGGTGGTAAGCTACTTTGGTAGCAAGCCAGGCGAGCAACTCACAAAATGCTCTACCACCTCTCAAACATATATACAAGAATTGCTCGTTTAAAGGTATTAAATAGATATCTAAGAATACTGAATGGTCCATAATTAACTGATAAATACCTTACTAATATCTATGCCGATTATAGTCGATAGCATGCCGAGGATGTTGAATTTTAATTTTATTCACAATGCTTATGCAAATGCACAAGAATACGTATCCGAATAACTATACATAAGTGTGCAGTTGGCCTAAATGTGGTAATCCTTAGTAGAAAATTAGTTTGAGACTTATAACTTGTTTTTTGTTTGTTTTAATGTTGGCTTCGCAATCTTGTGCATTTAGCCAGAGTAATCATATATTTCAAGTGTTTTTTTTTTCCTTAGTTTTGGCTTCGCAATCTTATGCATTTAGCCAGTGTCAAGTGATAATATATTTCAAGTGTATTTCATATTATAGGTCCTAGTCACAAGTCACAGTCAAAGTCAAGTAAAAGAGTCAAGGTCCAGTCGTAGTCAAGTCATGCCCTAGTAAAGTGGTAGAAACTTTACTAGAAATTCTATTGGAGTTTTGGAACGTTATTCAACTTTGTATGATTTGCCTACACTTATGCACGTTCACTAAGTATTAACGGTTAATAATCCACCATTATTACACATGAACACTCGAAGAATCACAGGTTTTGGAAAATTTTACAAAATCAACAACGCCATTTTTTCACTTTCGCGGCAAAACTCCTATTTCAAGTGTTACATATTAAAAGTCATCAAGTAAGACACAGACCCTGTACACAGTTTATACAATAAATACTTTTCTATTTAAAAAAAAAAGTCAAGGTCCAGTCATAGTCAAGTCATGCCCTAGTAAAGTGGTAGAAACTTTACTAGAACTTCTATTGCAGTTTTTGAACACGAAAATCATGTTTTTCAACTTAGTATTATTTGCCTACACTTATGCATGTTTACTAAGTATTAACGGTTAATAGTCCACCATTATTACACATTAACACTCGAAGAATTACAGGTTTTGGATAATTATATAAAATCAACACGCCATTTTTTTCATTTTCGCGGCAAAACTCCCTTAAATCTTGGTTTTGATTGAATAATAGAAGCTATTAATGATATCAGGCACGCGTTACACGTAAAGAAAAATAAGAAATAAATAAGAGTGAATTATCTTTTATCTAGGTATTTACTAGGCAAGCATGCTACTTCATCGGCCGCATCTTCACTTTCCATCAGATGAGATAGTGTACAAATGCTTGCCTAACGAGAATAAAAAAAAAACAGCCTCTTTCAAGTTTATGTTTGGCTAGTATGTACTTTAATGGCATACTGAAAACTTATTGCCTATGTTGTTACCTCCTTCATGTTTACCGAGTACTTGAACACACCCGAGTGGCGTATCCATGAGTTTTTTTTTTTTAGCTTAATTTTTTTTCGTGTTTTAATATTTATTCTGCTTGAATATAAACCATTATTGAATCCACCTAAGCACACTAAAAAAACATCGTATCGAGCTGTTTAGGAGTTCAGTCATATACGTGTACAGAATAATTATAAAATATGTAAAAATGATAATAATTGGAACGATATCGATATTATTATGAGTAATTATTTAATAATAATATTAATAATTTTAATTATTAATCATTTGAATTACTTGTATAATTTACTAATCATTAGATGATTAAAGTTTATAAGTAATTAATACCTTATGAATATGTAAATAGATTCCCTCACGTACAGACTGGAAATTCAAAAGTATTCTAGGTACCCAAGATACAGGCCATGCCTAGTTTGGGGCCCACTGAAACTATTATTGTAATGTGTATTTCTCTCTTTTGTTAAATAAACATTCATTCATTTATTGTCATGTCACTAAATATATTGTATAATTTATGTGCCCATCCCTTTTTTGGGTGATAAAAGTTGCCATTGTATTAATTTCTTATCCCATTACAAATAATATAATACACTTCAATTGTTTTAATTGAAACCTAAATCAATGTTTCAAGTCAACAATATTTATTACGCTTTACGATGCACGATTTTTTTTACGATAATTGCATGTTTTAAATTATAATTTCAAAGTATAAGGAAACATTATCAGTAAATAAAAATATGTAATCATAATTATTATACAACAATTTTCCCATTTTAAAGCCCCGAGTTTTAAAATAACGAGATAATTGAAAAAAATATTAAAATCGCGTGGCCAAAATTGCACATTAAAAAGTAAAATTAAAAAGTCAACGTACAGACACAGACAGCCAATCATTTTAGGCTCGCAGCCTCCACGCGACTTTCCACTGTCCCACTGCCCTAAATCCCCACCTGTTTGAGTGAAAGCGAAAATTAGCAAAATAATGACATAATACCACATAACCTACCTCAAGAACCGATCCGATCGATGTAATCTCCACTAAAAAGTTTAACACTCACATGCACTGAAAAAAAAAACACTGGCCACTAACTGTCACTGTCAAAAAGCGCGCGAAACTTTTTTTTCACTTTCCCGCTCTTCAGCTTCTTTCACAAGGCGCGCGGTTGCAATGGCTACGCGCGTATAGTCAATTCGGGCTGTGAAGCCCGACTGTAATGCAAGAAATGCGAATAAGCTATGTCAAAGCGTTCACTCAGTAGGGTTGTCACAGATTTTAACCAACTTGTGAAATGAGGTATGCGTTGAACCCTATAGTATAAAATTAGTTGGTAAAATTAGTTAAAAGATTTACTACTTGATATATATATGCCAGATTTACACTATTTTTATGTACATTTGTTTTTTTATGTATTTTTTTTTTGTATTAATACGATTTGTTGTCTCTGATCTGCTATGAGTTTGAAGTTTTTTATAATATAAATTTGAGTTTATTTTCCATATTGATTAATAAGAACTTAAATAATTATAGCATTCATAAGTATTAAGAGTTTTGCCGCGAAAGTTAAAAAATGGCGTTGTTGATTTTGTATAATTTTCCAAAACCTGTGATTCTTCGAGTGTTAATGAGTAATAATGGTGGATTATTAACCATCAATACTTAGTAAACGTGCATAAGTGTAGGCAAATCATACAAAGTTAAAAAACGTGATTTTTCTCTTCGCTCCAAAACTCCAATAGAAGTTCTAGTAAAATTTCTACCACTACTAGGGCTTGACTTGACTATGACTGACCTGACTTTTATACTTGACTTTGACTGTGACTTGTGACTAGGACTTTTAACACGAAATACACTTGAAATATGTTAGTTACTACTTGACACTGGCTAAATGCACAAGATTGCGAAGCCAAATTTTAAAAAAAAAGTCTCATTATTATGTTAGAAACGACGTTGTTTTGGAGTTTTGCCGCGAAAGTGAAAAAATGGCGTTTTGATTTTGTAAAATTTTCCAAAACCTGTGATTCTTTGAGTGTTCATGTGTAATAATGATGGATTATTAAACATTAATACTTAATAAACGTGCATAAGTGTAGGCAAATCATACAAAGTTAAAAAACGTGATTTTTCTCTTCGCTCCAAAACTCCAATAGAAGTTCTAGTAAAATTTCTACCACTACTAGGGCTTGACTTGACTACGACTTGACCTGACTCTTATACTTGATTTTGACTGTAACTTGTGACTAGGACTTTTAACACGAAATACACTTGAAATATGTTAGTTACTACTTGGCACTGGCTAAATGCAAAAGATTGCGAAATCAAAATTAAAAAAAAAAGTCTCATTATTATGTTAGAAATGACGTTGTTTTGGAGTTTTGCCGCGAAAGTGAAAAAATTACGTTGTTGATTTTGTATAATTTTCCAAAACCTATGATTCTTCGAGTGTTCATGTGTAATAATGATGGATTATTAACCATTAATACTTAATAAACGTGCATAAGTGTAGGCAAATCATACAAAGTTAAAAAACATGATTTTTCTCTTCGCTCCAAAACTCCAATAGAAGTTCTAGTAAAATTTCTACCACTACTAGGGCTTGACTTTACTATGACTGACCTGACTTTTATACTTGACTTTGACTGTGACTTGTGAATAGGGCTTTTAACACGAAATACACTTGAAATATGTTACTACTTGACACTGGCTAAATGCACAAGATTGCTAAGCCAAAATTTAAAAAAAAAGTCTCATTATTATGTTAGAAACGACGTTGTTCAAAATGTTTAAATTCCACAAATAAAAAAAAACACACGGTATTATCCATTTTCTAATAATAATGCTAAAAACCCATTAAAAGTGTTCGGAATTAGTGTGGGGCTGTGAGTGAAAGCGTTTAAGTTTTTACTGAATATTGGATTAATGTTTTGGAACTTATCACACACTATGAGTATGAGTATGAGTATTATTATAATAAGTCATATCAAAATAAATAACAAAATCTAAAATTAATCTTTGAATAAAATTTTGCATAATACTACATATACAATGCAAAATAGTACATTTAAAAAGGGAAAAAAAACACTCAAGGCGGGGATTGAACCCGCGGCCATATGGTCTCATGACCTATCAACACAACGTCTTGTAGTATTGTGTGTGTGATAAAAATGTTTCGAATGGTTGGCACCCACGACGCAATCCTACAAACTTATTGTGGGGCAGTAAAAAAAAAATTGTCTATAAAATATGTACTAGTTTGAATTTGGAACTAGTTTACTGTGCATTGGTTAACGTGGGTGAAACCGGGAGACAAATACAGTACGTATTATAAATAACTAGCTGTCCCGGCGACCTTCGTTCCGCCTAACAGTCAATGAATGTGCATATTTAAGAAGCCATACCCGGCATGCGTTACAATGTCACGTGACTATATTATTACAACCTTCATGTTTATGTTTGCCTAATACTTTACCAAATCCGAGTGACGTATGAGAAAATGGAAAGAATGTCGAAATGTAAAAAAAATATTTAAAGAAATCTACGTTCTTAAAAAGTATCTTATGTCCTTCTCCTGGCTCTAAACTACCTCCCTGCCAATTTTCAGCTAAATCGGTTCAGCCGTTCTTGAGTTATAAGTGGAGTAACTAACACGACTTTCTTTTATATATATAGATGTAAACGCCAGTAAAGCTTAAAAAACCGACTTCACCGCTTATATTTTGTTTTTTGTTGATTTTCTCAAAAAGCGCTTAATCAATTTCAATAAAATGTATATGGGACCACCTCTGAAATATGATCTACCAAACAAAAAAAACATCAAAATCGTCTCATTACTGGCGGAATGATCACGTATTTCACGTATCATACATTAAAAAAACAAACAGTCGAATTTAGAACCTTATCCTTTAAGTCGGTTGTTATATACAAACTAATGTTGCAATTTTGCCGTTTTTTAAGTATTAAAAACTGCAATAACAATAAATAAAGTTGCAGAGCATGACTAAATTATGCTCAAATGTTTTGCATACCTAAGTATTTGACGTGTCTAAAAATAGGAATATATATAATATGCAGAAAATAATTCACAGTACTTCTTACATAAATATTCAGTTAGTTTAGTAATTACTTCAAGAAATTGATTAAACTGCCCGGTGACTTAGTTAGGTCAGCATTCTAATCAAGGTGTCTGGTTTGATTCCCGGCGGATACACAAGTTTTCTCCTCAAGACGTTTCGTGTTTTTGGTTGTGAGTGTCTTTTTTTTTAAACATTATTGCCAGGTAATCTGTATATGCTATCTACGAGCCAATTGCCTATATTTCCTAAAACTAAACTAAAACTATATACAGCAATAAACTAAGCTACCTACAAGACATCCACTGCCAGTGGGTAGCGTTCCCGTCATGCTGGCGGCATTGCCTCTCTGAATTGCAATGCTAATACGTTGAGCCAAATAAGTGCCAGCATATTGATCACGCGTCGCCTCAACCAGGTGCTGTGATAGATTTTTGAAAATAGAATGAGCTCCCGGTCCCCACGGGCCCAGTGTCTCAACACCAAACGGCTCAAATAATGGGTGTGATTTTGTCCGTGATTTGATGTTCCCGGCACCCCCGACATAAGTCATTGAACTTAGTGTGGGGCTGTGTGTGAAAACGTTTATTTTTTCTATTAATGAAAATTTTTCGGAAGAAATAGTACGAAACGTCGCTCGTCGTTATAATATCAGAATATAATTAAAATTAAAATAATTAAAAACATATATTTATAAGTAGTTTAGTTCGCCTTCTAAGCAGGCGGGGTATCGGGTTCGATTCCCGGCTGGAACACAAGTTTTCTCCCCAAGGAAATATTTGTGTTTCTGAAATTTTGTGTGTGTGATGTGAATGTTTCCGGCACCCACGACACAAGTCATCGAACTTAATGTGGGGCTGTGAGTGTGAAAGCGTTTTAAGCGTTTAATTATACTTCAGTGTTTTACGTACCATTTATTCCTACTAAGTTTCAAGCTCATTATTATCGACAGACATTTTTGTCCCACTGAGCTTTAGCCAGCCTTAAAAATCAATCCCAACACAGGGTGTGTACGTACGTAGAAGTGTTAGAAGTGAGTTGTATTACAGGGATGTTTGTATGTTTGTTTTCTTTTTGTATTGGCTCGTGCAGCCATTACAAGAAGGGAAAACAAACATACAAAAAACTTGAGAGGTGTTTAGGACACCCGGATGGAATGAAGTTCAATTTCCGTCTAGCCCCCTTTCGCAACGCGTGATAAGGAACTTTCGTTCCAAAATTAAAATAAACGTGCAAAAACCAACATCACGCGGTGTTCCCAGGCGGTCACCCATCCAAGTACTGACCGCGCCCGACGTTGCTTAACTTCGGTGATCGGACGAGAACGTGGTATGGCTTACAACTATAGCAAAAAGTATCGTTACAACTTTTGGTCTTAATTTTTTCCGTCTAGCCCCCTTTCGCAACGCGCGATAAGGAACTTTCGTTTCAATAATAATATATTTGGCTTTGGATGATATTTATAATGTACATAGCTTACACCTGAGATTAACGCATAGAATACTTTTAACTTGATTAACGCGAGCAACGGCTAGTTTTTTTTATAAAACCACTCGTAAAATTATTTTTTCAGTAGCGTAGCAACCCTACGTCAGATTCAACGTGACGTCGCGTATTTCAATCATTTCTTGAAGACACTGTGACATTGTAATTTTCCAAGAAAAACCTGCCAAGGTTGGTAAATAGATATAGAAACTTGTATGGTGCCCTTGTGTGTAATGGAAATCGTCATGATGTACCTTCTACTACCATTTATAAAGCCAAAAGGAGTCAAAGGATAGATAGATAGATAGTTACACTATTTATTGAACACCTTAAATAACAAAGAACACAAATAGTACAATGGATAACAGTATATTTTTTGTAAAAGTGTAACAATAGGCGGTCTTATCGCTGAAAGCGATCTCTTCCAGACAACCTTGGGATGGATAGGAATAACGCAAAGTAATAGTTCTACGTCGTTGTTCTACGTTCATTCAGTGCTTACGAAACGAATATATAAATATAATATATATAAATTATAAATTGACATAAACATAGGTATATACATACTATATTATAATCCTACTAATATTATAAATCCGAAAGTTTGTGTGTAAGTATGTTTGTTCCCTCTTCAAGCTTTAACTGCACGGATTTGGATGAAATTTGGAACGTACATAGATGATACCTAGGATTAACACATAGATCCTGATTCGATCTCGTAGAGAAACCCCGAGCATAGTCCTTTCGTCTACGGATCTCCTCATTCCTGATACGATCTCGTAGAGAAACCCCGAGCATAGTCCTTTCGTCTACGGATCTCCTCATTCCTGATTCGATCTCGTAGAGAAACCCCGAGCATAGTCCTTTCGTCTACGGATCTCCTCGTTCCTGATTCGATCTCGTAGAGAAACCCCGAGCATAGTCCTTTCGTCTACGGATCTCCTCGTTCCTGATTCGATCTCGTAGAGAAACCCCGAGCAAAGTCCTTTCGTCCACGGATCTCCTCGTTCCTGATTCGATCTCGTAGAGAAACCCCGAGCAAAGTCCTTTCGTCCACGGATCTCCTCGTTCCTGATTCGATCTCGTAGAGAAACCCCGAGCATAGTCCTTTCGTCTACGGATCTCCTCATTCCTGATACGATCTCGTAGAGAAACCCCGAGCATAGTCCTTTCGTCTACGGATCTCCTCATTCCTGATTCGATCTCGTAGAGAAACCCCGAGCATAGTCCTTTCGTCTACGGATCTCCTCGTTCCTGATTCGATCTCGTAGAGAAACCCCGAGCATAGTCCTTTCGTCTACGGATCTCCTCGTTCCTGATTCGATCTCGTAGAGAAACCCCGAGCAAAGTCCTTTCGTCCACGGATCTCCTCGTTCCTGATACGATCTCGTAGAGAAACCTCGAGCATAGTCCTTTCCATAGCTCGTTGTGTGACTTTGAGCTTATTTATGAGGTCCACAGTAAGGCGTCACGTTTCAGTACCATAGATGGAAATACTATAGCAGAAGTTATGAAAAATAAATATCAAAAATAATTGATCGAGCGCAGCAAGATCTCTAGGTTGACTTTTGTTTAGCACTTTGTCCGTCCGTCCGTGTCGTCAATCTTTAATAGGCAAACATGATCCATTGTCAACCGCATCGTCACTTGACATCAGGTGAGATAGTAGTGAAATGTTTGACTTAATTATAAATAAATAGATATTTAAGATGTGTTTTTTTTTAATTATTTATATACTAGCAAACTCGGCGAACTCCGTTTCGCCACTATAAACCTCACGGAGCCCGAGACCTTTCCAACGAATGCAAAACCGTGGAAATCGGTTCGTGCGTTCTGGAGTTATAGCGTCAGGAAGGAAAACCCGACTTATTTTTTATTTATATATTAACAGTAATTTTGTAAATGTTTACATAACAATTAATTTGTGTAAAGATTTTATAAATTATGATTAATAAATTGGGAATCAATTATTTAAATTGTTGTATTTAGAGCATTGCTAATAGGTACCTAAGTTGACTACTTATTTGGCAGTCGGGTTTAAGATTTTTTACCGACTTCACAAAAGAGGAGGAAGTACTCAAGTCAACTGTATTTTTTACCGACTTCCCAAAAAAGGAGGAGGTACTCAAGTCGACTGTATTTTTTTTTTGTTTTTTTAACTTCTCTCCACGTGAGCCGATTTCAAAAAAAATTTTTTAGTTTGAATGATGTTGCTTTCTAATTGGTCCGATTTAAATTTGATCAAGATCTGATCAGTAGTTCTTGAAATATCGTCAATAATGTCTATTTTGTGACGAATTATGCGTACCTTGACGATGTTCTTGTTTACCCGACTTCAAAAGTTACCTCATAACTTCTTTCGTTGTGGGCCGATTTTGGTGCTTTTTATGTAGTACCATTGAAATTTGATCAAGATCTGATCTCTAGTCTTGGATTTATAGTCAATAATGCGTGTTTATACATTAAATCTGATCAAGGTTCCGATGATAAAGCGGTGAAGTCGGTTTTTTAAGCTTTGCTTGCGTTTAATTATTTTTATGTGTGTTACCTCATAACTTCTTCTTAACTTCCACGTGAACCGATTTCGAAATATTTTTTTTAGTTTGAAAGATGTTGCTTTCCAATTGGTTCTATTTAAATTTGATCAAGATCTGATCATTAGTTCTTGAAATATCGTCAATAATGCGTATTCTGGGGACTACATTGACGATGTTCTCGTTTCTAAACGACTTCAAAAGTTACCTCATAACTTCTTTCGTTGTGAGCCAATTTTGATGATTATTTTTTTTATTTGAAAGCTGGTGCTTTTTATGTGATCACATTAAAATTTGATAAAGATCTGATTTAAAATTTTTGAGTTATCGTCAATAACGCGTGTTTAATACATTAAATCTGATCAAGGTTCTTATGATATAGCGGTGAAGTCGGTTTTTTTAAGTGTTTAATTATTTTAACTTAAAATATTATTATAATTTACCATCTTATAAAAAGTTCAACTCTTCTTTATCTATACATCTTTTAAAATGAAGTCGCTTCCGCTGTCTGTTCGCTTAGATCTTTTAAACTATTCAACGGATTTTAATGCAGTTTTCAGCAATAGATAGAGTGATTCAAGAGGAAAGTTTCTATGTATAAAACATACTTATTATAGTACAGAAAAACCGAAAAATTCAAAGATTTGTATTACCCGGGCCGGTATTGTATTACCTGGGCGGGTCAGCTAGTCCTACTAATATATAAACGCGGAAGTTTGTAAGAATTTATGGATGTATGTTTGTTACTCTTTCACGCAAAAACTACAGAAAGGATTTTGATGAAACTTTACAATATTATAGCTTACACATCAGAATAACACATAGGCTATAATTTATACTTAAATAGTTCTACAAAAAAGCCCGTGACAGCATATATCTTTTATGTGTAAGCCATTATCGCCAAAATAGAAAACCATAAATACAATAATTTTATGATTTTTAATTTGTTGGATTTGTCTCCTTCCCACATAGTAGAATAATATTAAAAACATTGAAAAATTTACGAAAAAATAAAACACTTTCTATAATCATTATTACAATTTTCCATCGCGGGTGAAACCGCGGGGCGAAGCTAGTCTACTATAAGTATTTTTGGGGGCTGAGTCACCCACGTCCGTAGGAGTGCTAATCAGGTGACATTTGAGAGGTGGTAGAGCATTTTGTGGGTTGCTCGCCTGGCAAAAAAAAAAAAAAAAAAAAAATGTAGAAATTGATAGTCTGTGTAAATATTAATCATAATTTATAGCTGTATAATAGTTATTTATTGGTAGTAAGGATATTACGCTATTGAAGACGTCAAACTCACTTAAGCAATAACTAATTAATAACAAATAATACTTCCTATAATATACTAGGTAATGTTTAATTAATACAGTGACATGTGCCGCATTGCCGCACGGGTTTTTTTAACCGACTTAAAAAAGGAGGTTCTCATTTCGACTGTATGTTTTTTTGTATGTATGATACGGGATATCTCCGCCAATTATAAATCGATTTTTATGATTTTTTTTGTTAGGTAGAGTATACTTCAGACGTAGTCCCATATAAATTTTATCGAAATCGGTCAAGCCAAAACCGAAATATAAGCGATGAAATCGGTGTATTTTTTTTGCTTAGGTTTAAGCAATCACCAGATATAATGAAATATAACGCCCAAAAAATCGTAAGTACTTACCAGAATTTAATCCCCATTTTAATGTGAAATTATCACCAATAAACGTAAAGTCTGCTAACCTAAAAAAGGCAAGTATCTTCAGAATAATCGCTGAGCTACCCAAAAAGGCCACGCATGCGCCAAATATGTACTCGCATTTTATTTAAAAATTTCATCCAAATATGTTACTATAAATAATTTTTTTCGTATTATAAATATTTTTGCATTAATTATTAAAAAAAAATAACCTTAACCTACTGTTATCCGATTCAGTTGTCACAGGAAATTTTATTTTATTTTTGGTGGCCATCTAAATTATACCCCAAGTTAAAATTTGGTGCACGCGTGGCCTTTTTGGGTTATGAAAAGTTTTTGTAGTGCAGGCATGACTTAAATAGCCCGAAAGATTTTGGCACAGGTTTCATTTACTTGTACATATTATATATTTTTTGGATGAGGCTGTTTAGGGCAACGATTGTTTTTATGGTGGTCATTAAATTTCATCCCTTATTTTTTTCCTTTTAGCTTAGTTAGGCGTGAGTTTACTCAATAGTTAAGTCGTTCTACCGTCAGAGGAACAATTAAATGTAAAACCTCATAGACTCAGGATTCCTCGATACAGGCTTTGCCTAGTGAGGAAACTGATGAATATGGACCTTTAGGACAATAAGTTTGCCTGCAATGTATTATGATGTACTTTATTGCTAATACAAATATAATAATATCGTGCTTTAGACATATAGCCGCTAACTAATGCAATGTAATAATACTTTTGCAGTAATAAAAACCATTTCATTTCAGTTCGCCTTCTAAGCGGCCGGTATCGGGTTCTAATCCCGGTGGAAACACAAGTAAACTATTTCTGGTTCTGGTTTGACTGTACTGTTGAGAATGTTTCCGCCACCCATGACTCAAGTCTTCGAACATAATGTGGGCTTTGAGTATGAAAGCGTTTTATTTCATTCGTTTTCTATTTTTTATAAGGAAAACCAACAGCCGAAGCCAGTTACTGGTCCTCTACTAGAGCTATTGGAACTTAGAAGCGAAAACGAAAATCACACTCCAATTTTGTATGATGGTTCTTTATTCATGCACGTACAAACTATTGACGGTTAGTAATCCACCATTATTACACACTAGCTGACCCGCCCGGCGTTGCCCGGGTAAACAAAAGCTTACATATAAACGCTTTCTCACTCACAGCCCCACTGTAAAAGTACTATAAGTTGTGTCGTGGGGCCGTAAACAATTAACACCACACACACAACATTCACGTCATACCCAGAACCAGAAACATAAACTGCCCGTGGGGAAAAAACTTTTGTTATTGTGTTCCCACCGAGATTCGAACCCGCTGCTTTAAAGACGAACGCGCACTCATCTACGCCAGTGGGTAGTTCAAAGTTCAAAGATTCCCCACCCTGCGTCGCCCGGTTAAAAAATCTACACATAAACACTTCCACATTCACAGCCACACACTAAGTTCAGTGACTTGTAGCGTGGGGCCGTAAACATCCAAGATTCACAACATATTAAAAACCAGGAACACAAATTTCCCGTAGGGAGAAAACTTCTGTTTCCACCGCGAATCGATCCCGCTGCTTTGAAGGCAAACGCGCACCCATTTACGCGAGTAGATAGTTCAAAAGATGACCCGCCCGGCGTCGCCCGGTTAAAAAATAATAATACAAATAAACACACTTCCACATTCACAGCCCAACACTAAGTTCAATGACTTGTATCGGGGGGCCGTAAACATCCAAGATTCACAAAGTATTCACAACATACTCAAAACCAGGAACACAAATTTATCGTGGAGATAAATTTTCTAGGTAAATTACCACCGGTAATCGAACCCGCTGCTTTGAAGGCGAACGCGCACCCATCTACGCCAGCGAGCAATTCAAAGTTCAGGAACGACCCGCCCGGCGGGGCGTCGGCCGGGTAGTAAATATTAAAAAACATACCCATAAACGCTTTCACATTCACAACCCCACAATAAGTTCAATGACTTGTATCAAAGGGCTGTAAACATCCAAGATTCACACAACATTCACAACATACTCAAAACCAGAAACACAAATTCCCGTGGGAAAACACCTGTGTTCCCACCGGGCATCAAACCCGGTGCTTTAAAGGCAAACGCCCACCTAACTACGCTAGCGGGCAGTTCAAACTTCAATGATAAGACTAAACAAAAAAAAACAGTCGAATTTATATCCCCCTTCTTATGTTAGTCGGTTCAAAACATAGACGTATCCACCGTTTTCACCCTCAAATAAACTTAACGATTTCTCCTAGACTATGGGTTCAAATTATGTGCAGTAAAAAGCAAATTGCATCTACCTGAACTAAGTAAGCCGATGAAATAGGTTTTTTTGATAAGAATTAATATTAAATACTTAAAAAAAGCCAACGAAATAGAAGCCGCTATTTTTTAGTGCAGGAATTCCTAGTACGTTTCTGTACATTTCTGACCCGTCCCGTTCACGGGCGGGCTCCCGTGAAATTAATTTCACGATTTCTCATAGACTATTTATCCAAATCATATGCAGTAAAAAGCAAAATGTATCTCCATGAACTACGTAAGACGATGAAATAGTTTATTTTGATAAGGATTAATACTGAATGTCTCAAAAAGCCAACTAAACAGAGGCCGCTTTTTTTTTCAGATTTTTAACAAAGAAAAGTATATTTTCTGAGCTATACATACATGTTAGATATATGCAGTCGCGGACTTTTTTGTAAAACTCATGAAGGCCAACATTTTTGCCATACATTGTATTCAACTATGTCTTACCGTTTAGTCAGCGTACGCCGATAAAGCGGAGAGTTAGCAAATTTTTCTCCGACTTGTCTTACGAATATTATTATTTCGAACTGATAACTAACTTCTATCCCGACAAAACATAGCCTATGACACTCAGTGATAGTGTAGCTATCTATTGGTGAAAGAATTTTCAGAATCGGATCAGTAGTTTCAGAGATTACCTTTTACATACAAACAAACAAACAAACAAACAAACAAACAAACAAACAAACAAACAAACAAACTTTACCTCTTTATAATATTAGTATAGATTAGCACTCAAAGAATTGGAAAATAATATAAAATCAACAAAATGTTTTCACTTTCGCGCCAAAACTCCGCCGCCATGTTTATTACATTCACAAAACTCGTAGCGACCGTGGCGTCTCCAAAGTCGTATTCATCAATACTACCGTCTGAGATAACTAGATGGCGCCACAAGTAAAATTACATCGCGCAAGCGTTTCGTTCACAGAAACCGAGGGATAACCGCGACTCGAATATTCTCGTTATCCGAAGAAATCCGAAAAGGTACACTTTTTACTAGAGTAAACTGCAGATCTGCCTGATCTGTGGAACTCTGTTAAAATTATAAAATATTAAATTAAATTAATTAATCCGAGCTCTGTGTACCGTATGAATTGACTATTCATGGGATACACCGAATATGAATAATGAGTATAATATATATCCTAATAAAAAATAAAAATATGCACAAGTCTATATTCCATCTTGGTATGTACATAGTACACGTTTGGACGTGTCATTAAAAAAAAATTCGCATTCGGATTTCGGGTATTTTGAGTCCATATCATGGTACTACCATGATATGGACTCAAAATAAATTACCCGAATGCTATTTTTTTTTATGACTCGTAAGCATTTGGCCACTATCTCACCTGATGGAAAGTAACGATGCGGCCGAAGATGAAGCATACTTACCTATAAGATACCTATTCACTCTAGATTGAAGATTCCCAGATTATACTGTTCGGGGAACAAGGACGCGGGCAGTGAGTTCCACTCCTTCGCTGTACGGATAATAAATGTAGAAGCAAAACGCTTCGAGCGGATATGAGGTATGTCAACCATATATAGATGACGTTGGTTTGTTTTTCTTGTGGTCCGATTATAGAAAGGGCAAGGGGGAATCAATTGGTTTAATTCGAGTGCACACTCTCCGAAATGTAAGTGATAGAACACCGGCAGGCTAGCTACCTTACGTCGATGACTGAGGCTCTGGAACTTGGACTCAACTAGCTTGTCATCACCAATGAGTCGCTTTGCTCGCCTATCAATAGAGTCAAGAGCATCAAGCTGATACTTGGCTGATCCATCCGAAAGGCGGCAGTACTCCATACAAGATCGGACTTGGGCTTGGTATAAATTAAGAAGCTGTCCAGGTGTGAAGCACTGCCTGACCTTTGCTAGAATGCCAAGTTTCTTAGCAGCTAGTTTTGCTCTAGATTCAACGTTTGAAGTTAAGGTTAGACGTCAGAGTGACGCCAAGCAGCTCGAGATGGTTTGTAATAGGTAGCTGAACATTTCGAAACGACGGAGCTAGATAGAAAGGCCGGCGCTTAGCGGTAAATAGACACTGAGTTTTGGATGCATTGAACTTGACCAAATTGGCGTCACCCCAGTCGGATACACCTTTAAGACTCATACTCGAACGTTTAATGTGAACCTATTTTTATGTAATCTCCTTTTGGCTATCAATTTCCTTTGCTTTGATACCCTACTCAATAGTTTTCGTTATTTTTCAACCGACTTTAAAGGTTTGAGGTTCTCAATCTTTTTTTTGTATGTACTCACTAGATTGTAAACTTTATGTATTCTCATAAAGGGAGAATCCATTAGATGGCGAAATCACAAAAAAAACACCTTTTTTGCAAAGTCGGTAAATAATCATCAAAATCGATTCATAATTGGCGGAGATATCGTGTAACATACAAACAAAAAAAAACATACAATCGATTTGAGAACCTCCTTTTTTAAAGTCCGTTGAAAAACTACTACTAAATTCACATTTTTTGCAGTCGAGTTTTATTTTTACCGACATCCCAAAAAAGGAGGAGGTACTCAAGTCGACTTTTTTAATGTGTGTTACCTCATAACTTCTCTCCACGTGAGCCGATTTGAAATTTGATCAAGATCTGATCAGTAGTTCTTGAAATATCGTCAATAATGCCTATTTTGTGACGAAAAATGCGTACTTTGACGATGTTCTCATTTACCCGACTTCAAAAGTTACCTCATAACTTCTTTCGTTGTGAGCCGATTTTGATGATTCTTTTTTTATTTGAAAGCTGGTGCTTTTTACGTAGTCCCATTGAAATTTGATCAAGGTCTGATTTTTAGTTTTTGAGTAATAGTCAATAATGCGTGTTTATACATTAAATCTGATCAAGGTTCCGAAGATAAAGCGGTGAAGTCGGTTTTTTTAAGCTTTGCTTGCGTTTAATTATTTAGTATATGAACTTTTTGTATAAATATCTAATAAGTTCCACTTAAACGACTTACCGAGTTGTTACCATAGCGTAAATAAGTGTTTGTGTCTGCCATGCTATCAAATTATACTATTATCTTGATTATACCGTAACGTTTTGCTTATCCATCGACCTACAAACAAATGGACCTCGGATCTAACACAAACTTCATGAAATAGTGTACGTTTTCTATCGACTTCACAAAAAAGGAGGAGGTACTCAATTCAACTGTATTATTATTATCATTTTTATGTATGTTACCTCATAACTTCGTTCCACGTGAACCGAATTTGAATATTGCGTATTCCCGTCTAGTGTGTTTACCAGCTTCGATCACATCGTCACTTACCATCAGGTGAGATAGTGGTCAAACACTAGCCTGTCAAAATAAAAAAAAAATGTTTGTTTCCTAGATGTTGCTTTCCATTTGGTCCCATTTAAATTTGATCAAGATCTGATCAGTAGTTCTTGAAATATCTTCAATAATGCGTCTGATCAAAGTTCCGAAGATATAGCGGTGAAGTCAGCTTTTTAAAGCTTTGCTTGCGTTTAATTATACTTATCCTATACAGACGTGGATATATACATTATACATGTATACATATAACATGGATGAACCCTGGTGATCTAATTAGGGGTTCTTGCCGCAAAAGCGAAAATATGGCTTTTTTGATTTTGTATAATTTTCCAAAACCTGTGATTTTTCGAGCTCGAAAGCCCTCTGACAGAGGATTGAATGATGGACGGACGGACGTGCAAACAAAGTACTGAACTACCCAAATTAACTTGGAGAACGCGCTTCGCTCAGTCCGCTCCGCAATTCACTGGTAGATAAGTAAAATTCCTTTTTTTAATAACGTCATAAGGAAATAAACTTTTATGCTTTTAATATGCATATTAATAATAATAATATAGTAACAACGCTTCACCCATAATTCGATATTTAAGTCAAAGTAAAGTATCGAAAAGTGTCATAAAAATACCTTGAATGAGAATGAATTAACAAAAAATCAAAAAAATTACTTTCGCGTCCGTGTATATACACAGTGAAGACAGTATGTGCACCTTCATGATTACTACTTGTATTGTTATAACGACGATCGTCACGTCACTCCAGCTTTTGTTTAACCTTTAATATACCTTTGTTATAACACTTTGTTATACCTTAAGATACTTTGCACTTGTAAATAGATGAATAAATAAATGCATTCACACCCACAGCCCCATACTAAGTTCGAAGACTTGTTTCATGGGTGCCGTAAACATGATAATATATTTGTATAACGTTTTATTGTAATATTGGCCGGTTGTATCAATATTCATTTAACTTGTTTTAGTGCCATCTATTTGTGAAGATTGAAACTAATCATAAGTCATCTTAGTTAAACTAATTGCCGCTAGAGGTCACTTATAATCGAGCGCTCAATTTCTAGATCGCGGTGACGAGATTTGCAAGCGATAGTAGGTAATGGTTTTGGAATAAATAAAATGTGTCTTTGAAAACAAAACCGGAGTTGTGATTTAATTATCGTAGCAAGGCTACGTAGACCCTCACCAAGGACGTGTGTGCAGAGGTTGTACATGGTCCTTCGGAGCCGGGTAATCGGCAGGAAAGAAGAAGCATCGATTAGATCAGTTGGGGATACTGGTCTAGTCAGGATATTACAGCGGCCAAGTCTGCAGCTGTTATCCACCATTTTT
Organism: Lomographa bimaculata; assembly: GCA_948107665.1. Classification (NCBI taxonomy): domain Eukaryota; kingdom Metazoa; phylum Arthropoda; class Insecta; order Lepidoptera; family Geometridae; genus Lomographa; species Lomographa bimaculata. The sequence goes on from OX403614.1 coordinate 6,971,757, forward strand.
CTCCACCATCCTGGGACGAGGAGGCTACTGGTGATGGTAGCCTTGCATCAGATCCTGGGTACGGAGTAGCTGTGCGACGCGACAGGGAGTTGCGGAGTGCACGGCTAAGGAAGGCGTTACACGGTGGCAGTAGCACCTGTCAGATCCTGGGTATGGAGTAGCTGTGCGACGCGACAGGGAGTTGCGGAGTGCACGGCTAAGGAAGGCGTTACGCGGTGGCAGTAGCACCTGTCAGATCCTGGGTACGGAGTAGCTGTGCGACGCGACAGGGAGTTGCGGAGTGCACGGCTAAGGAAGGCGTTACACGGTGGCAGTAGCATCTGTCAGGTGGGATACTTGGAGCATTTGGTTTGGATCCACCGAGTGTTACCGGAGAAATTGTTAGTACATTACATATACATACGAAAGTGAGCTCTATTGTCAAGAACAGAAAAACTTCGTAAAACTGTGTTAATTTTCAAGATTCAACCATTGGTGGACCTTATTATCAAGATCAATTTAACTTTAGTAATTGATTTGTGTGTGCATGGTAGTAGCACTTAGAATAGTTTGCCCAAAAACGGAGGTACGGGTAACCTATGCCCGATTTTGTAATTTTTGAGTTAAATTATTGAGTAAATTTTTGAGTTATAGATACAATGGACTCCTTAATAGTCTCTCAAGAGGAATTGTATGGTCGCATCTTGAAACATAAGTCCAACTATAGAAAGAGCCCAAAAGACCGTATAACAAAAGAATATCTCGATGCTAGGTTGGAGGTTTTAGAACAAGTTTGGGTCGAATTTCGGACTGGGCATAGAGAACTGATGCGATTAATTTCTTCTACAAAAGATATAGAGCAAACTAACTATGTAAAAAATGATATGTACGACTTGGGGGAGGAAACGTATATCGGATACAAGTGTGAGTTGCAAACTACACTAGCAGCTGTAACTAAATCAGTTCAGTCGCTAAATACGGTAGATCATACCAATATAAGGGCTAGTAATGTTAGGCTACCCAAGGTAAACATACCTAAGTTCTCGGGGAAATACTCCGAATGGAACACTTTCCGGGATCTTTTCCATTCTTTAGTGCATAATAATGCGCACCTAGATGGGGTTCAGAAGTTGCTTTATTTAAAGGGTTATTTAACTGGAGAAGCAGAGCAGCTTCTGAGCCACATACCAATAACTGAAGCCAACTATACTAGGTGTTGGGAATTACTGGAAAAGCGTTATAATAATAAACCTCACATTTGTCACCAAATATTAAATCGATTATTAAACCAAGGTAATTTGAAATTTGAATCGGCCAAGGGGCTGAAGGATATCGTTGACACAACAAATGATTGTTTGGCAACCCTTTGTAATTTGAAAATTAATGTGAGAAGCTGGGACATTTTAGTCATCCATATCATGACGTTGAAATTGGATCCCGAAACTCGACGTCAATGGGAGTTTACAGTGAGTAATAATAACTTGTCAGACGAACTGCCCTCATATAAACAGTTTGAAGAGTTTTTAACTAAAAGGTATCGTGCTATCGAGTTTCTTGATACCAAATCGACGTCAGGGTATAAGAGTCAAAGCAGCAACTGTAATAAACTAAAATCTCACTATGTGTCAAATTCGTCAAATACTACAATTCCGTGTCCTTATTGTAAGGAAGGTCACAAGTTATACCAATGCAAAGATTTTCAAGGCATAATGGCTGATGATCGACGCAAGTTTGTCCTTGATAATAATATATGTCTCTCCTGCTTGGGCAGCAATCACATGGCTAAAAATTGTCAAACTAATTTTAAGTGTCGTATTTGCAGGAATAAACACCACACTCTATTACACCCGTCAGGTGGGGGAAAATTAACAAGTAGTGTCAACCGTACTGTTACTACTGCGGTTTTGAGTGCGGATAATGATGCGGAGCTAGATTCATCTGCAAATGATGAAAGGTTGGAATCAGTACCGGTTGTTTCATGTTTTACGCGTAAACTGAACCCTACGTTATTAGCAACGGCATTGGTGAATACTGTTTCAAAAGAAGGTCAGTGCTATACAATCCGTGCACTTTTGGACCAAGGTTCTTAGTCATCGTTTATTACTGAGGCCACGGTTCAACAATTGGGATTGAAAAGGGCTCCTGTGAAAACTCAAATAACAGGAGTAGGTGGAGACAAAGCTTTGATCTCCAAGGCTATCGTGGATCTTGAGATATCGTCTCGAGTCGATCCAAAGGTTAAAATAAATGTAAAAGCACATGTCCTTAAGTCCATTACCACACTTTTACCGATCAAGAAGATAAAAACGGTGGCGTGGAAGGAACTGGATGGAATTGTTTTAGCAGATCCAGGCTATCATTCACCGAATCGTGTAAACATGCTATTGGGTGCGGAAGTATATGGACAAATTCTTCAAAATGGAGTTAGAAGAGGACCACCTGGATCACCGGTTGCGCAGTGTACTTCATTAGGATGGATATTGTCAGGTGCTGTCAACGGAGTGGAGGAAACACCTGAAATTAAGGTTATGCACGTAGTCGAAGACAATAATTTACTCAAAAGATTTTGGGAATTGGAAGACGATTTGCCTTTGCCGAAAATGAAACTGCAAACCGATGATGAAAAACGCTGTGAAGAAATATTTGCCAATACTACAACACGTGATGAAGATGGTAGATACGTGGTGCGGCTTCCGCTAAGAGATTCAAATCTTGAAGTAACAAACTCTTTACCAATAGCTGAAAAAAGACTGTTCTCGTTGGAAAAAAGATTAAAAAATAGTGACCTGAAACAGAAATACACTGAAGTGATTAATGAATATCTGCTATTAAATCATATGGAACTTGTACCAGAAAAGGAAATAAATCAACCAAACGCAGTTTACTTACCGCATCACGCGGTAGTGCGTGAAGATAAAGAAACTTCAAAGGTTAGGACAGTCTTTGATGCATCATGCAAAGGGACTAACAATAAATCACTAAATGACCACTTGTTAGTCGGCCCAAGACTACAACCAGACTTGAAACATTTAGTCGTGAATTGGAGAATATCACCCATTTGTTTGACAGCGGATATTGTGAAAATGTATCGGCAGGTGAAGGTTAATGAAGTGGACATAGATTATCAAAGAATACTGTGGCGAAATGACTCAAATGAAAAAATAAAGCATTATAGAATGCTACGAGTGACATTTGGAGTGGCGTCTGCACCCTATCTTGCAGTAAAGGTATTGCAACAATTAAGCTGCGATTATGGTGATAAATATCCTGAAGCAGCAAAAGCAGTGCTACACAGATTTTATATGGATGATCTGCTGGCTGGATGTGACAGCGTAGAAGAAGGAATACATTTATACAAGGATATTAATGAACTGCTGGAAAAGGGAGGATTTAGTCTACAGAAGTGGACAAGCAATAACAAAGAGCTACTTCAAGAAATGAAGCAAATAGAAAAAGAAAAACAAGGAGAAGAAAAATTAAAAGAAGAATTGAAGATAAAAACAGATGACGTAGTGAAGGTTGTTGGTCTTACCTGGGATCGTAGCGCTGACTCCTTCCGCTACAAAGTAGATGTACCTGCAACGCTGGAACCTGCAACAAAAAGGACAATAATTTCTAACATAAGTCGATTTTACGACCCACTCGGATGGGCAGGGCCAGCTATAATTGTAGCCAAAATACTAATACAAAAATTATGGTTGACAGGGCTAGAGTGGGACGCAATTGTTCCACCGCACATTATAAATGAGTGGAAAAACTATAACGAGGAATTAAAAATGCTTACCGACGTGTCTATACCTCGATGGATAGGTGTCCGAAGGGGAGAAATAATAGAGTTGCATGGGTTTTCGGATGCCTCACAAGATGCTTATGCTGCAGTAGTATATACTCGCGTTGTTGATACTCAAGAGAAAATTCATGTCTCATTAATATCTGCGAAAACGAAAGTATCTCCTATTAAACAAGTGTCAATTCCTAGACTTGAATTGTGCGGTGCGGTTTTACTGACAAGACTGATGATGGAAGTAGCCTCCGTTATGAATATTGAAAAAACTCACATGCATGCATGGACGGACTCCATGGTGGTACTGTCATGGTTAAATAGCCACCCGAGCCGATGGAAGGTATTTGTAGCGAACCGCGTCTCTGAAATTATCATAAATTTAGATGCTCACCATTGGTCCCACGTTTCGTCGAAATGTAATCCAGCTGACGCGGCTTCTAGAGGACAATCACCGTCTGATCTATTAAAAAATACGTTGTGGTTTAGAGGTCCCGACTTCTTGTACCAAAATGAAATTGAGTATAAGAAGCCAAAAAATATTTGTCAGAGTATGAAGGAAGAGAAAACCAGAACTCACTGTGCTATTATTGCTAACAACATGTTAGAAAGATTTTCTTCACTCACAAAAATGGTTCGAGTCATTGCGTATTGTCAACGCTTTGTCCAAAACGTAAAAAGGCAAAATCGAAACGTCGGGTTTTTGTCCGCCCAAGAATTAAGAATGGCCTTAAATTGTTGCATACGACAATGTCAATCTGAGAAGTTTAGTGAAGAAATCGCAAATGTAAAGGAAAATAAAATCTTGCCAAAACGCAACAGCCTTCGAGCGCTGAGTCCTTTCCTGGATGATGAGGACATATTGAGAGTTGGTGGCAGATTGGAACACTCGCCGTTGAAGTCGAGTAGAAAGCATCCCATATTAATTCCCAAAGAATCATATCTAGCCAAACTTTTAGTCATGGATGCGCACAAACAAACCTTGCATGGCGGGCCTCAACTGATGTTGGTTTACTTGCAAGCCAAATTTTGGATTCTGGGAGTTAAAACCCTTGTCAAGTCATGCTTCAGAAGCTGTGTCACGTGTGTAAAAAACACGAGGATCACACAAACGCAATTGATGGGTCAATTGCCATCATCAAGATCAACGCCAGCTCGTCCTTTTAAGTCTAGTGGAGTTGATTACGCTGGCCCCATCCAGATACGGGCATCCAAGGGTCGTGGTCACAAGGCGTATAAGGGCTACATCTGCTTGTTTATTTGCATGGTTAGTCGCGCGGTGCACTTGGAGGTCGTGACAAATTTAACCTCTGAAGCATTTCTCCAAGCTTTTAAAAGGTTTGTGGCCCGGAGAGGATACTGCAGCGAGTTATGGAGCGACAACGCTACTTGTTTTACTGGAGCAGCAAGCGAGCTCAATAGATTATTTTGCAATGAACAGGGCTCTATGGTACAGGACATAGCAGAAAATTTAGCTACTAATGGATGTACCTGGCATTTCATCCCATCGCATGCACCCAATTTTGGTGGTTTATGGGAGGCGGGAGTAAAATCCGTTAAATACCATCTAAAACGAACTATAGGCTTATCCACATTAACTTACGAAGAAATGTCTACAGTTTTGGCACAAATAGAAGCATGTTTAAACTCTAGACCACTTTCTGTGCTGACTGGGAATGATAACGAAGATTTCACTATATTAACACCAGGTCATTTCCTTGTCGGTGAAGCACTTGTGACTCCACCAGATTATAACTTCGAATCTTCCAACATTGGTTCACTTCGGCGGTGGCAGTATACTCAGAGATTGACTCAAGACTTTTGGCGTCAGTGGTCACGGCAATATCTTACAAAATTTTATAAAAGATACCGCTGGCAATCTCAGATGCCACAGCCTCAAATCGGAGATATTCTAACAGTACGAGAAGACAATTTGCCAATCAGTAGGTGGTTATATGGTAAGGTGATTGCTACTCATCCCGGTGCAGATAATTTAGTCAGAGTTGTAACTTTGAAAGTAAAAAATGGTACAATCAAAAGGCCAGTCAATAAACTGTGTCTTCTTCCTGTAACCAATTGAATGACGTAACTAATAGATAATACCTTTATAAGTTATTTTGTTGAATGTCACAAATGCTTTATATTATGATATGAGTTTGTTTTGTTTTGTTAAACTGACAATTGTCCGTTTTTTTATATATAAGATATTATTGTTAAATTTAATATGTGTATTGTTAGTAATTTAGGATTTAAACTGTTGTTTTAGAACAAGGCTTAGCTTGTCCTAGGTGGGCGATATGTATAACGTTTTATTGTAATATTGGCCGGTTGTATCAATATTCATTTAACTTGTTTTAGTGCCATCTATTTGTGAAGATTGAAACTAATCATAAGTCATCTTAGTTAAACTAATTGCCGCTAGAGGTCACTTATAATCGAGCGCTCAATTTCTAGATCGCGGTGACGAGATTTGCAAGCGATAGTAGGTAATGGTTTTGGAATAAATAAAATGTGTCTTTGAAAACAAAACCGGAGTTGTGATTTAATTATCGTAGCAAGGCTACGTAGACCCTCACCAAGGACGTGCGTGCAGAGGTTGTACAATATTCACATAACTAGCACAAACTTCGTTAGGGGAGAAAATTTGTGTTCTTGTCGGGAATCGAACCCATACTCGCTGCTTAGAAGACAAATGCCTACGGGCAGTTATTTACGTGAACCCATTTTGTGATTTCTTTTCATCGATGTTATTCTTGTCTATTGCGTTCGGTTCCTTGCCCATACTGCATTGCAACTGTAATGTGATAATGCAATGATGACTACGTGGAAATCGACATCATCTGATAGTTAACACAAGGTTAGCAGCTCATCTTTAAAATAGTGTTTATTACTTATATAAAATAGTGTTTATTGAAAGGGCACAGACAACACTTACATAAATATTGAATTCTTGTTTAATACATTATATTAAATTTTGGCTCCGCAATCTTTGTGCATTATCCCAGTGTAAAGTTGTAAAATGTTTCAAGTGTAGGTATTTGAGTTTTGCCGCGAAAGTGAAATTTATTATCACTTGACACTGGCAAAACGCACAAGATCGCGAAGTCAAAATTAAAAAAAAAAACATGTTTTTAATTTTGGCTACTCAATCTTTGTGCATTATGCCAGTGTCAAGTTGTAAGATGTTTCAAGTGTAGGTATTATAATTTCGTAAAAGAAGTCAAGTCAAAATCACAGTCAAGTGAAGCAGTCAAAGTTATGTCATGCCTTAGTAAAGTGGAAGCTTTAATAGAACTTCCATATATAGATTATAGAGTTTTGGAGCGAAAGCGAAAATCACATTTTTAGCTATGAATTTTTGCCATGAATTTTTGCCTACACTCATGCACGTTCACAGATTATTAACAGAGGTAATCCACTTGGGGTCTTCAAGATTACGGACATGCTAAAATAAATTTGATATCGACTTAATAATAATCGTCAATATACCATAACTTTTACCTTGACATCGATACCTTACAATTTTTGAGGTTAGGGTTTGGTTTAAATGTTTTAAAATTATATTTTTCTGGAAATATGAGTCTCCAATCACTAAGCACTAAAAAGGTTAAAATTGGCCGTATTATAAATCAATTTAATAAAGTATTCTAATGTTGACACTTGTCAGTGGATATACCCTTTATCGCTGGACTGAGTGATACTTGCAATAGCAGTTAAGGGGGTGACGACCGTAATCGTTTTACTCGGCATTAACAATAAAACTAGACAAATAAAAATATTAATCAGAGATTGTGTGATATGATAAATGATGCCTTTTTCTTAGAACATTCATATTTTATCAAAAATATTAAGCAAAAAAAACAAATCTCATGTATATAACATGAAATTTTTACCGATGACATTTCTCCACAAAGAAGAGAAGAGATCTCATTTCTCTTCTCTTCTTTGTGGACCGATCCTCAAAATTATTTTTTTTGTTTGGTAGATTATACTTCAGAGGTGGTTCCATAAAAATGTTATCGAAATCGATAAAGCCAAAACCAAAATATAAGCGGTGAAGTCGGTTTTTTCAAGCTTTGCTTATACGTTTAAATTATTGTAACTATTTTGTTCCGGCATTATATATCAGAACACTGAAAGTTATTTCATATACGTATATTTACTAGATGACTTTTCTACCGACTTCAAAAAAAAGGACGACGTTCGACTGTATATTTTTTATGTGTGTTACCTTATTTCTTCTATCGTTGTAAGCGAATTTTGATGATTATTTTTTTATTTGAAAGCTGGTGCTTTCCATGTGGTCCCATTTAAACTTGATCAAGATCTGTAAAGTAGTTTTTGAATTATCCTCAATATTGCGTATTCTGTGGACTACATTAACGATGTTATCGTTTTTAACCGACTTCGAAAAAGTTACCTCATAACTTCTTGCGTTGTCAGCCGATTTTGATGATTATTTTTTATTTAAAAGCCGGTGCTTTCCATGTGGTCCCTTTTAAATTTAAGATCTAATCACTAGTTTTTGAGTTATCGTCAATAATGTGTGTTTAATACATCTAATCTGATCAAAGTTCCGAAAATAAAGCGGTGTAGTCGGTTTTTTTAAGCTTTTCTTGCGTTTAATTATTTTTGAGGCGTATTTTCACGCAATTGAATTTTTTTTCCTGTATTTACCAATAAAAATAATCACAGTAGATACAAACAAACGGTAACAACAATTATAAAAACCACTAAAAGGATAATGCTATCATTTTCAGTCTACATCGAAGTGAAAACTAGGTAAGTGCATTTATTAATCATGAAGTATGTCTAGATTAGATAAAAAATAATACATTAATTTTGGTTTCATGTTTTTTGGCGTAATTATGTGTAGTAAATCAGTAGATAATTTATTAATTAACCGAGGAACTAAGTAGCTAGCAGTCCTTTCCCGTACACATTGCTGGCGCGTTGAGTGCACAACAAATAAAACATTACATAAAAATCGAAGATTGGCACGCGTGACCTTGCGTTATGTGCAAATAAGTATGGGATATACTCGTAATTGGCTATGTTTAAAAAAGGCCGCATTGACGTTCATTAACGACAATATAAGAACTTTATGTTAGGTTTTACAAATATTTATACTGCGCTTTATATAAATCTTTAATACAAACCCTCGTATTCTGTTACAGTATTACGGTCAACGATAATAAACATAAACATAAACGCTTTCACACTCACAGCCCCACACTAAGTTCGATGACTTGTGTCGTGGGTGCCGGAAACATTCACATCACACACACAATCACAACCAGAACCAGAAACACAAATTTTCCATGGGGAGAAAACTTGTGTTCCCGCCGGGAATCGAACCCGATACCCCTGCTTAGAAGGCGAACGCCACCCAACTAAGCCAACGGGCAGTTCGACATAAATACAAACACATAAATACACAGAAGAATGGTAAATGGGTTTAAAATGACAGAGCAATCAAATAAGGCGGCTCCCAACGGGAAACGGAAGAACGATAGAATATGTAACGAAAAGTTTTGCCGCGAAAGTGAAAAAATTAAGTTGTTGATTTTGTATTATTCTCCAAAACTTGTGATTCTTCGAATGTTAATGTGTAATAATAGTGTATTAGTAACTAGGACTACTTAGTGAACTTTCAAGAGTGTAGGCAAATTTGGATATATATTCTCGCCTTCGCTCCAATATTCCAATATAAATTCTAGTAAAGTTTCTACCACTTTATTAGGGCCTTACTTGACTATAGTGACTTTGACTTGTCACTAGGACTTCATATATTTAATTACTCGTCACTGGCTAAATGCTAATGATAGCGGAACCAAAATTGTATTGGATTTAAGATGACGTCACTTTATTTTTCGACTTATTCTGAGCAAACATATTGTAGGAGTGAATTACAAATAACTTGTCCGTCATTTTGAGTGCTCCGCCATGTTGGATTTAGAATGACGTCACATAGCTAAAAGTGCATTGTCATCCAAAATAAGCGTGTGTACCAAATTTCAGCTCAATCGTTAAAGATAACTAATTTAAAATTCAGTTGCAAGATTCCACCCGGACAAACATACTTACATTGCAAGTTAAATAAAAGCTTGTAACAAGGTATGGCAGGTGAAGGTTAACCTCGCTCGTCGCTTCACAGGGGTATCCGCCTTATGTGATATTGGCATAGTTGTGGTGTCAAAATATTTGCAGTGAATCCCATCGCAATTTATTTTATAAATTGCATTTTGAAGCGTACATTATTGACGTGACCCTAATATAGACAGATAAGGATTGCCCGTTAGTGATAAAAATACCTTAATGACCCCCTCTATTACCTATCTCTGTTGCAAACGGTTTCAATACTAAATTGACTAAACTCTTAAGAAATAAGGTTCATTTTTGCTCAATCATAATGGAAACCGAGTGCAACAAAGATACGTAATAGGGCTCTGTATTGACCATGTCAGTATTATGTCAATTTTATTGAGATTCTTTATTTAGTTTTGGCTCCGCATATCATGTGCATTTAGCCAGTGTCAAGGAAAAAATACTTTAAGTTTATTAACAAGGATTTTAGAACGTAGGTTTGCCTCCTATATGTATCAGTAACAAAGTCTAAGCCTACAGTCAAACTCTAGTAAAATAATAATATGCAAAGTATCTCGGTATTTTATCAGATATACCTATTTCGGAAAGTGTGCAACGGAATTACACATTCTAATTCCCCTGTCCTCATGTCAATATCAAGCTAAGAATAACTACGGGCCAATTGCCTATATTTCCTAAAACTAAACTAAAACTATGTACAGCAAAGAACTAAGTTACCTACAAGACATCCCTGTCCTCATTATATTTTAGGTCATCGAGACAAACTCTTAGGCGAGAACTCTATATAGTTATTTTTGGTTAGTTTTAATTTAGTTTTTAGTTTAATGTAACATAGTTATCAGGTATGCAATAAATATACATCTGCAAACTGTTGATTATATTGCCATCTCTATTGAGCCTTTAGCAACTTACATCGGTGACACCCGGTATAAAAAGTTCCTCTATGGTGACACTGATAGTTTCTATTTTAAGTTGTAGTACATACATAACATTAAAGATGGCGCTTCCAACAATTACTATTTCGTAATGCTACTCAACGGAAGATGGCACTGTATGTTACATTTTTTAATTCCGTTTTAATGGTACAAAAACCAGATTTTTATGTTTCAGAATAAACGATATTATATCAACTTACTAATTAAGTTATTATTTTTATTATATTAAATTTTATATAATCAAAATATTTTACAATAAGCCGATAAGCACGTCACTTATTACATCGATATCCGAACAAATTACAACGAACGTCATTTGCTCCTGGGTAATGAAAAAATCCCCCCGAAATCAGAGGTGAATTCAATCAGAATCCCCCGAAATCAGAATCAGAAATATTTTACTTACATCAACAGCTGTTCACATTTAATTTAAAATTAGATCCACCAATTTTTTTAATTATAGAAATCAAAATTCATACTTACGGTTGATGCAATCTTTATCTCTCAATAGCATTATTTTAGAGAATTTGTTGCTCTAGAGATATTGACTTATAGAAATTAGAAGCGAGACAAGCATGTCGCTCACCTGATGATAAGCGTCACGCTACATTTATACGCCCATTTATATTATGGGACAAAATTACTTAAATACAATTTTATTTATTTGTCGGTCCTATTACTTATATTTGGAGCCCTTATATTCTACGACTAATTAACGGCCTGAAAAGGAATTTCCTACACTACGAGCAATACATTGGTTTTCGTCGTGTTTCTTGTGGTATTTTTTTGATTATCTCTCAGCTCTGCTTATTGATTAATAACTCCTAAATTATATATTTTCGTAATTCGAAAAATACCTACCCAAACACTAATATTATCTTTGTTTGAGTGACGTAACGAGCAAGTCCCTCACCTGGTGGTAAGCGTCACGCTTGCCCATTATAGTTAATACCTAACGGACAATAAGCTTATCTTGTAGTAATTAATTAAAATATCCTAATGCTTTTCAAAATACAAAATCGTTTATACACATGGGTCCCATAGAGACACTAATCAAAGTTAATTACTCTAATGCCACTTTGATTACTTATGTGGCATTTTTTTATTGAGTAAAAACCTTTGCCTAATTTTAGGTACTTCAGTATTTTTTTATTTCTTAAATTGAATAAACAGAATGTAATCGCCATCTGGCATGTGTTATCTAGTAGGAAAATAGGATGTCATTAATTAAAAGATACACGAGATTTACCCAAACTTCTTTCCTGATTGAAATTTTCCTCACGACACAATCAGCAACCGCAAGGAAATTTTCATTAGTTATCTGGCAGCACCGGTAAGTGCCATGCCCTCGGACGTGAAGTGAACGTCGGTCTGTTTTGTAAACTTTGTGCCAAGTGGGCTGAGTTTCAAACTGTTTCAAAATACCCAATTACCGTGTAAAATAACAAACTGTAGTTTACGCTTTCGCAATTAGCGATTTGACCGCGTCCGCCGCGTTCAGTGCAGTGAAAAAACGAAAAACAAACTTGTGTTGTATGTTTTTGTCTTGTGACCGTGTAACGAAGAAAGATAAACAAGTTTTGATAACTAGCATGTGTGCGATAGTAAAGTTTACAGTTTCGCTGTAACTTCTAATTAAAATTAGATTCGTAAGTTATGTACGTGTCCAAGTAATAAAGATGCCGTCAGATTTATTCGAAGAATGATATCGCATCCACTGAACAGAGTTCAAGCAATCAAAAGCAAGTTTGAGAATTTAAGTACGGAAACCGCGCCAAAAAAGCAACAGTCACAGTTGTATAAACTCCGTAATGAGTATGAAAGGAAGGAAAACCAGGATAAATTACATGATAATGACGAATGTTCTAAGGATAACGTCGAAACGGATTTCAGTAGCGAATTAGTTCCCAAGCCGAATGCTAGTGCGTTGTACAAAAATGACGTGAAACGCAGTGCCAGTGATTCAAACAATAAAACCACACTTTCACGGCAAACCAGTGATCCGGGTAAAAAGTTACACAGATCGCACGCCTTCCGGTGCGACCGAAGCCAGAAAATAAACAGTCCCAAAAGACACGGCAGTTGCAACGGCAGATCTGAAACCAGTGAATTTTTGAAAATGGAACGGAAGTTAAGCAAGGACAGGCTGAAAAGACTCGGCAATGTTTTAGAACAGCAGATGAAGAAAGAGAACTTTATCACGGGGACTAAAGAGGTCATCGTGGGTGAAGTCAAAGATGTAAGCTTGTTGTGTTCCATACCAGATGAAAATGTCCCACCGAGTATATTAGTTCAGTACGCTCAAGTGATTAAACCAAAAAAACATGACGACAAAATCGAAGCAATGACAGATAGCGGTGTAAGTTCTGAAACTGAGAATTTAGACGAAGAAAAAAATGGTCGCATAAAAAAAAGTGAACCAACACCCGAACCGCTGAATACGGAAGATAAAAGTGGCCTTGTGAAAAAAATCACCAGCCAGTTTGAAAAAATTGAAACAAGTGAATTGGAACATAACGTATCTTCGCCTATAACTCTAAATGTTAAGACAAATCTTGATTTAATGGAAGACTTAGCTGGTTCAAGTGAAACAATGAAGTTAGAACGTAAGAATCCGCACTTAAAACTAACTGATACACTTAAAAAAGCATTAAAACAGCCTCTACCAGCTGGTCCTCCACCGAAAAAACCACCTCGCACATTCACTCCTCCAGATATAGCCGAAAAAGAAAAGAATGATACTAAGAGAAAACTAGAAAAACTTGAGCAAGTCTTAATGAAACGCGAAGCTCGAAAAGAGAAAAACATTTACGATATTGCTGAAGAAAATGATTGCTTGAAAAGGCCGAAAGAAGTGCATTATCTATGTACGGAAATCTTAGATATAACGCAAAGGACTCTGCTGCCGAATCAAAACGAATCACAGCTAAAAAATTGCTTGAATAAACTAAACTGCGCAGTTACAAGTAATTCCATGTCAAGCTTGCCATATACTAAGCTAAATTCTGGGTTCGATTCGAACTGCAACTCGTTTAAAAACAGCTGTTCATGCAGTCAAGACAGTTTTGATAAAGAGTTGTCTCCATCCCGTACATTTATGAACGAAAAATGCACAAAATGTCAGTTAAATGACGACAAACACGATCGTTTCAAATGTCATCTGAAATGTGAATGTCGAGAGGAAAAGTCTGCATTCTTTCTTGATGAACACATTTACGATGAGCCCAATATAAGTGGTGACGATACAAAAACTAGAAGTGATAAAAGTGGATATGGTACTTTAAATAATGTGAACTTAAATAGTGCGTTCAGCAAGAGTTTGGAGGATTTGCACTTGGAGAAGGCAGAGGTGAGCTATATCTAAGTTTTTATACATATTTTTCACTCAATGTTCCTATTTTTGCATTTCTGCGAAGGAAATTACTGACAGCTTTGATTGGCTCATTTAGCATATTTGTAGAGTAGGTAAGCCTGTCAAATATGTCTGTTATGTTAGTGAAAATTTCGGAGGCCATGGGTATTTTTCACCTGAAATTAAAAAAAAAAAAAAAATTGTAAATATAATTTGAACATTAGCAAATAGCCAGTAAAAACTGGCTCAAAGCAATATTATTTATTTTATTGTCAAACTGTTATATTTTATTTTTGCTTGCGCTGGGAATTTTCCTCCCATAACCATAAATTGAATTGCCCGTTGGCTTATTTGTGTGTGTAAAGTGCCAACTTGAGACTATTAATGCTAAAAGACTTATAAACTGGAAGGATCTGATGTGAAGCCTCAAATCCTTGAATATCGTTGCAGGATCCCAAATATATCGATCTTTTTTGATCCCATAAACTTCTGGTGCACCACGTAATTACATGATCTTATTCCCATTTTCTTATTTTTACCATTGGATAACCAGACAATCAAGTAAAATCAATTCAAAATCGTTTATTCACATAGGACAGGAGGCACTCATGAAAGTTAATGACTCTACTGCCAGATTTGCAATATTACAGCCATAAGCCATGCAACGTTGGTTTATGGTTAATATTCCAAGGGTTCATATGAAGCGTATTGCTTCCAAATTTATTATACTTACTGCTAAGGAATGGAACTCTTTGCCAGAGTCTGTGTTACCCGATAAGTACAATCTAGGGTCGTTAAATCTCGAGTGAACAGGTATCTTCTAGGCAAGCATACTTGATCTTCGACCACATCGTCATTTTAAAAAGAAAAGACTGGCTTTAAATCAAATTATTTGTAATTATATTACATCTCATTAATTATAGCATACGCTGGGTATTTTATACCATCACATTGCAAATCATATTACTCCACTCAATTAATATTTACCTTTTTTATGACTAATATACATGACAGCATAATAAGTTTATCGGTGAACACGTCAGGCAAAAGTTTTGTGGTTACGTTTGATATAAAAGGCAACAAGCTCGGAAAATTTACTTTATTCAATCGTATTTGTAAATACATATTGAGTATATGATATACGTTAACTTTTAATTGCTTATTAACCATACTCGTTGAGAGGAAAATGAGGTATACACTCTATTTATAGATATATTGTGATATGTCCAGGTAAAATGTTATTTATTAAAATTTTAATAGCAAGGTTAAATAAATAATAAAAATAATTTTGTATAACAAATAAATATTTAAATATATATATAATATATCGTAACAGTTGGTTTCCACGACACGGGCCTTGAGCCTAGTGTGGGGCCACAGTCTAGTGTTTATTTTAATATAATTAAACGCAAGAAAAGCTTAAAAAAACCGACTTCACCGCTTTATCATCGGAACCTTGATCCCCCAGCTTTCAAATAAAAAAAGAATCATCAAAATCGGCTCACAAAGAAAGAAGTTGTGAGGTAACTTTTGAAGTCGGGTAAACCAGAAGATCGTCAAAGTACGCATTATTCGTCACAAAATAGACATTATTGACGATATTTTAAGATCTACTGTTCAGATCTTAATCAAATTTAAATTGGACCAATTAGAAAGCAACATCTTTCAAACTAAAAAAATTCAAATTTTCGAAATCGCCTCACGTGGAGAGAAGTTATGAGGTAACAAACATTTAAAAAAAAATACAGTCGACTTGAGTACCGCTCAGGTGTGTATTGTGAATTTCCACCACCATCACATACCATTGAGATATGGATCATCAAATGCTAGCCTATCCTACTAATATTATAAATCCGAAAGTTTGTGTGTAAGTGTGTAAGTATGTTTGTGCCCTCTTCACGCTTTAATGCCTGAACGGATTTGAATGAAATATGGAATGTACAAAGCTTATACCTAGGATTAACACGTAGGCTAAAATTTTTAAAAAGTGTAATAATATCTGTCTTATCGCTGAAAGAGATCCTAGACAACCTTTGAATGGAGAGGGATAACGAATATCATTATTGAATTATAAAAAAAAAGTATTTAGTCATAATAATATTGATAAATTTAAATTTGAACTGAATGTTAACTTGTAAAGGGCAATGTTTTCAATGAAATTACAGGGCTTAATAAAGAGGTATAGCATCTAATATCTCAGGGTGACAAGCGCTCAGGGTGACGAACGCAGATCTTTGTCACGCAGGATTTTTACCAATATAAGTTCGTAACTGGGTAGCATTGCACTGTTCAAGCGTGCCGCTTACCATCAGGCGACTTGCTAGTCTAGTCACTCAATAACATAAAGAAAAAAAATGTAAAGCAGCGAAGGAGTGGAACTCATTGCCTGCGTCTTTGTTCCCTGAACGGTATAATCTGGGTGTCTTCAAGTCTAGAGTGAATAGGTACCTTCTAGGCAAGCATGTTCCATCTTTGGCCGCATCGTCACTTTCCATCAGGTGAGATAGCGGTCAAATGCTTGCCTATCTAGTATAAAAAAAAAAGGTCAATCCTAAGCTATACTAGATGCTTAAAGATTTAAATATGGTGCTCATCATTACAGTAATAGCGAAAATCTTTCATACTAGCTATAACTAGCTATGTAGCGTAAGATGGCTCTGGGTCGCCGACTAACCTGTTCCAAAGTAGGTGTTTTTGATGATGACGATGATGAATTATTTGAAAGTGTAGGTGGTGTCGAAAGTGTACAAGCAGTAATAGCTGATGCATGCGTTTTTGATGTCGATGGCTAAAGGAAGTCTGACTTTTTGGTCTTTCCTTGTAGTGGTGACTCCGTCACACCGTCACATTTATTTTACTAATTTCCTCTGTAGCCTTGCACTGGAGTAGTACATGTTCTACAGTCAGAAGACTGTCTGTACTAACAATTTTATACAGATGATAAGACCTGTCATGAGGCGTAGGTTTTTTTTTTTTTTTTTATTTGTGACAGGCTAGTGTTTGACCATTATCTCACCTGATGGTAAGTGACGATGTGATCGAAGCTGGTAAACACACTAGACCTGGAATACGCAGGCTCTCAAGGATAACTGCCGGAACACCGTATTTGGCTTGGCGGCAGACTTTCAACTTGATGGTGGTAAGCTACTTTGGTAGCAAGCCAGGCGAGCAACTCACAAAATGCTCTAACACCTCTCAAATGTCACCTGATTAGCACCACCCGGGGACCACGTGTAGGAAGTCAGACTTAAGGGGTATCCTCCTACGGACGTGGGTGACTCAGGTGCACAATACACCCCCAAGCAGGACATCAGTGCAGACCATATCACCCTTACAACTAGCTATAATTCTTTGCCACAATGTTTACAATCCTTATAAGGCAAAGTTTGTAATAACTGAATAAAGAAGGAACTTTGAACTTTTCTCACGCCGTATGAGTCTCAAGAATAAACTATTATTATAAATTACTATAAACTGAAACACTCGGTACGTTGCTCTTGTGATTCATCTCTCCCACTGTTATTTTAGTACGATATTAGTCAACGTCAGCTTGCTTGGTGTCTAGGTGGATGACCTGGTTAGCTAAAGGTGGTTATAGGTTATAGAGATGGCAATTTGTGACCTAGATCACACAAATCCCTCCTAATCTAAGTTGTGGAATCGTATACATTTTGGAGTGTGCGCAGGAATTATACGAGTTAATTCCAACTTGTCCATTTTACCATCTAACAACAAGACAAACTGTCAAACGTCATCCATATATGGTTGACATACCTCCAGTTCGCTAGAAGCGTTCGCTAGAAGCGTTCGCTTCTACGTTTATCATCTTTGTTCCCCGAACGGTACAATCTGGGAGTCTTCAAGTCAAGAGTGAATAGGTACCTTCTAGGCAAGCATGCTACATCTTCGGCCGCATCGTCTCTTTCCATCAGGTGAGATTGTGGTCAAATGCTTGCCTATCAGGCATAAAAAAAAAAACATCTGGACCCCGTCTAGCACCTAGGACCGCCTAATAGAACCAACTGCTTGATTCTATTAAGCAGGATGTGAGAAAATATGTGCAGTCTTTTCTTACATATTTATCTTTGTCATAATGCCAAAAAGATAGTAATATGTTATACTAGCCGTGCCCCGCGGCTTCGCCCGCTATTATCAAGTAAAAAAGTAGCCTATGTGTTAATCCTAGGTATAATCTATGTACATTCCAAATTTCATCCAAATCCGTTCAGCCGTTAAAGCTTGAAGAGGGCACAAACATACTTACACACTTGCACACTTACACACAAACTTTCGGATTTATAATATTAGTAGGATTAGTAGGATATACATATTACATGTAAGTACTAAAATATAAACGGAAGGATACTTGCATGGATGTTATATTTATTTAACATAACACTGCAACATCAAACTTATTAAAATAAACTTAAAACATATAATAAGGGTTTTTTTTATGTTGATAAGCAAGCGTTTGACCGCTATCTCACCTGATGGAAAGTGAAGCGGGCTAACATTCTTGCCTATACAGTATTAACCATGAGAAAACTACGGGCCAATTGCCTATATTTCCTAAAACTAAACTAAAACTATGTACAGCAAAGTACTAAGTTACCTACAAGACATCGAGCTTATAGGTAACTCAAGTGCTCAAGCCCACTACCAGTGGGTAGCGTTCCCATCATGCTGGCGGCATTGCCTCTGAATTGCAATGCTAATGCTATACATAACGTTGAATGCGCTCACATTGTTATCATGTTATTTATCGTGTAAGAGACAAAAAAAATATATAGTATAAAAAAAAATCGGATAAAGTTCGAAAAGCGCATCATCATCATCAGATTTGTGACAAACTGTTTTTGTTTCTGTATTTTGTGTGTCTTTTATGTTTTGTCACAAATAAATTATTTCTATTCTATTCATCATCAGCCTGTTTTAGCCCACTGCTGGGCGTAGGCCTCCCTTTGGTTTAGCTATTCGCCTCTGTTTCTCGCCACTCGCGTCCACGTATAGTCTGCTACCTTCGATGTCATCAGTCCATCTCGATTTTAGATCGACCTGGACATCTCAGACCCAGTCTGGGCCACTATTCCCTAATTTTCTTACACCACTAAAAAGAAGAAGTGTGTGTATAGTGGAGATTATTCCGTAATTTTCTTACACCACTAAATAGAAAAAGTGTGGAGATTAGAAATTATAGCCGTTTGCAGATCATTGTACTTAAAGAGCCCAGCAACTCTAGCGCACACCGAACGAAAAGAGTTTTTTTTTTTTATGTTAGACTAGCTGCGCCCCGTGGCTTTGCCCGCGTAAGTCCCGGACCAGCCAGAATTCGGGGTTAAAAAGTAGCCTATGTCCTTTCTCAGGCTCCAGACTATCTGTGTACCAAATTTCGTTTAAATCGGTTCAGTAGTTTTAGCGTGAAAGCGTAACAGACAGACAGACAGAGTTACTTTCGTATTTATAATATTAGTAAGGATAGGCAAGCATTTGACCACTATCTCACCTGATGGAAAGTGAAGATGCGGCCGAAGATGTGACATGCTTGCCTAGAAGATACCTATTCACTCTAGACTTGAAGACACCCAGATTGTACTGTTCGGGAAACAAAGACGCAGGCAATTAGATCCACTCCGTCGCTGTACGGATGATAAACCTAGAAGCAAAACGCTTCGAGATTCTTCTTCGATTTTCATATTCAAAATGGCGTTTTCTTGCGCCAATTTTTGTTAATATACGTGATTAGGGAGGTTCAAAATACGTTATTATACCAAATTTCAGATCAATTGGCGGCATGTGCTTGTCGGTAGTACATCCCAATTTAAGAATCACCGAAGCTTTACGCACTACCAAATCGGTGTCCTAAGTTTAGGTAGATCTGAAGGTCGTTAGGCTTCTCCTAAAGGTTGGTGAATTGTTTTTAAATTAAGTTCCATCAACTAACGTGGGAAATACAAAAAATGACAGCTGTTTAGGAATTACCTAAAACCTTACGCACCAGTGAATCAGTGTTCTAAACTTAGGTGGCTCCAAAGGTTGTTAGGTGAAGCCTAAGGTTGATGGATCTATTTTTTGTGCTTGGTAACTCCTAAATGTTTAGGCATCTCATTTAAGCGACTCCTACCTAAGGTTAGTGAAAATGGCTGTAAGTATCTTAGATAACCAATTTAAGCAAAGTTTAAAAAAACTGACTTCACCTCTTCTTCGGATGCCTTGATCAGATTAAATTAATTAAATACGCATTATTGAGGATAACTCAAAAACGAATCATCAGATCTTAATCAAATTTAAATGGGACCACATGGGAAGCACCAACTTTCAAATAAAAAAAGAATCAACAAAACCGGTTCTCCTAGAAAAAAGATCTGAGGTAACACACAATAAAAAGTACATTCAAATTGAGAACCTCCACCTTTTTTTGTAAATATCATTATATTATAAGACTATATACAGCAAAGAACTAAGTAAGTTACCTACAAGTTAGTTCTTTGCTGTATATAGTTTTAGGAAATATAGGCAATTGGCCCGTAGATAGGCACGGTAAAAAATATATATATATATATATATAAGGTTAAGGTTATATAAGGTTGCCTGGAAGAGATCGCTGCTTAGCGATAAGGCCGCCGATTGTACTGCTATATTGTTATTTTTTCTATTGTTAATTCATATTTTTCTTGGTGTGCAATAAAGAGTATTTGTATTGTATTGTATTGTATTGTATATATATATTGTTTCATTTTTAATTAATTTTTTTTTTGTTTGTTATAAATATTTTTAAACATGTGTATATAATAAGTATTCCTGTATGTATTATAGTTATTTTTATGTAAGTTTATTATAATTATGTTATAGAAATAATTATTTTTCATTTATTTAAATTAATTATTGAGTAAATATTTGTATAGAAGTTTATTTGCACTTAAACATCACCCGCGGGTTTGCCTGAAAAGCAGCGTCGAATTTTGTGCTTAACTTTTGTGCTCAGGCAAACCCATTTCGGCATGCTGGCGTAGATTAGTGTTTCAATATAGTTATGTTATATTTTCGCTACGTGTCGAAATAAATAATTTTCTTCCTTTCTTTATCATGGCCCTTTAATCTAAGAGTATCCGGATGACCGAGCTTTGCTCTGCTGAAAATACGGATAAAACGACGTTTTCTAAAATTGAAACTTAGCTAGATCGATCTATCGCCCCCGAAACCAGCATACAAAATTTCATGAAAATTGTTGGAGCCGTTTCCGAGATCCTGATTACACATATAATATATAAAATTCTCGTGTCACAGTTTTCGTTGCTATACTCCTCCGAAACGGCTTGACCGATTTTGATGAAATTTTTTGTGCTTATCCGGTATCTATGAGAATCGGCCAACATCTATTTTTCATCATCATCACTTTTCATCATTATCAACGCGGGTGAAACCGCGGGGCGCAGCTAGTATACTATATAATATACAAGAATTGCTTGGTTAAAGGTATTAGATTAGATTTAGTGAAGGCATTCCACCAGTCTCTAGTTTTTCTATTTGATACAATAATCACATTAGGATTGACAATAACTAAGTTTAGAAAACGATGTGCAATAGTGTAGTACAAATACAGACGAATCTCAAGTCACGACAACATTCTGTTTCCCATCCAACGAAGCGTGAACCGTCCTTCCTTACCGATATCCTTGGATGATTCTGCGTCGATTTCATGATTTGTGACTTCAGGTAGGCGTTTGACTGAATGGCGAGACATTTAAAAAGTTTTATAAAATCAAGCTTGTACTAGCTGTTAATAAAAATACCGGCTAAGTGCATGTCGGACTCGCGCACTAAGGGTTCCATACCATTATCTGTAAAACCGGCAAAAAATCATGTATGTTGTATGGGAGCCCCCTTAAATAAATATTTTATGCTAATTTTTTGTATTTGTTGTTATAGCGGCAACAAAAATACATAATATGTGAAAATTTCAACTATCTAGCTATGACAGTTCATGAGATACAGCCTGGTGACAGGGAGCCAGACGGACGGGCAGTGGAAGTTCTTATAGCCAAGACGTAATTTATGATGGATTTAGGATGGCCCCTAAGAAGATGCATAGGTACACCAAATTTGAGTCCAATAGGACATTGAAAAGCGGGTCTAATTTTGCTTGAAAGATTGGATTACAGACCGTCAGATAGATAACGGGACGATAGATGAGATAGATAGATAAACTCTTTATTGAACACCTTAATTAAGACAAGAAACAAAACATGAGGTACGAAGATTAAAAATAGTTTTAATCTTCGTCTATATCTTAAAATTCCTCCATGCAAAATTTAATCAACAAACAAAACAACAAACAAACAAACATTTAACAGCCCCTTGGCTAAGGTGTGAGTCCGCCTTCTAAGCAAACGGGTTCGATTCCCGTTGGGAACACAAGTTTTCTCCCCAAAAGAAACTTGTGTATTTGGTTATGGGTGTGATTGTGTGATGTGAATGTTTCCGGCACCACAACACAAGTTATTTAACTTAGTGCTGTGAGTGTGCATGTTTGGTTTTATTTAATTATAGATCTAAATTCCGAATACGTGTGATGCTCGGAATGTAGGTCAATAAATACTTACTTCTAATTTTGCACGTACGATTTTTTTCCTGTTGTAAATAACACATTACTTTTTGACCTAGGTGTAATAATATTTCTGATAATTTGACATTTTAAACTGGTTAATAGGTACATATGTTGTTTAATATGTATAAATCTTGACATGTGTTATATTATTTGAAATTTAAATTTGTTAATTAATACATTAACATGGTATAATATGTGATCTCTGGTCACTGATATTGTTTAATTTTTGCATGCCGCAATGGCGGAATATGGAGCACTATTTGTCATAACTCTCACTAGCTAATTGTACCCATATTCAAGCAAATAAAGATTTTGTATTTTGTATTTTTTGTATTTTTGTTATCTTTGTCTATTTTTTACCGACTTCCCAAAAAAGCCGATTTCGGACATATTTTTTAGTTTGAAAGATGTTGCTTTCTATTTGGTCCCATTTAAATTTGATCAAGAACTGATCAGTAGTTCTTGAAATATCGTCAATAATGCCTATTTTATGGACTACTTTGACGATGTTCTCGTTTACCCGACTTCAAAAGTTACCTCATAACTTCTTTCGTTGTGAGCCGATTTTGTTGTTTTTTTTAATTTTAAAGCTGGTGCGGTGAAGTCGGTTTTTTTAAGCTTTGCTTGCGTTTAATTATTTAACCTTTGCTTGCGTTTAATTATTAATGTATTAACATTCATAATTGGACCTATTTGTACCAAAGTGGAATTGAATTTATCGCCCGAAACACAAGCGTATACTATAGGTATATAGAACGTGTAATGCAAATTCCCAATTCATCCTACTAATATTAAAAATCCGATAGTTTGTGTGTAATTATGTTTGTTTTCTCTTCATGCTTTAACGGCTAAACGGATTGGTATGAAATTTGGAATATACCTAAGATTAACACATTGACTACTTCTTAACTTGATAATAGCGGGCAAAGCCGCGGGGCACGGCTAGTGAAATATAAAATGTCATGATAATAAGAGGTAATTTACTTGACAAACATAATTCTAAGCAACATGCATAATGTTAGACGGGGATAATTGTATATAGGTAAACAAAGATAATGAGTAATAACAATATATATAATTAATGGAATATTATGTTAACAATTAACGTCCTATTATGTATATAAACGAAAACGCATGCACACTCACAGCCCCACACTAAGTTCAAAGACTTGTATCGCCGTTCCCGGAATCATTTTTTTTAAAATTTAAGATAGGCAAACGTTTGACCGCCATCTCACCTGATGGTAAGTGACGATGCGGTCGACGACGGAGCACGTTTGCCCAGAAGATGCCTATTCACTCGTGACTTAAATACTCCCATATTGTATTTATCAGGGAACACAGATTCAGGTAAGGAATTCCATTCTTTTGCAGTTCGCATAATTAATGTGGAGGCAAAACGCTTCGTCCGCATTTGTGGAATATCTACCATATAGCGGTGTCGCTTAAGAGTCTGTCTCGATGTCCGATTATAGAATGGGGATGGGGGAATTAGATTGTGAAATTCCGTTGCACACTCTCCGAAATGTATCCGATAAAATACCGAGAGACTCACCACCATGCGACGAAGCCCTAAGTTCTGAAGTTTTGCATCAGTCATTTCACATTCACATCACACACGCATTACACCCAGAACCAGAAGCACAAATTTCCCTTGGAAAGGAATAAGTGCTCCTGCCGGGAATCGAACCCAGAACCCACGGCGCAGAGGGCGGACCCCTTTCCACTGCGCCAACTGTGTCGTCAATCAAATTATGTACTAGCCGTGCCCGGTGGTTTCGCCCGCTAAAATCAATATAAAAAGTAACCTATGTGTTAATCCTAGGTATAAGCTATGTACATTCCAAGTGTCATTCAAATGCGTTCAGCCGTTAAAGCGTCAAGAGGTAACAAACAAACAAACTTACACACAAACTTTCGGATTTATAATATTATAGTATGATATATAGTTACTTTTTCATACCATTAAACATAATAATAATAATTTATTAATTAAAAAACTTAAGCTTAGTTAAACAGATACATTATAAAACATATAGCCAGCTTGATAGGAACGCTACCCACTGGTAGTGGCCTTTAGCACTTGAGTCACCTATAAGCTCAATGTCTTGTAGCTAACTTAGTTCTTTGCTGTATATAGTTTTAGTTTAGTTTAAGGAAATATAGGCAATTGGTCCGTAGATAGACTATTTTTAATTCCTTAATAAAATTCCAAACAGTAATTAAACACAAGCAAAGCTTAAAAAAAATCGACTTCATCGCTTTATCTTCGAAACTTTGATCAGATTAGATGTACTAAACACGCATTATTGAAGATATTTCAAGAACTACTGATCAGATCTTGATCAAATTTAAATAGAACCAAATGAAAAGCAACATTTTTCGAACAAAAAAAAAATCAAAATCGGTTCACGTGGAGCGAAGTTATGAAGTAACACATAAAATAAAGAAAAAATAATATTTTCGACTTCAGTACCTCTTTCATTTTTTTTGAAAAGCCGGTAGAAAAAACAGGGTGTGTCATGAAGACAAGATAGAAGTGAAACTTTTGTATTACAGGGAAACACTTTATTACACAGTGTGTTTCCACTTTAAAATATAAAAAAAAAAACGAAAAAAAAAAATACATGAGACTTTTTTTTGTGAAGTCTGTAAAAAAAAAACTGACATCCTTTGTCAATACCGGAACGTACTTACGTATTGTAAGATTATTTTTTAAGTAAACTAATTTAAGTTGTGTAGTAGTGTTGTGATATAAGTTATTAATGTTACATTAAGTGACATAGTGTGTACTACTGTGTACCTCATTAACCTGAATTACTAGTATAAGAACCTAGTCACTTTTATAGTAAAATAAGTTGATATATTTTTAAGAGTTGCACAGACGTAGTCTGCGTTTAACTCATGTAAAAAATACCTATTCACTCTAGACTTGAATCTAGACTCAATCGTACATCACAAATCGCGGAGGGTACTCGATGCCAGCGAATGAAACGCTTGCGCGAGCTAACTTGCCTTGTGTCGCCATCTAGTTATCTTGCGTTGAACTAACTTCACGTTTTGACAGCGCCAGTTACTGGAAGTGTTGGCGGGAAAGCGAGATGTTGGGTTGTGTTTTTCTAACTGATACGCATGTCAACATAACTGTGAATATAGAGTTTTATATATTTATAATACTTTGGTTTTGCCTCGAAAGTGAAAAAATGGCGTTGTTGCTTTTGTATTATTTCCAAAACATGTGATTCTTTTGTGTAATAATGATGGAATTTAACCGGTAATACATAGTGAACGTGCATGAGTGTACGAAATCATACAAAGTTAGTTTGGTGCTGTGAGTGTGAAAGCGTTTATTGTATATTTTTTCATGTATTTTTACAGCTAGTTTGTCATATTGGTGGATTATTAACTATTGATAGTTTATAAATTTGCATGAGTGTAGGAAATTCATACAAAGTTAAAAAATATGATTGTCGCCTTCGCTCCAAAACTCCAATAGAAGTTCTAGTAAAGTTTCTACCACTTTACTAGGGCATGACTTGACTATGACTGGACCATGACTCTTTTACTTGACTGTGACTGTGACTAATTTGAAACATGTAGGTAATATTTTATTACTTGATATCCTACTTTCTATATTATAAATCCGAAAGTTTGTATGTAAGTGTGTAAGTATGTTTGTTCCCTCTTCACGCTTTAACGGCTGCACGGATTTGGATGAAATTTTGAATGTACATAGCTTATACCTAGGACTAACACATAGGCTATTTTTTTAACTTGATAATAGCGGGCGAAGCCGCAGGACTCAGCTAGTTGCTTATATATATGCAAAAGAATACAATGCCAAAATAAAAAAAACAAAAAGGCATATATGAGAACACTTATAAACTCGGTGGAGGAGTAATTTTATTTAATAAGATAAGTTATAAGTTTCATAATACGTGCAAACCAATCTAAACCTATGCTTTGAATATACAGGGTGTTTGGTAGAGGGTTAGCCAAACGTGGTGGACGTGTAGTTGGGTCTAGTCTAAGTTCGCGTAAAAGCCGCTTGTTGTTATTATTTTATTTTTTTTGTTTTTGTTATTAACAATATAGGCATTATTGACGATATTTCAAGAACTACGTTTAGGTTGCGATACATCCGATTGGCTAATTCTTAATTACAGATTGTACTTGATTGTAACAAATATATCGATGTGTTGCTTAGCGAAAGGTAATAACATAAATAATAAAACGCAAGCAAAGCTTAAAAAAACCGACTTCACCGCTTTATCTTCGGAACTTTGATCAAATTAGATGCACTAACACGCATTATTGTCGATATTTCATGAACTACTGATCAGATCTTGATCAAATTTAAATGGGACCAATTAGAAAGCAACATCTTTCAACTATAAACAAATTTTCGAAATCGGCTCACGAGGAGAGAAGTTATGAGGTACCACACAAGAAAAAAAAAATATAGTCGACTTGAGTACCTCCTCCTTTCTTGGGAAGTCGGTAAAAAATAAGTGGAGTTTATAACTTTATAAGTAAGACTGTAGGTAAGTAAGTACATGTTAATTAAATGTTGATTTTACTACTTTGTTTACTGCCTTACTTACCACGTTGCTTTTATCGTGGAACCTTGTCCTATTAACACGAATATAAAATATCTGCTGCCACTTGAATTTGATAGTCTTTCGTAATTTATTTGCATAACCTTAAACACCAATATTGACAAATTAAGATGTACTTAATTAAAACGATCACAAGTTTTTTTCATTAATTATCAATTAACACCTTAATGGACCTGGAACTCTAATAAAAAATCTAATTAGAATACATCTATATATATATATATATATATATAAATCAATGCCACTTTTCGTTGTTATTGTATAACTCAAGAACGGGCTCACCTATCCAAACCAAATGTTTAGGCTTTGTTCGGACTATTTAGTAGGTGGTTTATGTGAAGTTTGCACAAAAACGGTCGAGCGGTTCTTCATTTATCATATTTTTTCCCACCGGAAATTGCACTCGGGCGAAGCCGGAGCGGATCGCTAGTATAATACATAAGCAATAATAACCATGGCTATCTTTTAAGAGTACAACTGAATAATAATTAAACGCAAGCAAAGCTTGAATAATTAAACTCAAGCAAAGCTTAAATAATTAAGCGCAAGCAAAGCTTAAAAAAACCGCTTTGTCTTCGGAACCTTAATCAGATTCAACGTATTAAACACGCATTATTGTCAATTACTCAAAAACTAGAGATCAGATCTTGACCAAATTTAAATGGGACCACATGAAAAACACCAACCAGCTTTCAAATAAAAAAATAATGATCAAAATCGGTTTTCAAGTCGGTTAAAAACGAGAACATCGTCAATGTAATCCACAGAATACGCATTATTAAGGATTACTCAAAAACTACTAGTTAGATCTTGATCAAATTTAAATGGGACCAATTGGAAAGCAACATCTATCAAACAAAAAAAAACAAAATCGGTTCACGGGGAACGAAGTCATGAGGTAACACATAAAAAAAAATACAGTCGACTTAAGTACCTCCTCCTTTTTTGTGAAGTCTGTAAAAAGAACATCAATTAATCGTCTCTCGTGACCACGGCCGGTGCAACCCTGCCGAAACGTCGAGGTTAGTCAAAATAATGCTGTTTTGAAAATAAAAGCGCGAAAAGACCCGGTTTTCTCACATAAACATGATTGAAGTTCGCGAAATTAAAAAAAAATCTATCAATTAATTCTTTTAAAAGTTTTTGAAAATCAAGCTTTTACCAGCAGGCCTACCATGAACTGTTTAAGCCTGCCAAGTTCCGGGCAGTTCATTTATTGAATCGATATCTGTCCCGCTAAAATTTGTGGGCTTGAGCACTTGAGTTACCTATAAGCTCAATGTCTTGTAGGTAACTTAGGTCTTTGCTGTATATAACAAACAAACAAACGCAAATCAAACGCATTACACTCGCAGCCCCACTCTAAGTTCAAATACTTGTATCGTGGGTGCCGGAAACATTCTCATCACACACAATCACAACCAGAACCAGAAACAGAAATTTTCCTTGAGAAGATAACTTGTGTTCCTGCCGGGAATCGAACCCCTCACCCAACTAAGCCAAAAAGCAGTTCTCAATAAATATATATATAAAATATAAGTCTATTATTTCTAATGACTTAAAGTACGTGAAATGCTAAACACCAATATATAATTAGCAAAGTAAAAGTACAAAGTGAAAGTTGAACTTTTTTTCTGACAGGTGACTTAAACACAGAGGTGACAAACTACAAAATGAACGCAAGGCTTTTATACCGACTTCCCAAAAAGGAGGAGGTACTCAAGTCGATTGTATTTTTTTTTTTATGTTACCTCATAACTTATCTTACGTGAGCCGATTAAAAAAATTTTTTTTTAGTTTGAAAGATGTTGCTTTCTTATTGGTCCCATTTAAATTTGATCAAGATCTGATCAGTAGTTCTTGAAATATCGTCGATAATGTCTATTTTGTGACGAATAATGCGTACTTTGACGATGTTCTCGTTTACCCGACTTCAAAAGTTACCTCACAACTTCTTTCGTTGTGAGCCGATTTTGATGATTCTTTTTTTATTTGAAAGCTGGTGGATCAAGGTTCCGATGATAAAGCGGTGAAGTCGGTTTTTTTAAGCTTTGCTTGCGTTTAATTATTTAGAATGGCTTCTCAAACTTAGTGAATTTAAAGTACCCGTTAGCTTAGTTAAGTCCGCATCGGGTTCGAATCCCAGTGGGAACACAATTTTTCTCCCCAAGGAAAATTGCGTTTCTGGTTCTGGTGTGATTGTGTGTGTGATGTTTCCGGCAACAAAGACACCAGATTGAACTTTATCTATTGTTCCGATCCGCAACCTTTATGTGTGACGAAAAGTGGTGGGGATAAATACTGAATCACTGAAACAATTAAAATGTTTCCCTTTAATACAAAAGTTTCACTTCTATCTTGTGTCTTCACGACACACCCAGTTTCTTTATCTCTGGGTTATACTTGATTATCAGCGGTACGCTTTTATAAATTCGCTTTTCCCACGGTCGTCAATGGTGAAATTGTATTGAATTCCGTCTCTTTCTATATTTAATTTCTAATTTACTGTTTCTTCTTAATTTAAACTGTGTCGCACAGTATTATATTTGAGTTTAAAAATTAAAACGTTATCTTTTTTTACCGAATTCACAAAAAAGGAGGTTTTCAATTCGACTGTATAATTTTTATGTGTGTTACTTTAGATCTTTATCTGGGTGAACCAGAATTTTAACCCAGATTTTTTTTATTTCAAAGATGGTGCTTCCCATGTGGTCCTATTTCAATTTGATCTAGATCTGACCAGTAGTTTATGAGTTATACTCAATAATGCGCTTATTTAATTCATATAACTATCATGTTCAATATATTACTGTAATTTCATAAAGCTATATTCTTTATCTTTTACAAAAAAAATATGTCAACTCGATCGTATCCTGTATACCAAAGAGGGAATCCTCAGCTACGAGTGTTTTTACCTAATTTCTGGATGAAAATGGTACGGCCCCTGCCCAGGCAAACTCCCAACATTGTGCACTTTCAATGTTCAATGGAAATGACAAAGTTCGATGTAAAAAACTAATTTTTAATTAAAAAGATAATAATAATAAAAAATGAATATCTGCGCTATATACACCTGATGCAAAGGCTTTTGATACCAGCTCTATATCTTAATTATCCGTCCTATCAGTTTTACAATAAAACTCTTTCTGACTGTAAATTATACTTTATTGCAATAATATAAACACCTACACAGATTAATTGTAGTCACGAATGCCATTAAAGGTAATGTACATGACATAGTATCTTCGTAAGTACGAGTGGTGGAAAACTGCAAATAACTGTTAAAACGCGTATTGATCTTTTGCTGGCCACTGTCATAGTAGAAACTGCTGTGTCACGGCTACGTGTTACTGTAATACAAACAAATACAACCGTGAGTAAAACACTACAAAAACCAGTTGCAAGGACTTCACCGAAGCGTTTGATACAGTTAAGCATAGGGTAATGTGTACATTTTCCCTCAACCGTTATTTATATAAACATAAAACTTGGTTAATCTAGTTACTATAAACATACAAGGAATATCAATAGGAGTTATGATAACTGACTACAATACTGGGCAGGATGTGAAACCGGCTGCCGCAAGGTCACGTACTGGCACCTATGTTTTATAGTATATACGTTGTATTAATGTTCGGAGAAAATTGCACTTGGGAGTGTTAAGATCTTTAGATTGGGTGATGTACTAAGAAGAAGGAATTAAGGATAGGGAACATCAATAATCACGTTTCCAAAAACATTCTTTATATTTTATTTTTTTTTAGTTTTTTAAATCTTTTAAATATATATAACTCAAAGGTGACTGACTGACTGACATAGAGATCTATCAACGCACAGCCCAAACCACTGGACGGATCGGGCTGAAATTTGGCATGCAGGTAGATGTTATGACGTAGGCATCCGCTAAGAAAGGATTTTGATTAATTCTACCCCCAAGGGGATAAAATAGGGGATCTATACCTAATTAATAATAATACTTCTTAACGCGAGCGAAGCCGCGGGCAAAAGCTAGTTTATATATATACCTAGTCGAAAACTTTTATTTGTCCAATCTGTAAACGTTACTATATGTGAATGTGAATTATATATTATGTTAAATAATATGTATTATAGGTACTTATATGTAATTATCTATTTATTTTATGTAAGTATATTCTGCTATTATTATTGTTATGTATTGTTTATGTAGTTAAAACAGTATTTCTTTTATTTGAAATTTTATTTCATTCATTTTATCGCACCACCATCTCTACATTGTCTTTTCGTTTATATGTCCATCCAAAGATTGTCTGGAAGAGATCGCTCTTTGCGATAAGACCGCCCATTGTACCTATCTTTATAAGTTTTTCTGTATCTTGTATTTATCTTTTGGTGTCAATAAAGAGTTTTTGTATTGTATTGTATATACAGGGTTATTTGTAAAATGCCAGAAATCTCTTAGACCCTGATTCTTGTTCTAACCCTTAGCTCATTTAATTCTACGACTTTCTTCTGAATGCTTTATTTTCCGTAATAATTAAGATGACGCATTCTATACAATCTATAATTAACAGTTGTTTAAACTACACTTTCCCGTTCCACCTTGTCCATTTTACCATCTAACAACAAGACAAACTGTCAAACGTCATCCATATATGGTTGACATACCTCCATTTCGATCGAAGCGTTTCACTTCTACGTTTATCATCCGTACTGCGAGGGAGTGGAACTCATTGCCTTCGTCTTTGTTCCCCGAATGGTACAATCTGGGTGTCTTCAAGTCGAGAGTGAATAGGTACCTTCTAGGCAAGCATGCTCCATCTTCGTCCGCATCATCACTTTCCATCAGGTGAGATTGTAGTCAAATGCTTGCCTATGAGGCATAAAAAAAATATAAAACAAAAACATTTAAAATAGGCGTACCACGACATAGATTAGTCTCAATCAATGGTTGTAATGATGTCCTAAAAGGTTTCTTTTTCTTGCTTACCTACTTCAATTTTTTTACCGACTTCACAAAAAAGGAGGAGGTACTCAAGTCGACTGTATTTTTTTATGTGCGTTACCTCATATCTTCATTCCACGTGAACCGATTTTGTTTTTTTTTATTTGTTGTTTGATTGATGTTGCTTTCCAATTGACCCCATTTAAATTTGATCCAGATCTGATCAGTAGTTCTTGAAATATCGTCAATAATGCGTGTTTAGTACATCTAATTTGATCAAAGTTCCGAACATAAAGCAGTGAAGTCGGTTTTTTTAAGCTTTGCTTGCGTTTTATTATTTATGTTATAACCTTTCGCTAAGCAACACATCGATGTATTTGTTACAATCAAGTACAATCTGTAATTAAGAATTAGCCAATCGGATGTATCGCAACCGTATTTAATATTTTACGAAATGTTATTTAATCAGTTGAAATTGATAATTTATAATCGGCAGGCAGTACTGTTAAATGGATCGATATGACAAATAAATTGTAACCTTGAGTCAACACTGTACACATCATTTTAATACCTTGCGTAATTTAGTATATTTTCAACCGACTTCAAAAAAGGAGGTTCTCAATAAAATTCGACTGTATGTTATTCGATATCTCCTCCAATCATGAATCGATTTTGATGATTTTTTTGTTTGGTAGAGTATACTTCAGATTTGGCCCCATATAAATGTTATCGAAATCGGTCAAGCCAAAACCGAAAATATAAGCGATGAAGTCGGTTTTTTTAAGCTTTGCGTTCCAATTATTTGCTTAACTAGATATGCTCGGCATGCGTTGCAATGACACACAAAGAAAATAGTGTTTACCACTTTCATGGTTACCTAGTACTTTATTCCTTAATGACTAAATTGTTACCTCTTTATGTTTATTTTTGCCTAGTACTTTACCAAAAGTTGGTGTGTGTAAATGTTTGTTTCCACGTATTTCCGTAACTACTTAACCGATTTTAATGAAATTTGGAATGTTGGTAGCTTATAGTCTGTACTTGGACATAGGCTACTTTAATCATCATCATACGCGGGCGAAGCCGCGGGGTCAACTAGTCTTATCTAAAATTATAAAAATACTTCTTAATTGTTTTACCTTAACATAACAAACTTTCATTACAATCGGATAAACGGTATGGCAGCACAAGAAATACAAACAAACGTTGATTTTTTATTATAATAGGCAAGCTCTATCACACCTGTTACAAAGCGATGATGCTGCCGAAGAAGTAGCATGCTTGCCTAGAAGATACCTATTCACTCTTCAAATCAAATCAAAATCGTTTATTCACATGGGCCCCAAAGAGGCACTCATGAAAGTTAATAATTCTACTGCCAGATTCGCAAAAAAAAACTCTTGACTTGAAAACTCACATCCAGTCATAATTTAAAAAGTTTTTAAAATCAAGTTTTTACAATTTGTAAACAAAGAGAACTAAAAGATATATAACCAGAGAACTTGTCAAGATGAATCAAACGAGCCGAAACTCGATGGGGTTGCGTCGTTACATTACAGAGTTCCTATGACCACCTTCCATCTCCATGATTAGACCCTGGTTTCTGAAATACAAACGACTCGTCAAGACGATTCAAATGCGCCCAAACTCAATGAGGTTGTGTCGTTTCATTGCTAAGTTCCTTTGGCTACCTTCCAGCTTCATCATCAGACCAGCACCATGTCATCATAATATTGCATTGGCACGCGATTTACACATGTATGCAAAATTTCAGCTCAATCGGTAAACAGATCTCAACCAAATTTAAATGGGACCACATGGAAAAAAGCACCAGCTTTCAAATAAAAAAATAATCATTAATATCGGCACACAAAGAAAGAAGTTATGAGGTGACTTTGGAAGTCGGTTAAAAACGAGAACATCGTCAATGTAGTCCACAGAATACGCATTATTGACGATATTTTAAGAACTACTGATCAGATCTTGATCAAATTTAAATAGGACCAATTGGACAGCAACATCTTTCAAACTAAAAAACATTTTCGAAATCGGTTCACGTGGAAAGAAGTTATGAGAACACACAAAAAAAAATACAGTCGACTTGAGTACCTCTTTTTTGTGAAGTCGATAAAAATACAAAGTACCAGACATGTAAGTCATACGTCTACCGCACAAAATGCACACGTCCTTGGAATACTAGTTTAAAGTCATTCACTCATCCGTCTAATTCGAGAGATCCTGTTGTCTACAATTGGTTATCAGAAACAAGATCTTGTTATTCGACTATTTTAGATGTATAGTATAACCGATAAGTATAACTTAGGCCTCTTCAAGTCAAGAGTGAACAGGTACCTTCTAGGCAAGCATGTCCCACCGTTGATCGCATCGTCGCTTTCTATCAGGTGAGATAGCGGTCAAATGCTGGCCTATTTGTTATAAAAAAAAAGTGTTTTCCTTTTAATCACTATACGACCTCAATAAAAGTCTCAATTCGGTTGATCTTTCTATCGACTTCACGAGGTTAAAGAGGTACTCAATACGACTTTTGTTTTTTTTTATGTGTGACACCTCATAACTTCTTTCCACGTCAACAGTTATAGATTTTTTTTGTTTGAAAGCTGTTGCTTTACCTTTGGTCCCATTTAAATTTGATCAAGATCTGATCAGTAGTTTTTGAGTTATCGTCAATAATGCCTGTTTAATACATTTAATCTGATCAAGGCTCTGAAGATTAAGCGGTGAAGTCGGTTTTTTAAGCTTTGCTTGCGTTTAATTATTTATGTTTGCTATCACAGATTTTATTTTTAAACTGATATGGATTATTTTTGTTTAATAGAATATACTTTCAAAGAAATCTCATCAAAATCGGTTAAGTTGTTTGGTTTGAAATTATTCGAAAGAAATATGTCATCCAAGCAAACGCTTTTTTTCTTAATTTATTAAAGAAAAATGTGTCGTTTTTGTATGTGTTGTTTGAAGATCTTTATTATAGAAATTCCTAACAAAATTCTAACGTTAAAATAGGTAATAGTGATGATTAATTTCAAAAATATTTTTGTCTATGTTTTCCTCCACTGCTTCTGTGAATTAAAATGATTCAAAATTGGGCTTTTCTGAAACTACCCATAGTCAAAGACTCAGTGAACATTGTACATGGAATGAGAACAAATGCTAACTGATCAAGACATTGTTCTTTGTTCCCCGAAGGGTAAGTCCTTAGATACCTTCTAGGCAAGCATGCTGCATCTTCAGCCGCATCTTGTCTTTTTTTCAGTTGAGATTGTGGTCAAATGCTTGCGTATCAGGCATAATTATTAACAAAAGAAAAAATTGACAATATAGCAGTACAATCGGCGGCCTTATTTGCTATACACATACTTAATATAACCTAAGAATAAATGAATCAGAATCAGAATCAGAATATCGTTTATTGTCAGACTGTGGTTACAAAAGATCTTATATAAAATATATACAGTTTCAACAGCTTGCCCATTTCGAGCGTACAATATTTTCATAAAAATATTAAAAGTATTATCTTAATGT
This sequence comes from Lomographa bimaculata, assembly GCA_948107665.1. Lineage (NCBI taxonomy): Eukaryota > Metazoa > Arthropoda > Insecta > Lepidoptera > Geometridae > Lomographa > Lomographa bimaculata. The sequence continues at coordinate 7,007,603 of OX403614.1, forward strand.
ATTAGAATTTGAAACATATAACATATAAAGATAATACAAAAACAAGTTTAAAGTTAAGTTTAAATAAGATTTTAAAAAGTTTAAGATTCGGTATCAAAATACTCTTTAAGGCTATAGTGGACTTTGGAAATTAGCCAAGTTTTTAATTTACGTTTAAATATAATTCTAGGTAGCATTTTCAATTCTAATGGTAATCTGTTATATATTTTTATGGCCATCACAAATGCAGAATTATAAAACATGCTATTATATGCTACGAACCGTTATTCTAGACCTTAAACAGTGAGATAACATCACTTCCGGAACGACGTCACGACCTCTTTTGTCTCCCTCCCATCCGGCTCCGCCCCACTTGAGCCGGGGGAGGGGGGGTTAGCTTGCCCGAACTGTCAGGCGCGCTCCTCACATTGGCATTTGCTTTCGGCGTGAACACACCTCTTTAAAAGCGGGTAACAGCTTTGCTGTTGGTTATAATTTTTATTAATGTTATAATTTTAATAATTAATTTAAATTTTTATTATAAAGTAATAAACTTCTTAATAATTTTTATTTTAAAAAATATTTAAATGTTAACAATTTAACTTTTATAATATTTAAACGTGACTAATTTGTGCTTTTATTTTGTTATTGTAGCACTCGTAATATTTTTTCAAGATTGAAGTAGGTGAACGGGGTCGCCCGCCTCCGCTAATTTCACCACTGATATCTTCGTCATCTTCATCGTTGTCGTCGTGTAACCCAGCCCCACACCGTCGAGTCACCGCGGTCATCGAGCGAGAGACAAGCAGAGGGGATGCGGTCAGGTTCGATGCGAATTCAAATTTGTTTATTTCACAAAACGAAAATGATAAAAAAAAAAAAACCCATGAGGGTAAGTTGCACATTCGTAATTAACTGCAGCTTTAAGATTCAACTAGGATTAGGTTTCTGGAATGAGCCTACTAACCCTGCTCGATTTATAAACCAACAATCTTGTTTTAAAAATATGTGTATTGTCTTTCCTAACTGAATTGTACGATGCGAACCAAATCATCCGAAGCAGTCGCACTTGTATAATAAGAGTCGAATTTCTAAAGTTGGACTCGCAAAGGATCCACGCAATTTAAACTTTTCAATTCACAGGATTTCTTTCCTTTCTTACAAATTATAGTTAATAGATACGACAAAGATATCGCATTAATTGTATATTTTGTTTTGAATTTTAAAGGCTGGACATGCAAAGTATCCACGCATTAACCTTTTCAATCCACAGCATTTATTTTCTTTCTTACTATGAGCCAGAGGTTCAAAAAAGCTGTTTACAACTCGAACGTGAGGGTGAGCCCCCTGGCTTTCCACCAGTGGTCCCACTACAGAAGAGGAGAGAGGAGGCGGGCGAACTGCCTCATCCTCCCTCCCGGACGTGTGCGCCGGATCGGGTCAGACTGAAAACCCGCTCCGCGGCCTCTCAGTCGGAAACGCAGAAAGAGACCATGCACCGCCTCCGCCTGCCACGATCTCTCGCTGTCGAGCATGCCGTTAACAACTCGAACGCTGTGGAAAAGAGCTTTATTCGTGTCTATGCGGAATAGGCACGATGTTTGCAAAGCGACCGCGGAAGTCCTATTATTGCAACAACAATGAAACTGAGCCGTCACAATTACATACTTAAAAGCTGGTCGTCAACGAATTTTCATCCATAGGTAAGAACCAAAAGCTTCCAGAAATAAATCCGATCCGAGACAAAATTACAGTAGCAAAACATTCCCGATAACTCGATACACATTAGCTTAATATTTATGATATCAATGCAATACAATTACTATTTATTGACATCAAAAGCTAAATACAGCTTACAGAGAAACTTATAAATATATGTAGGTCTTATCGCTAAGAGCAATCTGTTATATCTTAGATTGTATTATAATATTTTTATGAGACTTTATTGAAATGTACCTACATTTTAATAATATTACCGAATTGCTTCTTTGGCTATAATACCCTCGCTTTTTAAAATATTTTAACAGTACCCCGGTAGCTGAGCGTGTATTTAGCAATAATCTAAACAATATCAAACTTTACTTGGTATTGAAACCAAACATTTTAATTTTTTGTTTCTCGGATCGGACTTATTGTAAGCGATCGAATTGTGATCAAAATATACATAGACCCGGATATTTTGTTTACGTATTTATCGCCGGCGCCCATCTACCGTCGGTTCTAGTAGGTATTGTACGCGTTGGACTAGAAATCGAACCCAGAGCGACTACACTAAACAAGTATCGCCTTGCCTGGACGAACCAAGCTCGACAAGCTATTCAAGTCCTCGTTCGTGTGAGTGATGCAGAAGTCCAATCTGACGCCAACTAAGGATCGTTTTTCCTAGACGGACTAAGCTGCGGAAGCTATTATGTCCTAACCTCATTCGAGTGAGTGATGAAGTATCAGAAGTCTAGCCTGACTCCAATTAAAGATCGTTTTTCCTTGACGGACTAAGCTACGGAAGCTATTCAAGTCCTAACCTCGTTCGAGTGTGTCACAATTTTTAATATACAATTGCAAATAATTCTGTAACATTGACTTGCCTTGTGTAACAGTCAGTTGTAATGGCCAATAAATGAATTTAATTTATTTTTTCTGATGCCAACCTGGGATTGTTTTTCCTTGAAGGACTAAGCTGCGGAAGATATTCATGTCCCAACCTCGATCGGGTGGATTGTGAACTATGAGAAGTCTATTCTGATCCCAACCAAAGTCATTTATTATCAAATGGAATCCAAGCCTAAACTCCACGTATTTGCCCGGGTATAAGAAGTAAATATGGCTCAAAAATATTCGCTCTAATCTAAAAGCAAATGGGTGGAGTCTGATAATACCTGGTAAGCATATTAAACTTTACGGTTTCGGCCTAGTTAGTAACTGAAGGTATCTGTTTCACTTGCCATTCCTTGCAGTTAAATTGCAGACTACCTAACTGAAATAACGAAGTCTTTTCTTTTAAGTAAGTACTTGGTCTTAATAGATACAAAGAATGCAATCAGTTCTTGTTTCATACCTTGTAACGACCGTTGTCTCATGCGTTACAGTGGAACCTATTAGATGGCACTATATGTTTTCTAAGCACCAAAGACGTTACTGCAATCTGATGTACTAGTGGGGGTTTACCGATATTCACATACGTAGTGAAGTTACTATTTATACATTCCATAGTAATTGTATATTCATATATGCATTATTTAGTGTGTTATAGCTTGTGTTATAGCTGTATTTATTTAGTGTGTTACATTACACTGGTTAACAATATGTACACCATCCTGTTATCATTACACAAACTGTCTAGTAAGTGTACTCTTCTGAAACGGCTTAGGAAGAGACATTGTGAATTTTAAAACGCAGGTAGATTTTCTCGCTTCAACGAGCACACACTTTCTTTTTCGCTATGTTCGTCTCATACGGTTCTGATACTTGGTAAAAGCTTCAACTTACTCGATGGTTTGGCGTCTGGAACTCGAAAGAGCTGATAGCGGAACATTTCTGATGTTTTTAATGGTTGATCACATTTTTAATTTCTCCGTCATTTTAGTACAAAGTTTTATCTGGTATTTGGCAATAATGATAATGTTGATCATATATCAATCACATTCACATGCTCCCTTTGCTTAGTTAAGCACTCGTTCATTTCTTGCTTAAATGCATTTAAAATTATTTAAATATTTTATTTTTTATTACCATAAGGAATTACCACAACGACTTTTTCCAATGGAGTGCCAATAAGAGTTTTACCTTAGCCGGTGTGTAACGGTCACGTAGACCAGATATATTACGAAAGGACTAGCTATAAATCCCAGTCTTGACATTTATAATTTTATTGTACTTGAATGGATAAGTGATCAACCATTTCTTTAAAATAATATTTCAGATGAGTACTTACATAAAGTACTGTTTTCTTATTGCTTCTCGAATGTAGTAGTCAAGCCCGCAATTTTGCACATTTAATTATCGACCCAAGATCAAAAACGAATTTAAACATGTTTATTGACATCCTTTCTTTGGGTCTACCTACTCCACAAGTATAAACCTGCCGTTGCAGTTATTATGGAGATTACAGATCTAATAGAATAAATGTCTTGTTGTGATATGTCTTGTTTAATGATGTAGACGTAAGAAATGTGTTTTCATCTCGTAGGGTATGCAATAATCTAGTCGGGGAGGAGGAGAGAGTGCGCGAGCGGCGCGGCGGTCGGCTGCTAGTAGCGGCCGGCGCGGCGTGTGATACTTTCCCACACGACCACGAAAGATAATAATGTTTTTTTTGTGGTACATATTCATAAAAAAATATGTACTTTAATGTACTTATGATTTTAAAAACAGTACCCTTCATTTGGGCATAGAAGTTGTGGTCGTGCTGTGAAGATGCTTTCTGGCACAACCACGCGTGATTTAAGACATTGAGATGATTTTTATTATATAAAAATATACAAATTAATTGTACTTTAAATATAAATACATAATTAGAGGAATCCATAACTAGGTTTATGTAAAATTATATTGGCATAACACCATTTTTGTATGATATCATATCATAGCGCCATTGTGTTTCTATCAATTTTCAATTCGCAAAATGTCCAGTGGTAGCGGAACGTCAAATTCGCAGAATGACCAATTCCTGGAATGTCCAATACGCGGAATGTCCAGGTTAGGCGGTACTTCACACCAGGTCAACTGCTTAACGTGTACCAATTACAAGACTGGTCATGGAGTACTGTCTAGCCGCCTTTGGGACGGATCGGCGAGATATCAACTGGAGGCTTTGGAATCTATCAAACGAAGAGGTAATAGACTCATTAATAACAATGCTTTAGTTCAGTCTCGACACAGTCTCGAGCATCGGCGTATAATTTTTTTTATTGCGTTACGGAGAGTGTTCAAGGGAAATTGCATGATGTTATTCCCGCATCACCGTTCTACTACTGAACTTCTAGGCAGACGGCAATGCGACTTTGTCTAATGGTTAAAATACCTACCAAAAATAGAACGCCCTGCCGTCTAATGTTTTCCAAAACGTATATATGGGGTTGTTCAAGACGAGAGTGAATAGGTATTTACTGAGCAAGCGTGATCCATCTTCGACCACTACGTCGCTTTCCATCAGATGAGATTTCGGTCAAACGCTGGCTTAGTCACGATTAAAAAATAAACATCATTATCATCACAGTGGATGTAACCGCGCGCGGCGGTAATAAATAAAGAAAATATGAATAACTACAAACTTATACAAGGTTCCGTACCTCGAACGGAACAATTTTGTAAGTTACCGTGAATGTTGTACATTTTGCGAATCGGACGATCCGGATATTGGACATTCCAGAAATTGGACATTCCACGTATTGGACATTTTGCGTATTGGGCAATCCGCGGATTGGACATATCGCGTATTGGACATTCCAGGAATTGGACATTCCGCAAATTGTACGTTCCGCTATCACAGGACATTTTGCGAATTGGACATTCTGCGACTAAACGATACTAATTTCTAAAACTAATAATATTTCTTCTTCCACTGAACCGCCATAGTTTGATTATTAAGCATAATAAGCTCTTGTAATCATCGATGTTATGTGCTAGGATATAATAAAACAATATAATTTTACATAAACCTAGTTATGGATTCCTCTAATTATGTATTTATATTTAAAGTACAATTAATTTGTATATTTTTATATAATAAAAATCATCTCAATATCTTAAATCACGCGTGGTTGTGCCAGAAAGCATCTTCACAGCACGACCACAACTTCTATGCCCAAATGAAGGGTACTGTTTTTAAAATCATAAGTACATTAAAGTACATATTTTTTTATGAATATGTACCACAAAAAAAACATTATTATCTTTCGTGGTCGTGTGGGAAAGTATCACACGGCGCGGCGGCATCGCTCGAGTCAGTGCCATCGAGAGCCGGACCAAGGCAGACGTATGAACATTCCCCCGCACTCCCCGCGTTGTGCCACACGCTAACCGCGTGCTGTTTCTTTAGTTTGTGAGCTAATGTACCGGTTGTATTTAATAAAAGTGCTTCAATATTACGTTCCCCGTGTCTTCAATGTGAACCCCCGCACCTAAATCTCTATAGTAATCATGTAATAATGATTCGGTTTGGGTAAAGATGATTTTAAGAGGCAAGTATTGAAGCCTCTTCATACTTTGTACTTGGACTACTTCAGTACTTGCAATAACTTGATGTTTGAATTAAGTGCTTTTATTTTTACAATGGCCTCTCAAGGTAAAGTTATGACGTATCCCTACGTGTGAGCCTATTCGAATTGAAGCACTGTAGCATAAACATATATAACAATATATATACAAGTGTAATTGCTAAACTGTTATTAGATCAATAAATGATCAAATTCCTTACTTACCTGTCTATGCATGTGATAGCATTGTAACTAATAGTCATTTTAACATTTACGATTGTTAATTCCTTGTCAGAACATTATTGAACTACTGGAGCGCCTACTTACTGGCCTACAGATCCACATAAAGTCCCTGACCTCATAGACTTCTTTGTATATAAAAATGTGTCACCTAGCTACATGAGAACATATCAGAGTTATGATCTAAATTCAGACCACTCCCCAATATACCTAGAAATAAATGAACACATCATGCATAAAGAAAAACCTCTAACACTGGTTAGTAAATTAACAGATTGGGATAGCTTTAAAATTGATTTAGACATCCATATAAACCTGCAAGCGCCCCTTAAGACACCTGAACAATTAAACCACGAAATAGAACATTTTTGCCAACTTATTCAACAAACAGCTTGGAATAATACACCAACTGTACATAAGAAGACCAAGTGTAACACATACCCAGCTAAAATAAAACAACTTGTTAGTGAAAAAAGAAAACAAAGAAAAACATGGCATCGATCAAGATGTCCTGAAGATAAAAGAAAGCTCAATGAACTTACGAAAAGGCTAAAAACATATATCCAGCAATTCAACGATGATTCTACCAATAAGTACCTTCAAAAGCTAACCTGTGATCGCAGTAGCAACTACTCACTGTGGAAAGCTACTAAAAACCTAAAAAAGCCAATTTCCCATATTCCACCCCTCAAATGCGATAATGGAATATGGGCAATCAATAATGATCAAAAAGCTAAAAGGTTTGCTAAACATTTAGAAAACATTTTTCAGCCAAATCAATGTGAAATCAATGAATCTTTAGGATTGGATGATACTGACCCCACCATACCTCAAGAAAATGGTATAAAGCTCGTTACACCAAGAGAAGTCGCACTTGAAATTAAATACAGCATAAGCCAACGAAAAGCTCCAGGATATGATTTGATATCAGGAGAAATACTACACAATTTCACAAGAAAAGCCTTAGTAAAGTTAACTACAATTATTAATGCTGCTTTAAGGTTAAAATATGTCCCAGACTTATGGAAAGTTGCTGAGGTTATCATGATAGCTAAACCTGGGAAACCACCTCATGAAACATCATCTTATAGGCCTATCTCTTTGCTTCCTATAATGTCAAAATTGTTTGAAAAGCTACTACTAAAGAGGCTGAAGCCTATAATAGAAAGCAAAAATCTGATCCCAGAGCATCAGTTTGGATTTCGTGAAAAGCATTCAACTATAGACCAAGTACACAGAATAACGAATACAATAGAAAATGCTATAGAAAAAAAATGCGTATGTTCCACCGTTTTTCTAGATGTGGCACAAGCTTTTGATAAAGTTTGGCATGAGGGCCTTATACAGAAACTCAAAAATAAATTGCCTAAGCAGTTCGCAGATATCCTTGAATCCTATATCTCAAATAGAGTATTCAGAATTAGACATGAAGATGCATACTCTGAGATAAAGGAAATTAAAGCTGGAGTACCACAAGGTAGTGTATTAGGCCCAGTCCTGTACCTAATATACACATGTGATATCCCTAAACTCGAACATAACACCATTGCTACCTTTGCTGATGATACCGCTATAATGGGGGTAGGCAAAACCTACAAAGAAGCTACTGAAAAGGTTCAAATGGCTGTAAATGAAGTCTATACCTGGACTAAGAAATGGAGGATTAAACTTAACGAGTCTAAATCAATTCACATTGACTTTACCAACAAAATACCACAATACTGTCCCGTGTACATCAATGGCAAAATCATTCCTTATGAGAATACAGCTAAATACCTCGGTATGACTCTTGACGCAAAGCTTCGCTGGAAGGCACACGTCAAGAAGAAAAAAGAAGAATTAGAAATTCGATATCGGAATATGCATTGGCTGCTTGGGCGAGAGTCAAAGCTGTCAACTCAGAACAAAATATTGATATACAAACAAGTCCTGATGCCCGTGTGGACTTATGGTATACAGCTTTGGGGCTGTACTAAACCGAGCAATATTTCAATCATTCAACGCTTCCAGAATAAGGTATTACGAGGCATTGTGAATGCACCTTGGTACATCCGAAATGACGATCTCCACCAGGACCTCAACATCGAGCTCGTTAACAAAATCATTAAAAAATACGCAGAAGCTCATGAATATAGACTTCACCATCATGTGAACGTCGAGGCCATCCAGCTCCTCGATCACACATATATAGTGAGACGACTTAAAAGAACAAAACCGTTTGAACTTGTTTAGTGTTAGTGTATTAGTGTAATGTAGTGTTTTATAAGTGCTGCTCAAAAAGAACACATGAACCAAGTGTCTTCGCCTTAATAGAGACAATAAGAAAAGTGTTAATGGACACATTCTTAGATATTTTAAATCTAGCAGAATAAGTTAAATTTAAGTTACTTATTAGCCTCACCTTGGCTAGATTGTAACAAAAATAGGGAACACTCTATCGTGACCTATAATAGTGAAAAAAAAAAAAAAAAAAGAACATTATTTTAGTTAAGGTACCATTATAATAAAATGTATTTGCCGTGAGTTACAAGTATAATTATTCTAATTTCAAGGTGACTTTCATCCCTCTGTTCTGTAGGTATACCTATTCATGGGATATATATCATAGATTTACATAACCTACACATTATAAAGTACCTGATACTATCAATTATATTTATTCACACATTGGCATACTTTTTAGCTTGCCACCAGGCGATAATAAACACATCTCACTGTTTAAGGTCTAGAATAACGGTTCGTAGCATATAATATGATGTTTTACCTGAAAATAAAACAATTATTATATGCGAAACCTTATTCTAGACCTATATTTAGAATCCTGCCTGGTGGACTTCTTTATCTTGTCCACCGAAAGTGAGATGCAATGTGAGGAGCGCGCCTGACAGTTCGGGCAAGCTAACCCCCCCTCCCCCGGCTCAAGTGGGGCGGAGCCGGATGGGAGGGAGACAAAAGAGGTCGTGACGTCGTTCCGGAAGTGATGTTATCTCACTGTTTAAGGTCTAGAATAAGGTTTCGCATATAATAATTGTTTTATTTTCAGGTAAAACATCATATTATTAATCTGTGGTATACATATATTATATTTATATTTAGGTCTTAGCGACTCGGCACGATTAGATTTAACTTAAAAAAATAAACATTCATTTGACTTGACAAACATACAAATTTCATGTACATAAATACCGGTTAATGTAAGAAAAGAATAGTTTTTAAAAACATTACGTAGAGTATCGGTACTACTTAATTTATATATAGCTCGCAGACACCTTTTTTGTAAAAGAAAACAAGAATTTATGTCAATCAATGATTATTAGTGATGAAAAATAGTAATGATTTCATATAAGCTGTGATAAAGGGTTGGTCTACTATTAGTACATCTAGTTCTACTATTAGTTCTACGATAGAACTAAATGGACAAAAAAATCCAGACTGTTCTACTGCTCACTGCGATAGAATTATATTTTTTTTACTCTAAAGATCCTTACTAATATTATAAATGCGAAAGTAACTCTGTCTGTCTGTCTGTTACGCTTTCACGCTAAAACTACTGAACCGATTTAAACGAAATTTGGTACACAGATAGTCTAGAGCCTGAGAAAGGACATAGGCTACTTTTTAACCCCGAATTCTGGCTGGTCCGGGAAATACGCGGGCAAAGCCGCGGGGCGCAGCTAGTAATCAATAATTGAAAGTGGACAGTTCAATGAACAAGTTAATATACGAAACAAGTAAAGTTTTTAAAATCAAGCTGTTACCAGTTGTAAACAAAAAAGGATAAAAAAGTTTAAATATAACCAGAGAACTTGTCAAGACGAATCAAACGAGACCAAACTTGATGGGTTTACTTTGTTAAGTTCAGAAGTTCCTAGGACCATTCCGTCTGCATCCTGAAACAAGCTCCATGCCATGGAGCTTGTTTGAGGATGCAGACGGAAGTATCTTAGGTTACAATAACCAAATTTGAGTCCAATTGGACATCGGGAAGTAGGTCTAATTTAGCTTGCAAGATTTGATTACAGACTGACATTTAGATACAGAATGGGAAAGGTGAAACTAAAAATGCGACCCAGTTGGCCCAGTGGGCAAGTCTCTGCCCTCTGCGCCGTGGGTCCTGGGTTCGATTCTCAGCAGGAGCATAATTTTCCATTTTAAGGGGCATTTGTGCTTCTGTTTCTGGATGTGATCGTGTGTGTAAATGTTTCCAACACCCACGATACAAGTCGTTAGTGTGGGGTTGTGAGTGTGAATGCGTTTTAAAAAAACCTATATTTAAATTGTATGCATAAAACTATGATTTAAGTATTTTATCTACACTTGGACACTTAAATGAAGTCACTGGCTGTGATTTCACTCTTATCAGTCTGTGCTAGTGACCGATAAAGCCCCGATTTCTTGCAATACGATGATATAATAATTCTTGGTACTGCTTAAAATAACACACATTTGAACACAATAACAATAACACACGCGAGGAACTTGGAATCGAGGGAGTTTTCGTGCACCGCGGCTTTGAAAGTAGCAAAATTCCATTCATACAAACCTTGTCATGACAATACTGAAAAAAAAGAACCAAATTGAGAACCTCGTCCCGTTTTTTGAAGCCGGTTTAAAATATATACACCATGAATTCATAGCCTCTTTTTTTAAGTCAAAATTAACCTTTCACATGAGCTTTCAGTCCAACGAGCCATGAAATCAAAAGCTTGCCATACTAGAATAAAAAAAAACTCAGTGCCATTGTCTGCAAACATGTCATCGGGAATCCCAGATCCTCGGAACAAATAAGGTTTATTATTAGCGTAGAGTTAACCAGAGATAAACAAGGAAAACCTGTGACCGAGCTTCGTTCAGTTTTTAAATTAAGGGCAAAATAGAATATTAATTGAGTGATAAATAACTATGAAAAGTACCTATTTTAATTTCAATGATTAATTTTATGATGATATCATAACAAGTTATTGACCCAAATAAAGTTAAGTCTATGTCTTTTGTACCATTCCATTCCCATGCTAAAAGTTATAAGTTAAAAGTCCGCATCTTATTCTTCTTCGACCGCAACTTCACTTTTATCAGTTGAGATAGGTCAAATGCTTGCCTATCTAGCAAAAAAAAGTGACTAGCTCTTAGAACGTGCAACGCATAGATTAAGTGCACACAATTTCCCCAGTCACAGTCAACAGTTGTTTTATGTTAGAGCGTACCGTCTCTACATACATACATATAGTCACGCCTCTTTCCCATTAGGGTAGGCAGAGACCACAGTTTTCCACCTCCTACGATCCTGACACACATCTTTCGCTTCTCCTGCATTCCTAAGTCTTTTCATACATGCTCGTTGGTAGCTGGTACTTTTGACCTCCTTCTTTTTGAAACATTCTCGACCTGGTCGAGATACGTTCACCTAGATCGACCCTAACCAACTTGCCCATTCACGACCGCTTTATAGAACTACTTAGTTATATTTTCGACAATCCTCTGTACATGTCCAAACCAACTTAGCATCCCTTTCTCAATCTTTGTCACTGCATCTTCTACCACGCCGCAATCTTCTCTAATCACATTGTTCATCAGAGTCACACCAGTTATACTTCTTAGCTCTCATTTCCTTTATCTTAATTCCATGCTTTTTTTTGCTAAACCTGTTAGATCTTTGCTTCTAGTGGTCTAGAATCTAGTGCTTTGCCGCGCAGGACTATAACCTAAGTATATAAGTTCAAAATTTTGTATGGCACTGAACTGTAGTAGGCAAGCGTGACGTTAAGGCGAGCGACTTGCTCGATTCGTCACTCAATTCCATAAAAAAATAGTAAAATAAACTCAAAATTCACTACGTTACGTATTGGTGTCTTTAAACTGTTGAGTCTCGGTCATCGACGTAATGTAGCGAGCCTATCGGTTTTCAATCGTTTGCATTTCGAAGAGTGTGCGCAGGAATTATACGAGCTAATTCCCCCAAACCCGTTTTACCATCTAACAACAAGACAAACAGTTAAACGTCATCATGGTTGACATACCTCCAGCTCGCTCATACTGCGAGGGAGTGGAACTCATTGTCCGCGTCTTTGTTTCCTGAGCGGTATAATCTGGCAGTCTTCAAGTCAAGAATTAATATGTATCTTCTAGACAGGCATCTTCAGCCGCATCATCGCTTTCTATTAGGTGAGATAGTGGTCAAATGCTTGCCTATCAAACATTAAAAAAAAAACTTTGAATAACATCATTGGCTAAAAAAAATGGCCTCTAAATTCACGCAGAGTTCAAGTAACTGTAACTTGCAACGGGCACGCGAAAATCACAGGTTCTACTTTTTCTTATATAATAATTGTTACATCGTAGATGGAAAGATACTCGATTACGTTAAAATACCGTTCATGCTTTGTGTAGGATTGTGTACAACGTATGCTATGCTGTTCAAGAGATTCGCTTATTTTACGCACATTATACATAGTGATTAAACTCGAAAGAACTGAACCATTCCAACTTTTTTAATGTTAGTGTATATAATAATGAAACGCAAGCAAAGCTTAAAAAACCGACTTCACCGCTTTATCTTCGGAACCTTGATCAGATTTAACGTATTAAACACGCATTATTGACAATAACTCAAAAACTAGAGATTCGCTCTTGATGAAATGAAATCTTGATTCAATGGGACCACATGGAAAGCATTAGCTTTCAAATAAAAAATAATTATCAAAATCGGCTCACAACGAAAGAAGTTATGAGGTAACTTTTGAAGTCGGTTAGACACGTCAATGTAGTCCACAGAAGACGCAATATTGACGATATTTCAAGAACTACTGATTTTCAATTTAAATGGGACCAATTGGAAAGCAACATCTTTCAAGCTAAAAAAAATGTTTAAATCGTTTCACGTGGAAAGAAGTTATGAGGTAGCACACATAAAAAAAATACAGTCGACTTGAGTACCTCCTCCTTTTTTGTGAAGTCGGTAAAAAAATAATCTCTATTTCCCTTGGTCATCGCATCACGCGTTAACGGATGGAACAATTTCGCAATTTCTTTTTTGTTGTCTTAATTATTGTCAGAAAGTTATTCTTATGAAATAAAATTTTCTTTCATCAAAGAGCAGATTCTCAATTTGATTATTGTTTTTGTTTTCTATGTGTCAGAACTTTTGTATAGGTATACCGATTTTGAAAATAATTTTTTATTTGTAAGCTGATGATTCCCCTGCGTTCCCATTTAAATTTGATCAATATCTGACAAGTAGTTTTTGAGTTATCCTTAATAATACGTATTTAATTCATTTAATCTGATCAAGAGTTTCGAAGATAATGCGGTGATGTCTGTTTTTAAGCTTTGCTTGCGTTTAAATTGTTTGAGCTTCAATGCTTGGGCTTCCCACTTGTTCCACTTCCTTCCTCATTTCTGTTTTCTTAAATCAATCAATTCTCATCACTATAGTACATTCATCGCTTGATACTGTGAGAAAGACCTAAAAACGGTAACTCATTCACATCTTGGCTTTGTAAGTGTAACAATTTGCACTGTGATTTAAACTTTAAATCCGTAGTATAGGCTATGCTTTTGCGTGTTCATGATTACCGGAATAGTTTACACAGCTGTAAAAAATACAGGTGGATGACTACATACATAATCATACATATTGGTAAAGAGGTAGATTTACTGCGTAAATTGTATGACGAATTGAACCAAGTCGCCCATTTAAATCTTCTACAAACAACGCCCAGTCTGGTATAAAATATACCTTGTTATAAAAGTATTACTCAACCTACTGCGCTTGGTACTGACGACGCACACATTTATGTTAGCCGGAGGTGTAATAATTTAACGCAAGCAAAGCTTAAAAAAACAGACTTTACCGCTTTATCTTCGGAACCTTGATCAGATTTAACGTATTGAACACGCATTATATATTGACAATAACTCAAAAACTAGTGATCAGATGTTGATCAAATTTAAATGGGGCCACATGTAAAGCACTAGCTTTCAAATAAAGAATAATCATCAAAATCGGCGCACAAAGAAAGAAGTTATAAGGTTACTTTTGAAGTCGGTTAAAAACGAAAACATCGTCAATGTATGACTACATCATACAGTTTACGCATTATTGAGGATATCTCAAAAACTACTACTCAGATCTTGATAAAATTTAATTGGGACCAATTGGAAAGCAACATCTACCAAACATAAAAAAATATTTCAAAATCGGTTCACGTGGAACGAAGTACCACCTCCTTTTTTGGGAAGTCGGTAAAATACGCGTTTAAGGAGAAATTCTGGTATCACTCCCTAAGTTCAAGACTCTGCGTGACATTGAACTCTTATGCAAGCAATGTAGGGAGCGTTGCTTGCCAATAACAGTTAAGGAAAACGGCATGTTGGTCCTATCTCTCAATAATAATTACATAGCACGACAATATAATTACAACCAAATGAAAAAACTCAACAGTGTATAAAAAGTTACTTTAATTTATTACTCCTATTCAATGATACCCCATTTGACACAGTTTGTAGAATTTAATTTAAAAATTTTCACATTATGGCGTCTGGCGGTCGCCATATTGAATTGATTACCGTCATGTCTTTAGTGATACTCAAGGTTAAGAAAAATCGATTTACGTCATATCATACTCGGCCCATGCGTTTGGTCTCAAACGCCACAAAAGAAAATACAACAGGCTGAAAAACACATTACCCTCGCAGCCGGGTAAAAAAAGATAACAAGGATTCTAGGTGTCTTCAAGTCTAGAGTAAAAAGGTATCTTCTAGGCAAGTATGTTACACCTTCGTTTCACTTTCCATTAGGTGAGATAGAGGTAAAAAAAAATGCGGTGTATCTCGTCAATAGTTACAGTTGTTATCGTTTATTTTTGCAACATTCGCTGACATTCTTGTATCTTTGTGGCAACATTTGCATTCCATCTCTATTGTTGGAGTTTTGCCGCGAACGTGAAAAAATGGCGTTGTTGATTTTGTATAATTTTCCAAAACCTGTGTCTTCGAGTGTTAATGTGTAATAATGGTGGATTATTAACCGTTAATACTTAGTAAATGTGCATAAGTGTGGGCAAGTCATACAAAGTTGAAAAACGTGATTTTCGCCTTCGCTCCAAAACTACAATAGAAGTTCTAGTAAAGTTTCTACCACTTTACTAGGGTATGACTTGACTATGACTGACTACTTGACTTTGACTTTGACTTTGACTGTGACTTGTGACTAAGACTTTTATTATGAAGAATAGAAATTATTAATATTTGTTTAATATTTCGACTGAAGGACTATGCATCCATGGTCATGAAATAATTAAAAAAAAAAATCTCTATTGTTACAGTACGCACTAGGTACATTTTAGGTTCCGAAGATTAAGCGGTGAAGTCGGATTTTTTAAGCTTTGCTTGCGTTTAATTATTTTGTAACCGTTTTACCCAGCATTCATAATAAAACCAGATACATTTAATACTCATCGGAATCATCGAAATGGTTCACCGATTGAAGTGAACGTCAAAGCGCACGATTATTGAAGTGCTCCTTGACTCCATCCATTGCCTACCTATCAAAATGTATGGAATACTGTTCTCATATTTGGGACGGTTCAGTTAAGTACCAGCTTGAGGCTCTCGACCTTATTGAGTAAAAAGCCAAGACTCTTGGCAGGAAACAGCTGACTAATTCAAAACTTCAGATCTGGGGTCATCGCCGCATGGTAGCAAGCCTCTCGGTTTTTTATCGCATACATTTTGAAGAGTGTGCCATGGAACTACACGATCTAGTTCCCACATCCCCATTCTATCATCGGACAATCAGACAAACTGTTAAGCGACTAACTATATGATAGATATTCCACAAATGCGGACGAAGTGTTTTGCTTCCACATTCATTTTGCGAACCGCAAAGGAATGGAACTCCTTGCCTGAGTCTTTGTTTCCTTATGAATACAATATGGGAGTCTTTAAATCGCGAGTGAATTGGTATCTTCTAGGGAAGCTTGCTCCACCGTTAACTCCTTATTCGCTTACCACCAGGTGAGATAGTAGTCATCCTGAATTAAAAAAAAAACATTGTTGATGCAGCAGTTGTCTATACATTCATAAAATGTTCAACATTGTCCGTGACATCTGCAGTCAGGATGTTGCATCAACGATGCGCCCACGCACCATTGCATTGTAAATGTGAAACAGACAATAGAACGTAATATATTGTATAAATATGTATGTATAATATACTAGATATACTCGGCATGCCACGTAAAGGAAAAAAGCATTTTACCTCTTTTTATGGTTGCCTAGTACATTACCAAAACAGAGTATATTATTATTATTCTAGAGTGAACAGGTATCTTCTAGATAAACATGTCACATCTTCGGCCGCATCATCACTTTCCATCAGGTGAGATAGTGGTCAAATGTTTGTCTATAATTCATAAAAAATAAAACAGAGTTTTCTTGTCCATGAACAAATGTTACTTTTTGCATAATTTTTTTTTCGTGAATTATAAATAATAGAAATATATAGAAAACATTGTAGAGGCTTCCTAAAAGTTATGATATTTCGGAATGATATTCTAAGTTGATTAGTTATCCTATAAAATATTTATATATTATTATAATTTTCATACTTTTTCTATCCGCTATTTAGCTAGCTAATGAGTTTCATTCGATGCGTTTTTCGTCTAATATGCCTTTTTAGGGTTCCGTACCCAAAGGGTAAAAACGGGACCCTATTACTAAGACTTTGCTGTCCGGCCGTCCGTCTGTCACCAGGCTGTATCTCAAGAACGGTGATAAAATAAAATAAATATTTAAGGGGGCTCCCATACAACAAACTTGATTTTTTTACCGTTTCTTGCTCGATACTAATAACGGTGACAGGTAGACGCTTTAACTATTCACAGAATATTTCGTTTTATGTTCTCTTTAAATATAATTAATTTAAATAAAATAATAATGATAATGGTACGGAACCCTTCGTGCGCGACTCCCACTCGCACTTGACCGCTTTTTATTGAGTTTATTTTGGATTTTACGTTGAATTGGCTTTAGCCGTATGCTGTAAATAAATACGAACAGTAATAAAACATAGTTTATAATTCGCTCGATATTTTGATATATTTCTTACTTATAAGAATTTTATTTGTCGGTTTAGTTTCAGGATTATTTTCAAAATGGCGGATATACGGGGTTTGAAAACGTAAAAAAAAAGCATATTTCAGCCATTTCGAAAAATGCGCGAGTTCTTCAATTCACAAAGCCACTTCAAAATCTAAGTCGTTTATTCACATGGGCCCCAAAGAGGCACTCATGAAATTTAATGATTCTACTGCCACTAGTAATAGATATATTATATCGATGAATATCTAAGTCTAAATAATCCAAAACCAATCGGCTAGATATATATTAGTATTCCAGCAACACGGCGAAAGTGAAACCTATTGTATTCGCGTGTAGGCGTCGGGGAAAGCTATTGATGATGCGGAACTGTTCTTCTGTACCATAATGATGATTGTTATTCATTGATGATGGGAATCTTCTTTGAATAGGGACCTGTAATGATGGGGCGTGGCCTACTGTCCGATGATTTTTTTTTTTAAGCTATTGCATAGCTTCTATCGCGGGCCTTGAGCGTGGAGACCTAATCCAGAAATTCCGTAACGAAAAAACCTAACACCCCCCACTCTAGCGACTTCACAAAAAGTTTTCGGTCACGTTGATATGCGAACTCCGTACCAATGCATTCGATTCAGTATCCAATATCAATCGGCTACTGAGTCTTCTAACTATAACTTCGAAATAAGCGTTATAGGTCTTGACGTTTACGTTTTTAAAGTAAACGTCAAGACTTATATGCTTATTTCGTAGATATAGTTAGAAGACTCAGTAGCCGATTGATATTGGATACTGAATCGAATGCATTGGTACGGAGTTCGCATATCAACGTGACCGAAAACTTTAAGAAAAATAACTGAAAAATAAAAAATGCCATGCAATAGCTTTACCGCGGCAGTCCCCGAGTGCCACACGTCTTTTTTTTTATTTGTGACAGGCTAGTGTTTGACCACTATCTCACCTGATGGTAAGTGATATGATGTTAAAAGTGAAGAGTACGCTCTGACATCAAGTGAACATAATGACATAATTAAATGCAAGCAAAGCTTAAAATAACCGACTTCACCGCTTTATCTTCGGAACCTTGATCAGATTCAACGTATTAAACACGCATTATTGACTATAACTCAAAAACTAGTGATCAGATCTTGATCACATTTAAATGGGATCACATGAAAAGTACCAGCTTTCAAACAAATAAAATAATCATCAAAATCGGCGCACAAAGAAAGAAGTTATGAGGTAACTTTTGAAGTAGGGTAAACGAGAACATCGTCAAAGTACGCATTATTCGTCACAAAATAGGCATTATTGACGATATTTCAAGAAATACTGATCAGATCTTAATCAAATTTGAATGGGACCAATTAGAAAGCAACATCTTTCAAACTAAAAAAAATCAAAATTCATCAACGCGAATACATTCCATGGCCCATACAATCTGTAAAATACAATACAAGAACTCTTTATTGACACCAAAGGTCAGATAGCTTACGGAGAAACTTATACAGATGTATAATGGGCGGTCTTATCGCTAAGAGTGATCTCTTCTAGAGAACCTTACGATGGAATTTGTATTTGGTTTCCGAGTTTTTGCAGATCTTGACACAAGACAGCATTACTACTGCTTATTTACGAAATCTCGAGCACTCACAGCCTCACGCTGAGTTCAAAGACTTGTATCGTGGGTGACATAAACATTCACATCTCTCACACATTCACACCCAGAATGAGGAACATAAATTTCCCTTGGGGAGAAAATTTGTGTTTACTCCGAACCCAACACTGATACTTAGAAGATAAATGCGCTCCCAACTGAACCAACGGGCAGTTCAAGCACCCCGTTTCAATTCTATTCGTCAATTCATGGCTTTGGTACAAATAAATTAACCCATAAATATACTAGTGGTACAATTCCAAATGAGATCTCGCGTCTACATTTTGCCTAATAGAGAAAACTTTTGAGATTATTTGCTTATAACTTTTTTCTCAATTACAATTGTTTGATTTCTGTACTTGTTGTTCAAGTACAGGATATAACGGATATTATACGTACGTTTCAGCGTTCAGTGTGAAGCCGTTTTTGAGATAGACCCCGGGACAAAATAGGTCTAAAAACTGTGACTTTGGTGGCCTACCAATTCGATATTTTCCAACATAGTTTTTTTTAAACCGGTTTCGTACTCTTCTTGTCAAGCCCTTTTCAACGATACCCCACAAGGGAAGAAAAATAAATAAAAAATATTTACCCCCCAGTTACATGTATGGGAGCCCCCTTATTATTTTCATTTATATAATGTTTAATGTGATTTCAGGCTTTGGGCCGTAATTTTACATATTCTATATGAATTTGAAGGAAATCGCTTATATGGTTTAGACGCTAGATGCCTTTACAGACGGACGGACGGGCAAAGTGACCCACTCAAGTCAACATAGAGAACTCGCTTCGCTCGATCAATTATTAAGAAACATCTTTGAATAGTATTACAATGTAACGAATCTAATTTCAATACATTTGTTTTGCTACGTATTTACATCACAAACATTCATTTGGAGTTAGAACCATTGTTATCAATTCTTCATGCTATGGGTAACTACACTACCTACCTATACACGTGGAAATCTTAGTAACAAGGTAACATTCCTCCAAAATACTCAGACTATGCTATTATCATTTTTTTTTTTTTTGTTCGACCACTATCTCACCTGATGGTAAGTGACGATGTGATCGAAGCTGGTAAACACACTAGACCTTGAATACGCAGGCTCTCAAGGTTAACTGCCGGAACACCGTATTTGGCTTGGCGGCAGACTTTCAACTTGATGGTGGTAAGCTACTTTGGTGGCAAGCCAGGCGAGCAACTCAGAAAATGCTTTACCACCTCTCAAATGTCACCTGATTAGCACCACCCGGGGACCACGTGTAGGGAGTCAGACTTAAGGGGTATCCTCCTACGGACGTGGGTGACTCAGCCCCCAATAATCATTCATTTGCTTAAAATGTAGGTTAGTAAGATGGAAATATTATAAGTAAGTATTAAACATTTACCTAAGGAAGTATGATTGCCGGAAGTAAAATTGCAATGCACTTGAATGACAGTAAATATCTGTTTTTATCTCATACTGCGCTCTTATCTCTCTCAATGTCAAATGGATATAACCTAGATCTAGGTCTAAGGTCTTCAATCCATACCATGTATTCGGACGGACGAAACGTTTGACGACCCAGTTGGCGCAGTGGACAGGTGTCCGCCCTCTGCGCCGTGGGCTCTGGACCTGGGTTCGATTCCCGGCAGGAGCACAAATTCCTTACCAAGGGATATTTGTGCTTCTGGTTCTGGGTGTAATGTGTGTGTGATGTGAATGTTTCCGGCACCCGCGATACAAGTCTTTGAACTTAGTGTGGGGCTGTGAGTGTGAAAGCGTTTGTTTTGTTTTTGTTGTTTGTTTGTTTCGCATCTTCGTTCATTTATAGAACAGCAAAAGAATGGAACGCTTTGCCGTCGTCTGTGTTTCCCGAAAGGTACGATTTGGGTGTGTTCAAAAGTAAAGTAAATAGGTATTTACTAAGCAAGCGTGCTCCACCTTAGACTACATGGTCACTTTCCATCAGGTGTGATTGTGGTCAAACGTTTGCTTAGTCTGTAATAGAAAAAAAAATGTATGGATGTGTGTTTTATGGATGCCATACAATTGACGCGCAGATCGAATGGATCATACAGCGGTAACCTGCGTCTACACGCGTATCTGTTCCAACCGAATGCGTCCTGTGTGGCAGCCATATTGCAGTTTTTCCAATGACGGCTCAGATGACGCGGTGGACAAGTCTTTGCCCTCTGTGCCGTGGGTTCTAGACTCGATTCTCGGCAATAGCACAATTTACGTTTCCATACGACACATCCACGATATAAGTCTTTGAACTTAGTTTTGAGATGAGTGTAAATGCGCTAATTAAAAAAAAATAAGCATTTTTTGTGCCAGGAACCTTAATTTTTACGCACCACAATCCCTACATTGTCTTTTCGTTTATATTTCCATCCAAAGGTTGTCTGGAAGAGATCGCTCTTAGCGATAAGACCGCCCATTGTACCTATCTTTATAAGTTTCTCTTTGGTGTCAATAAAAAGTTTTTGTATTGTATTGTATTGTGGTTTTAATATCACTACAAAATTTCATCAAACTAACTTTTTAAAGTATAACCATGTATTACTTCTTATAGTTGTTGTCTAATATATACCGTCCGGGGTAAGTAGTGCACAATACTGCAGGGGGTGGTTTGGAATCGATAAAGGAGCAAATTTAAAAAAAAAAAAAAACTTTTTTTTTTATTCGACTGGCCTGCTGGCAGTTCAGTAGTAATTGTCAACAATAGCTTCCTGAGTAGGTGAGTGCTATGAGTGCTACGGGGTCATTGAACTAACTGAGAACTGAGACTTTGAACTTAGAACATTGAACTGTTAGTTCAATGTTCAAAGTTCAAAGTATAATACTTAAGTTATCAAATCAACGAATTCTGGGAATTCAATACCTACCAGGTAGTAGGTACCTACCTAATTACTTACTGAAGACAAGTATTTAGAATTAGATAGGTGTGGTTTGCTTCACGTGAAACATTGGTTCTCGTAATTCCTGAACCGCCTTTCAGTGTGACCTCTCGTCACATGTTAGTTCAATGACCCCGTAGCACTCGTAGCACTCACCTACTCTGGAAGCTATTGTTGTTGCGGCTGTCTACGGAGGGCCATACTTTACTTGACAAACTACAGAACTGCCAGCAGGCCAGTCGAAAAAAAAAAAAATTTTTTTTTTTTTTTAATTTGCTCCTTTATCGATTACAAACCACCCCCTGCAGTATTGTGCACTACTTACCCCGGACGGTATATAAAATTCTCGTGTCACAGTTTTCGTTGCCATACTCCTCCGAAACGGCTTGACCGATTTTGATGAAATTTTTTGTGCTTATCCGGTATCTATGAGAATCGGCCAACATCTATTTTTCATCATCATCATCATCATCACTTTTCATCATTATCAACGCGGGTGAAACCGCGGGGCGCAGCTAGTTATATAGATTATATATAGATAAGTGTGAGTAATAAAACATCAACCCAAGCTAACAGATGTTAATCAATTAAACAAGGAAACAATTGCACACATACAAACGACAACACTCACACTCATACAAACCACAGACATACCAAACGGGATGGCTGCAACAGCTGGCATCTATTTATAGATGAACTGTTTTAGATACGAAAATACTCTTCGGGAGATCCCATTCAAATCTAATCAAATCAAAATCGGTTATTCACATGGGCCCGAAAGAGGCACTCATGATTCTACTGCCAGATTAGCTGACAACTTTAGTTATTGCCCGACTACAGTGAAGTAAAAATGAGGGTATCGAGCGAAGCGATATCTTCAAGTTGACTTGGGTGGTTCAGCACTTTGTCCGTCCGTCCGTCTGTCAGACGAATTTAGCGTCTTAACCCACTCTTTGACGCCGTGGGTCCTGGGTTCGATTCCCGGCAGGAGCACAAATTCCTTCCCAAGGGATATTTGTGCTTCTGGCTCTGGGCGTAATGTGTGTGTGATGTGAATGTTTCCGGCCCCCACGATACAAGTCTTTGAACTTAGTGTAGGGCTGTGAGTGTCAATGCGTTTGTTTGGTTGACTCACAGTAACCATATTTTTTGTCTAAATTACACCCGTGCAAAGCCGGGGCGGGTCGGTAGTGTCTCTATAATTCTTAACAGCAACTATGTCACATACATCGAAATAGTTCATTTGGCGCCAAATAGCGTCTATATCTATTTATAAAGTAAGGAATGTCTAACTATAGCTATGTATCCATGCCCATTATACAGCTGCAGTGTATTTTAGACACCGCCGTTTCACTGAACCACTTCTGTTTGAGAGTAGTGTTGTAGAGTGTCGATAGTTTGATTATCTATAACAAAATTGGCATCCGTTAATTGCGTTTTCAACCGACTTCAAAAAAGGAGGTTCTCATTCCGACTGTATGTTTTTTTTATATATGTATGTTACGCGATATCTTCGCCAATTATGAATTAATTTTGATGATTATTTTTGTTTGGTGGAGTATACTTCAGAGGTGTACCCATAATTTTTTTATCGAAATCGATCCAGTCTAAACAGAAATATAAGCGATGAAGTCGGTTTTTTTCAGCTTTGCTTGCGTTCCAATTATTTATAGTGAGTGCTTTTAATAAAGGTACTTATTATTCGCAAGGTTGATATGGTTGGTCCTACTGTTTCCATAGATATATTTAATATGGAACAAGCTAGGCTTAATTTTTGTCTTTGTTGTTTAATAAGATAATATAACGGATAGTAAGTTACTATTTAATATACAAAAATATATTTTCTCATACACTGTGCACAGTGTGTTATTTTGTGGTTTATTTTAGACTGTGCATTGTGTATGAAAACCTTTGATATTGTAACCCGCCCCGGCTTAACATTTTATTTTTTGGTGACTTGGTTGCAAAATATTGCATTTTGTACTTACTTAAAAAAAATATTAGGTTTTATTATATAAATAAATCTTCAGTGAAGTGTATAACTGATGGTGAAAACCGCATCAAAATCCGTTGTGTGATTTATGAAAAGTTAGCGGATAGTGACTTAGTGTTATACTATGTAGATATAGAAAAGAGATGAGACAGTACAACCAGTGTTTGGTGTATAGGGTGGGTAGTGATTAGTGATGTTGAACTGTCGAAAGTTTGACTAGTAAAATATATCTTAAAAACAGTCATAATATCGATGTTCCTTTTTTTTTACAATCATGCTTTCCTGCGTCTTTGTTCTCCGAACGATACAATCTCGGCGCCTTCAAGTGTAGAGTGTACTATAGTTAATAGGTAATCGGAAAACATGTTCCATCTTCGGCCGCATTGTCACTTTCCGTCTGCTGAGGTTAGGTCAAATGCAGGCAAGCATTTGACTACTAACCTCAGCTGACGGAATCTAGCATATCCTACTAATATTATAAATCCGAAAGTTTGTGTGTAAGTGTGTAAGTATGTTTGTTCCCTCTTCACGCTTTAACGGCTGAACGGATTTGAATGAAATTTGGAATGTACATAGATTATACCTAGGATTAACACATAGGCTACTTTTTAACTTGATAATAGCGGGCGAAGGCGCGGAGCACGGCTAGTCTAGCATAAAAAAGTCACTCACTCGTACGACATATACCATTTTCATATTTATAATAGTACATTGGTAGACCTAAACTACGATAACATGCGCGCCCCTCTGAAATGAATTTGTGAAAATATTTACAAAGCGCCACCAAGACTCGCAACGCATGTGTGCGTGCTTAGACGGCTGTCAAACAAAAACAAATCCTAGGATTTGTTGCTCGACTAACGACGTCATTAATCATCTATTATTGTTAGTTTGGACGGGCCCGCCATGTTATCGTAGTTTATATCTATTATTATATTAGTAATAAGTTACGATAATTGTTATGGTACTAATCGGCTGTTAATTGCGCGCGGCCAGGCGTCGGGATCGGCCGCTTTATTGACTCCCAGATAAAGAGCGTCGCATACGTGAGCAACTGGTCCGAGTATTTCGACACACTAGATAACGCGATTAACAGCCGGTTAGTACCATAACAATGAATAACAATCGCGATAGTTTTCATAATAATAAAGTTACGATAATATTGACAGGCCCTAGTGGGTGGGTGTACACTATCGATACTATTTGTTAGTCCTATCGATAGTTTACACCCACAACTCTATTTTAGTTCATACGGGTCGGCTTTAGAATACTTCCGTTCGGCTAATTTTAGGCGTGTTTTGATATGATACATATGTTTATGTGTTCCTTATGTTCGAAGTGATAATGTTTTGTTAAAGTTGTACGTAGTTTGTATGTAAACATTGCCTCTAGCAGAATGATATTTTTTTTATGTCATTGAGAGACGGTACAAGTAAGTTGTTTTTTTTTTAATCCGATTTCGTACTCTGCTTGCAAAGCACTTGTCAACGATCACACGGGCAGATAAAAAAATAAAATATTTTGCTCCCCGCTTACGTGTATGGGTGCCCCCTTAACATATTCAATTATATCACTTCAATTGCCATTTTTGGCTTTGGGTCATAGCTTTACATATTCTCTGAGAATTTAAAGTTATTCCCTTGTAGGGCTTAGACGCTAGATGCCTCGGACAGACGGACAAAGTGGAAGTTAACTTAGAGATTTCGCGTCGCTCGATAAATAATACATAATCGACATAGACATTTTTTAACTTTTGCGCTAAAACTAATATTTTTTTGTGCTGGATAGGCAAGCATTTATTTTTTTATACCTGATAGGCAAGCATTTGACCACAATCTCACCTGATGGAAAGTGATGATGCGGCCGAAGATGTAGCATGCTTGCCTATTCACTCTTGACTTGAAAACTCCCAGATTATACCGTTCGGGGAACAAAGACGAGGGCAATGAGTTCCACTCCTTCGCAGTACGGATGATAAACGTAGAAGCGAAACGCTTCGAGCGAACTGGTATGTCAACCATATATGGATGACGTTTGACAGTTTGTCTTGTTGTTAGATGGTAAAATGGACAAGGTTGAATTAACTCGTATAATTCCTGCGCACATTTGACCACTATCTCTATACAACACTAGTTTGTAATTACCAAAAAAAAATTACCAGCGTCATCTACTGCCGTTACTGACACACATCCACAAAAAACTTACGAAATAAATTTTGTCGAAAAAATATCCCAAAAAATAGGTAATTATTGGTCAAAAATCCGGCCGTACTAATAAAACGTTTATTTCCGCACTTTCATTCATTATTCCCACTGAGCTCGGGTTAGCTCGGCAAAACTCGATCGCTATATCGACGTTCGAGTGTCGCCGCCTAGCTAGAAGGAAAGAAACAAAAGTCGCATTTTCATTAATTATTCCCGAAGCTCGGCTAATCATCGGAAGAGCTCGGGTTAGCTCGGCAAAACTCGATCGCTATATCGACGTTCGAGTGTCGCCGCCTAGCTAGAAGGAAAGAAACAAAAGTCGCATTTTCATTCATTATTCCCGGAAGCTCGGCTAATCATCGGAAGTGATCGGGACGGCCTTCCGAGGTTGGGGCATGCCGGAAAGAAACAAAAACAATAAATTCCTTCATCCTTAGTCGCAAACGCAGCGCCGCGTGTTGTGGTTATCCGTGCATTTGAATTTCGCGCGCGCCGCCCCATTGTGTCGCGATAGCGATGGCGTATCCGTTTACGTCCGCGAATACACTTTAATGCTTCGTGTGTACTTCATGGCTGGAGAAAACGTCTCACGGGAAAAAGTTATTTATTGCTGCTCTAAACGATGGTGTCGTCTATGTTAGATGACGTTCCATTACCATACCTATCTGGCTTGTGGTTCCAGCAAGATGGAGCGCCACGCCACCGCATTATCATCGAATTGTGCGCGAATTCCTAAATTCACACTTCGAAAATATCCAGTGGGATAGGCCGTGGTGGGCCAGTAGCTTGGCCGGCACGCACTCCTGATCTCACTTCCTGTGATTTGTTTTTGTGGAGTGAGATAAAACGGCGTGTTTATTTTAGTGAACCGGACACAGTAGAAATGTTAAAACAGCGTATAATAGACGCTTTTGGTGAAGTGATTAGATTATACCGTTCGTAACTTCTTGATCTGAAAAGTTCAAGAAACTCAAACATTCTCAGCTGATTGCGCGCGGTAAGTTTGAAATCTTAAATGCATGTCTGTGCGAAAGAGATAACACTAACGCACTTTCATTGATTACTGGTATGTTACGTTTCAATAGTATTTTTGTTCACAGTGTCCATAATTTTAGGCAGGATTTCTGAAAAATAATAAATTTAATAGATTTGGCATAATGGCGTAAAAATAAAAATTTACTGTACCTTTACGTTGTCTTACGTATTCTACATAGCCCATTTTCTTTTTTTCGGTAATTACAAACTATTATTGTATTTTTTTACTTTGTTGTTTTAACAAAGACCTTTTTTCCGACTTCCCAAAAAAAGGAGGAGGTACTCAAGTCGACTGTATTTTTTTTTATGTGTGTTACCTCACAACTTCTCTCCACGTGAGTCGATTTCGAAATTTTTTTTTAGTTTGAAAGATGTTGCTTTCTAATTGGTCCCATTTAAATTTGATCAAGATCTGATCAGTAGTTCTTGAAATATTGTCAATAATGTCTATTTTGTGACGAATAATGAATAGTTTGACGATGTAATTATTCTCTTTACAACTATGCCTTCTTTTGTGTTGCTATTATCTAAAAAGGTTAATAAATAGATAGTAAGATATATCTTTAGTTTACAATGCTCATTATTTTTTCTTGAACGACATTGTTATGAGATCTACTTGAGTATCTCATAACACAGTACTGGCGGTGTACTCACTTTATCATCATCATCATCATCAGACCGAGGTGTGAACATTCTGCACTCGCTCCTATGGAGATCGACCATAGGGGTGATGCCTGCGCAAAAAAAATACCAGTCCATTTGTTACATTACTAAAATTGGATATGTGTTTTTTTATTTAACAAATCAAGTTCAGAATTTTATCAGTCCGTCCGTCTGTCAGAGGTATTTAGCTTCTAAACCATACAAGCGAATAACTTCAAACTTCGTTTTCCTCGAACTGAGATCTCGCGCCTTCATTTTTCCTAATAGAGAAAATCTTTTGAGATTAATTGCTTATAACTTTTTTCTTCGTAATCATTGTTTGACTTGTATTTTTGTTCTAGTACAGGATATATTATAAGAGATATTATACGTAAGTATCTTTAATGTGCAACCTCTTTTGAGATAGACCCCGGGACAAAATAGGTCTAAAACAGTGACTCAGATGGCCTACCAAATAGCTATTTTCTAACATAGATTTTTAAGAAAAGCGGTTTCATACTTTACTTGCCAAGCTCTCCTACGATACCCCACACGGGCTGAAAAAAGGTTTTGCACTCCACTTACGTGTATGCCATGCCTCCTTAATATTTCCATTTATATCATTTTAATTTCTAATGCCGTGCGGTGACCGGCAGAGTAGAATAGTCCCGACCTCTTTCCTACTGAGGTGTCGTACGAGGCGACTAAGGTACAGACGTGCGTTAAATAATATAAATCACCCACGTCAACCGACTGATGGCGGTATAACCATCACAAATCAGGCGTAGCTACCAAATTGAACAGGCTGGTGACGGGCAGCAGCGTCATCGGTTCGAGTAGCATCGCCCTGCGATCGCCAACCCGCAATGCCCAGCGTGGCGATTATGGGCAAAAAACCTCCCAAATGATAAGCCAAACAAACAAATGGCCCCTAGTTCCCGGTCGCTCTGCTGTTCCTGGCCAAGGCGGCAGCCAGGGCCACAGCGGGGCAAGGGGTGCGAAGAATCCCCGGGCTACGGTTTACGGCCGCCAAAACCAACTGACCCTTGCAACGTATAATGGACGCACGTTACGGCTTGACGAACATCTTGTGCAGCTAGAAGAGGAGCTGAAAAATTTTAGGTGGCATATTATCGGGTTATGTGAAGTCCGAAGAGAGGGAGAGGATACCATAACCTTAGATTCGGGCCATCTCATGTATTTTAGAGAAGGAGATCAACCATCCCAAGGTGGCGTTGGGTTTTTGGTCAATAGAGTTCTCAGTAACAACGTTGTAGAAATTTCCAGTGTGTCGACAAGGGTTGCGTACCTCATTATCAAACTAACCGAGAGGTATAGCCTCAAAGTGATTCAGGTTTACGCACCGACATCGACACACTTGGATGACGAGGTAGAAAGTATGTATGAAGATATATCTAGGGCTTTACATTGCACTTCTAAGGCTCACTACAACGTTGTTATGGGGGACTTTAACGCTAAAGTGGGAGTACAGACTTGCAGTGATTCGACAGTTGGACCGCACGGATATGGCAGCAGAAATCATAGGGGACAAATGCTCGTCAACTTCCTCGAGAAAGAAGGGTTATTCTTAATGAACTCTTTCTATAAGAAACAACCCCAGAGGAAGTGGACATGGCGAAGCCCCGACGGTAAGACCAAAAATGAGATCGACTTCATTATGACGGACAAAAGGAGAATTTTCAGAGATGTCTCTGTGATCAACAGGTTCAACACCGGAAGTGATCACCGACTCGTAAGAGGCTCTCTGAACATCAATTACAAAGCCGAACGAGTCCGTTTGATGAAGTCTACGCTCCGACCTAACATGCTACAAACCGTTGTTGGATCCGAAATGTTTCAGATTAAGCTGGAAAACCGATTCGCTGCCTTGGAAACCACAGAAGACGTAGACCAAAAACTAGAGCAAATGGTGGAGATACTAGGCGAAGAAGGCACAAAGTTATGCGAAAAGCGGCGTACTGGTAGAAAGTCAAAACTTTCAATTGAGACACTCCGGCTTATGGAAAAAAGACGAGAAAATCCTCCGTCTGCTTCGTTCGACAGCCAGGCTCTCAACAAATCCATCAAAAAACTGGTACGACGCGATCTCCGATCAGCCAATACGCTTCTAATTGAAAAAGCTATTGAACAAAATCGGGGGTCGAAAGTCTTCGTCCAGTCTTTGGGGAGAAGCCACCTAACGAAGTTGACCACATCGTCCGGAAATCTCGTCGCATCTAAGCCAGAGATACTCTCGGAAGTAGAAGACTTTTACGGCAAGCTTTACGCATCGCAAGCTTTTCGACCTAATCCCACAAGAGAAGACTCCAGAGCTACTTTGACGCGCCACTTCACTGAAGATTTGCCTGATATCAGCCTAGATGAGATCGTGATGGCCCTAAAACAGCTTAAAAATGGAAAAGCTCCGGGTGAGGATGGAGTCACGACTGAGCTTTTAAAGGCAGGAGGAACTCCAGTACTAAGAGAACTCCAGCAGCTCTTTAACTCTGTCCTTTTTACCGGGAGAACTCCGCAAGCATGGAACAGAAGCGTTGTTGTACTGTTTTTCAAAAAAGGTGACAAAACTTTTTTGAAAAACTATCGTCCAATCTCGCTTCTGAGCCATATATATAAGCTGTTTTCAAGGGTAGTCACGAACCGTCTCGCACGAAGACTCGACGAGTTTCAACCTCCTGAGCAGGCTGGATTTCGAAGCGGTTACGGCACTGTAGACCACATTCACACAGTGAGGCAGATTATACAGAAGACCGAAGAGTACAATCGACCCCTGTGTTTAGCCTTTGTGGACTACGAGAAAGCCTTTGACTCTATTGAGATCTGGTCTGTTCTGGAGTCCTTGCAACGATGCCAAGTCGACTGGCGATACATCGAAGTGATGAGATGTCTATACGAAGCCGCAACAATGGCCGTCCAAGTACAAAACCAGTGTACTAAGCAAATCCCACTGCAAAAAGGAGTGAGACAAGGGGATGTCATATCTCCGAAATTGTTCTCAAACGCTCTGGAAGATATGTTTAAGACACTGGATTGGAAAGGACGCGGCATTAATATAAACGGCCAATACATCTCTCACTTGCGATTTGCAGACGACATCGTCATTATGGCTGAGTCGTTGCAGGAACTTCAGGAGATGCTGAATGGCCTAGCTGATTCTTCTCAACGCATTGGTCTCCGGATGAACTTGGATAAAACCAAGGTCATGATAAACGAGCACGTGGATCCGGGACTGATTGCTGTTGATGCCAATGCTCTCGAAGTTGTTCAAGAATATGTGTACCTAGGGCAGACGCTCCAACTAGGTAAGAACAACTTTGAGAAAGAGGCCAAAAGAAGAATACAGCTGGGCTGGGCAGCTTTTGGAAAACTTCGTCGAGTCTTCTCGTCGCCAATACCGCAAAGTCTTAAGACAAAAGTCTTTAATCAGTGCGTCCTACCAGTTATGACATACGGAGCCGAAACGTGGACACTAACGGCAGGACTAGTCCACCAATTCAAAGTCGCTCAGCGAGCTATGGAAAGAGCTATGATCGGTGTATCTCTAAGGGATCGTATCCGGAACGAAGTAATTCGCCAGAGAACGAAAGTCATCGACATAGCTCAAAGAATTAGCAAGCTGAAGTGGCAGTGGGCTGGTCACATATGCCGCAGAACTGACAACCGTTGGAGTAGACGAGTTCTGGAGTGGAGACCACGAATCGGTAAGCGTAGCAGAGGACGTCCTGTGACTAGGTGGAGCGACGATATACGTAGGGCTGCTGGTAACGACTGGAGAAGAAGAGCCGAAGATCGGGCTCAGTGGCGCACCTTGGGAGAGGCCTATGTCCAACAGTGGACTGAGATAGGCTGAGTATGATGATGATGAATTTCTAATTCTGGCTTAGGGCTCTAAGGCTTTACAAATTCGCCGAGAATTTGAAGTTATTCGCTTGTATGGTTTAGACGCTAAATACCACTGACAGACGGACGGACGGACGGACAAAATGCTTTTCATTTAATAAGTTTCCCAATGTTCTTATACCACAGTCGATCAATTCCACCGGCTGTACCATGATGCAACTACAACTATCGAGGTTGCCGTTTCCGGTTTTTTGTTATTGTTAACGTTCTAGATAAGACATGGTAAAGAACTCTGGTAATTTGCACGCAAAACAAAAACTTTAACTGTTCAGGGAGAAGACGCTCAAAAGAGTTAAAAAGCTAATTAATTACATTGAAGCGGATTTTTAATTAAATATACAAATAATTAAACGCAAGCAAAGCTTAAAAAAACCGACTTCACCGCTTTATCTTCGGAACCTTGATCAGATTTAATGTATTAAACACGCATTATTGACAATAACTCAAAAACTAGAGATCAGATCTTGATAAAATTTCAATGAGACCATATGAAAAGCACCAGCTTTCAAATAAAAAAAAATCATCAAAATCGGCTTATAACGAAAGAAGTTATGAGATAACTTTTGGAGTGAGAACATCGTGAACGTAGTCCACAAAATACGCATTATTGAGAATAACCCAAAAACTACTAGTCAGATCTTGATCAAATTTAAATGGGACCAACTGGAAAGCAACATTAAAAATTAACTAAATCGATTCACGTGGAACGAAATTATGAGGAACACAGATAAAAAAAATACATTCTACTTGGTATCACCTCCTCATTTTTTGTGAAGTCGGTAAAAAAGTATGTTTAGTTAAATATACGCTTCAGTTTAGCTAAATAAGCAAAAAAAATTGCATAGTCCCTGCACAACTGTGCATATATGACATGTGTCTAATTAGTATTTCACTCACACATGCATGATCACGTGTAGAAATCTCACCCTAAGTTATATTCTGTGTCCAAAGGAAGTAGAGTACATTATAAATATTATGAGAATGTATGAATCATTCACTGCTCTGTCATAATATAATTATGTGAAGAGACGCTTTATCTGGTCAACAGCTGTGAGATATTTTCAATAAGTGTGAAATTATTTAATAGGCTGTTGGTTTCTTCGAATAGACCGTGATTTCATCATCGATGCACTATTAATATACCAACTTCTATATATATATATACCAGAAGGACAATTTGAACTGCCCGTTGGCTTAGTTGGGTGGCGTACGCCTTCTAAGCAGGGGTATCGGGTTCGATTCCCGGCGGGAACACAAGTTTTCTTCCCAAGGAAAATTTGTGTTTCTGGTTCTGGTTGTGATTGTGTGTGTGATGTGAATGTTTCCGGCACCCACGACACAAGTCATCGAACTTAGTGTGGGGCTGTGAGTGTGAAAGCGTTTATGTTTTTGTTTACAATCTTCTTCTTTCTAATATATAAAAATCTCGTGTTTGTGGACAAACTTCTCCGAAACGACTCGATCGATTTTTACCGACTTCCCAAAAAAGGAGGAGGTACTCAAGTCGACTGTATTTTTGTTTTATGTGTTGTTACCTCATAACATCTCTCCACGTGAGCCGATTTCGATTTTTTTTTTAAATTTGAAATATGTTGCTTTCTATTTGGTCCCATTAAAATTTGGTCAAGATCTGATCAGTAATTTTTCAGCTATAGTCAATAATAATGCGTGTTTAATACATTAAATCTTATCAAGGTTCCGAAGATAAAGCGCTAAAGTCGGTTTTTTAAGCTTTGCTAGCGTTTAATTATTATCAAGTGGTCCAATTGAAATTTGATCAAGATCTGATCTCTAGTTGTTGAGTTATAGTCAATAATGCGTGTTTAATACATTAAATCTGATCAAGGTTCCGATGATAAAGCGGTGAAGTCGTTTTTTTAAGCTTTGCTTGCGTTTAATTATTCAAGCTTTGCTTGTGTTTCATTATATATGTATTTTTTTGTGTGTTACTTCAAAACTTCGTTCCACGTGGACCGATATTGAAATTGTTTTTTAGCTTGGAAGATGTTGCTTTCCAGTTGGTCCCATTTAAATTTTATCGAGATCTGATCAGTAATTCTAATTTAGTACATCTAATTTGATCAAAGTTCCGAAGATAAAGCGGTGAAGTCGGTTTTTTTAAGCTTTGCTTGCGTTTCATTATAATGGTTTTTTTGCATATTTGGTAGATATTAATTGGTAAAATAATTTAAAAAAAAAAAAATTTCGACACGTAGCAAAAATATAACATAATTATTGACCTAATAAATTATTAATGCAATAATTGTATGCCGAAATGGGTTTGCCTCAGCATAAAAGTCAAGCACGAAACTCGACGCTGATTTTCAGGCAAATATGTTCCAGCTTTGGCGGCATCGTCACTTTCCATCGGGTGAGATAGCGGTCAAATGCTGGCCTATCTAATATTAAAAAAATATGATAATAGATCGGAAACTATTTTCCACCCTCCACCCCCATTTTTTATCGTGATTCTAGTATAAACAATATCCAAAAAGTTTTTAGTATGGTTATTAAAGTACCAGGCGACCATAAACTTGAAAGAGGTAAATACTTTTTGTAAACGTGGCATTGCAACGCATGCCGGGTACAGCTGTATATTTTCTTCACCCGACTGCGCGACGCAAATACGGGAAATGTGTTTATCAGGCTATGCATGTATGTTTGTTCCTTTGTGTAGTTCTAGATACCGAACGCGTAGCCGATGTTCTTTAGTGTTTCGATTTGTTTTAATCTTAGTGCCAATAAAGACATGACAGTAAAAATTAAATATGTATATATAACAATCAGACGCCATATTGTAAAAAAAAAATGAAAGTCGAGCTACTGTATCAAGTGGGTATCGTTGAATTAAATTGTATTTTTGAAGGCTATAAATTTTGCAAATCTGGCTGTAGAGTTATTAACTTTCATGAGTGCCTCTTTGGGGCCCATGTGTATAAACGATTTTAATTTTTAAGGTATTTGAGAATCATACTTGAAAGATGATCATCGAATGACCATTTAGGATATAGATCCTCATAATTTTAAATGTCATTTTTGACGACAGACGGACGCACGGACGTACGGACACGTCCGTGCATCCGTCTGTCACAGGCATCTAGCGTCTAAACCATGTAAGCGAATGACTTCAAATTCTCATAAAATATGTAAAACACGGCCCAAAGGCAAAAATTACATTTAAAAATTATATAAATGAAAATATTAACGGGTAATACATGTAAGTGGGGAACAAAATATTTTTTATTTTTTTATCTACCCTTGTTATTGTTGAAGCGGGCGTACGTAAGTAGAGTACGAAATCGGCTTAAAAAAAATCTATATGGGAAAATAACTATTTGGTTGGCCATCAAAGTCACTGTTTTTAGACCTATTTTGTCCCAGGGTCTATCTCAAAAACGGCTTTACACTGAACGCTGAAACTTACGTGTAATATCCGTTATATTCTGTACTTGAACAACAAATACAGAAATCAAACAATTAATTAAAATAAAAAAAAGTTATAAGCAAGTAACCTCGATTTTCTGTATGAGGAAAAATGTAGGCGCGAGATCTCAGTTCGGCGCGAACGACGAATTTATTATATTTAGTGTTAATCCCAATAAGGTTGCTAAGCTTCAAGCAGGATGCAAGCACGCCGCGAAAGTTAGTGTTATTGGGGTTCGAACGTTAGTATTATTATCGTGGGAATTCCGCCTCTGTTAGACACGTGTTTCACCTCTACACGATCGTTTCTTTACAGATATCCGCCGAAAAGTTTTTTTTTTTATTCTCGATAGGCAAGCATTTGACCACTATCTCACCTAGAAGATAACTGTTCACTCGAGATTTAAAGACCCTTGATTGTACTTAACGGGAAACACAGATTCTGGCAAAGAATTCCATTCCTTAGCAGTACGTATAATAAATGTGGAAGCAAAACGCTTTGTACGCACCCTTGGAATATCGACCATAAAGCGATGTCGCGTGGCTGATTGTCTGGATGTCCGATGGTAAAAGGGGGATGGGGGAATCAAATCATGCAATTCCGTGGCACACTCCGAAATGTATCATATAAAGTAACGCCTAATTCAATTTATTGAACACTTTATACTTGAAGACTCCCAGATTATACCGTACAGCGAACAGTCGCGGGTGATGTTTCATACACTTTGATTACTCATGTTTATATAACTTGTTATTTTAATTGTTCCGTTGGTCAGAGCCGGTTGTGTATAAAACCCAAAATAAAAAACTAACGTCCGGTGCACCGACTCTTGGTTACCTGTATCCTGTGATCATCTCTTGAATACGATACAAATTTTAACAGCATTGTATTATACGCCAAACTATGTTGTATTTCGGCAGATTTGTAGATCGAGCGAAGTGAGATTGAAGTTGACTTGGGTGTTTCGGCACTTTGTCTGTCCGTCTGCCCGTCTGTCAGAGTTATCTAGCGTCTAGACCGTATAAGTAAATAACTTCAAATTCTCATATAATATGTAAAACTACAGCCCAAAGCTAGAAATGACAATTAAAATGATATGAATGAAAATATTAAGGTGGCGCCCATACATGTAAGTGGGGAGCAAAAGATTTTATTTTTTTATCTACACTTATGGGGTATTGTTGAAAAGGGCTTGGCAAGTAGAGTATAAAACCGGTTTAAATAAAAATATGTTGTAAAATAACGATTTGGTAGGCCACCAGAGTCACCGTTTTTTGACCTATTTTGTCCCGGGGTTTATCTCGAAAACGGCTTCACACTGAACGCTGAAACTTACGTATAATATCCGTTATATCCTGTTAGAAAACAAAATCAAATTTTACGAAAAAATATGTCGATTGAAATTTATTAAATCGTGGATCTGACTAATTGGAGGATATAAAATATCAGAAAAATTATATTAAAGTTACACATAGATATGCGCCCCGCGCCCCGCGGCTTCGCCCGCTATTATCAAGTAAAAAAGCAGCCTATGTGTTAATCCTAGGTATAAGCTATGTACAGTCCAAATTTCATCCCAATCCGTTCAGCCGTTAAAGCGTAAAGAACAAACATACTTACACACAAACTTTCGGATTTATAATATTAATAGGATAATCAATCGAATCAGTATAACAATGCGAAATATCACAACTTTTAGGGAGGGACTCTTTGCTGTGTTCAATAAGTTAATTTGGTTTAATTTACCAGTTCTGTAATTACTGAGATGCTAATGGTTGTCTTAATTTTTGTAATTGGATTGACCTTAAGCTCATTGTACATAATACAATTCTTAATTGAAAATTAAGCTGGTTTTGTAAATGAGTTTTATCCTTGAAAATTAACTGAATAATTTAATTATATTGTTATGTCACTTTGAGACCACACGAGTTTTCTTTAGATCTTTAGAAGAACTTTAATTCTCTAGTATAGTTTTGACGTGATAACGTCTTATAAATCGATGAACACCGGCTGCACGCACGAAAAAGTCTCACGTTCCGCCTGAGCCTGAGCGTGCAAGCGAGAGCGCGGAACAAGCGATAGAGAGGCACGATCGGCCTAAGCGTTCTTCTTATGACGTTATCACGTAAAATTATCGTCCGTAAACCGACTTTACAGACAACCATTTTTTTATGTATCTCTTAGACTCTTAAAGTTTATCCGACGTAAGCCATGTAAATTTATTTTTTGGCGACTTGGTTGCAAAACATTGCTTTTACTTACATACAAAACTTAATTTGGTTTTACTTTACATATAAACCTTCCGTCTATTTGATGTAAAATACCGCATCATAATCCGCCGCGTGGTTTAGAAGGAGTTATCGGAGAAACAGACAGACAGCCATTTTATTTTATACTATGTAGAGATAGAGATATTTATTTATTAGGTAAAAAATTGCGTTACTTTTCGACTTTAGAAAATCCTTAAAAAAATTAAATATGAATGAATAAAATATATCTATTTGGACTATGGCCAATATAAATAAACATACAATAGACAATAAAAACAGCTTACAAAGGTGATTAAACATAACAAAAAAAAAAGTGCCAAAAGGGTCGTGATTCTGCAGCAGTAATTACTCCACTGAATGCTCCCCTGTGCTTTTCAACGCAAGACCTATGATCGCATGCGGGAACAAACGTACTCGCATCGAAACGGAGCCTGCTCTTAACTCTAAATAACACCAAACCGGAAGTACAACCAGTTCCGTGGGCGCCATGTTGTGTTAGTATCACTTCCGCCCTGCACTCGCATCCAATAGAAAGTGAATGTTGCTATAAATATCAGGAATATATAGATTTATTATTAAACAGGTTCACACTCACAGCCCGCACTACAACCGCACATACAAACGAAATCGAAATGAAAATTGTCATCATGAAAGCGAATTGTCACTCAATCACGCACAGTATCTGCCGAAATATTTCCAGTAGTAAGAAAATAGCTTCTGCCAGGATTCGAACACTCGGCCTTGGAGTCTTTTATATTTCTTTACTGGTTTTGTTCGTTATCTTCGTATTGTAAGGTGGATACTTGTCAAATTTCATGATTATTGGTCAACGGGACTTAGGACTTCCATTAATTACGTGATATAATATGTATAACTATAATATATTATATTTATGTATTTGTTACATATTTGGTATTTCAACTTTATTTTTTATATACATATAATTTGTTTAGAACTGTAGTACACCACAGTCCCAAAATTATTTTGCTATCTCCTCTCCATCCAAAGGTTGACTGGAAGAGAT
The DNA here is from genome assembly GCA_948107665.1 of Lomographa bimaculata. Lineage (NCBI taxonomy): Eukaryota > Metazoa > Arthropoda > Insecta > Lepidoptera > Geometridae > Lomographa > Lomographa bimaculata. The sequence goes on from OX403614.1 coordinate 7,046,164, forward strand.
CTCTTTAAGCGATAAGACCGCCCATTGTACTAGCCTAATTTATTTTCAATGTAATTGTTTGCTGTTATTTTCTTTTTTAATTGGTGTTCAATAAAGACTTCATCTATCTATCTACGTGAGGTGATTTTAGCGACTTTTGGACCCCCTCACTCCCCTTGGTGAGATGTAGTGAGATTTTGCTCGACCCCCTTCCCCTCCCCTAAACTCACGTGAGATTTTTCCATAATGCGTATATTTAATGTAAATAAGTTAATATGTGCTTGATGGCGTTGAATTAATTGACACACATTTTGTTCAATTATTTTTATTTAAGAGTAACCCCTGACATGATATTTGCTGAGACACCCCCCTCTCCCCCACGTGAGATTGGATGGTTCGGCTCGACCCCCTCCCCCCTAAACGCCTCACGTGATTAATGATCCTCTAGATTTTGATTTATCTGCGAGTATCTAATTTAATTGTTACATGTTGGTTTAGTTCCGATCACAAGGCATTTTTAGTAAGGAGGGTATTCATAGAAAAGAACAATGGCGAACTCCCATACATCATTTTAGTTGAAGTAAAATAGCATCGTATATAGATAAAATATCTAACGTAAATATCTTACGTAAGGCCGGTTGCCTTCTGAGCTTAATTTTAAAAGAATTGTGTTTTAGAAGGCCTAGTCATAGAGATAATTAACAAAACATATTTGTAGGTTATGGCTCAGCACACTTTGCCGATCTCTTTTTGAATACGCCAACAGTTCTGACAGTCGTGAATTCGTGATAAAAGTCCATTCCAAAGAGCCACCACTACGTTTAAACTTGAAATATATTATTACTTGACACTGGCTAAATGCACAATATTGCGAAGCTAATATTAAAAGAAAAAAGAAAAAAAAAACAAACGTCAAAAGTGAAAACGTCATTAATACGACAGTTTGGTATTGCCATGACATTAGCTTTTTCTCCTTAAATGTCGATGACTGCAATAGCAACCGCAGCTATTTTTAGAAAACCTGTGAATGACAGACGGATTCTAGACAGCTGATGGTTCATACATAAGTTACCATAGTATTTTTTGTTTTATGGATACATCATAAGCATTAGCATTACGGCTTAGGAATATAGAGATGCACTAGGGTAAGGCAATGGACATGGTAACATCTTATTATATAACCACAGCATAGACAAAAACAGAAAAATGAAAAATGGTTGAAAGTAATCGTTTTGTTTCTTTTAATGTGTATTTTTTTACCTGGCTTCGTCTGCCTTTTCTGTTGTTTTAGTAAATCTTTGTAATTTATTTGAGTGAATTTCGTTAATTTCACATTTAAATACGATCAAACATAGGCCAACTAAAATTTCGCCATTGTTCTTTGACCTATCCAGGACAGCATCATCTAGGTCTAGGCTCCAAGGAACTCTTCAACAGTCAGCAGCTCAGACACGACATTTTGTATATGTATTTAATTGTGATAGCCGCTTGTAAGTTTTACCATGACATGGTTGCTGTAATCAGGGTTGGGTCCTGACTAGGGAACTACTCAATGGGTAGCAGCATAAGGCTTGTTTTTTTTTAATTGGTTTTTTTATTGCTTTGACTTAGAAGCTCTATTTTATTACAGCTTCAAGGTACCGTAGACCTTAGTATTTGATATTAATTCCAACTTAATACCTCCACGAGTTCCTGAGTAAAAGGGTCCTGACAGACAGAGGAACGGACAGCGAAGTGATCTATAAGATCACGTGATTCGGCCGAGTAGTCCCCCCTCTGGATTAATCGGTGTAAATGATAAAATACAACTAAACCAACCCTTTCACACTCACAACCCCGCATCAACTTTGAAAACTTGTATCGCGGGTGCCGGAAACATTTACACTACACGTACAATTGCAACTAGAAACACAAATTTCCCTTGGGGAGAAAATTTGTGATGCTACTGGAAATTGATTCCGTCACCTTCAACTTAGAAGGCAGCACATAACCAACAACGCCAACGGGCAGTTCTATACAAAACCTCCTTTTTGGCGAAATCACCCGAAGTCGGAAGTGCAAAACGATTCGTGACGTATGTCGTCATTTCCTCCAACCTGCAGAAACCACTTACCATTCAACCGGCGACCTGTAGAAAGTGAACGTGGATATTATAATGTACGCCAAACCGGTCGATGCCGGCGACTTGTAAGGAACCTGTATAACTGGTCCATGTAATTATCGACAATATTATATCAACTGAAGATAATATAGGCATGGAAATTATTGCTATTTTTAATTCATTTTTATTTGATAAAGATAATTTTATTTGTAAAACATGTGTATAGTAACACGTAATACGGAAGAATGAATGCAGATCTTATACATGTACATATTTATGTCAACATGTTTTGATGGTGGTCATTTAATTAAATTAGGGTATAATTTAGACGGCCACAAAAATTTCTAAACGGTTACCAAAATGGATAAATAGCCAACAAATTACGTTTGCTAAAATAAAATTTTTGTTATTGTCACACTTTATACATTTTGCTACTTAAATGAATATTAAATATGATTAATGCGCTGGGATCCTTCCTACTATTTTTATAATTTCGAAAGTTTGTGTGTAAGTGTGTGTTTAAATGTGTAAGTATGTTTGTTCCCTCTGCACGCTTTAATGGCTGAACGGATTTTGATGAAATTTGGAATGTACATAGATTATACCTAGGATTAACACATAGGCTACTTTTTAACTTGATAATAGCGGGCGAAGATGCGTGTATGGGTCGCCCGTCGTTTATCGACGTCTCTTTCTAACCGATACTAAGATGGCGTGTAGGCGACGCCATCTTCTACGATTCATGCCAACTCGTTAGTGGCTAAACCCCCTTTAAAAGGGATTTTGAGACAAATACCCCTTAAACCTGAATTTTGCAGCTCTGAAAGGGGATTTTGACACTAAAAGGCTCAAAATCCCCTTTAGGGGAAAATCAGTTTATTATTTTTTTAAGTTGCATAGGCAAGCATTTGACCACTATCTAACCTGATAGAAAGTGACGATGTTTAACCTAATAAAAAAATCACAAATGGGATCGTAAGAATGGTTCGATTTAATAGTGACGTGTTTTAAAATCAAATATGCGTTCGCGCTGGCTGATTGTACTGAATAAACCCAAAAACTAATAATTCCCACGTGTAATCTTATCTATCAACTTATCATATATAACATATCTAACCGCAACCGCAGATAGATACGACATAATCTCGGTTGTTGAACTGTGACGTCATCATATTAATATTCCATTATAATAATGAGGTAGGTCGGAGATCTATTTTTACCAGAGTATGGTGGGGGGACAGTCCTTACTTCCTAGGCAATTGTCAAGAGAAATCCTCCTAGTGAATCGTCCAGTCTAGACCTAGGGAACCTTTTATTCCTGTTTGTTTAGAGGGCTAGACGACCAGAGCGAAAGATCACCCAGCGAAAATGAGGACGTATATTTTTTTAAATTCTAAGTGATGATCTGGCTGAAAATGTAGCAAGCTTGCCTAGAAGATATACACTTTACAAACATAAGTATATACCTTAAGAATATCTTATTTCTATTCTATGTCCTAAGTAACGGAACATTTGGTGCCGAGACCAGGATACGCGGACACTGAATGCGTATTAAGTTTTATTTATTCTTAACAGTTAGATATTTGGTATTTATATTATTATGCAGTGTAAGCAGAGAATTGGCTGTGGTTACAATCGTTGCTAATTCGAGAGCTGCAGATAACGTCTCTTAAGAACAGCTTATTCATATTCTATCAAATTCTATGTGCTAAATAACGGCACATTTGGTGCCGTGACCAGGATAGGCGGACACTGAATGCGCAATAAGTTTTATTTATTCCTAACTGTTAGGTATTCGGTATTTATTAGCTAGCTGTGCAATAGCTTTGAGGTAGGTCGCTGTTTTGTTTGTGCAGTAATAGTTAGTATGTTTTGTTATACTTTTCCTCTTTGTATAAGTGATGAGTAATTTAAACGCTATCACCGATTAAAAAATCCGGTTTTTTAACGAGGGTTTTCCGAACCCTTGATCAGTTTAAATTAATTAAATTTGCATTATTGAGTATAACTCATAAACTACTGCTCAGATCTTAATCAAATGTAAATGGGAAGCACCAGCTTTCAAATAAGAAAAGAATCATTAAAATAGGTTCACCTAGATAAAAAGTCTGAGGCAACACACAAAAAAAATGTAGTCAAATTGAGAACCTCCTCTTTTTTTGAAGTCGGTTAAAAAATCTAATAAATCGTACTGCAGTAGTTCCTGCCCATCTCTAGCTGAAGCTATTTTTACTACAAAGGTCATTAGTCTAACCCGCATGTTGGGAACAGTCATCAATATTAATGTTTGTCATTGCGTTGTACAATAAGCACCTACATGAAGTAGAGGAGACATTGCTATAATCCACTTGTCAGCTTAAGTGTATGGGCTCAGTGTAGCGATCGATGGCTTAAGTCACGAGTGATCTGGGCAAATACGCTACATTGTCGATCGCATCGTCACTTATTTGTCAAAATGTTGCCTATCCCCAATAAAATAAAATACGCTAAAGCGTAAGTGCAATTGGAAACTTTTTTTAAAATTTTTTAGTGGTCTAAAGATAACAAAAAATTAAGTATTTTATATACACGACTGTTGATTCAATCGTCTGACTGATTCACATCGAACTCCAAAATTAAGTATTGTCCCATGAATATTCTTGTTAGGTGCTAACTTAGACGGGATTTTGATAAATTCTAATGTGGTAACACACTTGATGTGTAAGGGGACTCGTTAGGATGTTTTCGCAAACAATCATCAGATGTATTCCTTAATAGCGCAATATGAATGAGATACAAGCGCGTTACTAATTGAGAAAACTACCCTGCAAGTAATTTAATACATATATTGTAATTAAACGTAAACGCATTCACACTCACAGCCCCCACACTAAGTTCGATGACTTGTGTACTAGTGCCGGAAACATTCACATCACACAATCACAATCAGAACCAGAAACACAAATATTTCTTGCGAGAAAAACTTGTGTTCCCGCCGGGAATTGAACCCGATACCCTTGGTGAGAAGTCGTACGCCCACCCAACTAAGCCGCCGGGCAGTTTAGTAATTGAATTTGTTTTTAAAGAAAATGTAATTGTTTTTAAAGTTGTGTAAGATAAGTGAACATTCCTTTTAAAATTGCATGAGGTGTTTACCTCTAATTGGTTATTTATTTAGCATTAAATATTTCTAGCAAGTCTCATGCACACATCCAATGTAATAATCATTGGTAAACCATGAATAAATGCATTCTTATTTCTTACGGAATTAATGACTTACGGATTTGCTGTAGAATAAAACTAGACAAAGGTATCAGTTACTTGCGATCCACATCGAATTTCCTAAATTAGTTCGAAGTTTTTTTTCTTTTATTTTTTTTCTTACTACGTTAATGCGTGTTTTATTATCGTTTTCGTTCAATAAAATAAATTACCACCACGATATATTTTACACATAAAAATAAGCTCAATCTTGATGTAGGAAATACAGAAAAATCATTTTTATTTAATCGAGCGCATCGTCACTTACCATCAGCTAACATAAACATAAACGCTTTCACACTCACAGCTCCACACTAAGTTCAATGACCTGTGTCGTGGGTGCCGGAAACATTCACATCACACACACAATCACAACCAGAACCAGAAACACAAATTTTCCTAGGGGAGAAAACTTGTGTTCCCGCCGGGAATCGAACCCGATACCCCTGCTTAGAAGGCGAACGCTCACCCAACTTAGCCAACGGGCAGTTCAAAATGGTTGTCAAATTTGCCTTTCAACATTGAAACACTTCATACCACGGTAATTTTGCCTTCCTTCATACTGACTTCTCACAACATAGTGAGTGTTGCTTCTAGCAGTATACTTAAATGATGATGTTCACAATTTTCGGTACATAACGGTGTTCTAATACGCTCTCTACAAATACTGTATTGTCGCATGTAAGGTGTCAGATTCAGTGTATTATAGCTATCTAGAGAAAGTTTTCGAGCTGAGTAATCACACTTATATTATAAATACGAAAGTTTGTGTGTAAGTATATTTGCTTTCTCTTCACACTTTAACGGCTTAAGGGGCCTGCGGAGGTTGATTTGCCCATACAATCGTAATACCAAAATTATTTGAAATTCAAGCATATTACCACCATACTGTGCTGTTATTCAGATTAAAAACGTATTGATCTAGGTTCCTGGATAGTTTTTATTCCAAAATAATTACATAAACCTATTGATTTTCACACATTATTACGACGTAAATGACGCATCTTTAACTTATTTGTTTTGTATTAAAAACTAACACGTTTCTTTTGTCATTACAACAGGAAGATAGATTATCATTTCAAGGTACTATTAATGCAAAAAACATTGACTAAACATTACATTTCCATTCATAATTTTTGGTATTACGGCACCTATCATAATTTGTTCGGTCGGTAGTGCTATCGCATCAAGCATAGGCACAGTTTGCCAGTTAAACAGAGACAGCCTATAAATCGTTTCACAGACTCCCCGGCCTCTTAACGGATTTGGATGAAATTTGGAATATACATAGATTATACCTAGGTTAACATATGCTACTTTTTGACTTGATGAATTAACGAAGCCGCGGGGCACTGATATATTTTATAATTGACGTTTATTTTAGCAAAAAAAAAAACCCTTTAATCATACTTTTAAAAAATATACAATTTTGACATTAGTAAAAGTCTAAATTTTTAATTTTTTTTTTTTTTTTTATTTGTGACAGGCTAGTGTTTGACCACTATCTCACCTGATGGTAAGTGACGATGTGATCGAAGCTGGTAAACACACTAGACCTGGAATACGCAGGCTCTCAAGGATAAATGTTTACTTTAGTCATGCGTGAAGCTTGACCAAGCTTGATGAGCTTTTTTCAAGAAGCAAATGTCAAATAACAATACAAACGTCAAACAACGTTTTGTCGCGAAGGTGAAAAAATGGCGTTGTTGATTTTGTATAACTATCTAAAACCTGTGATTCTTCGAGTGTTCATGTGTAATAATGGTGAATTGACAAAAACGAATTGAAAAAAAACGTGCATAAGTGTGGGAAAATCATACAAAGTTGAAAAACGCGATTTTCGCCTTCGCTCCAACACTCCAATAGAAGTTCTAGTAAAGTTTCTACCACTTTACCAGGGCATGACTTGACTGTGGCTGGACCTTGACTATTTTACTTGAATTTGACTGTGACTTGTGACTAGAACTTTTAATATGAAATACACTTGAAATATATTATAACTTGACACTGGCTAAATGCACAAGATAGCGAAGCCAAAATTAAAAGAAAAAAAATTCAAACAAACGTCAAAACAAACTCCAAATTGAGGGGTGACACACACTGAAGCCACTGTAGAGTCCCACAATCCATCTCCTTGACATCTTAAAAAATTGAAGGTGGCAACTCGACCACGTGATCGAATATTTCTCGATCGAGATGACTACCAACTCGGTTCCATCATCAGCTCCAAGATGCCAAATTATAGTTTTGTCATCCGAACTACATAATCAACATATATATTACAAGCCGTGCCCCGCGGCTTCGCCCGCTATTATCAAGTTAAAAAGCAGCTTATGTGTTAATCCTAGGTATAATCTATGTACATTCCAAATTTCATCCAAATCCGTTCAGCCATTAAAGCGTGACGAGGGAACAAACATACTTACACACTTACACATTTGCACACAAACTTTCGGATGTATAATATTAGTAGGATTACATAATTTCATTTCGATATGACAATTAAAGTAGGCTTAAATTAATTCTAAGATTTTATTACATTGTTAGTTATACAAATGAAAGTAATAAAAGCTTTTTTTTTTTAATTATTTCATGACCATGGATGCATAGTCCTTCAGTCGAAATATTAAACAAATATTAACAATTTCTATTCTTTATAATAAAAGTCTTAGTCACAATCAAAGTCAAGTAGTCAGGCATAGTCAAGTCATGCCCCAGTAAAGTGGTAGAAACTTTACTAGAACTTCTATTGGAGTTTTGGAGCGAAGGCGAAAATCACGTTTTTCAACTTTGTATGACTTGCCTACACTTATGCACATTTACTAAGTATTAACGGTTAATAATCCACCATTATTACACATTAACACTCGAAGAATCACAGGTTTTGGAAAATTATACAAAATCAACAACGCCATTTTTTCACGTTCGCGGCAAAACTCTAATAAAAGCTTGTTAAAAAATGTTTACCAGTAGCAATAAACATAAATAACCCAAAAATACATGGTAAATATCCCGTCCCAAACAATATTTCTTACATCATCCTAATTATAATAGAAACTATAGATTGTTTAAAAAAACGCTTGCACACTCACAGCTGCACTCAAAGTTCGACGGCTTATGTCGTGAGTACCGGAAACATTCACATGATACCCACAATCACGACCAGAACCAGAAACATAAATTCCCTTTGGAGGAGAACCCGATACCCCTGTTTCGAAGGCATTATATATAATTGAAACGCTTAAAAAAAACCGACTTCATCGCTTATATTTCTGTTTTGGCTTGACCGATTTCGATTAAATTTATATGGGACCACCTCCGAAGTATACTCTACCAAACAAAAAAAAACATCAAAATTGATTTTTAAATAAATAATTTTGATTTTTACCTTATAAATTTATGATTTATGATTTAAACCTTACAGTTTAACTGAAAACCAACGTCGAGTTTTTTTAATTCGACATAAAGCTGAGTTAAACCTTTTTGGCATAAAAATTATTGTATATTTATTTTATTTGTGACAGGCTAGTGTTTGACCACTATCTCACCTGATGGTAAGTGACGATGTGATCGAAGCTGGTAAACACACTAGACCTGGAATACGCAGGCTCTCAAGGATAACTGCCGGAACACCGTATTTGGCTTGGCGGCAGACTTTCAACTTGATGGTGGTAAGCTACTTTGGTAGCAAGCCAGGCGAGCAACTCACAAAATGCTCTACCACCTCTCAAATGTCACCTGATTAGCACCACCCGGGGACCACGTGTAGGGAGTCAGACTTAAGGGGTATCCTCCTAAGGACGTGGGTGACTCAGCCCCATAAAATATATAAATATATTTTTGTTTTTAATATTAAGTTACTTTGATGTCAAATAAATGTATTTTCTTTCTTTCTTTCTAATTGGCGGAGATATCGCGTAACATACATACAAAAAAAAAACATAAAATGAAAATAATTTCTCTCATCTCTTCCAGAATCCCGTAATCTACGACATCCCATGCGATGACACAACACCGAAAATCGACTTCAAAAAACTCCGTGAAAACTTTGAAAACGGCACCGTTTCCAACCAGCCGAACCAACCGGACCAACCGGCCCAACCCGAATTATTGAAACCCGAGTTGAATCCGCACCAGACTGAATCCAACATGCTCTGCGCGATCAAACAGGCAAGATCCAGTGAGAACTTGACCAATGGAAGGTTCAAGAAGAGTCCAGAGAGGAAGTTCGCTACGGAGGCCAGGCGGTACAAGCCTAGGGAGGCTGTAGGATTCAGTTTTAAGAAGAATCCTCAACTTGACGTTGACAGAGAGAATGTGAGTACTCTTGATTTATTTATTTTTATACCAGACTAGCTGACCCGACAGACGTCCTGTCATCAAACGCGCGAAGCAATAATTTAAACGCAAAACGCTTAAAAATACCGCCTTCACCGCTTTATCTCCGGAACTTTGATTAGATTAGATGTACTAAACACGCATTATTGAAGACATTCCAAGAACTACTGATCAGATCTTGATCAAATTTAACTTTGGAAAGCAAAATCTTTCAAACAAAAAAAAATTCGAAATCGGTTCACGTGGAACGAAGTTATGAGGTAACACAAAAAAAAACCGTTGACCTCCTCCTTTTTTGTGAAGTCGGTAGAAAAAAGGCAGAATGAAATCGGTAAAGTTCTCAAGTTATGGCGTGACCAAGGTAAATAGGGGTTAATTTTTAGGTTTCCGTATCCAAAGGGTAAAAACGGGACCTTATTACTGAGACCTTGCTGTCCGTCCGTCTGTCACCAGGCTGTATCTAAAGAACGGTGATAGCTAGACAGTTGACATTTTCACAGATGATGTATTTCTATTGCCGCTATAACAACAAATACTAAAAATCTAATAAATATTTAAGGGGGGCTCCCATACAACAAACTTGATTTTTTATAGATAATATAATATAATCATTTATTCAAGTAACAAAGACTCATATACACAAATTAATTTACAGGAATCACATTGTCATCATAATATATATCATTAATAATTAAAAATTTAAATTACAATAATAAAATTAAAATGTCGAGAAATAATTTATATAACAATACTACCTATACTTACATCACTTAATTCCTACAGTGTGCAATGTGCAGGCCAAGGCAATGATTGATGTAAGGGCAATCTAACCTATCTGATATCACGGCCAGCATGCTGTTGTGGCTCCCCCGCACACGTCTCACCAGTGATGTTGCTTTCTTGCGCATTATGGTGTAAAAACAATCCATACGTGCGCATGCGAACATTGTCGACGCACTGCAATAGCGAGGGAGCCCCACCAACATCCTGAACGCGTTATTAAACTGGACGCGCAGGGCGCTGTACGATCTTTGCGTATAATTAGTCCACAGGCTGCTGGTATAGAAGGAAGTGCAATAAGCTCTAAAAAGGGTTGCTTTCACCTCCTCCGAACACTTTGAAAACCTCCGGACTACCATGTTCGCTCTGACCGAAAGCGCCCTTCGCTCCCGTTCAATGTCAGCGCCGTCCTTCAAGGTGGGGGTGACGAGATGACGTGACGATAATGGTACGAAACCCTTGGTGGGCGAGTCCGACTCGCACTTGGCCGGTTTTATTATTAAATAATATTTACTGCGTTCCGCGGTTTTACCAGTGCGCTGCAGCGAAGCCCTGGACCCGCAGGTGTGCCGGTAGCGGGATAAAAAGTAGCCTCTGCGTCAATCCAGGGTGTCAGCTACCTCCACACCAAATTTCATCAAAATTAGTCCAGCCCTTTGAGCGTGAAGGAGTAACAAACATATACCCACACTCACAAACTATCGCCTTTATAGCCTTTATAATGTTAGAGTGATGTCATACCATATAGGTTAGCATTTTATAGGTATATAGGTAGGTATATTTTTATCAGCCTTTATATGTATGTTGTTTCCTCTGTGGCATTCTAGAGACCGAACGCGTGGGATTTTGATGATTCTTACGTCAATCGCGAGTATAACTAAAGTGACAGTAATAAAAAAATCAATATGGCGACCATCAGACGCCATATTCGACAGTCGATCAACTGTGTTCAGTGGCTGGTATCATTGAATAGGTATATAATTTTTTTAGGTTTATTTTACTATTTTTACGCCAAGCCATTATTTAGTTTCACCTGTCCCGATGTTTGTTATCAAATCTTGCAAATTAAATTTGATCCACTTCCCGGTTACCGATTGAGCTGAAATTTTGCATACATGTGTAAATTGCGTGACAATGCAATATTATGATGACGTGGTGCTGATCTGATGATGGAGCTGTAAGGTGGCCAAAGGAACTTCGCAATGAAACGACAGAACCTCATCGACTTTGGGCTCATTTGAATTGTCTTGACGAGTCGTTTGTCTTTTAATGGTAACCAGGAACTGATGATGGAGGTGGAAGGTAGTCATAGGAACTCTGTAATGTAACGACGCAACCCCATCGAATTTGGGCTCGATTGATTCGTCTTGACAAGTTCTCTGGTTATATAACTTTTAGTCCTCTTTATTTACAACTTGTAAAAGCTTGATTTTAAAAAACTTTTTAAATATGACTTTTTCTTTTTGAATAACCATTTAGGATCTAGTTACGATTTAACTTACGTAAGCTACCATTTTCACAAATATTTTCAATTTATAATAAAGTTGTGATAACATTTTCATAAAATTTCACGAAAAAGTTAGGTTTTCATTTAATTCTTAATATATTAACTTAACCTTTTACTGGTTTTAATAGTGCGGTTGTGTGATGTAAATGATTCCGGCACCCATGACACAAGTCATTGAACTGTGTGAGGCTGTGAGTGTGAAAGAGTTTAATCTCTAATGCCGATGGTAAGCGATGATATACTTATCGGGAAACAAGAACGAAGGTCTGGTTTCCCGACCTCTTCAAGTCAAGAGTGAACAGGTACCTTCTAGGCAAGAATGTCCCACCGTCGCGACCGCATCGTCGCTTTCCATCATGGTGGTCAAATGCTAGCCTATTAGTCATAAAAAAAAAGATGTGGTCGACGATGGAGCACGCTTGCCTAGAAGATACCTATTCACTTGCGATTTGAGGACTCTCATATTGTTTGCACCGTCACCTTAACTTAAGAGCAGGCAGCGCTTCGATGCGATCCTGATTGACACCGATCATAGAGCGAACTGCCCGTTGGCGTAAATGGTTGGCCAAATTGGCCATCTGCCCTTTTATCAGTGGGCATCGCATTCGAGCCCTGCACTAAGTTTGAAGACTTGTATCGTGGGTTGAAAAATTTCACATAGTAATTAATAACCCAAATACCTAAAGATTATACAATTTATTATATTTTATCAAAGGCTTGTGTTTAAACTCCGCCCAAAAAAGTACCTATTTTACTACCAAAAAAATCTAAACGGTTACCAAAATGGATAAATGGTCACCAAATTACGTTTCCTAAAATATTATAAAATAAATCATTTTTTTTGTATTATAAATATTTTTGTATTAATAAAAAAAAAAATACCTTAACCTTATGTTATCCGATTCGGTTCTGTCACAGGAAATTTTATTTAAGGAAACGTAATTTGGGGACCATTTATCTATTTTGGTAACCGTTTAGAATTTTTAGTGGCCGTCTAAATTAAACCCTTTATCAAATTGTATCATTTATTCTAATTAAGGAAATAGATACGGTATTCTAATCGGTAATCTACCGTTTGCATTTTGGAGAGTGTGCGCAGGAATTGCATGATTTAATTCCCCCTTGCCCTTTTTACCATCTAACAACAAGACAGACTATCAAACGTCATCCTTATATGGTTGACGTACCTCCGGTTCGCTCGAAGCGTTTTGCTTCTACGTTTATCATCCGTACAGCGAGGGAGTGGAACTCATTGCCTGCGTCTTTGTTTCCCGAACAGTACAATCTGGGTGTCTTCAAGTCTAGAGTGAATAGGTATCTTCTAGGCAAGCATGTCACATCTTCGGCCGCATCTTCACTTACCATCAGGTGAGATAGTGGTCAAATGCTTGCCTATATATCATAAAAAAATGGAACATAACTAATTAATATTAAAAATGTAAATTCAGATAATGAACAATTATTATTGGCAATTAAAACTCGAAATAGTTAAGCTATGTTATTCAACATTATAATGAACACCATTGTTTGTTAAGGGTAGTGTATTCCGAAGTTGCTTGCTTGCTTGTCGAATAGAATCAAACCAAAAGTATGACAGTTATATCTTTATTCATATACAAATGCCCTTTAGAAATTTATTATAACTTGGACAATTTAAAAAAAAATGGACACATAATTTAAATCTTCGCAATAATAAAAAGATCTACGTACCTAAAGTAAGATTGGCCAAAGTACAGAAGCAGGGTATCTTCAACAAGATCAAAATGTTTAATAAATTACCTACTGACATTTCAAACTTAACACTGTCACAATTTAAAAGAAAAATTAAATTATTTTTTGAAAACAATTCTTTCTACAGCCTTAATGAATTTATGGACATGCACTTAAGTAATAATTCTTTTGATAATGACTAAATTATCTCAAATATATTTTGACTGTTAATCAATTACTATTTTATTTGATTATCATTTATATCATTTATATATAATATTTAATTTGTATATTTTTATTGACCTGATGTCTGAATTATTGTTTATTATAGTATAAATTGTTATTTACGAATTATTAAATTGTAATGTGACATGCCTTGAATAACGATCACTGTTATTATTAAGATGAATAAAGAATCTGAATCTGAATAGACTAGTGGGCAGTCCTAGTATCAGTATTTTTCAAACCGCCTTAAGGCATCCGACATGGCTTAACGACTGTTGACTTACGACTAAAAACCGGGACCGACAGCTTTACGTGCCCTCCGCAGCACGGTGACACTCACTCGAAGTTGTAAATATGTTTCTATGTTGTAAATATAGAAAGATAAATTATTTAAACGCAGCTATTCACCGCTTTATCTTTGGAACCCTTGGTCAGATTAATTTAATTAAACACGCATTATTGAAGATGACTTAAAAACAACTGGTCAGATCTTGATCAAATTTAAATGGGACCCCATAGGAAGCACCAGCTTTCAAATAAACAAAATAATCATCAAGGGGTCTATTCCGGGCATCGATCATCTTTCCATTGGGGCGTCGAAATCGAACGATTTTCTTTTCTTATGAACCATCGAATCGACTGAACTTTGAACCGATCGGCTATCATATCGATAACAGAGTAATAGGGCATGACACCCTATGGCCGCGGGCTTAAACTTTCTAAATTTATCAATATAGTTCTGCCTAGCATGGCTAATGCTATATAAACAAAATCTATATTATTATATTAATTCGAACAATCGTAGTTTGACGACCAGAATAGACCTACAGAATCGATTGAACTAGTAAAAAGTTCTGACTTTCCACACGTAAATAAAATACAGTCGAATTAAAAACCTCCTCATTATTATAAAGTCGACCAAAAAAATAATCTAATCGGACGAGCCATTTTTTACCGACTTCCCAAAAAAGGAGAAGGTACTCAAGTCGACTGTATTTTTTTTTTTAATGTGTTTTACCTCATAAATTCTTTCCACGTGAGCCGATTTCGAAAATTATTTTTTCGTTTGCAAGATGTTGCTTTCTAATTGGTCCCATTTAAATTTGATCAAGATCTTATCTAGTTATTGAAATATCGTCAATAATGTCTATTTTGTGACGAATAATGCGTACTTTGACGATGTTCTGGTTTACCCGACTTCAAAAGTTACCTTACAACTTTTGTTGTGAGCCGCTTTTGATGATTTTTTTTTTATTTGAAAGCTGGTGTATCAAGGTTCCGATGATAAAACGGTGAAGTCGGTTTTTTTAAGCTTTGCTTGCATTTAATTATCGAGTTTGCGAGACAATTTACTATTTGAATATAGGTCATGGGATTTTTTTATTCTTATAGTTATAGAATTACACCTAAAACTTTTTTTTCCGGCACAAACAATTCGGCAGTCCTAACTACGGACCAATATCCTATATTTCCTAAGAATAAACTAAGACTATATACAGCAAAGACCTAAGTTACCCACAAGACATCGAGCTTATAGGTAACTCAAGTGCTCAAGCCCACTACCGGTGGGTAGCGGTTTCAACTTTTTTTTAATATGATTTTTACTCAGAAATAAAATAAAAAGTGATAGAAATTAATGGAAAATTCAAAATATCAAAACGCATGCTAGACTGATTCGTGACGTAATTCAGTTTACACATTTTTGGTGTCAGTGATTGGTCTGTTTTCCCTACAGCAGCCATGACGGCAGCCATGATTGGTCTGCGAGACATCTTCTAGGCAAGCATGCTACATCTTCGGCCGCATCTTCACTTTCCATCAGATGAGATGGTGGTCAAATAGTACAAGGCGCTTGACATTACTTATAAGATAAAAAAAATTACTTGCAATAAGAGCTAGTAACTTTGGTTGTGTTTAATAAATTTTTTGACTACACTAACCTTAACTAAATTGTTATCAGTTATCACTAATTATATCATATTTTTAATGATTTATTAACATTAACTTTCACTATCAACATATTAAAATAAATGACAGAAAACGTCTACAAATTACACTAACAAGTTGTGTTAGAAAAACATATTAATCACTTAGAACACAGAACAATTGACAATCGCTTAAAATGTTTACAATTGAAACTGTGATATATTTGGTGGGACCGCTTCTATCAGTGATTTGTTGTGTGGTGGGTGCAGTAACATGGATCGTATTGCCGAAATGGAGAAAATTGCACAATTTCGCCGGATTAGGTCACATGGTCGTCGGAACGTGGCACCTATGCATGATGGCTGCTATCTTCTACAGAATAACGGAGTTCGAGAGAGTGAAGACCATCTACCAATTCTCGTTTATACTGACCCAGTGCTGGGCTTTGAACGGGTCAATATTGGCGTATATGAGATTGGTCTGGGTGAGCCACCAGACGTTCAGTTACGGGATGAGGATATTGACCATTTCTAGTTTATTAATGGCTACGATTGTTTCCCTAATTGGATTTATCACTTCTGGAGATCTCGTTGTTGATATGGAACCTTTTTATCACAGCGAACTTTTCATCTATGGACCTAGTGTGACGCTTTGCATTGGTTATACTATGATGTTGAGGATATATATTTTTATTAAAATAAAGAATAATGTTAAAAAGAATGCGACGAAACAGAAATACGACGAAGCGATAGAAGGGGTTAATGGCACTTGTGATACTCTGTTTTGTGTAAGCTTCTTCTGTCTATATGGCTATATATTAATGTGGAATGATAGTATTCAAATAGGCGTAAATGACTTGTTCTGGGAGAAATGTATTTTATTCGGCATGAGGTCTTGTCACTTAGCAATTTCTTTTCGTCTTTTTGTTAGCGCACCATATGTATTGCTAAATAAGAATACTAGAAATAATTGGAGACAGTATATGGATAGACGACAACGGCTGCGTGGTGCACGTGTTTAAGACAACCGGGGGATTGTTAACCGAGGAATGAGTGATGTATATTTCCCGTCACGTAATAATTAAACGCAAGCAAAGCTCTAAAAACCCGCTTCCAAAACACAGGCGTGTTTATTCTCCGTTAAAAGGAGTTTTTTCGATCAGACTCCAACTTTTCGAGACGTATCCATAGATCCATACCTGTAACTGACCATCTTGAGTTACTTGGTATGTCGTTAACCTCAAAACTCAATTTTCGGTCTTACAATACAATACAATACAATACAAAACTCTTTATTGTATAACCAGTTTACAAAGTGTACAACTAAACAATTCTTAGAAATTATATATTTTTTAGTGGTAATACAATCGGCGGTCTTATCGCGTATAGCAATTTCTTCCAGACAACCTTAGTATGGACATAAATGTAACTGGAATGTGTTAGACGGTGGTGTACACTAGTCAAGGAAAAATAAAAAGTACAAGAACCTATCAAAGCAATTACATACTAAATATACATACATATATACGTAATGTAAATATACCTACATAAAATACTCAATATAAGTGGTAGTACATAAATAAAAATAAAAAATAAAATAATGATAATAATTACGAATTAATGTGCAGCAGTTTTAACTGTTTTGGGATAAATAGTAATTTCTTACATTGAGTCTTACATTGAGACAAAAGCCCAACTAGCCGCCAAAAAGCTGGGAATCCTTGCAAAGGTTTACCACAAAATAATGTTTCCAATTTCGATATGTTATACATCTATCGGATTATCTTTGGTGCATAGTGTGGTGAACAATGTGAATTTTGTGACATTATTATGAAACTAAGTAAGTGTGTAAGTACTATTCACATTAAGATTCACAATAGTGCCTAGCATTAGTTTAAATAATAATAATTAAAACAAAAATCTACTAACTACCTACCTGTTTAGTTGAGCTAAAACTACATTCAGCAGAATTTGATTACCAATTAAATTGTTTGTACAATCTACAATAAACTATACAGTAAAGTACCTATTTGTGAGATGGCGAGAGAGCACTGATATCCTACACACAGGGCAACCTAGTTAGGAGTTAGGGTTTATGTACACAACAAATACCTGATCAGCATAGTTTATTTATGAACCACCTGTATAAGCCAAGTTATAATATAAGATGCTGTGTTGACACACAATAGTGTTCCTATTATTACTATAGCTAGTTATAAGTACATGGAGTGTTACAAATTAGTTAAGTTTTTTTCCAAATAAAAGATTTTTCATTTCATTTTTCATTTTCAAAGGTGAGACGGTAGATAGATAGATATAGATAGATATATTCTTTATTGAACACCTTAAAATAACAAAGAAACCAAAAATAGGAATGACATTAAACAATTATATAAGTGTAACAATAGGCGGTCTTATCGCTAAAAGCGATCTCTTCCAGACAACCTTTGGATGGAGAGGAATAACGCAATGTAATAGGACGTCGTTCTACGTTCATAAATGATCAGAACAGTGAATATAAACAAAAGATATATAAATAATACATTTACATACACGTAAACAGATACTATATTATTATAATAAAATACTACATATTTTGAAATATACAATACATACATATAATAAAATTATGTCTATTTAATATGGAAATAAAGCAAAAAAGTGAGAAAGCAAAATAAAAAGGAATTATTTGGGCAACACTAACACTAAAACTAACAAAATGGTACAAGAAGATTTATGAAGAAACTAGCCGTGCCCCGCGGCTTCGCTCGCTATTATGAAGCTAAAAAGTAGACTATGTGTTAATCCTAGGTATAATCTATGTACATTCCAAATTTCATCCAAATCCGTTCAACCGTTAAAGCGTGAAGAGGGAACAAACATACTTACACACACACAAACTTTCGGATTTATAATATTAGTAGGATATAGTAAGCCTTGACATGATTTAAAAAATAAGTGACTTTGCCCTTCTTATTTCTACTGGAAGAGCATTCCACAGGCGAACAGCTTCGACAGTGAACGAACTGTCATAAAAAGAGCTACCGTGTGGAGGAATCTCTAACTTCAGATTCTCTGATGACCTCAGTGCTAGAGAGTTATATGGGGTGAACAATTGATAACGTTCCTTTAGATAACGGGGAGAAGTGGGATTCAAAAGAATATTGTAGAGAAGTAGGGTAGTCCTAACAACATTATCGGGATTAACACTAAATATAATAAACTATGTGTTAATCCTAGGTATAATCTATGTACATTCCAAATTTCACCCAAATCCGTTCAGCCGTTAAAGCGTGAAGAGGGAACAAACATACTTACACACTTACACACTTACACACAAACTTTCGGATTTATAATATTAGTAGGATTAACTTTGTCGTACAATATTTTATATACAATATTTTTTTTCTTTTTTTTGTAGAGAAGTACTTTACAGCGGTACTTCACTCCGTAACAATTGCTCGATTCGATCTATGGGACGGTTCAGCTTAATACCAACTTGATGCTCTTAAAATAATTGCGAAGCTGCTTGAAGCAGGCGAAGAGCCAAGAGACTTATTAACAGCGATCAGTTGACTGATGCAAAACTTCAGTGATTTTTTTGCCGTTTTTATAGATACTGTTACGTACCCTTCGTGCGCGAGTCCGACTCGCAATTGGCCGGTTTTTTTTACTTTTGCGGCAAAAATCCTTTGCGATAATTTTTTGGTTAGATCCTTTTTTGAATTTAGCGCCACCTGTGATATGATAGTAGAACTAGAAACAAGATAATGTAGGAGGACCTTCAGCAATCTAAAGTAGGTTGTGTTTCATCGATAGTTCGATAGATGGCATCCAATACAATCGCGGCTTTCAATCTGCTTGTATCCGAGGAGTTTTTGACTGCAAAAAAGAGAAGGTTATGTATTGTCGCGCATCTTTTATTTATATACAGTGTTTATTTTCTTCTTACTTAAATTGCCCGCTGGCTAAGTGTTTTTAATTTATATTGACTCCACAAACTACGTGCATTTAGCCAGTGTCAAGTATAAATACTTTTCAAACTATGTATATATTGTCATAGAACCAGTCATAGTCACAATCAAAGTCAAGTAAATGAGTCAAGGTCCAGTTATTACTCGCAGGGATTACTCGAGTTGTTCTCCCATGCCCGTTTTACCATCTAATAACAAGACAAACTGTCAAACGTCATCCATATGTACTGTTTTGTATGTAATTATTTTCTATTATGTTTTGTCACAAATATGGTGTTCAATAAAGAGTTTATCTATCTATCTATCTGTTGACATGCCTCCAGTTGGCTCGAAGGTCGATTCCCTACTGCGAAGGAGTGGAACTCATTGCCCGCGCGTCTTTGTTCCCCGAACAGTATAATCAAGTATAATCGTGGAGTCTTCAAGTCAAGAGTGAATAATAATAATAATATGTACCTTCTAGCAAGCATTCTACATCTTTAAGGCATGCTATGTTAGATGAGATTGTGTTATTTGTGATGATTGTGGTTAAATGTTTGCCATTCGGACAATAAAAAAAAGTTACGCGTTTTGAATGGTAGAAACTTTACTAAAACTTTTAATTACGACCCAGTTGGCGCAGTGGACAGGTCTCCGCCCTCTAAGACGTGGGTCCTGGGTTCGATTCCCGGTAGGAGAATAAATTCCTTCCCAAGGGATATTTGTGCTTCTGGTTCTGGGTGTAATGTGTGTGAATATTTCCGGCACCCACGATACAAGAATTTGTACTTAGTGTGGGGCTGTAAGTGTGAATGCGTTTGTTTGTTTTAATATAGTTTTGGGTACGTTATACGGGGTAATTTATAAAATACCAGAAACCTCTTGGTTCATTTTATTTAATACTAGCCGTGCCCCGCGGCTTTGTCCGCTATTATAAAGTTAAAAAGTAGCCTATGTGTTAATCCTAGGTATAAACAATGTACATTCCAAATTTCATCCAAATCCGCTCAGCCGTTAAAGCGTGAAGAGGTAACAAACATACTTACACACTTTCACACAAACTTTCGGATTTATAATATTAGTAGGATTTACAAACTTACAAGATTTTTTATGTGATGTGAAAGTTTCTAGCACCGGTGGGATGACATAATCCTTTTTTGTGAAGTCGGTGGAAAAAAAATTAACGGTAAAAAAAACCTAAACCTAGTATGCCACCAGCAGCGAGGCAGGGCACCAGTTGCCGGTAGGTCAGTGCTGCAGAGTGAGGAACCTCCTGACAATACGTGCCGTGTCCAGGAGTACTGCCTTCTGAATCTGACCCTCTATCCAACCATTTAGCGAAAGCCTCTTGAGGTGTTGATCGAGGCTTTTCGCTATTAGCCCATTCGTCGAAACGACTATCGGGACAATGATCGTCGAATCTACATTTTTTAATTTTTTTTATTGAAGATAGGAAAATTTTTGACCACCATCTCACCTGATGGTAAGCGAAGATGTGGTCGACGATGGAGCTAGCTTGCCTAGAAGATACCTATTCACTCGCGAATCAAAAACGACTCAGGCAAGGAGTTCCATTCCTTTGCGGTTCGCACAATGAATGTGGAGGCAAAACGCTTAGTGCGCACTTGTGGAGTGTCCACCATATAGCGGTGTCGTTTAGCAGTTTACATCCCACATGGCGGTTACCTCGAGGGCCAAGTCAAGATACTTTCTGAGCTTGTCGTTCTCAGCCTTCACGAGGTTTTCATCAGGCTGGATAGTGACGTCAATGAGCACTGCCCACCGCTGCGACCGGTCTGTCAGAACGATTATTATTATTATTTAACGTTATACGACGGTAACTACGGACGGTTCAGCTAAGTAAGAGCTTGAGGCTCTTGACACCATTGAGCGCAGAGCCAAGAGACTTATTGGTAGCGAGCAGCTGACTAGTTCAAAGCTTCAGAGCTTGGGTCATCGCCGCATGGTAGCTAGTCTCTCGGTTTTTTATCGGATACATTTCGGAGAGTGTGCTAAGGAACTGCACGATCTAGTTCCCCCATCCCCGTTCTATCATCGGACAAGCAGACAAACTGCTAAGCGACACCGCTATATGGTGGACATTCCTGCACTAAGCGTTTTGCCTCCACATTCATTGTGCGAATGGAACTCCTTACCCGAGTCGGTGTTTCCTGATGAGTACAATATGGGAGTCTTCAAGTCACGAGTAAGGCAGGCTTGCTCCATCGTCGGCCACATCGTCGCTTGCCATCAGGTGAGATGGTGGTCAAAAATTTGCCTATCTTCAATAAAAAAAAATTTTAAAAATGTAGATTCGACGATCGATTCGGGAATCGAACCCAGGACCCACGTCTTAGAGGGCGGAGACCTGTCCACTGCGCCAACTGGGTCGTAATTAAAAGTTTTAGTAAAGTTTCTACCATTCAAAACGCGTAACTTTTTTTTATTGTCCGAATGGCAAACATTTAACCACAATTCATCAGATGGTGGTCAAAAGTTTGCCTATCTTAAAAAAAATTATAAAAAATAAAAATACATATTCGCGTAAAACATAACACTTACATGGCAATTGGGTAAAAATAATAATAAAGCGGAGCTCATCATTGTACCAATCTACATTAGTGTGTGTGTATTGTGACGTCACTATGTTGGTACTGGTACTATAATCAGTGGACCATTATCTATGACTCAAATGAATCACGAACCGAGGCTTGGTTTACATGCCGCCCAATACGTTTTTTGATAATTCATGGAAATCGAATAATTAATTTAAAAAATATATTAGCACACTCACAGCTCTACAATAAGTTCAAAGACAAGTATCATGGGTGCCGGTAACATTTCACACACACAATCACATTCATTACCAGAGCACAAAATGTACCTTGGAAGTTGTGCTCCCGTTGGGAATAGAACCCAGAACCCATGACGCCGAGGATTGAAACCTACCCAATGCATCAACTGGTTCTAAAAATCAAAATTAAAAAACATATAAAGGTACCAGTAAATTTAGACAATAATATATACGAGTTTATAAAACGAATAACTGACTTCAATCGCAAATATCGCCGAAACTCTTTATCAGATCTAGATCAAATTATAATGGGACCAACTAGAACGTATACCCTTTCGAACAAAACAATAATTTTCCAAATCGGTTAATGAATGACGGAGTTCTGAGGTACATAAAAATAATGACGACCCAGTTGGCGCAGTGGACAGGTGTCCGCCCTCTGCGCCGTGGGTCCTGGGTTTGATTCCCGGCAGGAGCACAGATTCCTTCCCAAGGGATATTTGTGCTTCTGGTTCTGGGTGTAATGTGTGTGTGATGTGAATATTTCCGGCACCCACGATACAAGTCTTTGAACTTAGTGTGGGGCTGTGAGTGTGAATGCGTTTGTTTGTTTTTTTTTAAATGATTCCAACGAATTGAGAACCTCAATTTTTTAAAAGTCGATAAAAAAGTTATTAGTTCCTTATTTTAAGTGGAAGAGCATTTCACAGCTGGCTTCGACAGTAAAAGTAAATGAAGTATTAAAAACTAAAGAACTGTCATAATTATTTAAACGCAAGCAAAGCTTAAAAAATCCGACTTCACCGCTTTATCTTCGGAACCTTGATCAGATTTTACGTATTAAACACGCATTATTAACAATAACTCAAAAACTAGAGATCAGATCTTGATCAAATTTAAAGGGGACTAATTGGAAAGCAACGTCTAAAAAACAAAAAACCATTTGCAAAATCGGTTCACGTGGAACGAAGTTATGAGGTAACACACATAAAAAAAAATACAGTCGACTTGAGTACCTCCTCCTTTTTTGTGAAGTCGGTAAAAAAGCTTACAGACGAATTGAGAGCCTCCTCCTTTTTTGAATTCGGTTAAAATCTACTGTGTCGTGGAATCTATATCTACATTATCAAGTAGATCCGATTTGCCATGGCTAATTATACCTAATGTTTAAAGCTGTAGGCGTTGATAATGTTTGCCTATCTGTAACTCAGCGTTATGTAAACCCTCACACGCCGCGGCACAGTTTCGGAGCCTCCCGTTAGTACCGCATAGACAGCCAAGCCGCTTTGTTCATCGCGAAAAAATGTTTTTATTTACACTGAAATAAGTGACATTGAAAAGTGTTAAAAAGAAAGTGAATGTGTAGGAGTAATTCTTTGTTGTATTTCAAATTATAAGACCTTTTTGTGTTTGACGTTGACGTTTGAGTTTTTTTTATATGTGAGTGTAGCAAACGTTATCTTGTAACTGCATCGACTGATAGATTTGGGGACTTAGTTCAAATGTGTACACGGAAATGGTGGCAAAACGAAATGTAAGCGACAAGGCAATCCCGACTCACTAAAAACTTAGTGAGGTGAAAATAGTGTGACCGTAGTCAGTCGAAACTGCGTTGATGAATTGTTGGAATCAAAGGTAAGTTTTGTAGTAATTATAACTAACTATACAATGAAAAACAAGGGTTTTGCCGCGAAAGTGTAAAAATGGCGTTGTTGATTTTGTATAATTTACCAAAACCTGTGATTCTTCGAGTGTTAATGTGCAATAATGGTGGATTATTAACCTTTAATACTTAGTAAACGTGCATAAGTGTAGGCAAATGACACCGAGTTGAATAACGTGATTTTCTCTTTCGCTCCAAATCTCCAATAGAAGTTCTATTATAGTTTCTACCACTTTACTAGGGCATGACTTGACTATGACTTGGCCTTGACTCTTTTACTTGACTGCAACTGTGACTTGTGGCTAGGACTTAATATGAAATATATATATAAATATAAATGCACAAGATTGCGTAGCCAAAATTCAATGAAATAAAATCTGTACCTATAAGCTAAGGAAAGAAAAAAAGAAATATAATTTATTTCTACACAGCGAAAAACTCGACGCTGATTTTCAGGCAATAAAGGCGCCTTTTTATGTGTTTTTTTTTAATTTTGCATTGAAGTCCTATTAATATAATAAATGCGAAAGTCTGTGTGTAAATGTTTGTTACCGCGTATCTCCGTAACGAATAAACCGATTTTGATGAAATTTAGAATGTAGATAGTTTCGGTTCCGGAATAACACAAGCTACTTTTTAACTTAACAAACGCAATCGCAGCCGCGGGGCACGGCTAGTGTGTATATAACGTTGAAAAGTGTCATAAGGAAAGTGAATGTGTTGCTAGGAGTTATTCCTTCCCCTTCTCCTTAATTATAACCTTCCCCCCCCCCCCCCTGTTGGCGCAGTGGACACGTGTACGCCCTGCGCCGTGTGTCCTGGGTTCTATTCCCTGCAGGATCACAAATACCTTCCCAAGGGATATTTGTGCTCCTGGTCCTGGGTGTAATGTGTGTGTGATGTGAATGTTTCCGGCACCCACGATACAAGTCTTTGAGCTAAGTGTGGGGCTGTGACTGTGAATGCGTACGACTTCAAAAATTTGTTTCCTGTAGGTAAATATTAAGAGCCAAGAGACTTATTGACAGCGACCAGTTGACTGATGCAAAACTTCAGAGCTTAGGGCATCGTCGCATGGTGGCGAGTCTCTCGGTATTTTATCGGATACATTTCGGAGAGTGTGCAACGGAATTACACAATCTAATTCCCCCATCCCCATTCTATTATCGGACATCGAGACAAGACTCTTAAGAGACACCGCTATATGGTAGACATTCCACAATTGCGGACGAAGCGTTTTGCCCCTACATTCATTATGCTAACTGCAAGAGAATGGAATTCCTTGCCTGAGTCTGTGTTCCCTGATAAATACAATATGGGAGTCTTTAAGTCGCGAGGCATCTTCTGGGCAAACGTGTTCCATCGTCGACCGCATCGTCACTTACCATCAGGTGAGATAGCGGTCAAACGTTTGCCTATCTCGATTAAAAATATATATTGTTTGGAACTGTTTAAATCTATACATAATTAAAGCCTATATAATGTGTAAAAACTGCATTAAAAATAATTAAACGCAAGCGAAGCTTAAAAAAACCGACTTCACCGCTTTATCTTCGGAACCTTGATCAGATTTAATGTATTAAACACGCATTATTGACGATAACTCAAAAACTACAGATCAGATCTTGATCAAATTTAAATGGGACCAATGGGAAAGCACCAGCTTTCAAACTAAAAGAACATAATCATGAGAATCGATTCACGTGCAAAGAAGTTATGAAGTGATACAAATGAAAGTGAATATTGACCGGCGAGCCAAAAGACTCATTGGCGACAGTAAGCTAGTTGAGTCAAAACTGCAAAGTCTTGGTCACCTATGTAAGGTAGCAAGCCTATCGGTATTCTATCGCTTACATTTTGGAGAGTGTGCTCAGGAATTACATGATATAATTCTTCCATGCCCTTTTTACCATCAAACAACAAGACAAACTGTCAAACGTCTTCCATTTATGATACCTCCAGTTCGCTCGAAGCGTTTTGCTTCTACTTTCATCATTCGTACAGCGAAGGAGTGGAACTCATTGCCTGCATCATTGTTCCCTGAACAGTATAATCTGTGTGTCTTCAAGTCCTGAGTGAATACGTACCTTCTAGGCAAGCATCTTCCATCTTCGGCCGCATCGTCACTTCCACTAAGTGAGGTACCGGTCAAATGCTTGCCTATCTAGTATTAAAAAAAACAGTCGAATTGAGTACGTCCTCCTTTTTTGTGAATGGTAATGTAAGAATGTATTTTTGTTTCATATGGTAAAACCCAGCCTCGGCTTGTTATAAAAAGGCAATATATTTATACCTAAATACCAATTGCTAAGTAATAAATTCCATAAGCTATAGGTCATAGCTATCTCATCGCAATTCCCAGGTGAGCTAGAATTTAAGAAATTGAATCATTTAGTCATTGGATTTCAATCTTCATTTACCACAAAGCCTTAGAGAATCTGCCACGCGTCTATCTCTACTTAAAATTAAAAACTAATTTTCAATTAGAAATCAGTTATCAATCGTTTCATTTGCTGCAAATGTTAACAAGTCTTTCAAATATTGCTACAACTTAAAACTTGAACAATTTAAACGTAAGCAAAGATAAAAAAAACGACTTCATCGCTTATATTTTGTTTTGGCTCGATCGATTTCGATAAAATCTATATGGGACCATGAAGTAGAATCTACCAAACAAATAATAATTTTTAGAATCGATCCACAAATGGGGGAGAAAACGGTGAAAACACAACAAAAAAAAAATACAGTCACTTAAGTCGCCTGTATTTTTTTTTTATGTGTTACCTCATTACTTCGTTCCACGTAAACCGATTTTGTTTTTTTTTTACTTTGAAAGATGTTGCTTTCCATTTCGTCCCCTTTAAATTAGATCAAGATCTGATTAGTAGTTCTTGAAATATCTTCAATAATGCGTGTTTAGTACATCTAATCTGATCAAAGTTCCGAAGACAAAGCGGTGAAGTCGGTTTTTTAAAGCTTTGCTTGCGTTTAATTATTTTGGTGGACATTGGTGAACATTCTCGTTTGTACTGTGAAGTGATTTTTTTATTATAATTATATCTACAGCTAGTTTCTATTACAATTTTGAAAGCATAGCAAACCGACTAAAACAACGAGAGAAACTGACCTACATATCAATGACAAAAGTGCAACAAAATGTGTGTAACCGGGTCACGAAACTCAGGTAATTATTTTGACCGTTTTTTTTACTGGATAGGCAAGTATTTGACCTTAACTGACTTGAGGGAAAGTGACGATGCGGCCGAAGATGGAACATGCTTGCCTAGAAGGTACCTATTCACTCTAGAATTTAAGACACCCAGATTGTAGCGTTCGGGGAACAAATTAGTTCCTCTCCAACGCTGTATGGATGATAAACGTAGAAGCGAAACGCTTCGAGATGATAATATAGGTACACGTTTGAAAATTTTAAACTAATAATTGACATTACTTAGTTCACATGAGGACTTAGATGCACTCGGTGACTTTTAATGACTATTGCCAGATTCTCAAATCTCAAGAAGAATCTGGCAAGAAATTTCATTCTTGTTCCTAATTAATACCATTTAAAACTTAGCAGTTTATGCGTATCTCCCTCTCGGCGACTACACATTCACAGGGTCACGCTAGTAGTCACTATCTTGCCACGGCGGTAGGCCCGGATACAATTCGGGCCACTGTACCCATAGAGGTGACCTTGCTCAACAAGGCCACCCCCCAGACGTATGGGGCCGTGCAAGCCGATGTCTCCTCCCTCGCAGACATGCTCGCGACCGCATCCCCAAACGACGATCCTTTCAAATCAAATCAGTCCAGTGTAAGGCTATAAAAGAACATATCGAACTGCTCCTTGGCTTGGTTGGGCGGCGTTGGCCTTCTAATGTGGGGCTATCGGGTTCGATTCCCGGCTGAAACACAAGCTTTCTCCCCAAAGAAAATTTGTGTTTCTGTTTCTGATGTGAATGCTTCCGGCACCCACAACACAAGTCATCGAACTTAGTGTGGGCTGTGAGTGTGAAAGCGTTTATTATTTATTTAGTTTAGTCGCAACTCAACATTTCTAAAGCATCTTTTTCCTTTAAAGACACTCATCATTATTTAGGTACCGTTAGTGTAGTAGTTAAAAATAATTATGATTACGAGAACACACTGTAGGCAATCGATGTTTGAATAAGTTTATTAATTTATACATGTATGTTACCTCAGAACTTTTTTTATGCTAGATTCAAACATCACTATCTCACCTGGTGGAAAGAGACGCTACGCCGAAAAATGTCCCATGTTTGCCTAGAAGGTATATAAGGAATAATCTGGGAAC
Source organism: Lomographa bimaculata (assembly GCA_948107665.1). Taxonomy (NCBI): domain Eukaryota; kingdom Metazoa; phylum Arthropoda; class Insecta; order Lepidoptera; family Geometridae; genus Lomographa; species Lomographa bimaculata. The sequence continues at coordinate 7,074,697 of OX403614.1, forward strand.
AGTATAATCTGGGAGTCTTCAAGTCAAGAGTGAATAGGTACCTTCTAGGCAAGCATGCTACATCTTCGGCCGCATCGTCGCTTACCATCAGGTGAGATTGTAGTCAAACGCTTGCCTATCGTATATAAAAAAAAACCCAGATTGTACCGTTCAGGGTACAAAGACGCAGGCAATGAGTTCTACTCCTTCGCTGTACGGATGATGAACGTAGAAGCGAAACGCTTCTCCGACATTTTATTTAGCTATTTTTTAAATAAAAATAAAATAATTTCCCATACATGCCTTGTTAAAGAATAAACGAAAATAATTAAACGCAAGCAAAGGTTAAAAAAACTGACTTCATCCTTATATTTCGGTTTAAACTTGACCGATTTTGATAAAAATTTTATGGGACCACCTCTAAAGTAATACTCGACCAAACAAAAAAAAAAACATCAAAACCGTTTCATAATTGGCAGAGAAAACGCGTAACTTAAAAAAAAGAAAAACATACAGCCGAATTGAGGACCTCCTTTTTTGAAGTCGGTTGAAAAAATACAGTCGAATCTGATCTCATTTTTTGTGAAGTCGTTAGAAAAAAAAAGTATAGTCTACTTGTTCAAACACTTCTATAGGGAAAATCATCTAAGATACTCCATAGAAGAAATGTTTCCTTGTATTTTCCGCATTAATTAGTTCCTAGACCATTTTAATGTTAATAGGTTACAGTACTGTACAGTTTACGTGGGAACAAAGCATCAGATAGACCAGGGGTCGGCAACCTGCGGCTCGCGAGCTACATGCGGCTCTGGATGTGAAGCTGCGGCTCTTTAGTTCATTACGCAAATATTATTTATTAAAAAAAAAAAATTTTAAAAACGTTCTTAATCGATTAACGAGGACAAGGTGCCATTTTTATGCCAAGGAGCCATTAACAAGCATCCAAAGGTAGCAAAATGTACATTTATACAGTTGAAACAAGTAAATTATGGGATGATTAGGTAGGTATAACGCGAGCATAGCTTTTTCTTTCCGATACTTTTTTTTTTTATGCCTGATAGGCAAGTATTTGACCACAATCTCACCTGATGGAAAGTGATGATGCGGCCGAAGATGTAGCACGCTTGCCTAGAAGGTACCTATTCACTCTTGACTCCCAGATTGTACCGTTCGGGGAACAAAGACGAAGGCAATGAGTTCCACTCCTTCGCAGTACGGATGATAAACGTAGAAGCGAAACGCTTCGAGCGAACTGGAGGTATGTCAACCATATATGGATGACGTTTGACAGTTTGTCTTGTTAGATGGTAAAATGGACTAGTTGGAATTAACTCGTATAATTCCTGCGCACACTCTCCAAAACGTATACGATAGAATAAACACTCATAGTACAGTAGGTTCAGTAGGTATTATTGTTTCCATGAAGGATTATTCTTGGCAAGAAATAAATTGTGTCTCTATAACACTTTGAAATTTTATAAATTGTAATTTTGTACTCTTCCGACTCAAAAGGTTGCCGACCCCTGAGATAGACTAATTTATCTATATCTTGGAACTAGTATGAAGGAGCACGTGCGTAGTAGCCATCCCGCTAATTACTGGTTCGTTAATGATATCATTGTGCTTTGTTGTATGTTACGTAACTGTTGAGAATAGAAGCGGTGTTTTAAATTTTAGATTCACATTTGCGGAGGATCGTATACAAAATTCGGCGTGCTTTTTAGTTTTTTTAACAGACTTCAGAGATAATTTAAACGCTAGAAAAAAAGTCATCGAAATACGTAACACATATGAAATAATTAAACGCAAGCCAAGCTCAAAAAAAATTACGGACTTCACCGCTTTATCTTAAGTAAAAAAAATTAGAAAGTATTTAATGCATATATATTTAATGCAATATCCTATCCTACTAATATTATAAATCCGAAAGTTTGTGTGTAAGTGTGAAAGTATGTTTGTTCTTTAACGGCTGAACGGATTTGGATGAAATTTGGAATGTACATAGCTTATACCTAGGATTAACACATAGGCTACTTTTTAACTTGATAATAGCGGGAGAAGCCGCGGGGCACGGCTAGTATAGTATATATTGTAGAATATAAGAAAAAAAATTTCTTATATTCTACAATATAATATAACGTATACCAATATTCATACAATAAAAAAAAACAATTAAATTATACAGATAAATAAGATACAGTTACATAATTATAAAATAGTTACATACATAGTTATAGACACAAACAATAGTGGTTGGCAATAGGAGTATGCTCAGCTCTTTTTTTGCGTAAACTAAATATATAAATAGACTAGCTTTTGCCCGCGGCTTCGCTCGCGTTAAGAAGTATTAATTTAAAATTGACAAAGTTTCATACAAACTTTCATCTCCTATTTTATCCTCTTGGGGGTAGAATTAATCAAAATCCTTTCTTAGCGGATGCCTACGTCATAACATCTACCTGCATGCCAAATTTCAGCCCGATCCGTCCAGTGGTTTGGGCTGTGCGTTGATAGATCACTATGTCAGTCAGTCAGTCACCTTTGAGTTATATATATTTAGATTACTCATGGCTGGTTTTCAGCATATCCTTTACTCGAGCTAAGATGGTTGTCGAGCCACAAAAAGTAGTAGTTTGCGGGGTCTCATTTTAAATTACTTATCTTCGGAACTTTGATCAGATTAAATGTATTAAACACGCATTATTGACGATAACTCAAAAACTACTGATCAAATCTTGATCAAATTTAAATGGGACCACATGGAAAGCATCAGATTTCAAATAACAAAATAATCATCAAAATCGGCTCACAACGAAATAAGTTATGCTTACTTCCTTACTATATATATATATATATATATAATATTATAAATGCGAAAGTAACTCTGTCTGTCTGTCTGTTACGCTTTCACGCTAAAACTACTGAACCGATTTAAATGAAATTTGGTACACAGATTGTCCAGAGCTTCGGAAAGAACATGGGCTTCTTTTTATCCCGGAATTCCCGCGGGTCCGGAACTTACGCGGGTGAAACCGCGGGGCGCAGCTAGTGACACATAAAAAAACAGTCGAATTGAAAACCTCCTTCTTTTTTTGAAGTCAGTTAAAACACTTTGTATTGGTGTTTGTTAAATCAAACACAACCTGACTCACGATGGTACGATGATGACGTCATCTATGGCATTATACTGGTTGAAGGCTGTGGAAACGCCCTCAAGCTATTATAGAGGTGCGACCTTTAAGGGTGCGGCTAGACTTAGTCTATTTCAAGTCACTCGGGAAGTTATTTAATGCCCGCGCCACACCTACAATTCTGTTAAAAAGTCTCAGGTCTAGCTGCGCATGCGTACTGCCCGTTGACTTGGTATCGGGTTCGATTCCCGTCGGGAACACAAGTTTTCTCCACTAGGAAAATAAGTGTTTCTGTTTCTGGTTGTGATTGTGTGTGTGATGTTAATGTTTCCGGCACCACCGACACAAGTCATCGAACTTAGTATGGGGCTGTGAGTGTGAAAGCGTTTATGTTTATAATAGAGCCCGGTTATTTCCAATGTTCATAAATCAATTATCTTTAGTGATGTGAATATCTCCGGCACCACCGACACAAGTCATCGAACTTAGTGTGGGGCTGTGAATGTGAAAGCATTTGTTTTATTAACATTCATACATACTACAACATAAAAATGATAACCCTATTGCCTCGCTGTAGTCGGGTAATTAAGTAGGGTAATTGCTTTAACCTCCGGCATGAGAAATAAATCCGATACATCGGTTATTTTCCTAAAGTTTTTAATTCGGCTCAAAACAAAGGCAATTACAGTTTTAATATAGAAACAGATCAATAGGCCTCGGCACGTCTGATCTCACCGCTTTGTCTGCAAGCAATTAGTTTAAAAAGTAGGGTTGGGGCAGCATCGATTAAAACACTTTGATATCGATAACTTTTAACCGATAACTTTAACCTTTAACCGACGCGACGCGACGTGCAATTTTCAACCGACTTCAATAAAGGAGGCTCTCAATTCGACTGTATGTTTTTTTTGTATGTATGTTACGCGATATCTCCTCCAATTATGAATCGATTCTGATGTTTCTGTTTGTTTGGTAGATTAAACTTCAGAGGTGGTCCCGTATACATTTTATCGAAATCGGTCAAAATGAATAACTTCTGAATTTTTTCGTTAGTCCATTCCAATGGCATGATTGATGAAGGTGGCTCGTAACGAAACACACAACACGTCAGTCACGTTCACGTGTTCGCTTCCGACTGAACGAGAGAGCTACATGTGAACACACGTTGCCGCTCGCATTGCCGCGCTTTGATGTCCGCAAGAAAACCGCCGAATGGGGGATAGCCGGGCAATGCTAACGGCAACGTCAAAGGCAATGGAAATGACCTGTTTACATTCTCGCGTTTCTCAGTTTATTCCCCATGTCCCTGCTCGTTGCCGCGGCAATGGGCTGAATGTAAATGCGGTATAAAATTATAACTATACTGCCGTCATAAGGAAAAAAGACGTAACTGACATTTTTGACAAAATTGAGTTATATACATCAGAAATGACATTACTATTTATTATATGTTATGACCTGTAGGAGATGCTAAACGCATCTGCTACATCCTACTTTCTACTAATATTATAAATCTGAAAGTTTGTGTGTAAGTGAGTAAGTACTGCAAATGTGTAAGTTTGTTCCCTCTTCACGCTTTAACGGCTGAACGGATATAGATGAAATTTGGAATGGACATAGCTTATTCCTAGGGTGGCAAATTTTCCTGATTCCGCTGATGTATATATATACCAAACTCAATTATGACAAAAATACAGTTACGTCTTTTCGACAGCAGTATAGATGCATATAGTTTAGTTTTAGGAAATATTATAGACAATTGGCCCACAGATAGAAAAAAAATAGAATTATAGAGATATCCTACTATCCTACTAATATTATAAATCTGAAAGAATGTGTGTAAGTGTGTAAGTATGTTTGTTCCCTCTTCACGCTATAACGGCTGAACGGATTTGGATGAAATTTGGAATGTATATAGATTATACCTAGGATTAACACATAAGCTAATTTTGAACTTGATAATAGCGGGCGAAGCCGCGGGGCACGGCTAGTATATTATAACCGATAAATAGAATACAATAAATTGTAGAGATAAAAACAAATACTTACAGTAAAAAAAATACAAACTAGGATTGTCTATCTAAAGACTAAAGACTAAAAAAAGAAAGATTGCCACACGTGACTTTGCGTAACGCTAAAATATAATTTACGCAATATACACCTTTATGTGCAAAAGTATAAGGGGGACAATTGGTTAAAAAAGGCGCTCGCATTGACGTATTCTCTTAAAGTTTTATTATAATAACAAACCAATATGCGTAGCGTCGGCATGTCTGATCTCATCGTGTTATCTGCAAGCAATTACTTTAAAAAGTAAGGATGGGACGGCATCGATAAAAACACTTTGATATCGATATTTAACCTTTAAGCACCACGATATTATTTATGCAATATACACCTTTTTGTGCAAAAGTGTAAGTGGGATAATTGGCTGTGGTTAAAAAATGAGACTCTTAATTATAATAAATTAAGAATTAGCACATGCGTATTATTCTTAGAAATACGCATCGGCGTCGATATGTCTGTTTTTGTTTTCAACAACTATTTTATCGTGTTATCTTTGAGCGATTAGTTTAAAGAGCAAGGATGAGACAATATCGATAAATATAATAAATAATTAATGCTAAGTATGGTAATAGTAAATAATTATGTTTTGTTCTTATTCATACAAATCGGCGTCGGTCTGTCTGAATTTATTTGTTTACATCTAATTCCAAAGTCTTCGACTATACGCTATTATTCGAGCAGCTGTCTAAAAGTTACCACAATTTACATACCAGTAAGTAAGAAAAAAAATGTGATTGAGGTTAAAAAATTTTTTTTTGACGTTACCTTTTTTTCTCACCTACCCCTTGATTCGGAACCATTCGATAACCCAGTTACCGTGCGATCCAATCGTATCGATTCGGTAAGTTACCGAAACGTTCTGAATCAGGAGGTAGGTCGATTCCAAGCCTGCAGGATTCTACACTACTCATATAATAAATCAGTATAAATCTGATATTTAAGTGAGTGTGTGTGCGTGTTTGTGTGTGTGAGTGTGTGTGTGAATCATTAATACGGGGTGTAACGGCTGGACAGATTTCGATGAAACTTACCATAGTTTGTCTAGAATAGGACGTAAGCTACTTTTTATCGTGATTAAGCCTAAAAATTATCATATTTTGCAATGATCAATCATTGCTTGGATATGTGATCAACTCAGGATAGTTGATCACTTATACAATTTTTAACAATAATACATAATTTTATAGATTTTTTCTATCTCATGTTTAGCAAGTTTCATTCAATACATTTTTCGTCAAAAATTAGGCTTTTTTGTGTTTATTTTGGATTCTTCGTTGAATAGGCTTTAGTATTAACAGTTACAATATATATTTTAGTATCCGTTACTAAGCCGATATTTTCATATATTTTACTTTAAAAAAAATTTACAATGACCTTGAAAATCTAAGTATGGCACGGCATAACCTTGCAAAACCAAATTTTTTTATTTCGCTAAACGCGCCCCTTTGTGCTACCGGATACGCTTCGTAATCGCCTGTGATGGCAATCGTACTTGGAACGAAACGCAGTCTAGTCAACTACGCCAGAGGCAGATCATATATTAAGACGAGTTCGTTGTTATATAGATAGTGTTTGACCACAATCATAAGTTAGAATTTTGAAATTGTGGTCAAGGGTGGTAAAAACGTTTGAAATGAGCACTGGCAAAATATCTTAAACTAATTAATAAAGGTTATCGACTGACAAGCACGTTGGTGTCGAATGATATTTATGGACTAGTGATTTTCCTAAACCAAAGTCAATAATTTCACACAAAACAATAAATTAATACGTTTTATTACTGAGGGCGTCGAAGTGTCTGGTGTTATCTTTAATTGATTAGTTCGATTGGTAGAGATGGGTAGTTAGAATATCTATAGTCGTTATCGAGCTTTTTGAATCAATAATCTGCTGGCGTTGTTGGTGGTCTGCCTTCTACGCTGTTAGTGGTAGACTCTATTCCCGGTGGGAACACTGTTTTTCACCCTGAGGGAAATTTGCGCGTGTGTGATGTGAATGTTTTTTGCATAATTCATTCAAGTCTTAAATTTTGAGTACAAAAGCGTTGAAAAGTGTAAAAATATGTGCCCTTTCAATTTTAATGAGAATTAGATAAACGAGTATATGATGAAGAAAATTAAATGAAATATATATATTTGGCAAGATAAACAAAACAATATAAACAACATGAAACAGACAGCAAAAACATTTTACAAAATAACATAAAAAAGGTAATCGGACTTACCACAGATCTGGATGTTTGTATCAAATGATTAAAAGAATTTCGTTGTAAAAATAAATAGTACATACATGAGAAATCGTAATTTTCGAGTTTATTAAACTATCCATGGTTCAAGACAAACTTGAATGAGATAGGCAACTGGATGTGCGTAAATAAAATAAGAATTTATAATAATTCATATGAAAGTAGTTTAAAAAGCTTACTTCGAAGCGTTTTGCTTCTACGTTCATCATCCGTATATTATTTATTATCATCCAATACCTTATTACTCAAGTTCACTCACGAGTTTAAGGTACACAAAATAGCGAATGCGATCCAATTATTACAAGCTTGTATTTAAATTGCAATGTATGTATGTAACTACGTTTGTTCAGGTAGAAACTTGCACCTCATTTTTGAAGCAGATATCTTCAACCGATTGAGCTGACATTTTGTATTCACGTTTAGTTTGGATGACAATGCATAGTTAGCTGGGTGACGTCATTCTAAATCCAACATGTCGGAAAACCCAAAATAGCGGACACATTATTTTTAATGCACTCATACAATATGAGCATCAAATGAAAGGCTTTGCCAAGAATAACTCGAAAAATAAAGTGACGTCACTCTAAATCCAATATGGCGGACTTATGAAAACTTATTATTAAATAATTTAAACGCAAGCAAAGCTTAAAAAACCGACTTCACCGCTTATATTTTGGTTTTGGCTTGATCGATTTCGATAAAATTGATATGGGTCCACCTCTGAAGTATAATCTACCAAACAAAAAAAAAACATCTAAATCGATTCATAATTGGCGCAATTATCGCGTAACATACATACAAAAAAAAGAAAACATAGGTACAGTTGAATTGAGAAGCTCCTTTTTTTTAGTCACTTTAAAAGTTTATGAAATACATATATGAAATACATTTATTTGACAATAAGGACAAGATAAACAAACAACAAAAACATGAAATAGACAACAAAAACATCTTACAAAGGTAAGGCATAAGTAAAAAAAGTGCCAAAATGGTCGTGACTCAGCATTATTGCCAACAGTTTTCAGTCACAACTCAGAGGTGGCGGATCTAAAACAGTAAAAATATAGATAATTATTATGTTAAATAACATATTACAAATAAAATATAATAAATAACAAATAAATAAATAAAATAAGTCTAAATAATACAAAATATACACATATATATATATATATATATATATATATATATATATATATAGGTATATAAATTGACTAAGACTAAAGACTAAGTCAAGTAGACTTATGTTCCTATGTCCCCTAGATGGGCCAGAGGGCGTCCACAGTGTTTCTCCATCTCGTTCAGTCTTTTGCTTCTCGTTTAATTTCGCTCCAGGACTTCCCGATGACCTGATACATGTATAAAATGAATAATAAACAAGCAAAATAAAAAAATAATTGAAAAATAAACAGTATCAATGTAGTTTTTAAATATCGAAACGTTAGTATCGATAAAGCGCGGTACATCACTATAATCACTATAATTAGTAATAAATCACTATCGCTAGGTTATATTACTGTAATGACCTAGCGTCATTTGTTTAATATTTGTGAGACGAAGACATGCAAGAATGCGACAAGGGCCTTATCTATTTATTTGCCTTTCGTACAGCTTTAATTCGCCCTTTTTTCATCGATGTTATGACTTACAAATGTTTGATAAAATACTGTATTAACTGCGGAGGTTGATTTGCCCATACAATCGTAATACCGAAATTATTTATAATTCAAGCATATTACATACTGTGCTGTTATTCAGATTAAAAACATATTAACCTAGGTTCCTGGATAGTTTTTATTCCAAAATAATTACCTAAAACGAAATATAAACCAATTGATTTTCACACATTATTACGACGTAAATGTCGCATCTTTAACTTATTCGTTTTTTATTAAAAACTAACACATGTCTTCTGTCATTACAACAGGAACATAGATTATCATTTGAAGGTACTATTAATGCATAAAACAATGACTAAACATTACATTTTCATTCATAATTGTTGGTATTACGGCACCTATCAAAATTTGTTCGGTCGGTAGTGCTATCGCTTCAAGCATGGGCACCGTTTTGCCAGTTAAACAGAGACAGCCTATAGATCGTTTCACAAACTCCCCGGCCTCTTAAGGGTTTTGGCGGCAGTTTATTGTTATAGACGTGAATTTTAACAGGACAAATATCGATCCAATAAATGAACTACCCGGAACTTGGCAGGCTTAAAAAGTTCATGATAGGATTGCAAGTGTGCCGCCGGCATCGGGGAAGGGCCCAATTTATTTATTGCTATATCCATACTAAATATCATATATCTGAAAGTTTGTGTGAGTGTGCTAGCACAAAACTAAGGATTTATACGATTTCACTCACGGTTGTTTCCTCGCATTGTTACGAGACTAGTTTCGGAACAGTCGATGCTACTTCATCAGTCGAGTACGCGCGTAGACAGTCCGGCGTCTCGGTGTGTCCGAAGCTAGTTTCGAACAACCTTGAGTGAAATCTTTCAATCCTTAATATGAGTAATACGAATCTTTCTATAAAAAAAAACAGATTGATTATGTCTCTAGTCAAAGTTGAAATTAAAACCTTGTTGTTTTGCACTCCCGGAAAATTCCACAACATGCACAAGTATACCCAGAACTAAAACATAATTTTCTTTTGGTGGGAAACATTGTGCTCCTGCCGCAAATCGATTCCAATACCCTCTGCGTTGGAATGGCTTGTACACTATGCCTTTGGTAAACAATACAATACAATGCTATGAAAAAAAGAACTCTAAACCTAGTATGCCACCAGCGGGGCAGGGTCCAAGCTACAGCACTCATTACAGAGTGAGTAACCTCCTGACAATGCGTGCCGTGTCCAGGAGTACTGCCTTCTGAATCTGACCCTTGATCCAACCATTTAGCGAAAGCCTCTTGAGGTGTTGATCGAGGTTGATGTTATTTATTATTATTATTGTTTATTATATAATTATTACTAACGCGGGGAAAACCACTGTACGCAGTTAGTTCGAAACAACACTAACAAATCAGTTAATTTTTACAGTCAATCAAAATCAAAATCGTTTATTCACATGGGCCCCAAAGAGGCACTCATGAAATTTAATGAATCTATTGCCAGATTCGCAAAATTACAGCCATCTCGAGAAGAACCTGGCAAGAAACTCGGCGGCGCATATTTTTTTCAATCATTTTTTTTTTTTAAACATTCTTAATCTCTAATACATAAGTTTCTTAACAGTGAATTCGATCAGTCGTTATATTTTTTTGTTTTACTAACTTTGGTTGACAATTTGAATCTATATTATAATCAAAACAATGGATAACCTTTGTCACCCTAGAATTGAATATAACCGCATATTAGTTAACATTGCTGTAATTTAAATGAATTGCGTAACTGTGACTCCGACTGTTTTTGCGTTCGGTCGTTTATCGCTTATCACGTGCGAGAAAACTAAATGTTTTTAATATGAGTTCAATTATACAACGTCCGCTCTATTACGCGTGTTAATTTATTTTTAATTAATTTAAAAAAATATCGTTTATTTCGAATTGTGATTTTGATTTTGTTCTTGGTGCAGTGTTAGTGGATATCGTCCAAAATGGAGATTTTGATAGAAGGTGATGAAAATACTGTCATTATATATTTTTTACCTGAGTGCAAAGGAAGGGTTATGTTTTTCGCGCGTATCGTCTATGTACGTATATTTGTTATTTATGTATTAGTATCTAGAGTAAGTGTGAATAATAATGCACTATTATATTTTTTACCGACTTCCCAAAAAGGAGGAGGTACTCATATCGACTGTTTTATTTTATTTGTGTTACCTCATAACTTCTCTCCACGTGAGCCGATTTCGAATTTTTTTTTTACTTATAATGATGTTGCTTTCTAATTGGTCCCATTCAAATTTGATCATGATCTGATCAGTATTTCTTTAAATATCGTCAATAATGCCTATTTTTTACCGACTTCCCAAAGAAGGAGTAGGTACTCAAGTCGACTGTAAGCTGGTGCTTTTCATGTGGTCCCATTGAAATTTGATCACATCTTGATCAGTAGTTCTTGAAATATCGTCAATAATGCGTATTCTGTGGACTACATTGACGATGTTTTCGTTTTAACCGACTTCAAAAGTTACCTCATAACTTCTTTCGTTGTGAGCCAATTTTGATGATTTTTTTTTTATTTGAAAGCTGGTGCTTTCCATGTGGTCCCATTGAAATTTGATCAAGATCTGATCTCTAGTTTTTTAATTATAGTCAATAATGCGTGTTTAAAACATTAAATCTGATCAAGGTTCCAAAGATAAAGCGGTGAAGTCGGTTTTTTTAAGCTTTGCTTGCGTTTCATTATTTGTATTATGCACCACCGTATATTCCTTCTTCTGTTACTTTCCATCCAAAGGTTGTCAGGAAGAGATCGCTTTAAGCGATAAGACCGAACATTGTACTACCACGATTATTGTAATATTTTATATGTCATTGTTTATATTTGTTGGTATACAATAAAGTGTTTTGTATTGTATTTATAAATTTCTTTATTGCCTCGTACCTTTCAAACGACTGGATGGATTTCAACAGTCTATTAAGGTATCGTTATATTCGTTATAAAAACCAAGTGGCCTTCAAATAGATACAAAAAAAATGGCGGATTTTGGCGCGAAATAGTAAAACGTTCATAAAAAAAATTATCAAACCTTTCGAGTAGGGTATCAAAATGAAGTAAATTAAAAGGGGATTACATAAAAAGTGGGTTCACATTTTCGCCCGGGTTTTTAAATTTTTAGTACCTACATAAACTTTTATTCCCGTCGTTTTTAACTATGGTATTTTCTTAATATAAGTTTGTAAATTGATAAACTGATTGTTAATTATTGTCATTAATTGCAATCTAGCTTGTTGATAAATAGGCTAGGCCTAGGACGTGACCGGCTCTCAAGGATATCTGCCGGAACCACAATACAATATTAAGTAACAGTTAAAATAAATCCTAATAGGAAATGTATGAGATTAAAATATACAGAGTTTTTTTAAATCTTTATTGCTATATAGATATATATATGTTACTAGCTGTCCCGGCGACCTTCGTTCCGCCTAACAGTCAATGAATGTGCATGTTTAGGAAGCCATACCCGGCATGCGTTACAATGCCACGTGACTATATTATTACCTCCTCCATGTTTATGTTTGCCTAGTACTTTACCAAATCCGAGTGACGTATGAGAAAATGATTTGTATACAACAAATTAAAAAAAAAGTGACGTTCCTAAATCCTATGTCCGTCTCCTGGTTCTAAGCTACCTTTTCTTGTGCGAACCGCAAAAGAATGGAACTCCTTACCCGAGTCGGTGTTTCCTGAGTACAATATGGGAGTCTTCAAGTCACGAGTGAATAGGTATCTTCTAGGCAAGCTTGCTCCATCGTCGACCACATCGTCGCTTACCATCAGGTGACATAGTGGTCAAAAGTTTGCCTTTCATGAATAAAAAATAAAAAAAAACCTTCATTATGTCGTCGGTCCACCTTGTGGGCGGTCTTCCGACATTGCGCTTGTCAGTCCGTGGCCTCCATTCCAGAACCTTTCGGACCCATCGGCCATCTATCAGTTCTTCGTTCTATGTGCCCTGCCCATTGCCACTTCGACGTGCTAATCTGCCGGGCTATGTTACTAGTAGTCGCAGTAAATAATTCCTTTGTTCTCAAATCTACAGTGAATAGGTACCTTCTAGGCAAGCATGTTCCATCTTCGGCCTCATCGTCACTTTCCATCCGGTGAGGTAGCGGCCAAATGCTTGCCTACACAGTATAAATAATTTTAACGTAAGCAATTAAAAAAAAACCGACTTCACCGCTCATATTTTGGTGTAGGCTTGATCGATTTCGATAAAATTTTATAAAATTTATAAATTAATGGGACCACCTCTGAAGTATAATCTACCAAACAAAAAATTTTTTTTGAGAATCGGTCCACAAATGGGGGATCGGTCCACAAGATATCGGTGAACATACATGAAAAAAAAAATACATGCAGTTGAACATAGAACCTCCCCTTTTTTGAAGAAGGTTAAAGAAGAGAGATAAACATAACTAAATAGTAATATCACCTTTTTTGCTTACAGTTGAATCGTCTCATGAACGAGATATACGAGACTGTCACCGCCGCCTGCATCATGGAGGAAAATAAGCCTGGCAGCTTCCCCACTGATACGTCTGACGGAAGCACTAGCGAAGGTAATATCAGCCCACTTCTTTTCCACTGCTGGGACTCGGAGCGTCCCAGCAGTGATAGCGGGACGCTTCGATAGTTCTAGACTATCTCCCAGTAAAAGTAGGTCTTAGTATTCTAGAGTCTAGGTCCTAGACTATATCCCAGTAAAAGTAGGTCCTAGTGTCCTAGAGTCTAGGTCCTAAACTATATCACAGTAAAAGTAGGCCCTGGTGTTCAAGAGTCTAGGTCTTAAACTATCTCCCAGTAAAAGTAGATTCTAGTGTCCTAGAGTCTAGGTCCTAGACTATATCACAGTAAAAGTAGGTCATAGTGTCCTAGAGTCTAGGTCTTAGACTATATCCCAGTAAAAGAAGTAAAAGTAAAGTAAAAATTGTTTATTCATTTACTTTACTTTTTACTTCATTTACTTTACTTTACTTGACTATATCCCAATAAAAGTAGGTCCTATCCCAGAGTCTAGGTCCTAGACTATCTCCCAGTAAATGTAGGTCCTAGTGTCCTAGAGTCTAGGTCCTAGATCTCCCACTTAAAGTAGGTCAAAGTGTCCTAGACGCTGTCGTCAGTCAGTAGGTGCTGTCCCAGAGTCTAGGTTCTAGACTATCTCCCAGTAAAAGTAGGTGCTGTCCCAGAGTCTAGGTCCTAGACTATCTCCCAATAAAACCAGTAAAAGTAGGTCCTAGTGTCCTAGAGTCTAGGACATAATCGCCTATGGCCCTGTGTGGTTGGATAAGACATGTCCTCGGATTTTGTGATTCTTAGTCAGGCCGGTAGTCTCACGGTGTTTCTTTTCCCGTTAATGTAGATAATGGCCTCGATTCTGATGTCACACACTAAATTAAATTTAAACTATTCCTGTCTTTTACAAAATAGAAACACAAGACAGAGATAGCATACATTTTAGTGCTGTCAAGTTAGTCAGAACTTGATGTCTATGCAAGCTTAGTCGAGTATGTAATTGGTGTTGACTAAAAACACGCGCCTTACTGCTTCTACTGTTCATATTTTAATTGATAAACTAGCTTGACAGCACTAAATGTATGCTATCTCTGTCTTGTGTTTCTATTTTGTAAGAGACAGGGATAGTTTAAATTTAATTTAGTGAGTGTATATCAGAATCGAGGCCATTATCCAATTTTAACTCTGACCCTTGCACGATTTTTTTTTTAAATGTTCAGTATAGGCTATGTTTTTAAATTACAATAAAGCAGAAAAAAAATGTTTACAAAAAAAATTGTTTTCTTTGTAAAAAAAAAAATATACATCCATACTAAGGTTGTCTGGAAGAGATTGCTTTATGCGATAAGACCGCCTATTGTGAAACCTCTTTAAGATTTATTTATTTAGTTAGTTCTTAAGGTTTTTGAATTGGTTTTTCAATAAAGAGTATTTGTATTGTATTGTATTGCTTACAATAAAAGTGTAATAATAGGCGGTCTTATCGCTAAAAGCGATCTCTGCCAGACAACCTTTGAATGGAGAGGAATTACGCAATAGAGTATTTTCTACCGCAGTTTATAAGACGGTCTAAAGAGTAGGTAACCTACAGCAATACATTAAGATTCAATTGCGGACTTAACCGGTAACAAGGAGAGGAAAACCGCATCTTCTAAGTACAGCAATTGCTTATTGAGTATTTAAGATGAATGACTATTTTTAGATGAATGACTGTTTCTTTGATGACGTAAAAGAATCATAGTTTCTATAAATATTTCATGATGACTGATGACGTCGTTGTCTGTATCTTGAACTGCCTATTGGCTTAGTTGGTCGCTTTCTAAGCGACGTTTTCGATTCCCGGCGGGAACACAGGTTTTCTCCCCAAGGGAAATTTGTGTTTCTGGTTCTGTGATGTGAATGCTACCGGCACCCACGACGTAAGTCACTGAAGTTAGTGTGGGGCTGTGAATGTGAAAGCGTTAAAAAAAGTATAACTATTTAAATAATAATACAGTAAACCACTTCTTTAGAACCTGCCTTCAAAGCGAAGGTTAAAAACTTCTATCTCACTTGAACCGACTGATTAGATAGAATGTTTTCTCTCTAAATTGTAGTAGGTACGTTTAATTACTGTATAGGTACCTATTATTATTTATATACAAGGTTACTTTGAATTAGC
Source organism: Lomographa bimaculata (assembly GCA_948107665.1). Taxonomy (NCBI): domain Eukaryota; kingdom Metazoa; phylum Arthropoda; class Insecta; order Lepidoptera; family Geometridae; genus Lomographa; species Lomographa bimaculata. Next base: position 7,090,466 of record OX403614.1, read on the forward strand.
GATCCATACTCCACAGGGGTACACACAAAAAAATATGTAAACAAATTCTTTTTTTAAATTTAATTTTTTTTGATAAGTTTGTAAAGTGCCGAGCTACGAGTACAACCAATTATCCAACACGTAAACAATTAGAAAATAAAAAACAATACAACTAAAACCTATTTTTTATTATTGAGTTTACGAGTTGGATAATTGATTTTAATCGTACCTCGGCACTTAAATTGGTTTATTCTCTACTGAGATACGTGGTAACAAACATTCACACACAAACTTTCGCATTTATAATATTAGTAGGATAGGATAAGCGATAAGTCCGCCCATTGTATATAGATATTAATATTGATTGTTAGAATGTGATTGTTTTCAACTGACTTCAAAGAAGGAGGTTCTCAATTCTACTTATGTTTTTTTTTCTTTTTTGTATTTATGTTACGCGATATCTCCGCCAATTATGAATTGATTTTGATGTTTTTTTTTGTTTGGTAGATTATATTCAGAGGTGGTCCCATATACATTTTATCGAAATCGGTCAAGCTAAAACAAAAATATAATCGGTGAAGTCGGTTTTTGTAAAGCTCTGCTTGCGTTTAATTACTAACTTTATTTGTTTATTTTACTTATTAATTTAAATATTTTCCTCACAGAATCAGTAAAACTAACAAGGAGTCTTACAGAGAAGCGAAAGAACTACGTGAGAAGGGTATCATCACGCCTAGCGTACCTAGAACCGAAGAACATCAAGCAAACCCGATTCAGGCACCAAACATCCATCTGCTCTTACAAATCCGACACAGACAATCCCTACTCCACCTTCAGATCCTGGAAGAGCTTCCGAGCATCACAAAACAATCTGACCAAAGACAAAATGGAAACCGATTCTAAGTTCAATCTGACAGATTCCAGCGGCAACATCTTGTCTATGAAGCACGAGTTTGACAGTGACGTGAGCATAGACAATTTGAGTATAGATGAGAAGACTGGGTGTGTGGATATAGAGTTGCCGTTTGAGCCCAGGGAGAATGGGTTGTTCAACGTTTGTCTATTGGTCGGACTTAATTACATGAACGGTCAGGCTTATGTGAAAAGCGTGTTTCCTGCACAGGTAAATCATTTTCATATTATACTAGCGATACGCCCCGGCTTCGCCCGGGTGTGATAAATGAAGAACCGCTCGACCGATTTCGTGCAAACTTCACATAAACTATCTACTACTAGTCCGAACAAAGCCTAGACATTTGGTTTGGATAGGTGAGCCCGTTCTTGAGTTATACAATTACAACGAAAAGTGGCATTGATTTATATATATAGATTAAAATACGGCAACACTTTTATATAAACATAAAAATAAACGCTCTCACACTCACAGCCCCACACTAATGATGATTCGATGACTTGTGTCGTGGGTGCCGGAAATATTCACATCACGCACACGATCACAACCAGAACCAGAAACACACATTTCCCTTTGGAAGAGAACTTGTGATTAAGTCGGGAATCGAATCCCTGCTTAGAAGGCATAAGCCACCCAACTAAGCCAACAAACAATTGAGATAGCACTAGTCGTTCGCCCCGAACTGAGATCTTGCGCCTACATGTTGCATCATAGAGAAAAGCTTTTGAGGTTACTTGCTTATAACTTTATTTCTATAAAATTATTGTTTGATTTCTGTATTTGTTGTTCAAGTACAGGATATAACGGATATTATACGTAAGTTTCAGCGTTCAGTGTGAAGCCGGTTTTGAGTTAGACCCCGGGAGAAAATAGGTCTAAAAACAGTAACTTAGCTGGTAGCCTACCAAATCTTTATTTTTTTACACAGTGTTTTTTAAAGCGTTTTCGTACTTTGATAAGTACGAAACCGCTTTAAAAAAGCTTGAAAAGGGCTTGATAGCCCTTTTCAACGATATCCCACACGGATAGATAAAAAAAATAAAAAATCTTTTGCTCCCCACTTACATGTATGAGAAACCCTCATAATATTTTCATTTATATAATATTAAGTGTGATTTCTGGCTTTGGGACGTAGTTTTACATATTCTATGAGAATTTGAAGTCATTCGCTTATATGGTTTAGACGCTAGATGCCTCTGACAGACGGACGGACGGACAAAGTGCTGAATGACCCAAATCAACTTAGAGATCTCGCTTCGCACGATCAAATATAAAGTAGCTTTTACTAACACAGTTTTGTAAGGTGTGTCTAACATAATTTAAAATTTCACTACGGACTATATTTGAAATAATTTATTATTTAATTATTTCCAGGTGCAAGTGCCTCAACATATAGAGAACTTGATATTCCCGGAAACCATAAGCCAGGATAAAGACGAGTGGTCAGCTGATGCGCAGTCGACCCAGTGCTACTCTTTTGTTCTCACCGACGAGCGGGGGGAGAGGTCATACGGGTGAGTTTTTTGGGGAAGACCGGTCGGGTGGCTTTTAGGGAATCTTAAGAATACAAAGGACGCATCTGGCTCAAACGGATGGCGTGCGGGGAATCAGGCTCGGTCGCCTCCCGTACAGCGCTACCCGCGCCCGCGTGCACGTCGGTCTGTTCGAACCAAATGCGTCCTATAAACATAACATAAACTCATTCACACTCACAGCCACACACTAACTTCGATGACTTTGTCTTGGGTTGCAATACTCACATCACACAATCACACCTAGACCCAGAGAGAAAAATTACCGTTGGGGAGAAAACTTGTGTTTCCACCGGGAATCGAACCCGATACCAGCAGCTTAAAAGGCGAACGCGCGTTGAACTTAGAGTGGGGATGTGAGTGTGATAGCAGTATATAAACAGCCGTACAATCGAGCATTCAGTAATGTCTGCCAATGTGTGGTACAAAGGAGTCCAGACTTTAGAGTCATTAACCTTCATGAGTGCCTCTTTGGGGCCCGTGTGAGTAAACTATTTCGAATATTTTTCAGGTACTGTCGAAGGGTGCTACCGGAAGGTGCTACTTCGTGCCTCCCGCTATGCTATTGCCTTATAGGCAAGTACAGAGCTCCTGGGTTCTATTATAAGGTACATTTATATTCTACTAGCCGTGCCCCGCGGCTTCGCCCGCTATTATCAAGTTAAACAGTAGCCTATGTGTTAATCCTAGGTATAAGCTATGTACATTCCAAATTTCATCCAAATCCGTTCAGCCGTTAAAGCGTGAAGAGGGAACAAACATACATACAAACTATCGGATTTATAATTTTCCTTTTGTGATACATAAGCAAGCATTTGACCACTGTCTCACCTGATGGAAAGTGAAAATGCGGCCGAAAATGTAACATGATTGTCTAGGAGATACCTATTCACTCTAGACTTGAAGACTCCCAGATTTACTGTTTTGGAAAAAGACACAGGCAATAAGTTGCACTCCTTCGCTGTACGGATGATAAACGTATAAGCGAAACGCTTCGAGCGAACTGGCGGTATGTTAACCATAAATTTATAACGTTTTTACTATAGGTCAGACAAAAAGAGATGACGTTCATCCACTTGATACATCATTCATTTGACCGCAATCTCGCTTGATGGAAAGCGACGATGCGATCGACGGTGGGACATGCTTACAATATCTTGTTTGAAGAGGCCTAAATTATACTTACCGGGAAACAAGAATAAGGTGTTCCATTCCTGTTCCGGTCGAGCCGAACCTCACCCGGGGGAGAGAGGGTATCTCAGCAAATATCACGTATTTTTTTCAAATACATTGTAAAATTGTGAGCTGGGTTTAATGAAGTAAGAAAAATTACTGAAATATGGCTAAATCATAGTTAGTAGGAGTTAGTCTATACTAATATTATAAAGAGGTAAAGTTTGTTTGTTTGTTTGTTTGTTTGTTTGTATGTAAAAGGTAATCTCTGAAACTACTGATCCGATTCTAAAAATTCTTTCACCAATAGATAGCTACACTATCACTGAGTGTCATAGGCTATGTTTTGTCGAGATAGAAGTTAGTTATCAGTTCGAAATAATAATATTCGTAAGACAAGTCGGAGAAAAATTTGCTAACTTTCCGCTTTATCGGCGTACGCTGACTAAACGGTAAGACATAGTTGAATACAATGTATGGCAAAAATGTTGGCCTTCATGAGTTTTACAAAAAAGTCCGCGACAGCATATATCTAACATGTATGTATAGCTCAGAAAAAATACTTTTCTTTGTTAAAAATCTGAAAAAAAAGCGGCCTATGTTTAGTTGGCTTTTTGAGACATTCAGTATTAATCCTTATCAAAATAAACTATTTCATCGTCTTACGTAGTTCATGTAGATACATTTTGCTTTTTACTGCATATGATTTGGATAAATAGTCTATGAGAAATCGTGAAATTAGTTTCACGGGAGCCCGCCCGTGAACGGGACGGGTCAGAAATGTACCGCCACGTACTACGAATTCCTGCACATTAAAAAATAGCGGCTTCTATTTCGTTGGCTTTTTTTAAGTATTTAATATTAATCCTTATCAAAAAAACCTATTTCATCGGCTTACGTAGTTCAGGTAGATGTAATTTGCGTTTATTTGAGGGTGAAAACGGTGGATCACAGAATGGAACAGTTACTGCGTAATCCGGCATACGTCTATGTTTTGAACCGACTAACATAAGAAGGAGGATATAAATTCGACTGTTTTTTTTTGTTTAGTCTTATCATTAAACTTTGAACTGCCCGCTAGCGTAGTTAGGTGGGCGTTTGCCTTTAAAGCACCGGGTTTGATGCCCGGTGGGAACACAGGTGTTTTCCCACGGGAATTTGTGTTTCTGGTTTTGAGTATGTTGTGAATGTTGTGTGAATCTTGGATGTTTACTGCCCCTTGATACAAGTCATTGAACTTAGTGTGGGGTTGTGAATGTGAAAGCGTTTATGGGTATGTTTTTTAATATTTACTACCCGGCCGACGCCGGGCGGGTCGTTCCTGAACTTTGAATTGCTCGCTGGCGTAGATGGGTGCGCGTTCGCCTTCAAAGCAGCGGGTTCGATTACCGGTGGTAATTTACCTAGAAAATTTATCTCCACGAGAAATTTGTGTTCCTGGTTTTGAGTATGTTGTGAATACTTTGTTAATCTTGGATGTTTACGGCCCCCGATACAAGTCATTGAACTTAGGGTGGGGCTGTGAATGTGGAAGTGTGTTTCTTTGCATATTTTTTAACCGGGCGACGCCGGGCGGGTCATCTTTTGAACTATCTACTCGCGTAAATGAGTACGCGTTTGCCTTCAAAGCAGCGGGATCGATTCGCGGTGGTAACAGAAGTTTTCTCCCTACGGGAAATTTGTGTTCCTGGTTTTTAATATGTTGTGAATCTTGGATGTTTACGGCCCCACGTTACAAATCACTGAACTTAGTGTGGGGCTGTGAATGTGGAAGTGTTTATGTGTAGATTTTTTAACCGGGCGACGCAGAGTGGGGAATCTTTGAACTTTGAACTACCCACTGGCGTAGATGAGTGCGCGTTCGTCTTTAAAGCAGCCGGTTCGAATCTCGGTGGGAACACAATAACAAAAGTTTATTCCCCACGGGCAGTTTATATTTCTGGTTCTGGGTATGACGTGAATGTTGTGTGTGTGGTGTTAATTGTTTACGGCCCCACGACACAACTTATAGTACTTTTACAGTGAGGCTGTGAGTGAGAAAGCGTTTATATGTAAGCTTTTGTTTACCCGGGCAACGCCGGGCGGGTCAGCTAGTCTTAAATAAAAAGAATTGAACAAAATGTGTGTTAAATAAATATAACGCAATCAAGCACATATTGGCCTCGATTCTGATGTTACACACTAAATTAAATTTAAACTAATCCTGTCTCTTACAAAATAAAACACAAGACAGAGATAGCATGCATTTTAGTGGTGTCACGCTAGTTTATCAATTAAAATATGAACAGCAGATGCTTCTGCTGTTCATATTTTAATTGATAAACCTAAGGTAATTTCTGCTGAAAGGCGCTTGTTTTTGGTCAACACCAATACAACACATACTCGACTAAGCTTGCATAGACATCTAAGTTCTGACTAACTTGACAGCACAGCAGTATGCTATCTCTGTCTTGCGTTCCTATTTTGTAAAAGACAGGAATAGTTTAAATTTAATTTAGTGTGTGACAAGAATCGAGGCGATTAACTTATTGACATTAAGTACAATCTCACGTGAGTTTAGGGGAAGGGGAGGGGGGGTCGAGCAAAACATCACGACATCTCACCAAGGGGAGAGAGGGGGTCTAATAATTAAACGCAAGCAAAGCTTAAAAAAACCGACTTCACCGCTTTATCATCGGAACCTTGATCAGATTTAATGTATTAAACACGCATTATTGACGATAACTCAAAAACTAGAGATCAGATCATGATCAAATTTCAATGGCATCACATGGAAAGCACCAGCTTTCAAATAAAAAAATAATCATCAAAATCGGTTCACAACGAAAGAAGTTATGAGGTAACTTTTGAAGTCGGTTAAAAACGAGAACATCGTTAATGTAGTCCACAGAATACGCATTATTGACGATATTTCAAGAACTACTGATCAGATCTTGACCACATTTAAATGGGACTAATTAGAGAGCAACATCTTTCAAACTAAAAAAAATTTCGAAATCGGTTCACGTGGATAGAAGTTATGAGGTACTTAATAAACATTAAGAAAAAATACAGTCGACTTGAGTACTTCATCCTTTTTTGGGAAGTCGATAAATATCGCCAAAATCCAACCTCCAATGGTTGCCCCCTAATAACGTAATGTAACTTTTGCATTTATAATGTTATTTATTCCAGGTGCTTCAAGAATTAGAATCTCACCACGGCAGCTCTGACGAAGCAATCCATTCGATTTTGCAACAACTATTCGATTTGGACTTCCCCAATCCAGGCGAAGAGATAACTCTAACCCCGAAAGACTTTAAAACGTCCACAGATAATCTATTGAAAAGCTCATCGAGCGACATCCCTAGCAAAATCAAAGATAACCTGTTCCACGATCTATCGAGTTACATGAACGGCGACTCGAGATCGAGGAAAAACTCGATGGAATCGAAAGGTGAATCGAGGAGAATCGAATCGAGATGTGACAAGGTAGAATTAAAAAGTCAAGTGTCAGTGCCCGACGCGCCTTGTTCGAGAAATGTTTCGGATGTTTCCAAATGCAGGACTTTGCCTGTTTTGAGGAAAAGCGACGGGGAAAGTCAATACGAACTGAGTGATTATTATGATTTAGAAAATAACAACGGACCTATGAGGGTTACGATCGGGTTTAATAGTCCAAGGTAAGATTTTTATACACACTCACAGCCTCGCACTAAGTTCAATGACTACACAATCTAATTCCCCCATCCTCATACTATTATCGGACATCGAGACAGAGTCTTAAGCGACACCGCTAAATGGTAGATATTCCACAAATGCGGACGAAGCGTTTTGCCTCCACATTCATTATGCGAACTGCAAAAGAATGGAATTCCTTTCCTGAGTCTGTGTTCCCTGATAAATACAATATGGGAGTCTTTAAGTCACGAGTGAATAGGCATCTTCTGGGCAAACGTGCTCCATCGTCGACCGCATCGTCACTTTCCATCAGGTGAGATGGCGGTCAAACGTTTACCTATTTTAAATGAAAAAAAAATAAAAAGACTTGTGTCGTGGTTGCCCGAAACATTTACATCACACAATCACACCCGGAACCAGAAACACATTTTTCTCTTGTCGTGACAAAACTTGTGTTCCCGCCGGGAATCGAACCCGATACCCTAGCTTAGAAGGCGAACACTAACCCGACTCAGCCAACGAGCAGTTCGAATTTTGTATTAGAAATTAAGAATGTTTTAAAAAAAAATGAATGAAAAAAAATGCGCCGCCGAGTTTCTTGCCAGGTTCTTCTCGAGATGGCTGTAATTTTGCGAATCTGGCAATAGATTCATTAACTTTCATGAGTGCCTCTTTGGGGCCCATGTGAATAAACGATTTTGATTTTGATTTTGAATCGATTAAACTATTCGTTCGCCCCGAACTGAAATCTCGCGCCTACATTTGGCCTAATAGAGACAATCTTTTGAGGTTATTTGCTTATAACTTTTTTCTTCATAATAATTGTTTGATTTATGTATTTGTTGTTCAAGTACAGGATATAACGGATAGTATACGTAAGTTTCTGGTTTAAATGTGAAGCCGTTTTTGAGATAGACCCCGGGACAAAATACAACAAACGCAAACGCATTCACACTCACAGCCCCACACTAAGTTCAAAGACTTGTATCGTGGGTGCCGGAAACATTCACATCACACACACATTACAGAACCAGAAGCACAAATATCCCTTGGGAAGGAATTAGTGCTCCTGCCGGGAATCGAACCCAGGACCCACGGCGCAGAGGGCGGACACCTGTCAACTGCGCCAACTGGGTCGTCATACGTCTAAAAACAGTGACTTTGGTGGCCTACCAAATTGTTAGTTTCGTACTATACTTGTACTTCTACTAGTGTTCTTTGCAACGATACACAACAAGGGTAGATAAAAAAAAAATAGCACCCCGCTTACGTGTATAGGTAACGTTTTCATTTATATAATTTTAATTGCCATTTCTGTCTTTGGGTCATAGCTTCACATATTCTCTGAGAATTTGAAGTTATTCGATTGTATGGTTGAGACGCTAGATGCCTATGACAGACGGACGGACGGACGGAACCGTGCTTAAAGTGCTGAACCACCCAAGTCAATTAAGATAGCTCGCTTCGCTCGATCAATAAGGATAGTCCAGCTATGCTATGCATAAATCACGTTTTCAACTTTGTATGATTTGCCTACACTTATGCACGTTCACTAAATATTATCAAGATCTATAACATTAGTGATAATTCTTCCAGAAAAAGATCAATTAAGCAGCCTCTGGACCCTCGCGCAGAAGAAGAGAGCTCATCACAACTCCTGGATTCCCTCGGGGCAGGTCTACTGATCAAGGTCTTCGGGTCTCTACTCCTGGAGAGGAAAATCATCATACGAGCCGATAGACTCAGGTAAAATGAACACTCTAGCTTAGGAAATAGAGACGACCAGGCCAGAAATCCAGAAGTGGTGATGAGCAATTTTTCATCACCACTTCTGGATTTCTGGCCTGGTCGTCTAAGGTCTTTGGATCCTTAATGCTGGAAAGGTTTATCACACGAGCTAAATATAATAAAAATTTATTAAATTAGACAAAATAAACAATATTGATCAACGAACAGAGAGCTTCCTTTTTTTGAGACTAAGCTAGCGTTTGACCACAATCTCGCCTGATAGAAAGCGACGATGCGGTCGAAGATGGAGCACGCTTGCTCAGTTAATACCTATTCACTCTCTTCTTGAACAACCCTATATTATACTTTTCGGGAAACACAGTAGACGGCAGGGCGTTCCACTCCTTGGCAGTTCTCATAATGAAAGTGGAAGCGAAACGCTTCGTGCGAATGGTCGGTATTTTCAGCGGATGCCGCATTGTCGTCTGTCTAGATGTTCGGTAGTAGAACGGTGATGCGGGAATAAGATCATGCAATTCCTTTGAACACTCTCCGTAGTGCAATTTGTAGAAAATTGAGAGGCTTGCTATTTTTCGCCGATTATCGAGACTCTGATGACGAGACCAATTTAGCTTCTTTTATTTCTGGATTATGTTTAGGCTGCAGGTCTTCTAACCAAGACAGTCGGAGCTAATAGACACAGGTAAAATGAACACTATTGTATAGGAAATAGAGACTAAAGTAGATCGTCAATACTCCTGGATTTCTTTAGGGCTGGTCTCGAAGTTATATACAATGTGTAACAGAAAGGTGTAGTAATACTTAAGTCACACATCTAGCTAAATGTATGGAGCTAACAGGAACTTCTACATTCGCGGCAGCACCATGAATATTGAGTTATGATGAATTAAAGTTTAAAAAAAATTATGTCGTTGCAACCCTATTTCATCAGCTACTTTTCTACACCACATAGCCTTTGGACCTAGACGTCTGACAGTGGAGGCCATATAAAGGTCAAGGTCATGCGCCACAGATGTAATCGTAGGGTTGGCAAAAAAATATTTTTTAATTTTTGTGCGGAACAAATATCTCCCATTGTCGCATATGTAAATGTAGGGTTGTCAAAAGTATTTGAAAAATATAATTTTTGATTGGAAAAAAATATGTCCGATTTCGAGTTTCGTTCTCTGGCAGACGATTCCTGGCACGATACACATACACACCACCAAGTATTACTACACCCTTTTGTTACAGGTTGTATATACAGGTTGTATATTAAAAATTTTTTTTTTTTTTCAGCAAAGTATCATCTCGTCTAGAAGCCCTTCAAGCTTGCCTCTACCCTTTCGTGTGGCAACAACCCCTAATTTCGCTAGTTCCAGCGGAAATTCAACAAGAGTTGCTTCACGCGCCCCTGCCGATGCTAGCGGGGATGTTGGGAACTACCCCTATGGAACTCGGGGGGGTTGTTTTTGAAGAGGTAAGATATAATTGAACTGCTCGTTGGCTTAGTTGGGTGGCGTTCTTCTTCTTCTTCTAAGCATGGGTATCGGGTTTGATTCCCGGCTGAAACACAACTTTTCTCCCCAAGGAAAATTTGAGTTTCTTGTTTCGGTTGTGATTGTCTCTCTGTGTGTGTGAATGTTTCTAGCACCCACGATACAAGTAATCGAACTTAGTGTGGGGCTGTGAGCGTGAAAGCGTTAATGTTTATTATAAGATGTCGTTTTCTTATTAGGTCTTGATACTTACCCTATCACTAATCGAGTTAGTGATTAGGTAAGTATCGATAATTGAAAGTCGATATATAATTACACTAACGATTGATTTATCGACTACTCTTCAGAAGATTAGTTGGTCTTCGGATTACTGATGGCGTAATTGCCGATAGTCAATAGTTTTATAATTTACTAGCCGTTGCCCGGGGATTCGCACGCTTTTATTACGTTAAAAAGTAGCCTATGTGCTAATCCTAGGTATAAGCTATGTACATTCCAAATTTCATCCAAATCCGTTTAGCTATTAAAGTGTGAAGAGGGAACAAACATACTTACACATTTGCACACTTACACACAAACTTTCGGATTTATAATATTAAGTAGGATTGTTAATTAGAGACATACCTACTCTATACAAATTCCTAGTGATCTGTAGTAGTAATGGAAGGAGAATCGATAGTTTAGGTACCGGAAATCGAACCCGATACCCTTGCTTAGAAAAGCAGCGGGCAACTCTCCATTTTGTATTTCTGGTTTTGAATGTGATGTGAATGTTTTCGACACGGTGCAACTTTTATGATTCATATATATATAAAAAACATAAACATAAATGTTGTGATATGATACTTATCTTTATATATATAATTCTACTATACGTGTGTATGTCACTGAACTCCTAAACGGCTGGACTGATTTAAATGTTTTTTTTTTGTATGCGTTTGGTTGGCGCCCTGGATGGTTTAGATTCACAAATCAACCCGGCAGATGGCGCTGCAGGGGTTGCACACGGGCGAAGCCGGGGCGAATCACTTGTATATTTATAAATTATTATTATTATTACTACTGTAAGTAACTTTAATTTGTGTTTGTTCACAGGGCATGTTTATCGATTTGAGCCACCCTTCGAAAGTATTGTTCTACCAAGGCGATGAAGCTACCATTTTGCCTGCCTCCAGTTACAAAACTCTCAAGACATCACTACAGGTAACTAATTCATCGATGAATTTATCGATAAGACGATATACATACTATTACAGGAAATTAAAACTATATCGATAAATTAACTAAAGATTCATTGAAAATTTTACCGATACCACAACATCAATACAGGTAACTTAAAATTTATCGATAAGACAATATAAAGAGTGTTTGTGTTGTTTTATCGATAAATTGTGTATCCTGCAGTAGTACAGGTAACTAAAATTCTATCGATACGTTTATCGATAAGACAACATAAAGATATCACAACAAGTAACTGCAGAACTGATAATGGTGGTCAAATGCTTTCCTATCAAGTATAAAAAATAATTTTTTGCCGCGAAAGTGAAAAAATGGCGTTGTCGATTTTGTATAATTTTCCAAAACCTGTGATACTTCGAGAGTAAATGTGTAATAATGGTGGATTATTAACCGTCAATACTTAGTAAACGTGCACAAGTGTAGGCAAATCATAGAAAGTTAAATAAACGTGATTTTCGCCTTCGCTCCAATACTCCAATAGAAGGTCTAGTAAAGTTTCTATACTTTACTAGGGCATGACTGGACTATAACTGGACCTCGAATCTTTTACTTGACTTTGGCTGTGACTTGTACTTTGAATATAGATACATAGATAGAAATATTCTTTATTGAACACCTTAAAATAACAAAGAACACAAATAGGAATGACAGTAAAAAGTTATATAAGTCTAACAATATAAAATACATTTGAAATATATTATTACTTGACACTGGCTAAATGCAAAACATTGCGAAACCAAAATAAAAAAAAAAATTATCGATGTTTTCTATTCTATTATTTGCCGCCAAAGTGATAAAAATCTTGTAATAATGATGGATTATCAACCGTTAATAGTTCGTAATCGTGCATAAGTGTAGGCAAATCATAAATAAAATAATATATTCATTGCGTTTAAATTATTATGTACTAGACGTGCCCCGCGGCTTCGCCCGCTATTATCAAGTTACAAAGTAGCCTATGTGTTAATCCTAGGTATAATCTATGTACATTCCAAATTTCATCCAAATCCGTTCAGCCGTTAAAGCGTGAAGAGGGAACAAACATACTTACACACTTTCACACAAACTTTCGGATTTATAATATTAGTAGGATTTATTTATTTATTATTGCAACACATATACACAACAGTTTTTTTTAACAAAAAATAACATATTGATATGGACCCTGTATCAAAAAAATTATAATTTACATACTTACACACAAACTTTCGGATTTATAATGCAAGTAGGATTTACATATCTTCTTCTTCTCTTCTATATAAAAATAAGTCGGGTTTTCCTTCCTGACGCTATAACTCCAGAACGCACGAACCGATTTCCACGGTTTTGCATTCGTTGGAAAGGTCTCGGGCTCCGTGAGGTTTATAGTGGCGAAACGGAGTTCGCCGAGTTTGCCAGTTTAATATAAAATATCCGGATGACCGAGCTTGGCTCGGTTTTTTGTTGTTGGTAGAATGTGTTTGAATTTGTAGCCTCAGAAAGCTCCATCTAGTGTGGAGTAGAAACAGTTTTTTACATCGGTCATGGCGTAATAGATGGCGCTGATAGTTTCTTAATCTCGGTTTTTCAAATGCAGTTAGGGAACCTGGCATTTATCGGACCTGGAACGTTGATAAATCGATTCCTTGGGCCAAAAAACCCCTAATCTGTAACTTTCATGAAAATCATTGGAGCCGTTTCCGAGATCCTGATTACACATATATATACTAGAATTGCTCGTTTAAAGATATTAGATAATATTAGTTTTTTTTTTATTTCAGATGGAATCAACAAAGAATAAAGACAAGAGCGATACCAAAACAAGAAATGTGATGATATCGGAAACATTCCTGAGGTTCTTCGTCGACGTTCTCGGAGATTTCTGGAAGTACTTCAGTTTCGGTGTTCTAAGGGAAGGCGATCTCGGACGAGGGAACATTGTTTTTGACGTGAGTATTTGACCTTATTACCCGATTGCGCGAAAGGTAATGTGTGAAAATAAAATAATGGGGACATTAGCTTTTTAGGGTTCTGTACCCAACGGGTAAAAACGGGACCCTATTACTGAGACTTCGCTGTCCGTCCGTCCGTCTGTCACCAGGCTGTATCTCAAGAACGGTGATAGCTAGACAGTTGAAACTTTCACAGATGATGTATTTCTATTGCCGCTTTAACAACAAATACTAAAAATAAAATAAAATAAATATTTCAGGGGGGCTCCCATACAAGAAACTTGATATTTTATAGATAATGATACGGAACCCTTCGTGCGCGAGTCAGACTCGCAAGTGCGAACAAAAAAAAACCGGCCAAGGGGCCGGTTTTTTTTTAAATGTAGTCACTAGATCGGCGATGTCGCGGCCGAAGATGTAAAGTAATGTAAGCTAACAAATCAATAAAACATTTTTTTGAAATAAACAAATGCATTCACAGTCACAGCCCCACACTAAGTTCAAAGACTTGTATCGTGGGCGCCGGAAACATTCACATTACACCCAGAACCAGAAGCACAAATATCCCTTGGGAAGGAATTATATAAATCCCTGCCGGGAATCGAACCCAGGACCCACGGTGCAGTCAATTGTGTAATCAATGAATAATTATTTTTTTCATTTTTAATTACCATTTCGGATTTATAAAGAACTAGCTGAACCCGCTGATGATGATGATTAAAGCAGCCTGATGATGATGATTAAAGCAGCCTATGTTTTAATCCAGAGTGTAAGCTATATGCACCCAAAATTCCATTAAAATCTGTTATGTATTTACGGAGACACGTGCTCACAAACATTCACACACACACACACAAACTTTCGCATTTATAATATTAGTAAGATTAACAGTCGGTCTATCTGAAAATTTTAACCTTTTTTTTCATTAAATATATATAAAAAAAAATCTAAAAATGGATTATTCAAATTCTTGTAAAATGTGTAAATATTTGTTTTTTTTGTGACCGGACGCCTGCCTTATGTAAAGAATCCAAATCTGATATATAATTTTTTTTGTGACCGGACGCCTGCCTTATGTAAACAATCTAAATCTGATATATTAAACAAAATGCCATTCCTTATTACAGAAAGAAACCTTCATAAAGAACGCCGCGTCCAAGCAAATCCAGTTATTCCTAGAATGGTTCACAGAGACTGCTATGTTCAACCATTTCATACAAAACATGGCCGTCAGATACAAAGAAACATACTCGCAAACTCCCACCGACTCCAAAAAAGACTCAAGACTCCAAGACTCAAGATTCCGCGACTCAAAAGACTCAGTCTTTCAGGACTCGCAGGACAAGCTCATAGATTGTCCGACGCCGAACTACTACCAACTGTTCGAGGAAAGAGTGTTGTCTAGAAGGCATAGTAAATGTGTAGACAGGAGTGGGTACAAAAACGCCTTGAATAAAAGGGTTAAGTTGTTAAAATCTAGGCTTAAGGACTTGGTCGGATAATACAAAGGTAATAAATTACTTTGTTACTTGTAAAGTGTAAATTAGACTCTATTGTGAGACTCCGAGAGTCGAGGTTGCGATTTAGACGCGTGACTCGAAGTTTCGAAACTGCTGATATTCTAATGTAACTCTAATATGTTAGAATTTAAAGTTCTGAATTGCCATAATTTGAGACTACGGGTTTCGAAATCTGAATCGCCAATATCGAGACTACAAGATTCGAAAATGTTACTCCCAACATTTAAACCTAACAAAATGTTAGAATCGGCCTAGCGAGTAAGTATTTAACACTATGGAACAAGTTTCGAAATTCCCAGTATGCGTGACGTCACTATCGCCAAGACTCAAGGCTCAAACTTATAAAATTCTGTATTCGATATTTGAGTTTGAGGTTCAAAACTGCAACATGCTAATATGACTCTAATGTGAGAGAATTCAAAGTTCTAAATTGCTATAATTCAAGACTACGAGATTCGAAACTGTTTTCAATTTTCGAAGCTCCCGGAATGTAAGATATTCGAAAATACAATTTTCGAGACTCGAGTAGAGATAAACTATGGTAATGTGGCGCGCCCCTCCGAAATGCAAAACGTTTGAATGTTTTTGTGTTAATAATCGAGACTACAAAATTTGAAATTGCAATATTCAAGACTTCAGAGATGCGAGACTGCAAGTCTCGAAACTTCAAGATTCGAAATCGCAATATTCAAGACTCACGAGATGTAGGACTTAAAGATACGAGACTGTAAGGTGCGAGACTTCGAGGCTAGAAACGACAAAAATATTTAAGACGTCGTAAATTTAATCGCATCGATATTTTTAGTATCGATATCTTATGTTAATATCGATAGAAGTTATGTTAGTTGTTTCAATCCCTATCTAAAACTCAGTTAAACCGTTGTTTACAACCGACGTCTCTCTTTTTGTGTAAAAGCAGATTTTTAGATACAAAAAATTCAATATTTTTTACTGATTTGTAAGTTCAAACTATCGTAAGTAATGCACATAATGTTTCAATGTTATATACGAATTGAAACACGTAAAAAATATCGACTTCTTTGTCGACTAGTTTCGGAAAAATCGGTTGTCCTTCAGGATGAGTCAGACGTAACTAATTTGTCCGAAACTAATGGACAAAATAGTAAGTCGACATTTCGTACTTGTTTGAAGCCGTATATCCATAACATAGAAACAGTATGTTTTAACTTACTTCTTTTGAGGAAAAATCTCTATTTCTTTTAATCGACTTCAAAAAAGGAGGAGGTTCTCAATTTGACTGATGTTTTTTTATGTTACGCGATCATTCCGCCAATAATGAATCGATTTTGACGATTCTTTTTTTGTTTTGGTAGATCATACTTCAGAGGTGGTCCAATATACATTTTATCGAAAAAATCTACAAAAACAAGATGTAAGCAGCAAATATAAGTAGGTTTTTTTAAGCTTAGCTTGCGTTTAAATTATCTAAGATTTTAATTACTAAAAATTACAAACTGGTGATAAACTAAAAATAAAATAAGTTTAAATGTTTGCAATTAAATATTAAAAATTGGAATTGATTTACATTAATAAATAAAACCAAAGGTTATTTGAAATCTCACTAACACGCGCGACCTTGACCTGAATATGTGTGTATAGACGTGCACACACACAACCATAGCCAACAAGCTATCGTGAGATACAACGATTTTTCAGTACAATATGTTTTTAGTGAACTGCTCGTTGGCTTAGTTGGGTGCGGGTTCGATTCCCGGCGGGAACACGACTCAAAAAGAGGTGTCTTGTTATTTATATGTACCTTGTAGGTATGTGTCGTAGTTAAGATAGCAATAGAATCATTAACTTTCATGAGTGCCTTTTTGGGGCCCGTGTGAATAAACGATTATGATTTTTGAACGGATAGACCAATATTAGTGCGGTTTTTTACTTTTGATGGATTGTTTACCCATTTTGGTAAAAATCGGAGTGTTTTTTATCGATTGACATCGAGCGTATTTTCAAAATATTAATTTTACTATTTTATATCCTACTCATTGATGTAATAAAAAATGCAGATAGGATGCATGGAAAATGGGAGTGAACCTGGAAAACGCGTACCACTTCGATAGTAGCGTCCTATTTATTTAAAACAAAATGTGTTACATTTTGAAATATTTTTTTATCAAACTTACCATGAAGTGTAATAAAAGAAGGAAGTTTTGGCGCGAAAGTGAAAAATGGCGTTGTCAATTTTGTATTATATATTTCAAAAACTTGTGATTCTTAGTGTGTTAATGTGTAATAATGGTGGATTATTAACCGTTAATACTTAGTAAACGTGCATAAGTGTAGGCAAGTCATACAAAGTTGAAAAACGTGATTTTCGCTATCACAGCCAAATCCCAGAAGTAAAGTTTCTACCATTTTACTAGGTCATGACTTTACTATGACTAGAATCTTCTACATGACTTTGACCGTGACTGGTGATCATAGAATCAGACCTAGACTAGAAATACGTAGCTAATAAAAAAAAAAATACTTAGTCTGCCGAGCCCAAAAGAAAATAAAAGAATGGGCTATAAGTGGAGTCGTATCCGCTTTTTCAGCTTCACTCCCCCATATTTCACACGTTGTATCTGCATTTTTAGTAGATCGATGATCTTATATGTAGTCCCAGTGATAGTAATTGGACAAGATGGTCCAAAGCGGACCATTGTTGGCCGCTATGGGCCAGAACGTTTTTAAATGAAAAGAAAGGCGTTACATAAGCAAGAAATTCGCGTGATAGTTAGCGGCACGCTCTTCTATAAACATTTGCAGTGCCGCAAAGGAGATGTTTCAAAATTGAAGGTGCCCGGGCCAGCACCATGTACCAAATACATACATATAGCTATACAATATAGTAACCGTTTTTGAATGTTTATTGTCTTCACTTTTATTTCGTTTTAATGTACATTTAAAATATCTTGGTACATCGATAGCAACACAACACAGTTACAAATGGCGGATTGCGACAATATTGAACTGTCATTTTGACGTATCATTGATCATTTATTGTAAACAACATACCAATTCTAAAATATTTGGCTTTCGTTATAATTATAATAGGACTATATAATATGTTACTCGATTGAAACTCAGAACAGAGTGACATTCAGTATCTTCTTGTCACGACTGCCCCAAAAATAGGGTTAACATATTTAAAAACTCACTGAATAATAATTTGAGGGTACAGCTGTAATCTTCTGCAGATTAATTTATTTGTATTTTTAAGAAAATGCAATATTTTTTCCTTATTTTTCTATGTATGGTACATAGTGCTGGCCCAAAATGAAACATCTCCTTTGAATTAAAAGTCGCGTGGGACTACAATGCGCTCCTCTCCCTGAGACTTAGATTTTACATATTTGAGCTATTTAGTACATAACTAATAATGTTATAAATTAAAAAGTAACTGTTACTTTTTCACCGCTGGACCGTTCTCGATGAGGTTCAGCACAGAGATAGGTGTACCGTAGTTAAGGCTATTTATCCTAATTTTTCATCGAAACGCGAGTGAAGCCGCCGGGCATAGCTAGCTAAACATTATTATAAGTTATTATTATGTGATATTTTGTAACTAAAGTAAATCTCATAGTTTATGGTATAGATAATGTAAATAAAGACTGCAGTACATAATGTTATAAAATTGAAATAAATACTTCATTTATTCATTTAAAAATATATTTATAACTGCGATGGCATAGTGGTGAGTGAATTACCTACTTGATAAAAAGGTAAAATTCTCGATTAACCTTCAATAGTTAACTTTAAACTGATATAAAATGACATGCGTCATTATAAGACATACATTGTCAACCGATTTAAAAAAGTAGATAGATATATTCTTTATTGAACACCTTAAAAAAACAAGGAACACAAATAGGAATGACAGTAAATAATTATATAAGTGTAACAATAGGCGGTCTTATCGCTGACAGCGATCTCTTCCAGACAACCTTTGGATGGAGAGGAATAAAGCATGTCGTTCTACGTTCATAAGGAGGTTCTCAATTCGATAGTATGTTTTTTTGCCTTTATTGCCCGTGTTACTACCAGTCTTACTACCAGTAGTAACACGGGAAATTAAATCTTCCTATGTTACTACCAACAGGTCCAGTAGTACGATGGTTAGTTTATTTTTACCCGTCATACTACTACTTTGGTTGTCTGGAAGAAATGGCTTTGAGCGATAAGACTGCCCTTTGTGCTCCTATGTTATATTTAAGATTTCTTTGTAAGTGTTATTTATTTTGGTGTGCAAATAAAGAATTCTATCTATCTATCTATCTACTACAGCCATTTGTATGTATGTTACGTGATAATTCCGCCAATTATGAATTGTTTTTGATATTTTTTTAGGGTTCCGTACCCAAAGGGTAAAAACGCATTTGGCCGGTTTTATTTTTGTTTGGTAGATTATACTTCAGAGGTAGTCCCATATAAAATATTATCGAAATATAACATTTAATCGAAATTTATCAAGCCAATACCAAAATATAAACGGTGAAGACGGTTTTTTAAGCTTTGCGTTTCAATTATAAGTATAGAAGGTTTTTCGGGCTTTTATTAATAAGGAGGATAAACAAATATATAAAAAGTTGAAAAATTACATTAAAATATTTAGTATTTTTGATTATTTTTCATTAATTGAAATTCACTATTTTAATGTTTTATTAGAAAATACAATAATTTGAATTTTATAACATAATGTGAATGATAATTTAAGTAATTTTAGCCTTTAAAATGTATTCTTCCACATTCCTATTAAAATGTATTTAATTTTTATATCCTGTATAGCTATAATCTTTTTTTTAATTATTAACCTACCATTATTATCTGATACAAAAATTAATTATAATTCTTTTTAAACAAGTTCTGTCTGTTTATATATTAAAAAACAGTCTTTTTGTTTGACTGCCTCATTTTTTTTATTAAAATGCTAATTATTACGAATAAAATATTAATTTTGTGTTTTTTTTTTAAATCAAAATACTAGTTTTGTTTGTATAAATTAACATAAACGCTTTCACACTCACAGCCCCACACTAAGTTTCATGAGTTGTGTCGTGGGTGCCGGAAACATTCACATCACACTGACAATCACAAGCAGAACCAGAAACACAAATTTTCCTTGGGGAGAAAACTTGTGTTCCCGCCGGGAATCGAACCCGATACCCCGGCAGGCGACTGAGTAAAACTACTGACTCTCATTTTACTATGTTATCCGTATAATAATATATAAAATGTTGTATTGTTATTATTATTGTAAGTTATTATTTTATAATAAAATAAAATAATAATATAGTAAACGAATGTGCCTTAATTAGTGCTATGTAATTAAGCAAGTATTTTATTATGAATTGTAGATTAAATACGTATTTTACACGAAATTGTATTTTTCTTTGTGTGTTACCTCATGTGATCTTTCTACGTGAACCGAATTGTGATGATGGAACGACATAAACATAAACGCTTTCACACTCACAGCCCCACAATACATTCGATGACTTGTGTCGTGGGTGCCGGAAACATTTTCATCACACGCACAATTACAACCATAACCAGAAACACAAGTTTTCCTTGGAAAGAAAACTTGTGTTCCCGCCGGGAATCGAACCCGATACCCCTGTTTGCCACGACCATTCAACTACTGAACGTGTGCATATTTTTTCGGAAAATATATAGCAAACCATTTTTATGTCGTGCACCATATTATAAATACATCGTCGTTGTGCGTGCAAAAGTCGCTATGTGTTTTTTCGTGATATTCGGTTTTTTATGAAGTTTTAATCGGTTCCCTATTGATTCGACTAATATCTTTAGCCCTAAAATTGAATCGCATAAAAATTTGCCTCCTAATATTAGTTACTACTAATCATCATTACATACAATATCACTGCCCCTAATATCACTTGTCAAAACCGAATATCACGAAAAAACACATAGCGACTTTTGCACGCACAACGACGACATATAATAATATGTATTTATAATGTAATGTTTATTGATTTTGATTTTATAGCATGAACCATGCTATCACAATCCCCAGACGTTAATAAAGGAAAGGATAATTTCGTCGCTTCAAACAGGGCTTGAATAGCTCAGCATTTAGGACAATACTGCCGTATTAGTTATATACGTGTTTAATAGAAGGTTAGCCAAACGTGGTGGACGTGTAAGACCTATTTGGAAAATATAAGTTCGCGTAAAAGCCGCTAGGTGTTATTGTTTTTTTATCGTTGATTTTGTTTGACGACCCAGTTGGCGCAGTGGACAGGTGCCCGCCCTCTGCACCGTGGGTCCTGGGTTCGATTCCCGGCAGGAGCACGAATTCCTTACCAAGGGATATTTGTGCTTCTGGTTCTGGATGTAATGTGTGTGTGATGTGAATGTTTCCGGCACCCACGATACAAGTCTTTGAACTTAGTGTGGGGCTGTGAGTGTGAATGCGTTTGTTTGTTTGTTTGTTATGATTGTAGCAGATGCGTCTAAATTAAAAGTAAGATTTAGTAGATTGCGTTTGAATAAAAAACTAGTAGATAAGTCTATTTTTCCTGATTCCGATGATGTATGTATATAACACAATTTTGAAAAAATGCAGATAAGCCTCAAGCGATAATTTTTCCTTTGCAAATTTGCTCCTTTTTAATATTTATTCCGTAGGTATAACTAGTCTAAGGGGGTAAGAATCTTAAATTAAAAAAAAGTTAAACGTCCATACCTCAGGGAAACGGATTTTTTTTTTATACTCGATGGCTAACATTTGACCACTAACTCACCTGATGGAAAGTGAAGATGCGGCCGAAGATGTAGCATGCTTGCCTAGAAGATACTTATTCATTCTCGACTTGAAGACTCCTAGACTTAATTTTTTTCCGTTATGGTAAACAAAGACATGGGTAATGAGCTACACTTCATCGCAGTACGGATGATAAACGTAGAAGCGTAACGCTTCGAGCGACCTGGATGTATGTCAATCATATATATATAACGTTTGGAAAATACCCTACTACATAGAAATCTTGAAATAATGCAAAACAGAGCAATCGTTCTGTCACAGCTGTCAAACTTTAATTATGTTCTTCCTACTTTACATAGAACAACTGAATTACCATTGTAGCAAGTAATTAGCTTATAATTATTATTGCTGCAATTATTCTATTATTGGAATCATAGACAATAATTATTGAAAACATCGATGAGTTAATCTTTTATACTTATGTCTTTTGAAATCTATGGCTATAATATGTTTTAACAATCAATCAATCAAAGCATTTATTTCAGAAAGTCATCCATATTATGATTAATTAAAACATTATTACACATCAAATTAAACAATATTACACACTGATAAAGTTAAAAATTTTAATTAGAATGTCACACTAAATTTAATATTTACTATATATTTTATGGATACATCATAAGCATTAGCATTTCGGCTTAGGAATATAGAGATGCACTAGGGTAAGGCAATGGACATGGTAACATCTTATTATATAACCACAGCATAGACAAAAACAGAAAAATGAAAAATGGTTGAAAGTAATCGTTTTGTTTCTTTTAATGTGTATTTTTTTACCTGGCTTCGTCTGCCTTTTCTGTTGTTTTAGTAAATCTTTGTAATTTATTTGAGTGAATTTCGTTAATTTCACATTTAAATACGGTCAAACATAGGCCAACTAAAATTTCGCCATTGTTCTTTAGTCCAGTTAGGTATATTAGTTAAATTAGGCCAAGAATCTCGGAATGAGAGATAGTCAGCTGTAAACTTGTATATACCTATCCTTTATTTTGACACCCTAAAACTTGTCTCAAAACCTACTTATCGTAGGGTGTCCGCGACTACAGATATTCCAAGGTCAAAGGTCAAAACATCGATTTTTAACACTTTAATTGCAAATATCTCGTTTCCTATGGGTTTTATGCTATTTGTATTTGTAATCAATATTGTAGAGGATTAAATTTTTAACAACTTTTGTTTAAACATTTTTTTACATCTTGAACCATTTTCGAGATAGAGGGCAGAGCGCGCGCAGTGTTTAACTATTTAGAGTATCATTCGAGCATACGTCGAAGAATTTTGATCTAATATTTGACCATAATTTTTTTTTTTTTTTTTCATGTCAAACTACGGGCCAATTGCCTATATTTCCTAAAAATTAACTAAAACTATGTACAGGAAAGAACTAAGTTACCTACAAGACATACATATATATTTTTATATTAAAATTGGACCTTAAGATTGGATAAGTGGAATACCACCCATACCATGAGGTGATGTAGAGGTCGCAGCAGTAAAAATAGGTACCTACTTAATAGTAGCCTACGAAGTGTCGATCTATTAAAAAACAGGGTGTCGTTAAGACACGATAGTGAAACTTTTATTACAGGGTGTTAGCACACTAGACGGCGCTGCGAGTATTGGAACGCATAATCATAGATCTGACAGGTCGGGATCGGGGGAGACGATAATGTACGACGCGATATTTCACGGCCTGATTTTGTACAGCCAATAATACACACCCTGATAATTCATGTACATAGAAACGAAATATTAGGTCGTGCATTCTCGTGTCGCCAATTATTGGCGACCCGAGAATGCACAAATCGGTCCGTATCGATAATGTACGGCCAATAATTCGCTACCAGTATTCCAGAATGCGGCTTCCAATTATCAGTGATTGAAATATTGTACGTGCAATACTGGCAGCGTAAAATTACTCCGTGTCGATATTATACGTATTGCACAGCCAATAATTGAAAGCCAATCGTAGACAAACATATACTCTCTACTCGATGCCTTGTTTGTTAGGCGAGTCGCTAGGAAGAGTTGGCACGGACTATTAAAAAGTTATAACCCAAGAACATCAAAAACATTTGTATCTCTGTGATCTTTATAAAAGCGGCTGCAAGTCTAGGTTAGGTTAGGTTTGAACTGTGACACAACTAAGTTATTAAAAGAAAAATTATGAAATAAAAATGAACAAAAACAAAATATAATTCGTCATATCTCCGTAGGGGGGAGTTCCTTAGCCCCCCTTCCCCCTTTCTTACGCTTTTCTTTTGAATATAAACAGTTTGTATGAAAAATTTAAACAGTCATATACATCACAGGAGGAAGGTCCTTGCCCTCTTGAAATTATTGGATCATCCAAACGAGGCTTTGACTTTGACATTTGTTTGTACACGAATTGAAGTGGTAATATTTTCCAACCTGTATTGTGCGGCCAGTATTGCACGACCTGATATTTCGTGTTTATTGAATTCAAATATTGGTTGCATTTGCCTGGCTGCGTATTATGGGCTGTACAAAATCAGCCCGTGTATTGATATTTCACAGCCAATAATGTAAGGCCCGTATTGTACAACCTGATAATTATCAAAAAAAAAGCCGTGTCACGGAATACTGGATGCGAATTATTGGCCGTACATTATCAGGCCGTGCATTATTGGTTGTACAATATAGGGATCGCGCCGATCCCAAATCGGCGCGAGAGACGATAATCAGGAGAAAAATAAAGTGTTAAAACAATACAATACAAATAAATACTCTTTATTGCACACCAAAAAAATAACAATTTACAATAGAAAAAAAAAACAATATAGCAGTACAATTGGCGGCCTTATCGCTAAGCAGCGATCTCTTCCAGGCAACCTTAGGATGGAGAGGATAAAAAAAGTTTGACAAATAGTGATCTGTGGTGCGGCAATGATCATTATACATGCAAAATTTAATTTATAAATTGTAATAATGGCGTTAATGTGTAATAATGGTGTTAATGTGTAATAATGGTGGATTTTTAACCGTCAATATTTTGTTAACGTGCAAGTCATCTATGACTTGCCTACACTTCAAGAAACACTATCACGATTTTCAACTTAACAAAGTTTAAAATCATGATTTTCGCCCTAATAGAAGTTCTAGTAAAGTTTCTACCACTTTACTAGGGCATGACTTGGCTATGACTGTGGACCATGACTCTTTTACTAGGTTTTGACTGTAACTTGTGATTAGGAAACTAAGTTAGGAGTTAGGAAACTAAGTATAATTGTTTGATTTAGCAAACACTTGAAATATTATTAAAATTGTTACTTGACACTGGCTAAATGCACAATATTACGAAGCCAAATAAAAAAATCAGAAGAAAAATAATGGCGACGGACGGGGAACTGTGACGGTG
This sequence comes from Lomographa bimaculata, assembly GCA_948107665.1. NCBI lineage: Eukaryota > Metazoa > Arthropoda > Insecta > Lepidoptera > Geometridae > Lomographa > Lomographa bimaculata. Next base: position 7,115,824 of record OX403614.1, read on the forward strand.
TTGTGGTCGAGATGAAAAGGAATCTAAATAGAAGTAATCTTATGTAATGAAGATGCTTAACGGAGGATATTTGTATAGCAACCTACCGGAGATAATAAACGACGATGTAAGATGAAGGGTCGTGTCGTGTTGTTTTTAAGAGAAACCTATTTATAAAATTTAATTATTCATCAGTGTTTACCCCCACCACCTTTCGTCACGTACGTGTACCTATGTATGTGACTGAATTCCTCCTAAAAGATGATTTTAATGATTTTTTTTGTCTGTTCAGGCGGATTCAAGAAATAAACCATTCTAACCATTCACAATTCGATCCGATTAATCATGTTTTTTAATGTACGCGGGAGTAGCCGCGGGTAAAAACTAGTAAGAAAGCTTATTAAAAGACCACAGACTATATTAATGACAAGGATGCATGGAGGCAAACTGCACAGGCTCTTTCTAGCGACTACCATAATAACACCTAGGTTAAGAAAATTATGTATTAGAAATTAAGAATGTTTTTAAAAAAAAATGAATGAAAAAAAATGCGCCGCCGAGTTTCTTGCCAGGTTCTTCTCGAGATGGCTGTAATTTTGCGAATCTGGCAATAGATTCATTAACTTTCATGAGTGCCTCTTTGGGGCCCATGTGAATAAATGATTTTGATTTTGATTTTGAGTTATATGAATAAAGTTTTGTCTTGTGCATGTCATCTATAACGTCTGTGGCTAAGGTCAAAATTCTTCTTCAACAAAGGTTATTGCTCAAAACTTGAACTTCTAAATGTTGTATTTTGTACATAGCTACGTATTTATAGATGACATTCTTAATATAATAGGATCAGTTAAGACATCCAGTTTAAATACTTACCAGTGGCTCTCAAACTTTTAGATGTTTTGGTGTATGGCTCTATATATGAGGTGTCAGAACACTAAAGCTCGCTTATCACTAACGCGAACGCGAGGATAATATTGATTCATTGCAATTAAGCGACTTCAAAAAATGAGGAGGTTTTCAATCTGTATTTTTTTTTATTTCTTTTCCTTAGAACTTTTTTCTAAGAGATCTTAATAATACTTTTTTTTATTTGAAAGCTAGTGCTTCCCATGTGGTCCCATTTAAGTTTGATGAAGATCTGATTTGTAGTTCTTGAGTTATCCTCAATAATGTGTATTTAGTTAATTTAATATGATCAAGGGTCCGAAGCGGCAAAGTAGGTTTTTTCAAGATTTGCTTGCGTATAAATTAATTATTATTCTTAGCAGTTTCTTAGAATATTTGCTTAGTTGTTGCAGCAAAAAATATTATATATAAGCATTGCAATTTAGAAGCAATGATAGATTTGAGCATTCAAGAGGAATCGTTTGAGAACAGCAGTATTTAGCCTAAAGGTCAAGGTGGCGCGTGCCGTCACCTTCGGCAAGAAACAGATCGCCAAGAAGACGACAGTCAAAAAGCCCCACGTCAAACTCGCCGAGTCCAAAAGGAAACCGAAGAATTAATTCTTATGTCTATACTGTGACTGAGAAGGAGGACTTATAAATATATATTAATTTTATTTAAAATAACAGGGTGTGTAAAGACACCGAAAGAAGTCAAACTTTTGTATTACTTTCTAAGTGTGATGTATTTCAGCACTCAATAGGTACTTTAAAGCAATTATCTCTATTGTAATGCTTTAGTCTTCATAAGTCACAAAGTTACTGTAAATTATCATCTGAATACAAGTACTGTACTGTTTGTTTCATATAACATATATAATGTTTCTATTTGTGGCAACTTTACTGGTGTATGTAATAATTTTAAGCTAGTTTATCCTATCTTTGTATTGTATACCGTTTGTGCCCTAAAATAAATAAATTAATTACAGGGAAACATTTTAATTATTCATTACAGTTTTTACCCCCACCACTTTTCGTCACACAAAAAGGTTGCGGATCATAATTTCACAGCCCTCCAATAAGAAGTTTCACTAAAAAAAAGTCGAAATAGTTTTATTTCTGTACACTAATATTGTGAGTCAAACAGGGGCTCATTATAATAAGTTTGGGAACCACTGCTCAGACTTTAACCTTTCGATAACCTTTGCGAACCTCTTGCCAAATACATGTCTGTCATTACACTTTAACATTTGACAAGGAAGGCGATGTAATTGTAAATCTAGATAACGTTATAACTTATGACCCGAGTAATGTTTTGAGGACCTTAGTGGTCGGATAGTTGAACTAGTACTGGTAGTAAACTACCTAGTAGTTCGCTCCTGAGATAAAGGCGTGTGGTCTACATTTTGCCTAGTTGAGAAACACTTTTGATGCAGCGGCGGACTCGGAGGGGTTGAAGAGCTAAGGGGCTCAAGCCCCATTCAAAATCATCTAAGTACTATTGATTTTGTTTATATAGCATGAGCCATGCTAGGCAGAACTATATTGATAAATTTAGAAAGGAAAAATTATCGCTTGAGGCAGGGTTTGAACCCGCGGCCATAGGGTGTCATGCCCTATTGCTTGAGTAGTTCAGCGGTTAGAGCAATAGGGTATGACACCCTATGGCCGCGGGTTCAAACCCCGCCTCAAGCGATAATTTTTCCTTTCTTAGTTTATTATCTAAGTTCTTCCGTGATAAATCTTGTCTCGTGATAACTATTGCTGCAGCGGCAGCAAAATCTACCCACAGCTGGGTCAAGCCTTCCCCCAAACGACAATCCTAAATCCCCCACTGTTTTGAGGTATATAACTTTTTACTAACAATAATTATATTTGTTTGTTTAAATACAGTAGCACCTGGATGACCAAGATTTGCTCGGTTTTTTTTAAATTTTGAACTACGTTTTCTAAAATTGAAACCTAGCTAGATCAATTTATCGCCCCCGAAACCCCCTGCATACTAAATTTCTTGAAAATCATTGGAGCCGTTTCCGACATTCAGATTATATGTATACCGTATATATACCAGAATTGCTCGTTTAAAGGTGTTTCATAGATATAACGGATATTATACGTAAGTTTCAGTTGTATGAAAGAAGCCGTTTTTAAGGTAGACCCCAAGACAAAATAGGTAAACAGTGACTTTGCTGTCCTACCAAATTGTTATTTCATAGTTTTTTTTCAAACAGTTTCGTACTATACTTGCAATGTTTTTCAATAATATCCAAGCAGAAACCAATATTTTAAATTAATTGATTCCCACTGTTAACACATCTGTGACAGAATATTTGACACCTGTCAAATTTGTGCATACTCTGTGAGTCAAGTGGGGGCACACGCCTCATCCCGCTTCTTTCCGCCCACCGGCCATATAAGGCTGCCGCACCCGGGATCGGGCCTCCTCTTCTTCATTCAACGCAAACACAGAACCTGTACGCATCTCCCGAGAATAAATCGAATCGAATAAATCTTCAACGCCTGTTATTTAAACACCCCGGCTAGAAGAAAATACATCCACTTACATGTAGATATGGGTGCCCCTTAATAAATATATATTATTGGATAAGTATATATAGTTATATAGTATTGGATAAGTTATTAACCGAGCGAGCGAAGCGTCTCCGTTTTAGCTTGGGCAAAATTGCTTCCGTATGTCCGGCGGATTTCCGGTTGTTCTTCTCTACAGCTCGCATTTCTCAACCGATTCTCGTGAAATTTTGTGAGCAGGTTCGATATTTTTTTCTATTCAGTTTTAAGTAGTTTTTCAAAATGGCGGCTATATTGATGGGGATTGAAAACTTAAATAAAAACATTTCAGTTATTTCGAAAAAAACACGAGGTCTTCACACGTCCACACGCGTTCACAAACCCACTAGTATTAATGTAGTCAGTTCAATATATCTCGCAAACAAATCACTATCCACGTGTTTGCACGGTAAATTACTGCAAAAAACAATACAAGCTATATTAATGACACAGACGATTCGCTTGACGCGATTTAAATGGTCTGCCCGCTTTAAGTCGAGCTTGACCTTTCCAAGAGGAATGTGTGTACAGACGTGTAGGAAAGAACATATAATATTTACTAGTCGTTCGCAATGAACTGACATCTCGCGCCTACATTTTGTTTAATAGAGGTTTAACTTTGATTGCTTATAACTTTTTTTAAATGATAAATCATCAGCCAGTCTGCTTTTCTGTTAGGAACTTAATCATCTTATCATTCCATGGTCCTTCAAGCCGGATTCGAGGGAAACTACACAAGGTTTAGAAAATTAATGTATCCTATCCTACTAATATTATAAATCCGAAAGTTTGTGTGTAAGTGTGTAAGTAATTAAGTATGTTTGTTCCCTCTTCACGCTTTAACGGCTGAACGGATTTGGATGAAATTTGAAATGTACATAGATTATACCTAGGATGAACACATAGGCTACTTTTTAACTAGATAATAGCGGGCGAGGCCGCGGGGCACGGCTAGTTATTTAATAAAGCTTGTTTGTAAACTAACATTAATGACAAAAATGCGCCACCGAGTTTCTTGCCAGGGTCTTCTGAAGAGCGAATCTGGCAATTATAGTCAAGCGAAGAAACAATTTTGAATTGGTTAAAATTCAATGAATCTCTTATCACTTTTCCTCTCGACTGTAAAACAACACCTGTCAGAATAATATTAATATTGGTACTCTTATCTTAAACATTACAATGTAATGCAGCGTCTTCTTTTTGGATTTGGATTATTTTCCATTCAAGGACATTCAAGTCACGACTTTTTGAGTCATACATAAATTCTTACAATACATTAACATCTTTGCTTTGTCTTAGTTGGGTGCGCGTTTGCCTTCTAAATAGTAACGGGTTCGATTCCCGGTGTTTGAATTGAATTGAATTTTCTCCACGAGAGAAATTTGTGTTTCTGGTTTAGGATGGTGTGTGTGATGTAGATTTTTTTCGGCACCCACGAAACAAGTCGTCGAATTTAGCGTACTGTGAGTGTGAGAACGTTTATGTTTTTATCTCTGATTGGCTAGCGTTTGACCACTATCTCACCTGATTATACGTGATAAAAAAAACTATATTAATGACAAGGATGGAGGTAAACTGCACAAGCGCTTTCTGGTGACTACATAATATAAAAAAAAATGCGTCGCCCAGGTTCTTCTCGATGGCTGTAATTTTGCGAATCTGGCAGTAGAGTCATAAACTTTCACGATTCTCTTTTTTTTTTTAAACAAACAAACGCATTTACACTCACAGCCCCACACTAAGTTCAAATACTTGTATCGTGGGTGCCGGAAACATTCACATCACACACACATTACACCCAGAACCAGAAGCAAATATATCCCTTGGGAAGGAATTTGTGCTCCTGCCGGGAATCAAACCCAAGATCCACGGCGCAGAGGGCGGACTCTTTGGACTCCAAGTGAATAAACGATTTTTAATTTGAATTTGATGATGTGGTTTTTTTTTTTTTTATTTGTGACAGGCTAATGTTTGACCACTATCTCACCTGATGGTAAGTGACGATGTGATCGAAGCTGGTAAACACACTAGACCTGGAATACGCAGGCTCTCGCAGGGTCAAGGATAGTTAACACGCTATAACCTAAAGGTACACCTATATATGCCGCGGAGCGGGCCAGAGAGGTCGATCCTCGATCTGACCCGCTCCGGCGCAGACGGACTGAGGGGAGGAGGAGGCAGTTCGCCCACCTCCTCTCACCTCCTCTGTAGTGGGGTCACTGGTGGAAAGTCAGGGCACCTCTCCATCGGCTTGCACGGCCCCACGCGTCTGGGGGTGGCCTTGGTGAGCAAGGTTACCCCTCCATGGGCGCAGTGGCTCGGAGGAGTTTGCATCCGGGCCTACCGCCGGGGCAAGATAGTGACTGCTAGCGCGACCCTATCTTGCCCCACTTCGGCGGAGACTGCTCTCGGGGGGGGGGTTTTTAGTGGGTTCAAGCCCCACATACCCCTTTCCTTCACCCTTGGGAAGGAAGGGAAACACCAGGCATTTTCCCCCTAACAAAAAAAAAAAATATAATAAGGTACACCCATTGATAGTATAGTATAGTACTTACTGTGATATAGTGCTTTTTTTAGACTGAGCTCCGTGACTAAACAAACAACTCAAGTCTAGTCAAAAATAACAAACACGATTATGATTGAGTGACATTAGATACTGTTGGTGGGTGTGAATGACTGGTCTCAAGTGAGTACATCCCGCCATATAAAGGTATGGGACTATGACTGTTTAACTGATATTGTACTCGTTTTTATAGATTAGTGGCTCTGAGAAACCACGCGATTCTTTGCATAATTGACCCCGTTATCTCTACCATTTTGAAAATACTTTTTTTTTTATTATTTTTTTTTATTTGTGACAGGCTAGTGTTTGACCACTATCTCACCTGATGGTAAGTGACGATGTGATCGAAGCTGGTGAACACACTAGATCTGGAATACACAGGCTCTCAAGGATAACTGCCGGAACACCGTATTTGGCTTGGCGGCAGACTTTCAACTTGATGGTGGTAAGCTACTTTGGTAGCAAGCCAGGCGAGCAACTCACAAAATGCTCTACCACCTCTCAAATGTCACCTGATTAGCACCACCCGGGGACCACGTGTAGGGAGTCAGACTTAAGGGGTATCCTCCTACGGACGTGGATGACTCAGCCCCCATACAGATTTAACTAAACTACTAACCTAATACAAAAAGTCATTGGTCGGCAGTGTGCCCAAAATGCTGGCTGCGTTACCTCGTTGCACAGCGAGACTTAATTGCTGTGCAAAATACAAACCGGCATTTTGGTCACGTGTCGACTCTTTCAGTCTCCCATTTTTGAAATAAATCCAAAAACTGAATCAGCTAAAAAACCATATGATAGAAATGATGAATTAATTTATGATAGTAGTATTTCGCCCCGAAATGAGACCTCGCGCCTACATTTTGTCAAATAGATAAAAACTTTTGAGTTTAATCTATATATATATTAAAATTAATCTCTATTTCCCTTGGTCATCGCATCAAGCGGGAACGGATGGAACAATTTCGCTAATTCTTTTTACGTTGAGTTAATTATTGTCAGGAAAAAGTTCTTATGAAAGAAAATTTTATCCTGCGGGTCCGGGACTTATGCTTGTAAATCGGGGCGCAGCTAGTTGCTTTTTTTTAATTTGTTTTCCAAGTGGAGGATATATTTTTCTTTATTATAAAGAAAATATAAATATATAAAACATAATTATGGGAGAAGCCACTGGCTCCAGAAACACAGTTTTTAACTAGTCCAGGAGCCTATGGATACAACATTAACGATGTACTTACTAATTATGTCAATAAAGATTTTATTTATTTATATCATTTATTTCAATTGCTTTTTTTGGCTTTGGGCCACAAATCAAATCAAATCAAATCAAAATCGTTTATTCACATGGGCCCCAAAGAGGCACTCATGAAAGTTAATGATTTGCCAGATTCGCAAAATTACAGCCATCTCGAGAAGAACCTGGCAAGAAACTCGGCGGCGCATTTTTTTTCATTCATTCAAAAAAAATCTTAATCTCTAATACATAATTTTATTAACCTAGGTGTTATTATGGTAGTCGCTAGAAAGAGCTTGTGCAGTTTGCCTCCATGCATCCTTGTCATTAATATAGTTGATACCACAGCTTTAGAATTAGAAGTTATTCGCTTGCTATAGACGGCGATTAAATGGCTCTGACATACGGACGGACAGACAAAGTGCAGAACCGCACAAGTAAACTTAGAGACTTCGCTTCGGCCAATTAGAGTGATTAAAAAATGTGTGAATTATCAAGGCGAACTCATATATAACGGAAAATAAGACATTTAAAAACAATATACCAATCAGGGCAGATATTTTGCATTAATTATAATACATTAATATCTATTGTTATAAAGTTAATATATTCCTAAATGGATAAGTGGTTCAGTGTTGCCAGGAGAAGCAGATGAAGGTCCCATGTGGAATGCGTACTATGTAGGAACTTTATATACTATAGAAGTTTATGGTAAAAGTCAAGCAATTGCAATCTATATGCAGCAGATTTAAGTATTTTTTTATGCCCGATAGACAAGCACCACAATCTCACCTGATGGAAAGTGATGATGCGGCCGAAGATGTAACATGCTTGCCTAGAAGGTACCTGTTCACTCTCGACTTGAAGACTCCCAGATTATACCGTTAAAGTTTTACTCCTTCGCAGTACGGATGATAAACGTAGAAGCGAAACGCTTTCAGCGAACTGGAGGTATGTCAACTATATATGTCAAATCAAATCAAATCAAAATCGTTTATTCACATGGGCCCCAAAGAGGCACTCATGAAAGTTAATGATTCTATTGCCAGATTCGCAAAATTACAGCCATGGATGACGTTTGACTGTTTGTCTAGTTGTTATATGGTAAAACGGGCATATGGGGGAATTAAGTCATGTAATTCCTGCGCACACTCTCCAAAAATGTAAACGGTAGAATACCGATAGGCTTGCAACCATAGATCACAGAAACTAAAGGCTTGCGACCTTACGTCGGTGACCGAGACTCTGCAATTTGGACTCAAAATCAAAATCAAAATAGTTTATTCACATGGGCCCCAAAGAGGCACTCATGAAAGTTAATTAATCTATTGCCAGATTCAGAAAATTACAGCCATCTCGAGAAGAACCTGGCAAGAAACTCGGCGGCGCATTTTTTTTCATTCTTTTTTTTTTTTTAAAACATTCTTAATTTCTAATACATAATTTTCTTAACCTAGGTGTTATTATGGTAGTCGCTAGAAAGAGCCTGTGCAGTTTGCCTCCATTCCATTCGACAAGCTTATCTATCAGTCAGTATATATATCACCAATGAGTCTTTTTGCTCGCCGGTCGATGGACTCGATGGATTTAATTATTGATTTTTTCTTGCCTTCCGTACTTTTGATAAATGCCAGAAGATAAGCCAAAAGTCGCACGTACCGTGTCTTAAAACAGTGTTGATCTTAATTAATTATTTGTATATGCAATCAAAAAAGAAGAAATATATCGCTACTAAGATTTTTATGCCGGATAGGTAAGCATTTATTCTCGAGAAGAACCTGACATGATTCTAGCAAAAAATAATTTGCGAGTCTAGTAATCAAAGTAATTATTTTTATTATTTATTATAATTTTTCAGACAAAGTCCATAACATTATTTCAAATTCATTATAAAACATATGACACTTTTAAAAGATTAAATTAATTACATATACATTATTCCGCTCCATCCAAAGGTTGTCTGGAAGAGATCGCTTTTAGCGATAAGACCGCCTATTGTTACACTTTTTTTTTGTAAATAATTATTTTGTTTTGTTTCTTGTCTTAATTAAGGTGCTCAATAAAGAGTTTATCTATCCATCTATCTATACATATAAATTAAATCATTAGCATCGTATCCAATGCGAATAAAACATTTTGATTTTGACATAAGAAGAAATTGTTGCCCGATGTTCAAGAAAACTGCTCAGATTTGCCCAAACTTTCCAAACTGGCAACACTACTGAGGAATTTGTGTCGCAAACCGGCATTGGGTTCATCATTTTATTATTATAATTCGGTAAAGTCGTTTAATGTTGCGCAACGTATTATATTTATATGCATTTTAATGTGAATGTGAACGGACCACAGTCCTTGGAGGAAAGATACATTCTTCTAGATCTATTCTTTTGAGAATCAATAGTTCTTTCGGAGCGAAAGTTCCTTATCGCGCGTTGCGAAAGGGGGCTAGACGGAAAAAATTAACCAAAAATTGTAACGACACTTTTTGCTATAGTTGTAAGCCATACCACGTTCTCGTCCGATCACCGAAGTTAAGCAACGTCGGGCGCGTCAGTACTTGGATGGGTGACCGCCTGAGAACACCGCGTGATGTTGGTTTTTGCATGTTTCTTTTAATTTTGGAACGAAAGTTCCTTATCGCGCGTTGCGAAAGGGGGCTAGACGGAAATTGAACTTCGTTCCATCCGGGTGTCCCTTGACACCTCTCAAGTTTTTTTTTTATGCTAAATAGGCAAGCATTTCACCACTACCTCATCTGATGGAAAGTGAAGATGCGGCCCAAGATGTGAAATCCTTGCCTAGAAGAAACCTATTCACTCTTGATTTAAAGACTCCCAGATTACCCCTCGGGGAACAATACCGCAGGCAATGAGTTCCACTCCTTCGCTGTACGGATGATGAACGTAGAAGCAAACCGCTTCGAGCGAACTGGAGGTATGTCAACCATAAACGGATGACGTTTGACTGTTTGTCTGGTTGTTAGATGGTAAAAGGTGGAATTAACTCATGTAATTCCTGCGCACACTCTCCAAAATGCAAACGATAGAATACCGATAGACTTGCGACCATACGTCTGTGACCGAGGCTCTGCAATCTGGACTGAACTAGCTTATTATCGCCAATGAGTCTTTTTCGCTCGTAGACTCAAGACCTTCACGTTGATAGTCTTCCTGAAAGAGACAGAGAGAATAATTTGGTATGACATTGAAGTCACTTTTTTTAGCTACTTTGTCTCGGGGACTATGTTATTAATTTTAAATAAATCAAATCAAATCAAATCAAATCATTTATTTCAGAAAGTCATCCATATTATGAATAATTTAAAACATTACAAATTAAACAATAATACACACTGATAAAGTTAAAAATTTAAATTAGGATGTCAAAATAAATACACAATAAAATAATATTAATAATTAAAAACTATCGATAATGAAATTTTAAAACTACGTCAATAATATTATGATTTAATTATAAAAATATTTACATGAATGTTATGGAATTATAGGACAATTTTACTTAAGTACATGTAATTGAGTCATGTGCCACATGAACGGACAGTCTACACGGTTAGCTACAACGCTTAAGATGCTGTTGTTGCTGTCACGAACGCGACGCATCATTGAGGCGGCTCGCTTTCTCATTATGGCATGAAAGCCGTCAGTGCTAGCGTCCGCAAACATACCTGATGCGCTGCAGTACCTTGGCAGCCCCAGCAACATCCTAAACGCGTTATTGTACTGTACGCGTAAGGCGTTGATTGTTATCTGCGTATAATTGACCCATAGATTGCAGGTGTAAAAAGATTGGCAGAATGCTTTAAAAAGGACAACCTTTACTGCTCCGGAGCATCGAGCAAACCTACGAGCCAACATATTGCTTCTGACAGCCAACGCCCTTCGCTCTCTCTCAATGTCCTCGTTGTCTTTGAGGTCTTCCGTGACCCAGTGGCCCAGGTACTTGAAACGCGGTACTCTGGGTAAAGGAACTCCGCATAAAAAGACGGGTGGTACCGTGGTAATTTTAAAGTTTCGCGGTCGGAACATCAAGAGTTCGCTCTTCTTCACATTATACCTGAGCCCGTGGGTGGTAGCATACTCTTCGCATTTTCGAAGCAGTTTTCTGATGGCACTTATAGAAGGACCCAACAACACCATATCGTCTGCGTAGCTGATGTTGTTAATAATAAAAATAAATAAGCAAAGCTAAAAAAAAAAAAATTCTCCGCTTCATTTTCGCAACCCTTGATCAGATTAAATTTATTAAATACGCATCATTAAAGATTAGTCAGATCTTGATCAAATTTAAATGGGACCACACGTGAAGTACCAGATTTGAAATTTAAAAAGATTCAACTAAATCAAAATCGGTTCATCTAGAAAAAAGTTAGGAGGCACACATAAAAGATGGAAAGTGACGATGTAGTCTAAGGTGGAGCACGCTTTCTTAGTAAATACCTATTCACTTTACTTTTGAACACACCCAAATTGTACCTTTCGGGAAACACAGACGACGGCAAAGCGTTTCATTCTTTTGCTGTTCTATAAATGAACTAAGACGCGAAATATCGAATTGAGAACCACCTCCTTTTTTGTGAAACGGCTACGTCGCGATTAAAATCATCAAGATTCACGGATCAAATCAAGAAATAAGTTGAAATTTTTAGTTTTTACATTTTGTATCAAAGACCTTGCTTTGACTTGCAGTCCCTAAAGCTTCTAGTCCTTTTTCCTTTTCCTTACTAGGTGTAGATTATCCGTCATCGATGACGTCATATTTTCCTAAAATGTGTCACCTCACCTCTCTATCTGTGGAATCCGGTTCAATAACTACTCTTATAAGGATTAAGATGCTTATGAAAAGTGTATTTTGTGTTTGGTTTAAGGGTTCCGACTCGATTTTTGTGCCGCATGATAAAAGACCTGACGACAGGATCCGAATTCAATACAAAATACAAAACAAAATGTTTTTTTAGTATCCTTAAAAAATAGTGGCGGTCCATAGTAATCCTAATTTATAAATCCGAAAGTTTATGTGTAAGTGTGTGTAGGTATGTTTGTTCCCTCTTCACGCATTAACGGCTGAACGAATTTGGATGAAATTTGGAATGTACATAGATTATACCTATGATTAACACATATGCTACTTTTGAACTTAATAATAGCGGGCGAAGCCGCGGGGCACGGCTAGTTGTTTAGTAATATAAACTTAAAACTAGAACTTAGGACCTTCCAGAACCTCAGCTCTGTCCCCAACACAAGGTCCAGTCAGAGTCTGTATTGTTGGGTTACAGCGACTCTCTGGTCATCTCTTTATTACCACGCTTTTATTAGCTTCACCTGTATGTATGTATGTTTGTTTGCAACCAACTCCTTTGGGCTTGATTTTGATTCACTTCAGACCGTCAGATTTCATTTAAACTTCGTAGACTTATCGAGGACCGATTACAATACAAAAGGTATTTTATTATCTAATATCCTTAAACGAGCAATTCTAGTATATATATATATATATATATATGTATGTGTGTGTAATCAGGATCTCGGAAACGGCTCCAACGATTTTCATGACAGTTACAGATTAGGGGTTTTTCGGCCCAAGGAATCGATTTATCAACGTTCCAGGTGCGAGAAATGCTCGGTTCCCAAACTGCATTTGAAAAACCGGGTTTAAGAAACTATCAGCGCCATCTATTACGCCATGACCGATGTAAAAAACTGTTCCTACTCGACCCTAGATGGAGCTTTCTGAGGCTACAAATTCAAACACAGAATGTGTTTCAATTTGTAGCCACCAAAAACAAACCAAAAACAAAAAACCGAGCAAAGCTCGGTCATCCGGATATTTTTATTTATAAAGCGTGTTTTTTAGTATTTTTAAAATATTATATTTATTTGTAAAGGCTCTCAAACACATTTCAAATCCGTTCAGCCGTTGCATTAGAAATAAATTATCAATTTTTATTGTATTTATGTTTCACTATTTTGGCGATAATGACTTACACATAAAAGATATATATATGCTGTCGCGGGCTTGTCTGTAGGACTATTTAAGATAAACATTTCCATTACACATTACATACGTTTAACCCTAACGGTTTTTGCGGCGCACGCCAGAATAGCTCGCAGATGGCAGATTTTTCCTACTTACTTGACACATATCGTTATATTTTGGACAATTCACACTTATATATCTTTATAAATTATAGCCTATGTGTCATTTTGATGTATAAGCTATATTATTGTAAAGTTTCATTAAAATCCATTCAGTAGTTTTTGTGTGAAAGAGTAACAAACATCCATGCATCCAAAATCCATAAATACGAACTTTTGCGTTTATAATATTAGCATAGTACAAACGATATTAGTAAGGATTATTAGTTTGGAGGAGCGCGTCATGTGAATGAATGAATTAATGAAATATATTTATTTCATTCATTCATTCACATGTTATCATAGTATATCCCTACGTTTAAACGAAGTGTCTTTTGCAGGTAACTTAGGTCTGATGTATAATTAATGATTAATAATTAATGTATATTCGTATAGATAATTTAGTTTTAGGAAATAAAAATACTGTTTAATATATTATATATTCAGGATTAATCAAAATACAGATTTAGCTAAACTACTTAATACTGTTTAATATTTATATAACAAACAAAGGAACCCTAAAACCCAAACAATAGTCAATAAGCCGTCCAAACCGATTTCGCGTGCGGATTAAAAAAATTAAAAGCCTAACCTTGGCTATGGGTAAACATACGTAGGAGTACTTGACTTATGTAAAATAGCGATAAGTCGATAAGCTTGTCTGTTGAAAGTCAATCGGCCAGTGGCAGTAGCCTTATTGGTAAACCAGGCTAAGTGTATGTAGGTCTAGATCGCGAGGCGGGAGCCGAACTGGGCCTGTCACTATTGTGGGGTGATGGAGGATAAGACGCTCCACACGCTGGAGGTATGTGCTGCATGGGGTCTAAGCATACAGCGCAGAATGTGGCGCCGGAGCCCTCCGTCCATAGCTCGGCTCCACACAGGATTTAAGAGTAAATAAAGGAATCCTCGCATAAGTATTAGGCAAGTATTTGACTACTATCTCGCATGTGATGGAAGTAATAATGCGGCTGAAGATGTAGCATGGTTGCCTAGAAGATACCTGTTCACTCTTGACTTGAAGACTCCAGATTGTACCGTTTACAAAACAAAGACGCGGGCAATGAGTTCCACTCCTTCGCTGTACGAATTATAAATGAAGAAAGAAAATGCTTCGAACATAATTGAAACGCCAGCAAAGCTTAAAAAAACCGACTTCATCGCTTATATTTCGGTTTTGGCTCGTCCGATTTCGATAAATGTATATGGGACAACCTCTGAAGTATACTCTACCAAACAAAAAATCATCAAATCGATTCATAATTTGCCTATACACTAATACCAAACAAAAAAAAAATCAAAATCGATTCATAAGTGGCGGAGATATCGCGTAACATACATACAAAAAAAACATACCTATAGTCGAATAGAGAACCTCCTTTTTTGAAGTCGGTTGAAAAAAGTTTGACATTTGTCTTGAAGTTGGATGGTACAACGGGCATGGGGGAATTAATTCGTGTAATTCTTGCGCACACTCTCCGAAACATAAGTTCTAGTTGTAGCCATATTGAGTTTAGATTACTGTTATGTACCAGTGACAGTCGCAAGATTAAGACAATCGATTGACGTTGATAAATGATTTAAATAGGCCCACGCGTTTGGTCTCTTGAAAGCCACAAAGGAACATACATACGCTGATAAACACATTACCCTCCTTTACGTCTCAGTCGAGTACAAATTAAACAAAGCAATGTTGAGTCGAATTGAGTAGCTTCTTATTTGGAAGTCGGTTAGTACACTTTTCATTGTGGATAGACCGTTAAGGTGACGATACTAGAATTTCAACTAAAATGCGTGTTTTTGTAACCGTTTTACTCGGCATTCATAATAAAACCAGATAAATAAAAACATTTTTCGTAATCTGTGTGATACGATTAATGATGCCTTCTTCTTAGAATATTCGTAACGTTTGTAAATATAAAGGAAATAAATATCAAATCTCATGCAAATAACATCTATTTGTGTTTTTGTAACCATTTTGTTCCGCCATTTTATATCAAAACAACGTGAAAGTTATTTCATACACGCATATTTACTAGACGAATGATGTCTTCAGCTTATTTTTTTTTATTTGAGGCGCATTTTCACGAAATTTGAATAAAACCATTAAAAATCAAAGATTGCCACGCGCGACCGCCACGATGTAATTCACGCAATATACACCTTTACGTGCAAAAGTGTAAGGGGGATGATTGGCTGTGGTTAAAAAAGGTGCTCGCATTGATGTATACCTGCCCCTTAAGAGAGATAAACTGATGCTCATAAAAGAGAAAGTATCTTGCAGCTAAATATGGCGACATTTAGCCGCCTTTGGATGTAATAATTAGGCATTTTATGAATAACACTAAATTTTATTCTTAAGATAAACTGAAAAAAGGAATTTAAAAGAGAGATATTTTGATCGAGGGCAGCGAGATCTCTATGATAACTTGTGTGTTTCAGCACTTTGTCCATTCGTCCGTCCGTCTTTCTGTCAGAGGCGTTTAGTGTCTAAACCATACAAGCGAAAAACTTCTAATCAAATTGTCAGATGAAATGAAAACATTAAGGGTTAAACCTTACAAGGCAGGCAGGCAAGAGACAAAAATCAAATACAAAATCAATCAATTATTTAGAAACAGTTATATACAAATAATTATAAAAGTTTTTCTCTATTAGGCAAAATGAGGCGATAAATCTCTCTTTTACTTTCATAATTTTACTAAAATCTCACTAATACTACTTACTACTAATATTATAAATCCGAAAGTTTGTGTGCAATTGTGTAAGTATGTTCTTTACGCTCTAACAGCTGAACGGATTTGGAATGTACATAAATTATACCTAGGATTAACACATAGACTTCTTTTTGACTTGATAATAGCGGGCGAAGCCGCGGGGCACGGCTAGTCTTGAATATAAACAAAATACTATTGGACTATACACAGCTTATACCTAGCATTAACACATATGCTACTTTTAACTTGATAAACACAGGGGAAGCCGCTGGGAACGGCTTGTTATTCATTAAACTATCCTTCCTTACTAATATTCTAAATGCGAAAGTAACTCTGTCTGTCTGTCTGTTACGATTTCACGCCAAAACTACTGAACCGATTTGAATCAAATTTGGTACACAGATAGTCCAGAGCTTGGGAAAGAACATAGGCTTCTTTTTATCCCGGATTTCCCGCGGGTCCGGAACTTACGCGGGTGAAACCGCGAGGCGCAGCTAGTTAGGTCATAAAGTAAAACTGTTACTCAAGAAGAAAAGAATCTACCCATGGCTAAGCAATTTACCTTGATTCATACTCATCCTGTTTCAGTTCCTGTTAAAGATCTTTTTTCCAATAAGTATAGTTATTTATTTAATAGGACGTTAAACAAAATGATGCTATAAGTTCGATTTTAAGCCAGCTCATTCTGCGGTTAGTCGAGCGATTTGGTTACATAAAGGTGTGGTGCGATAGTGCGCGGGTTTACTTCTATAGACTGTTCGTTATTTTCAGACATGAGTTGAAAATATGGTTAATTTCAAAAGTGTACAATTGAAATGATACTTAGACAAGTGATATTGTAGGCTATATGCCTGAAAAAATATATTTAGATTGTCATTTAAATTATCAAAAAATATTTGCGTAGTTATGAAAGTTTAGTTACGAAAATGGAGGAAAATAAATATTTGATAGGTATTTTTTCTATTTGTCAATTAAATAAAAAACCGTGACGTCACGCCTCTCTACACTTTTTACTGAGGCGTGACGTCACGAGCCCCTGAACTTTGACGCTCTTTATCTTTGTCAGTTTCTATTGATTTGTTTAATAAACAAATACATGTCCAATATTTTTTTATTATCTAACTGACTAATTAGATTTTTTTACACAGGAATCCTTCCTATTGTACAATCCTATTTATTGTTTATCATATTGACTAAGATCAAATGTTACTACTGTACCTATAGCCAATACTTATAAAATCTACGGGCCAAATGCCTATATTTCCTAAAATTATGTACAGCAAAGAACTAAGTTACCTACAAGACATCGAGCTTATTATTGAGCTTAATATTAGAGGTAACTCAAGTGCTCAAGCGCACTACCAGTGGGTAGCGTTCCCATCATGCTGGCGGCATTGCCTCTCTGAATTGCAATGCTAATACGTTGAGCCAAATAAGTTCCAGCATTTTGATCACTAATTAAATTTTAATACTTATTGTGTATTTGTATATACTTGTTGATATTACATAATGTAATATTATATATTTCTTGATATTACATTTTTAGCAAAACATCAATGTATGAAATTTATATAGACTGTTTGTGTTTCTAGGTTTGGGTGTGATTGTGTGTGATGTGAATGTTTCAGGCACCCACGACACAAGTCATTGGAACTTAGGGTGGGGCTGTGCGTGTGAAAGCGTTGTTTTATAATGGCTGTTAGGGTAATTACTGCGAACGGCGTAAAATTGCTACGGAGTGGAACTCCTTACACAAGACAATTTTTTTATGCTTGATAGGCAAGCATTTGACCTCAATCTCACCTGATGAAAAGTGATGATGCGGCCGAAGATGTAGCATGCTTTCCTAAAAGGTACCTATTTCCCATTAAATATAAACCGGGAGTCCTCTATTCACGAGTCAACAGATAAAAAATTTCTTTTAGAAAAACGTTGTAATATATAATATCTTTTTAGAGTTCCGTACCCTAGGGTAAAACTGCTGTATCTCATGAACCGTGATAGTTAGACAGTTGAAATTTTCACAGATGATTTCTGTTGCCGTTATAACGACAGAATAAAATAAATATTTAATGGGGCTCCCATACAATAAACGTGATTTTTTTGCTCGATATTGAGAACGGCAACAGGTAGACGCTTCAAATATTCTCAGAATATTTAGTTATATATTCACCTTAAAAATAGAAAATTAAATTAAAATAAAACAAATGTTCAAAACCCGATTTGCCGGATTATTCCACGAAATTTGTATTTTATAGTTCTCCGTAAATAGTTTGTGATGTAATAGGAGTATAATCGCTGTCAAACGCACTCCACCCGAATGTAATAATCCACTATTTCTTCAACACATATTTGGCAAACTTCGGCAAAACCTCTGACTCACTCGTAGCTCTCGTTGTCCTTGTTAGGTATGGTCTATTCTTTTTTTTCTTAATTTGGCTCCGCAAATTTAACCCGTGTTAAAAAATAAATATTTTAAGTTTGTAATTTATAAACCAAGAATATAGTTTCGATACCTTGTAGGCTGAACAACATTGAACTGCCCATTGGCATAGTTGGATGAGTGTTCGCCTTCTAAGCTGGGGTATCGGGTTCGATTCCCGGCTGGGAACACAGTTTTCTCCCCAAAGAAAATTTGTGTTTCCAGTTCTGGTTGTGATTGTGTGTGTGATGTGAATGTTTCCGGAACCCACGACACAAGTCATCGAACTTAGTGTGTGGCTGTGAGTGTGAGTTATGTTTATGGTTACCACTGACCTTTATAAAATAACAAACGCGTTCACATTCTGTTCCACACATAAATGTATGGGAGCCCCCTTAATATTTTCATTAACATAATTTTAAATGTTATTTTTGGCTTTGGGCCGTAGTTTTACATATTCTATGAGAATTTGAAGTCATTCGCTTTTATGGTTTAGACGCTAGATGCCTCTGACAGACGGACAGACGGACGGACAAAGTGCTGAACGACCCAAGTCGACTTAAAGATCTCGCTTCTCTCGATTAATTAATATTAATTGCCTGAAACATAGGTACAATACCCTTCGTAAATTTTTGCTTTGCATTCGGTTATTTCCAATTATGTAATGTTCATAAAAGAGACCTTGGTAAAGTAAGTCTGATGTTTACAGAGGATAATGGTGTTAACCTTTCAAATACATAATGCCAGACGAAAATACTCGAGGTTCTTTTAATTATTATTGGTTTGAAAGAAGTAGCCGATTCAATATAATTGTTTATTGGTAGTTCGCCCGAACTGAGGCCTCGCAACAAGTCATTGACAAGCCCTGAATTTTTCTGTTAAGATATTATGTAACGTCAATATGTAATTTACTATAATCCTATTATTGTTGTATGTTCGAATAGAACACGCTGTTGAAACAATATTTATTTGCTTAAAATACCTAAATATACCTAAGTACACAGTTTTTCAATGAATGTTATTCCATTCCATTTCAAATTCCAGTCTATTCCACATTAAATTCCATTCCATTCCACACACCATTCCATTCCACATACCATTCCACATTCCATTCCACATTCCTTTCCACATTCGATTCCACATACCACTCCATTCCACATGCCATTTCACTCCACATTCCATTCTATTACACATTACATTCTATGTTCCAGGTTAACTGGAAGAAAATGCTTTGTAGCATTAAGTTCGCTTATACAATATGTGTAGTTAGTGAAATAAAGAATGTTCTATCTATATATCTATCTATTTAATTTTTCCTGTAATGCCATTTAGTGACAGTATAATTAATAAATATTTTTGTATTCTTTAAAGAAACAGGACTAAGTCCAGTGGTTATTATATTTGCTTATAAATCTAGGTGTATTCAAGTCTAGAGTGAATAGGTATATTCTAGGCAATGTCTTCGGCCGCACCGTCACTTCCCATCAGGTGAGATAGCGGTCAAATGCTTGCCTATCCAGCACAAAAAAAGAAAGCTTAGCTCACCGATGAAGTACAGTACGAAAAAATATTAGCGGATAGCATTATATATCTACCAACAACACGTTTTGCCAAATGATTGATACAAATAATAGATATTTAACTGATCCATGACTTCCCGATACCGTGCTTCGCCGAAGGAGTACAGGAGTACAGCAGTAAACATCCATTCACCGATATACATCACCGAAAGCAGTTCTTACCCACCGTCCACCTCCTACGACATCGTGAACATCATCAGCCTATACTTGTCCACTGCCACCTCTCCTAATGGACGCCACAGCCCGATCTTCGGCTCTTCTCCGGTTTATCATTAAGTAGTTAAGTTAAGTTTGTCGGAATAAATGATTATTCTATTCTATTCTTCTTCTTTTTCTTCTCAACCAGTTTCCCCTAGTCTCCTTACGCAGGTAGCTCCACCTGGGTCATCCAGTCACACTAGCCAAAAACCAAAACGCTTCGTCTCTATTCTATCAAAAGAAACGCTTTCCTTTTTTTTTTGTGGGGGGTAAAATGCCTAGCACTTCCTTTCCTTCTCAGGGGTGAAGGAAAGGGGAATGTGGGGCTCGAACCCACTAAAAACCCCCCCGTGAGCAGTCCCTCGCCGAGGTGGGGCAAGATAGGGTCACGCTAGTAGTCACTATCTTGCCCCGGCGGTAGGCCCGGATACGATTCGGGCCACTGCACCCATGGAGGTATGACCTTGCTCACCAAAGCCACCCCCTAGACATGTGGGGCCGTGCAAGCCGGTGGAGAGCCCCCTGGCCCTCCACAAGTGACCCCACTACAAAGGAGGAGAGAGGAGGCGGGCGAACTGCCTCCTTCTCCCTCTCGTTCGTCTGCGCCGGAGCGGGTCAGATTGAGGATCGACCTCTCTTCCTAATATAACATTTAATACTTGTGTACAAAGGGTTTAAATTGCTTGTCTGTACCTTGGCAACCTCAGTGAACCGCTAAATAACAAGTCAAGGTATTTTGAACCTTATGTACTACGGTACAAGTTTTAAGGTATGTTCTTTTGATAGAACAGAGACTATGCGTTTTGATTTCAGCTAACTAGTCCTGTACAGTTATGTCGTCCAGCAGTTACCCGTGAAAGAAACGTGGCCAGCCCACTGCTATGCCCGCTTGCTAATTCTTTGAACTATGTCGACTATTGTTCACTGTCGGATTACCTCGTTCCGGAATCGATCCTCCAGAGAAATACCGAGCATGGCTCTTTCCACAGTTAGCTGAGCAATCTTAAATTTGTGGACTAGTCCTGTCAGTGTCCACGTTTCGTTCGGGCGCCCGGACGCTCGACCTGTACGCCCGCGACGCTCGTCATGTGCGCGGGACGGGCGGTACTGGCGGTTCAGTACGGGTGGTACTGGCAGTACAGTACTGATGGTACTGTGCTGCTGCCACTATCTAAGTAAGTAAATACGCGCGTCCTGTCCTCTTAGCATATTGACGACCCAGTTGGCGCAGTGGACTGGTGTCCGCCCTCTGCGCCGTGTGTCCTGGGTTCGTTTCCCGGCAGGAGCACAAATTCTTTCCCAAGGGATATTTGTGCTTCTGGTTCTGGGTGTAATGTGTGTGTGTGTGTGTGTGATGTGAATGTTTCCGGCACCTGCAATACAAGTCTTTGAACTTAGTATGGGGCTGTGAGTGTGAATGCGTTTGTTTGTTTTTTTTTTGTTACAATAGAGCCTATATAAGGCTAGTTTAGATTAAACAAAAGAAATAAATCTTTCATGGCAAATGGGGTTAGTTTTTACAATAAAATTCCTAAAATTGTAACTGGCTTACCACTGGGAAAGTTTAAATAAAACACGGGCATTAATTAAGAAAGCCTATAAAACGATTGACTACATTAATCCAATTTCATTGCTTACTCCTCTCCATCCAAAGGTTGTCTGGAAGAGATCGCTCTTAGCGATAAGACCGCCTGTTGTTACACTTATATTCTAGATTATTATTCCTTGTCATGTATTTGTTAAGGTGTTCAATAAAGTGTTTATCTATCTATCTATCTATCTACATTAATGACAAGGATGCATGGAGGCAAACTGCACAAGCGCTTTCTAGCGACTACATAATATAGATTTACCTAGGTTAATATAATTATGTATTAGTGTAAAGGAATGATTAAAAAAAATTAATAAAATAAATGCGCCGCCGAGTTTCTTGCCAGGTTCTCTTCGAGGTGGCTGTAATTTTGGGAATCTGGCAGTAGAGTCATTAACTTTCATGAATGCCTCTTAGGGGGCCCATGCGAATAAACGATTTTAATTTGATTTAATTTTGATAAAATCGTCGGCAGCGTATGGGGAAGAGTCGCAGCCGCGCCGCCCGAGCGGCGGGCGTTTTGTTCATCAAGAAACATCTAATACAATAAAACCTAATTAATTCAATTCAGCGGAAACAACCGCATTCCTGGCATTTGATTTTATAACACTTCTAAAATTATAATAGTGCAAAATATCAATTCCCAAAGTGGGCGAACCAAATAAGGCCCGTTATATTTTATTGGTGAAATTAAAACTCATCTGAAAGACTACTAGTTTTTGCTTGAATGGCTTAATTTTTTATGTAAAAGTCTATTCGATCAGTGCATGTGCGACTTTGATGGTTTTTTTTTCTTGTAATTTGGCTCCGCAATCTTGTCCATTTAGCCAGGGTCAAGTTACAAAATAAATCAAGTGTAATTTATAATAAAAGTCCTAGTTATTTTTTTTATGCATTTGACCGCTATCTCACCTGATGGAAAGTGACGATGCGGCTGAAGATGGAACATGCTTGCCTAGAAGGTATATTCACTCTACACTTGATGACACCCAGATTGTACCGTTCAGAGAACAAAGACGCAGGCAATGAGTTCCACTCCTTCACTGTACGGATGATAAACGTAGAAGCGAAACGCTTCGAGCGAACTGGAGGTATGTCAACCATAAATGATTGACGTTTGACAGTTTGTCTTGATGTTTGATGATAAAAAGGGAAAAGAGGAATTATATCATGTAATTCCTGAGTACACCCTTACACTTCGGTGACCAAGACTTTGCAGTTTTGGCTCGACTAGCTTACTATCGCCAATGAGTCTTTTGGCTCGCCGGTCAATAGGCTCAAGAGCTTTTAGCTTGTACTTAGCGGATCCATCCCAGAGGTGACCGCAGTACTCCATACACGATCGGACTTGAGCTTGATATAAAATGTGAAGCTGTTACGGTGTGATGTAGAGCCTGACCTTAGCAAGGATACCCAGCTTTATAATAGGTATTTAGTCTGTGACTTTTATTATTAGTACTTTATTATTTAGTCAAGTGAAAGAGTCAAGGGAAAGTCATAGTCAAGTCATGTAAATTTGCAGAAGCTTTACTAGAACTTCTATTGGAGTTTTGGAGCGAAAGCGAAAATTACTTTCAACGTTGTATGACTTACCTTCGCTCTTGCGCGTGTTAACGGTTAATAATCCACCATTATTAAACATTAGCACTCGAAGAAGCATAGGTTTTGGAAAGTAATACAAAATCAACAACGCCATTTTTTCACTTCTCCGAAATTTAGTAAATAGATTTAAACTGCCCATTGGCTCAGTTGGTTGCGCGTTCGCCTTCTAAGCAGTATCGGGTTCGATTCCCGGCGGGAACACAAGCTTTCTCCCCAAGGTAAATTTATGTTACTGGTTATGGTTGTGATTGTGCGATGTGAATGTTTCCGGCACCCACAACACAAGTCATCGAAATAAGTGAGGGGCTATTCTAAAAAATCAAACACTGCACTACATTCGAAAGTATGTTCAATAATACAGTTATCGATTGATCGATATATTTACGACTATAATTATGTAATTTTAAAGTTACTTCCTATTTGTCAAATTTGTACTAAATATTTAAATAATTATTAAAATTATTTAAATATTGATATATTAAATATTGACTCATGTCGGTCCAAATCATTAGATTTGGATCGACATGAGTCACTCATATATATTGGTATTGCACTGTCAAAGAAAAACTGGCAAACGTCACCCATTTGACATACCTCCTGTTCGCTCGAAGCGTTTCGCTTCTACGTTATCCGTACTGCGAAAGAGTTGAACTTATTGCCCGCGTCTTTGTTCCCCGAACGGTATAATCTGGGAGTCTTCAAGTCAAAAATGAATTGGTATCTTCTAGGCAAGCATGCTACATCTTCGGCCGCATCATTGTTTTTCATTAGGTGAGAAAGTGGTCTATTGCTTGCATATCGAGCATAAAAAGTGTTTTTTTTTTTTTTTACTTTTGTTTATTTCAAACTAAATTAAACTTTATATTTTTTTTTGGCTCATATATGTAAGTACATAACGAAGATCTTACAGAAGTAAGAGTTAATTAAAACATGACGACATAAGTCATCCAACTTAGATTGGGCTGTGAGTGTAAAAGTTTTTATCTCACGAATATTATAAATCCGAAAGTTTGTGTATAAGTGTGTACATTTGTAAGTGTGTTAACCTATGTCTGTTTTCTCTTCAACTGTAACGGCTGAACGGATTTAGATGATATTACTTAGAATGCACATAGCTTATACCTAGAATTAACACATAGGCTACTTCTTAACTTGATATAATTAAACGCAAGCAAAGCTTAAAAAAACCGACTTCACCGCATTATCTTCGGAACTTTGATCAGATTAGATGTACTAAACACGCATTATTGACGATATTTCAAGAACTACTGATCAGATCTTGATTTAATTTCAATGGGACCACATGAAAAGCACCAGCTTTCAAACAAAAAAATAATCATCAAAATCAGCTCACAACGAAAGAAGTTATGAGGTAACTTCTGAAGTCGGTTAAAAACGAGAACATCTTCAATGTAGTCCACAGAATACGCATTATTGACGATATTTCAAGAACTACTGATCCGATCTTGATCAAATTTAAATGGAATCAATCGGAAAGCAAAATATTTCAAACTAAATAAATAAAATCCATTTATTTCAGGTAAATTAACCCATAAAAAACTACAAAATTACAATAGAACATACAAATAATAAATCAAAAATTCAAATTACAATAGAATAACAAATAAATTAAATTACAATACTAAATAATTATTAACAAATAAATTAAATTACAATACCAAATAATTATTAAAATTATTACATTAAAATTTTAATTAAATCAAATTAAAAATGTATAAATAGAATTAAATTAATTAAATATCCATTGTACATAAAATAACATAAATTAGTATAAAGTCAACACCCGACAATGCAGGTGACATGTCTGCCACAGCAATGTCGGGTGTATGGACAGTCAAGTCGGTCAGCTATCATCGCCAGGACTGTATTGGAGCTGGCCCGCACTCTGCGTACCAAAGACGCGCACCGTTTGCGCATGGTGGTATGAAAGCAGTCAGTGCGCGCCGCCGCAAACATGCCAGAAGCGCTGC
Source organism: Lomographa bimaculata (assembly GCA_948107665.1). Taxonomy (NCBI): domain Eukaryota; kingdom Metazoa; phylum Arthropoda; class Insecta; order Lepidoptera; family Geometridae; genus Lomographa; species Lomographa bimaculata. The sequence continues at coordinate 7,141,305 of OX403614.1, forward strand.
AGAAGCGAGGCAGCCCCAACACTGCCCTAAACGCATTATTAAATTGGACACGGAGGGAGCTGTAGCATCTTTGTGTATAATTGGCCCACAGGCTGCAGGTATACAATGAAGTGCAATACGCCTGAAAGAGCATGATCCTCACTCCTTCAGAACACCGTGCAAACCAACGAGCCAACATATTCGCTCTTTTAGACAGCGCCCTCCGTTCCCGCTCTATATCGCAATTATCCCTAAGGTCCGACGTCACTACATGCCCCAGGTACTTGAATGAATCCACCCTTTCCAGTGGAACACTGTTCAGAAAAACCGGTGGTACACTCGGGGGGCATCTAGCAACGGCGGTCTCAAAGATCATATACTGACTCTTCTTTACTTATATCTTAACCCATGATTACTTGCGTACTCCTCACAGACTCGTATAAGCCGCCTCAACCCACAGATCGACGCACTCAACAGAACCATGTCGTCGGCATAGCTTAGGTTGTTGACACACACGTCATCAACATGACAGCCAATATGCTGACTGCTGAGTGCGACGATCAACGCGTTCATATAAAGATTGAACAATGTAGGAGAGGTCAGGCCTCCCTGCCTTACGCCGCATTCCAACCGATAAGGCTCCGACATAGCCCCCGCCCATCTGACGCTGTTTATCTGGTGCGTGTACCAATACTTGAAGATGTTTACAAGCTCTAGTGGTAAGTTTATGTCTTCAAGCTTTTTCCACAAAATGTCATACGCGACCAGATCGAACGCCTTTGATAAATCGAGGAAACACGCAAACACCGGAGTTTTTCGGTCTGTGTAGTATCTGACGGTATGCTTAAGGCACAGTATTGCACTTTCTGTGGACAATTGTGGTCTAAAACCAAACTGATTATCGTGCAGTGTTGTGTATTTATTTAACTGTGCATTAAGCAAACCGTCAAACACTTTGGCCACAATTGTGGCCAAGGATATGGGCCTATAATTATTTTTGTCGGCAAGGTCACCGGTCTTATTTTTAACTATAGGCACTACAACAGTTTTCATCAGATCCGGCGGGAGGTAAGAGTGGCTCACGCACAGTGAGTAAAACATTGCCAGTATTCTGTACATGTGTGGGCCTGCCCTCTGCAAGTGTTCGATACTGAGGCCGTCATGGCCTGGGGATTTACCTTTTGTCATCAATTCAATGATTTTGGCCACATCTTTGGCACCAAAGCTTACCCCCACTGCCCCGGTCGGAAGCTCAGTACTAGCATCCACAGAGGTCGTCGCCGGGCCCAAAGGAGACTGAACAGAAAAGTTGTTACTAAACACATCTGCAATGCTCTTTGGATCGCTCACCCCATCAACACTCACCGGAAGTCCAGGCCTTATGTTTACCGACCTCGTGCTCTGCCAGAAACCACGGAAGTCACCTTTCGAATGTTTTTGAGCAAGGATGTCCATTTTCAACTGGTCTTGGTGGTCTTGGCACCATTTCAAGCGTGACTTGAACACCCTCCTACTATCACACATTTCATTATAAATAGTGCCTGAACTGGGTTTACCACATTTTAAAACATTTTCGAAATCGGTTTACGTGGAAAGAAGTTAAGAGGTAAAACACATAAAAAAATACAGTTGACTTGAGTCCTCCTTTTTTGGCTCGTTCAAAAAGCGGCCAAAGCCGCGGGGCACGGTTACTGTTTACATAATTAAGGAAAGATTGTTTTGTCCACCATTATCTCAAATCATTGGTAGAAATCATTCGTAACTAGCATTGAAAAAATATTGAGTATAAAGTTGACTAAATATGCCTAAACTGTAATAGTATTTAGCATAAAAAAGTGATTTAGCCAAAATTCAATCTACATTTATTGCATTTAACAACCTTTTGATCCTAAATGGATTACGTAAATATAATTACATTTATATGTAACGGTAGAATGTTTTTAACGCGAATGTCTATCGGCACTGAGAATGGGTTTAAGTAATTCATAGTTGAGCTATTTCTGTCTTGAAATGGCGGACTCATTGCTTTTATCAAGAACGAGCTGACCCGGCAAAATTTGTACCGCCAATTAAAGAAATTATATTTCATAATTAAGCTTTTATTACAAGCTTTTATTTAGTTTCACCTGTCCCGATGTTTGTCATCAAATCTTGCACAAAACAACTACTTACAAAACAAAGAATATTGAGAGTGCTGTCTCATAAAGGGCATTATGGCAGTCGCTATGTGCCCAGCAGTTGAAAATGCCCTCACTGATTCAACACTCGTTTTTTTTTTTTTTCGCGCGGACTACTTGCTGCTGGCTGTGTGTAGCCTCTGCAGCGTCACCGGGCGGGAGGGCGAGCGCGAAAGGCGCTCCGCCGCAAAAGAGAGGGTGTAGGCAACTAGCGCAAGGGCCACCTAGGAGGTGCGAGCCTCGGCTTGGACCGTTGCCAGGACAGGGGGAACGGGAGAGAAACGCCCCGGTACATGAGAGTACCGTTGATAGTGGGCCCTATGAATGCGAAAAGTTCGATTAGATCGATTTTGGCTAGAATTTGGAGAGACATGACGAGAGAATCTACGTCCTCGCCGGCGAGGACTGTTTAGTCTGATTGTGGTCTGTGTACCGGACGAGATTCAACACTCGTTGGCACCAATGTGAGTAAACAAACTGTAAAAACTACCTATTGTTTCTCTACACTCATACATCCATCTCTTTCTTTATGAACGACTCTAACGTATCTAAACGCTACACGCAAAAAAGGACTTTTAGATGCTCTCAAAGTCTCTTCTGATTCATCTTGAAAAGTGTTACTTTTTTAAGCTATTGCATAGCTTCTATCGCGGGCCTTGAGCGTGGAGACCTAATCCAGAAATTCCGTAACGAAAAAACCTAACGCCCCCCACTCTAGCGACTTCACAAAAAGTTTTCGGTCACGTTGAGTCGCGAACTCCGTACAGATGCATTCGATTCAGTATCCAATACCAATCGGCTACTGAGTCTTCTAACTATAACGTCGAAATAAGCGTATAGGTTTTGACGTTTACATTTTTAAAGTAAACGTCAAGATCTATATGCTTATTTCGAAGTTATAGTTAGAAGACTCGGTAGCCGATTGGTACTGGATACTGAATCGTATGCATCGGTACGGAATTCGCATCTTAACGTGACCGAAAGCTTTTTGTGAAGAAAAATTAAACTGAAAAATAAAAAATGCTATGCAATAGCTTTACCGCGGCAGTCCCCGAGTGCCACACGTCTTTTTTTTTTTTATTATTTGTGACAGGTTAGTGTTTGACCACTATCTCACCTGATGGTAAGTGACGATGTGATAGTTACTTTTTGCACGAAAATTCAAATCCTCTGCAATTATTGAATAAGAAAAATCATCTTCGTTTTCTATATTTGCTACTGGTAAACTCATTTCCAGAAGATTCCAATCCCGCCAACCTCGAGCCGGATCTCGTCATAAGATGCTTCGGGATTGATCTCGAATAATTAAACGCTAGCAAAGCTTAAAAAAACCGACTTCACCGCTTTATCTTCGGAACCTTGATCAGATTTAATGTATTAAAGACGCATTATTGACTATAACTCAAAAACTAAGGATCAGATATTGATAAAATTTCAATAGCCGGGTCCACACCAAACGATCCATCGATCCCGCGATCCGCGATCCAGGATCGCGGAGCGTGGATCGTGGATCGTGTTAGGCCGATCCACTTTTGGAAACTTGCGATCCCAAATATGCGCTCCAAGCGATCCTAAGGCGATCCGTGATTCAGCCAGTCTAACTCTTGTACGATATGGAGTCACACGTACAACGGCGGCGTCTTGCCGTTGCAGCAGTAACTTTTATTTTGCTTAAATGCTTGCGCAAAAAATCACAAAAAAGAAAACGACGGTTTTGGGTGAAACAAATTTACAAAAATCGCTTGGAATCTGGGACTCAGCTGTACGCAGAGTTAGTGTCAGATAAAGTTGAACACAATTTTGCAAGAATGAATGCTAATCAATTTGAGATATTGTGTTCATTATTGAATAACAAGCTAAGAAAGAATGATACAAATTATAGAGATGCCATTACTGTGAAGGAAAGATTATTACTAACATTGAGATTTTTAGCAACTGGAGATTCGTACGTCAGTTTGCAGTATCTGTTCCGCATTTCCAAACAGTCTATATCGATAATTATTCCTGAAGTTTGTGAAGCCATCATTGACCTGTTAAATGATTATGTAAAGGTAAGTAAAACCATACTTTATTACTCAATAAAAAAGTAGTGTATTACAATCATAATTTAAAGAAGTAACATGTTTACAATTATTAATTATTTTTTGAAAACATGATATAGGTATATAGGTAGGTACTTATTTAATTCGGTGGTGACTGTGGAAGTGAATAATCCTGAGGTTTCTGAAACTGGGACTGCGATGAATTGGAGGCTAGATGAGCAGACGGTGATGTCTGTGGAATTGAAGCTGGATAATTTTGAGGTTGTAGAGACTGGGACTGTGATGAAGTGGATGCTATTGGTGTGCCAGGATATGAATTAGTGTAATATCCATAATTGCTATCCCCATATCTTCCTGTGTCAGCTTGAAAAATAACTTGGCATATAGCATTTTTGACATTAACTAATGTTACTGCATCATATTTCCGCAATTCAGTAGATATATACTGCCCGAAAGCAATGTAAGAATCAGTTTCCGGTTGTGGTGGCTGAGCACATTGTTGCAGAAGTTGGAAAGCCTCTGAAAGAGTTTCATCTGATATGTCATCTGCATTATTAGAAGTAGTTTTCTTTCTTTTTTTTGTTCTTTTGTTTGTTGTTTGGACACTGGATTGTGCATTCTGATCATTCTGCTCTCTACTCTGATCTGTGTGGTGGTTGGCTCTCTCCGGTTGTGTGTCACTACTAATGTTACTGTTCTCGTTTTCGCTCACTGTAGTATTAACCCCTTCAGTCGTATCAGATTCTACCTGTAACAACAATTATTATTACTATTTATTTATTTATTTATTTATTTATATACTTCATGCACACAGAACAGGAACATAGGCGGACTTAATGCCAAGGGCATTTTCTACCAGTCTACCTTTGGGTGATGCAGAAAATTAGTTTAAGTAGGTAGGTAGGTAGTATTTACTGCTTATTCTTATTTTCAGCTTTATATTATAATTAAGATCTCCTTTATTTTCAGGTGCCGTCAACTGAAGAAGAATGGCGTACAGTTTCTCAGCAATTCGAGAATAAGTGGAATTTCCCACACGTGATAGGAGCGATGGACGGCAAACACGTCGCTATACAATCGCCTTTTAATAGTGGCAACGACTTTGATAATTACAAATTATTTCCTAGTATTGTTCTTTTTGCATTAGTAGATGCAAATTATAGGTTCCTGTATGTGAATGTTGGGACTAAAGGCAGAATATCAGATGGAGGCGTGTTCAAAAGCACAAATTTATATAAAAAACTTGAAAAAAAAGAGCTAAATATTCCTCCACCGGAGATATTGCAAGTTCCCTATAAAATTGAGGTACCCTATTATATACTAGGTGATAAAGCTTTTCAGCTTAATGATTATACTATGAAACCATACGATGGTACACGGGAAAGGGGTTCTTGTGAAAGAATTTTCAACTACCGACTGTCAAGAGCACGTAGAGTAGTTGAAAACGCGTTTGGAGTACTTAGTTCTGTCTACAGAGTCCTGCGTAAACCTATGCTTTTGGAACCAGAAACTGCGACTAAAGTCGTGCTGGCAACGGTTCATCTATATAACTACTTACGCAGTAATCCTAACTTTATATCGCCAGGAACGTTTGATACAGTACAGGAGAATGGAGATGTAATACCTGGAAGCTGGCGAAATGAACCTCCATCACAATCGCTACAACCGATGGCCGTCGTACCAAGAAGAGCAACAGAAAATGCCACTACAATACGGTCCCACTTAGCAAGACACTTTGTTACAAACCATACAATAGTTTGGCAAAATGAATATCAGTAAACTAATAGCTCACATGTTCCAATGTATCGCGTGTGGTTCCGGGTTCATTTTTATCCGCCATAAAGTCGAAGTCATCATACGCAAACCACTTTGATTTATATGTATCTTGAGCACCTGAAATAAACAAGTTACTCATTAATATAACCACGTGTATTTCTAACAGCTTAAATGTAAAAAGTGAAATCACGTGAAATCCACAATAAACATTATGATGTAATTACTTATAATAAAATATATAATTTTAATACCTACAGATAAAAAGTAGCTTTGTTTTCTTACCGGATCCAGTTATACGGCTTTGCTTCTCTCTGTATTTCTCCCTTCTGTAGCCTCCCGCCAGAGATCGCATTTTTTTCTTTAGGTTCTCGATCGACTTATTCCCCATTTCACGAGAAATCTGACGCCAAGCATCATCTCTAACACCTCTATTGGTGTAATTAGAATCTTTGGGATCCCATAAACATTTAAATTCTTTATAAAGCGATATCAAACGGCGACTTTCTGAGATGTCCATGGCGAGGTGGATCGCGCGAACCAACACAACCGTCCACACCGCGCGCATCACGCAACTGAGGCACCTTTGAGGCTGGCACAAAAACCGACCGCACACGGATCGCGCGAGGTAGGGAGCGCGCGCTCCAATACGTGCGCATGGATCGCGCGCGGCACGTCCACACCGCCTGCATCTTTGGATCGCGCTGCTGCCGCGCGCGATCGGAGCGCGATGGATCGTCCGGTGTGGACCCGGCTAATGGGACCACATGAAAAGCATCACCTTTCATATAAAAAAATAATCATCAAAATCGGTTCGCAACGAAAGAAGTTATGAGGTAACCTTTGAAGTCGGTTAAATGAGAACATCGTCAAAGTAGGCGTACAAAATAGGCATTATTGACGATATTTCAAAAGCTACTGATCAGATCTTGATCAAATTTAAATGGGACCAATTAGAAAGCAACATCTTTCAAACTAGAAAAAACATTTTTGAAATCGGCTCACTTGGAGAGAAGATAAAAAACATTAAAAAAAAAAAAGAAAAAAAAACCACGAGATCCCGCGAGATCGGGATTGCATTCCCTAATAGTAAGTATAGCATATTATTATATGTATACTGTACTAGTAAGGAACGTAGCAAAACTGTTGTATAGCGACATTAGCGACCAGATGTTCTAAAATACTAATACTCTTTTTCTATCTATTTCTGATATAGATAATTGTTTCTATCGACATCTTCAATAATAATTAAATTTTTATAGCTAATCTCGCTTATATGACCGCTGGATCACCTAGTAGAAAGGAACTAAGGGTGCGTCTATACGTAGACTAAGTTTTAATATTGTTATTGGAGCTTGATGCTGAAATTGGAATCTTAGGCTTCAGTTAAGCGTACTCTTAGCAAAATTAACAGCTTTTTAGCACCAGAATGACATTTATTTTAGTTTTAAACATATTTGCAACAACACCGTTTTCAAAAAAGGAGGTCCTCAATTTTTTTTGTAATATGTATGTTACGCGATATCTCCGTCAATTATGAATCCATTTTAATGTTTTTGTTTGGTAGAGTATACTTCAGAAGTGGTCCCATATAAAATTTATCGAAATCGGTCAAGCCAAAACCGAAATATAAGCGATGAAGTCGGTTTTTTAAGCTTTGTTTGCGTTTTAAATAAACATAAACGCATGAACGCTTCCACACTCACAGCCCCACAATAAGTTCGATGACTTGTGTCGCGGGTGCCGGAAACATTCACATAACACACCCAATCACAATCAGAACCAGAAACACAAATTTTCCATGGGGAGAAAACTTGTGTTCCCGCCGGGAATCGAACCCGATACCCCTGGTTAGAAGGCGAACGCCACCCAACTAAGCCAACGGTTATTAACAGTTATATTAAAAGTTATTCTTATTATGACGTATCAATTACGATTGGTACACCATTGGAAATACGATCTAGCTTTAAGACTAATAACTGCTAAGTAGAGTGGTATACTAAGAATGTGTCCAATAACACTTTTCTTACAGTCTCTATTATCTGGAGACACTTTGTTCTTGCATATTAATTACACTGTCACATCAGTACACTAACTCAAAAAGTTTAGTTCTTTTGAGTCTTCTCACTAAGTCAGTGTTGTCGAGGAGCTGGATTGCTTCAACATTCACATGCTGATGAAGTCTTTATTCATGAGCTTCGGCGAGTCTTTTTAACCGGTGTCAAAAAAACAGTGACTTTGATGTCCTACAAATTGTTATTATTCAACATAGAAAAAAAACGGGTTTTCGCAAAGTCCTTTCAGACTACACGCCACACAAGCAGAAAAAAAAATACTATAACAATATTTTACTGCAATTTTTGTCTTTGGGCAATAGATTTAATATTGTTTTTATACGCATTCACACTGACAGCCCCACACTAAGTTAAAAGACTTGTATCGTTGGTGCCGGAAACATTCACATCACACACACATTACACCCAGAACCAGAAGCATAGATATCCCTTGGGAAGGAATTTGTGCTCCTGCCGGGAATCGAACCCAGGACCCACGGCGCAGAAGGCGTACACCTATCCACTGCGCCATCTGGGTCGTCCCCTATATATTTCCTGACAATTTGAAGTTATTCGCTTCTACGGTTTAGACGCTAAATTCCTCTGGCAGACGCTCAAATATGAACACATCCTTATTCTACAAGAAAATACCTACTTACTGTAGACTCGAAAGTATGCAGTCATTTTACATTCTAAATAGTCGAAATTCCATAGCTACTTATGTCATTGATAATTTTAGTTATATTATTTTGATATTAAAATAGCAGCTTATAGAATATTAGTTCCTCTTGCAGGTAATCTTTATTAATGATGTAAGCCTTACTGTATTTCTTTATTTCCGACTTTAAGATAATTTAAACCCAAACATAGTTTATAAAAAAACCGACTTCTCAGTTTTATTTTTGGAACTCTTTATCAGATTAAATGAATTAAATTCGCATTATTGAGGATAGCTCAATAACTACTGGTCAGATCTTGATCAAATTTAAATGGGACCACATGGTAAGCACCACATTACAAATAAAAAAACTGAAAGAATTTTATGTGTTACCTCAGAACTTTTTCTAGGTGAACCAATTTTGATTATTCTTTTTTTATGGTAGTTTTTGAGTTATTCTCAATAATTATCAAGGGTTCCGAAGATAAAGCTGTGAAGTCAGTTTTTTAAGCTTTTTTTGCGTTTAAATAACGTAATTGCAAAATGATGTGTAAATAATGTGTCATTTTTATTGTCTTCAAAGATAGATAGATAAATAGATAACACTTTATTGATCCACTTTATAAGATGAGATAAAACAAAGGTAACAAACAAGCTTATACGTAAAGTATCACAACAGGCGGCCTTATTACTAATAGCGATTTCTACCAGGCAACTATGAACACATTAAAATTGTATTTCAAAGTATTTTGATTCCAATATTATAACGTATAAAAGAATACTGTTTATTGTATGTCCGCAATGAGCAAACTTACTCTACGACTATTTCGTTACATCATTTTACGCACAGTTTTTATAGTAAAATATTTTAGATTTTATAAACTAGTCGTTCTCCACGGACTGAGTCGATTCTCGCGTCTACATTTTACCTAAGAGAAAAAAGCTGTTGAGGTTAATTGCTTATAACTTTTATAATTAATGATAATTATTTGATTTCTTTATTTGTTGTTTAAGTACAGAATACAAAGAGTATTTATACGTAAGTTTCAGCTTTAAATGTGAAGCCGTTTTGGAAAAGACCCCGGGACAAAATAGGTCGAAAAACAGTGACTTTGGTGGCCTACCAAATCGTTATTTTTCAACGTAGATTTTTTCTAAAATCGGTTTCGTACTCTACTTGCAAAGCCGTTTTCAGTGATATCCCACAATGGTACATAAAAAAATATAAATTATTTTGTTCCCCACTTTCATATTTGAGAGCCCCCTTAATATTTTCATGTATATCATTTTAATAAAATTGTCATTTCTGGCTTTGGGCTATACATATTCTCTGAGAATTTTATGTAGATCATAAAAACGTTGTAGACGCCTCTGACAGGTGAGAGGTGAGAGGTGGTAGAGCATTTTGTGAGTTGCTCGCCTGGCTTGCTACCAAAGTAGCTTACCACCATCAAGTTGAAAGTCTGCCGCCAAGCCAAATACGGTGTTCCAGCAGTTATCCTTGAGAGCCTGCGTATTCCAGGTCTAGTTTGTTTACCAGCTTCGATCACATCGTCACTTACCATCAGGTGAGATAGTGGTCAAACACTAGCCTGTCACAAATAAAAAAAAAAAAAAAGACGGTCAAAGTGCCGAATCACCCAAGTCAAAGAGATCTCGCTTCACTCGATGAAATATGACAACAACAAAAAAAAACACGAACAATGTCCTTTAAGATGTTTTAATGAAAACGTTGTTCTTCCTCATACAAACAATTACATACTTGCGAACTAAAAATCATGCGTCATCGACTGTTGATGGGCGAATTAAAATACATAAAGGTCAGGGTGTATGTTGTCGAGGTATTTTTATCTTTTTCTCTTGTATCTACCTGCTGAATATCATTAAAATTGGGTTAGTACTTTATTTTTGCAGTGAAAACTTCTTAGGCGCGTTTAGCACTTTTTGGGTGAACAAAAATCATGAAACTCGCGTCATTGTCACCGAACGCTTTCCATGAGCTGTATGTATACTGTGCATATATATATATACTAGAGGTATAGACGTATACGTATAGTATAGTAGTTCTTGAAATATCGTCAATAATGCATATTTTGTGAGCAATATTGCGTACTTTGACGATGTTCTCGTTTACCCGACTTCAAAAGTTACCTCATAACTTCTTTCGTTGTGCACCAATTTTGATGATTCTTTTGATGGTCCCATTGAAATTTGATCAAGATCGGATTTCTATTTTTTGAGTTATTGTCAATAATGAGTGTTTAATACATTAAATTTGATCAAGGTTCCGATGATAATGCGGTGAAGTCGGTTTTTTTAAGCTTTGCTTGCGTTTAATTATTTTCTATATAATAATTGTTTGATTTCTGCATTTGTTTTTCAATTACAGGATATAACGGATATTATACATTAGTTTCAGCGTTTAGTGTGAAGCCATTTTTTAGATAGACCCCGGGACACAATAGGTCTAAAAACAGTGAATTCTGTTTTTAGACCTATTGGGACCACATGAAAAGCACCAGCTTTCAAATAAAAAATAGTCATCAAAATCGGCTCACAACGAAAGAAATTAAGTACTAAGTAACTTTTAAAGTCTGTTTTTATACGAATTATTAAATTGTAATGTGACATGCCTAGAATAACGATCACTGTTATTATTAAGGTGAATAAAGAATCTGAATCTGAATCTGTTAAAAACGAGAACATCGTCAATGAAGTCCACAGAACACGCATTATTGAGGATAACTCAAAAACTACTAGTCAGATCTTGATCAAATTTAAATGGGACCAATTGGAAAGCAACATCTTTCAAACAAAAAAAAATGATTTTTTTTAAATCTGATCACGTGGAAAGAAGTTATGAGGTAACAAAAACAAAAAAATACAGTCGACTAGAGTACCCCCTTTTTTGTGAAGTCTGTAGAAAAGGTATATTTTTGCTCAAAAATCAACATAAAGCATGTCCTTTGACGCTCTTCCTCATTCTCATCAATTATATGCTAAAATATAGCGTCATCTTGTTGATGGGCGCATTAAATACATAAGAAAGGTCAGGGGTATCCTTTATCTACTGCCCTTGGCAACCAATGGCGATTATTTTCCTTTGCTATCTACACAATAAAATGTTATTCAACACTAGACAAACAAGCTTCGGTCGGTTACATATGTATTCAAGAATAAGATATAATAATGTATAAGATATAAGTCAATAAACAAACATAACATAATATCGCTTTTACACACACATCCCCACAATAAGTTCGATGACTTGAACTAAAAATCACAAAAAATTCAAAACCCGACTGCGAAATATGTGAACCTATTTTTAAGATAATTTTATGTATTTTTCTAGGCAAGCATGCTACATCGTCGACCGCATCATCGCTTACCATCAGGTGAGATTGTGGTTAAATGCTTGCCTAGCAATCATAAAAAATAATAATAAAAAAAAACCCTTTTAATTTCCGTCTTTCGGATTGTTGCGATCGCATTCAACGTATAATTAAACACGCATTATTGACAATAACTCAAATACCAGTGATCAGATCTTGATCTATGGATTCACCACATGGAAAGCACCAGCTTTCAAATAAAAAAAATAATCATCAAAATCGGCGCACAAAGAAAGAAGTTGTGAGGTAACTTTTGAAGTCGGGTTTACGAGAACATCATCAATGTAGTCCACAGAACATGCATTATTGAGGATAACTCTAAAACTACTAGTCAGATCTTGATCAAATTTTTATGGGACCAATTGGAAAGCAACATATATAAACAAAAAAAAATTCAATGTCGGTTCACGTGGAACGAGGTTATGAGGTAACACAAATAAAAAAAATATAAAAAAATACAGTCGACTTGAGTACCTCCTCCTTTTTTGAGAAGTCGGTAAAAAATAAAATAAAATAAAAAGTATTTATTGCCAGAAACTAGAAACATTTTTTCTTATATTCTATACAATATAACGTAATAATAGTTCTCTGCGCCTCCTAGGTTCTCCTATCCTTGACGAATCTATTCCAGATTTTGTCGAGGAGAAGATACAAAATTTCCAAAGTGTTTCGGACAGACTTGTGAAAATTAATTCACACATGGCCTACATAATTATCAAATATTGTTTATTCGTACCAAAATTTACGTATACTCTGCGGTGCTGTCAACTATGGAATCACTCTAACCTTCTACAAAAGTTAGATAACATCGTTAGAGATACACTCACTTCCATTTTTAATATTTCTCTGGATGATCGTGCGTGGTGTCAGGCTTCCCTACCAATTCGGTTGGGTGGTGTTGGTATCCGGAAAATTTCAAGCGTTTCTTTGCCGGCTTTCTTATCCTCAGTTAAAAGCACACAAAATTTAGCAACAACAATTTTGACACCAAGTTTAGTTATTTCTGATGTGTCGTATTTGACTGAGGCTATCGATGCCTGGAAATTAGCCTGCCCTTACAGTAGTCTGCCTAAACACCCATCTTCTCAGAGACAGTGGGATAAGCCGCTTTGTGAGTTGGAATGGAAAAACATTTAGATTTAGCCCCACAGAGCGTGCTCGTCTTCTAGCTGTTTCTCGTTGGGAATCGGGTGTTTGGTTGCAGGCTCTGCTTTCAAATAATTTAGGGACACTGCTTGATAATAACACATTCCGTGTAGCAATGTCACTGCGCGTCGGTGCTCCTTGCGTTGTTCCACACCGATGCTCATGTGGAGAAAAAGTAGATCGCTTAGGCCTCCATGGGCTTTCTTGTGTCAGAAGTGCTGGTCGTATAGCTCGCCACAGTGCTTTGAATGACGTCATCCGTCGGGCATTTGGGAGTGCGAATATCGCAGCAATTTTAGAGCCTAGTGGCCTTATGCGCAACGACGGTAAACGACCCGATGGAATGACACTCATTCCTTGGAATAATGGACGCTACTTGTGTCGACACTTTGGCGCCGTCTCATCTTCCAACAACATCGCAGCAGGCAAGTGGCGCTGCTACCGCAGCTAAATCTTCGAAACGGCGAAAATACTCAAACCTCGACAGAGGTTACATATTTGTGCCTTTCGGAGTAGAAACTCTTGGTCCATGGGGACCAGGTGCACTTGAAATTTATAAAGATTTGGCTGGGAGACTGAAAGAGTCGTCACGTGACCGAAATGCCGGTTTGTATTTTGCACAGCAATTAAGTCTCGCTGTGCAACGAGGTAACGCAGCCAGCATTTCGGGCACACTGCCGACCAATGACTTTTTGTATTAGGTAAGTAGTTTAGCTAAATCTGTATTTTATATAACGTATTCCTATATTCATGCAATAAAAAAAATAACAATTAAATTATACAAATAAATAAGATACAGTTACATATAAAATAGTTACATACATAGTTATAGACACAAACAATAGTGGTTGGCAATAGGAGTATGCTCAGCTCTTTTTTTGCGTAAACTAAATAATAATAACAATAAAGAGTAATTCTATTGTATTGTATTGATATTTTTGAAGAACTAGTAATCTTAATCTGTCTCTAGACTTACGCCCCGCTGTTAGAACCAAACCGCGGGGCAACAGCTAGTCGCAAATAAATTCCACAGATATTATTATGAACCAGGATGCGGTACTTAACCTCATTTATAATAGTTTTTTAAAGGGTATTCCCGCTATTCTCTGTCATTTCTATGATTAAACGTTTATGGTAATACAGTCAAGCAGAAAGGTTATACGACTCTAAAGGTCGGTGTACACTGGATTGCTTCTGTCAAAGTTTTTGACATTAACAGTTTTTGAACTGCCTATTTTATTAGTTGGGATGCGGGAACACAAGTTTTCTCCTTAATAAAAAATTGTGTTTCTCAATCACAACCAGAAGGTTGTGATTGTGTGTGTGATTGAATTTAGTGTGCGGTTGTGGGTATGAAAGCGTTTATGTTTACACTTTTTTTTTGATGTGTGAAAGAGAGGCACAGCATTGTTAACGCGCAGAAGATTTTGGTTTTTATGGCGACTGTTTGCATGGCTTTTTTAATGCTTTCATTACCACACTTACTTCAAAAACTTGTGTCATGGGTGTCGGAAACATTCACAGATCAATCACGCCCAGAACCAGGAGCACAAATTACCCTTGTGAAAGAAAATTGTGCTCCTGCCGGGAATTCAATCTAGGATCCACTGAAGCCACTGCGCCAGCTGATTGATTATAAAGACACAAGTCATCCAAGTGCGATGACTTGAATCGGGAGAAAACTTGCTTTTCACCGGGAATCGATCCCGATACCTCTGTTTAGAAGTCAAACGCGCACCCAATTAAAATTAAGCGAACGGGCAGTTCAACATAAGTTATTATTGACTACCAAAGAAAATTTGAACTAACAATAAAGCTTAAAACTATGTGTATAAAATGCCGTCTAGTCGCTCCGAGCGATGTCTTCCAGATAACCCACTACTAGAAACCGAATAGAAAAAAAAAACACAAATCATATAATAATAATAATTTATACTCTGCAGCACTGACCTATCGGTAGCTTGGGCCCTGCCCCGCTGCTGGTGGCACATACTAGGTTTAGGTTCTTTTTTACAGTTTTCTTTATTTTGTAATATTGTATTGTTTCTAACTTTTATAAAAATATTAAAAAAAAAAACCTTAGCTTAAGAAAAAATTATAAATAAAGAGAATAATAATTTATTCATTCATGCAGAAACTTATTAACAAGGTATGCGATTGAGCTATAGATCCCCACTAGGATTCCCTGTCTCGAGGAGACTATTTCTCTTCCAAACATTCTTAAACTTATAAAAAATATATTTACGTAAAAATATATTACATTAAACTAAAAACTAAATTAAAATTAAACAAAAAAAACTATAATCTATACTTCTATACTAATATTATAAAGAGGTAAAGTTTGTTTGTTTGTTTGTATGTAAAAGGTAATCTCTGAAACTACTGATCCGATTCCAAAAATTCTTTCACTAATAGATAGCTACACTATCACTGAGTGTCATAGGCTATGTTTTGTTGGGATAGAAGTTAGTTATCAGTTCGAAATAATAATATTCGTAAGACAAGTCGGAGAAATATTTGCTAACTTTCCGCTTTATCGGCGTACGCTGACTAAACAGTTAGACATAGGTGAATACAATGTACAGCAAAAATTTTGGCCTTCATGAGTTTTACAAAAAAGTCCGCGACAGCATATATCTAACATGTATGTATAGCTCAGAAAAAATACTTTTCTTTGTTAAAAATCTGAAAAAAAAGCGGCCTATGTTTAGTTGGCTTTTTGAGACATTCAGTATTAATCCTTATCAAAATAAACTATTTCATCGTCTTACGTAGTTTATGTAGATACAATTTGCTTTTTACTGCATGTGATTTGGATAAATAGTCTATGAGAAATCGTGAAATTAGTTTCACGGGAGGCCTCCCGTGAACGGGACAGGTCAGAAATTTATCGACACGTACTACGTATTCCTGCACATAAAAATAGCGGCTTCTATTTCGTTGCCTTTTTTTAAGTATTTAATATTAATCCTTATCAAAAAACCTATTTCATCGGCTTACGTAGTTCACGTAGATGCAATTTGCTCTTCACTGCATATAATTTGGACCTATAGTCTAGGAGAAATCGTTAAGTTTATTTGAGGGTGAAAACGGTGGATCACAGAATGTAACAGTTACTGCGTAATCCGGCATACTTCTATGTTTTGAACCGACTTACATAAGAAGGAGGATATAAATTCGACTGTTTTTTTTTGTTTAGTCGGTTATAACTTATCATTGAACTTTGAACTGCCCGCTGGAGTAGTTAGGTGGGCGTTTGCCTTTAAAGCACCGGGTTTGATTCCCGGTGGGAACACAGGTGTTTTTGCACGGGAATTTGTGTTTCTGGTTTTGAGTATGCTGTGTGAATCTTGGATGTTTACAGCCCCACGATACAAGTCATTGAACTTAGTGTGGGGTTGTGAATGTGAAAGCGTGTATGGGTATGTTTTTTAATATTTACTACCCGGCCGACGCGACGCCGGGCGGGTCGTTCCTGAACTTTGAACTGCTCGCTCGCGTAGATGGGTGCGCGTTCGCCTTCAAAGCAGCGGGTTCGATTCCCGGTGGTAATTTACTTAGAAGATTTCTCTCCACGGAAAATTTGTGTTCCCGGTTTTGAGTATGTTGTGAATGCTTTGTGAATCTTGGATGTTTACGGCCCCCCGATACAAGTCATTGAACTTAGTGTGGGGCGGTGAATGTGGAAGTGTTTATTTGTATATTTTTTAACCGGGCGACGCCGGGCGGGTCTTCTTTTGAACTTTGGACTATCTACTCGCGTAAATGGGTGCGCGTTTGCATTCAAAGCAGCGGGATCGATTCGCGGTGGTAACAGAAGTTTTCTCCCTACGGGAAATTTTTGTTTTTAATATGTTGTGAATCTTGGATGTTTACGGCCCCACGCTACAAGTCACTGAACTTAGTGTGGGGCTGTGAACGTGGAAGTGTTTATGTGTAGATTTTTTAATCGGGCGACGCAGGGTGGGGAATCTTTGAACTTTGAACTACCCACTGGGTAGATGAGTGCGCGTTCGTCTTCAAAGCAGCGGATTCAAATCTCGGTGGGAACACAATAACAAAAGTTTTTTCCCCACGGGAAGTTTATGTTTCTGGTTCTGGGTATGACGTGAATGTTGTGTGTGTGGTGTTAATTGTTAACGGCCCCACGACACAACTTAAAGTACTTTTAGAGTGGGGCTGTGAGTGTGAAAGCGTTTATGTGTAAGCTTTTGTTTACCCGGGCGACGCCGGGCGCGTCAGCTAGTTAGATATAAGTATGTACAAAACTTAATCTAATAGACCGCTACCAGTAGGCAAAGTACCCAAAATGCTGGCAGCATTGCCATGTTGAATGGCAATACTCAATCTCTGTCCAAAATATTTGCCAGCATTTTGGTCATTATTTACGTAGGACATAATAATTATTTATAATCGAGACTCAGTAAAGAGATTTACCATATCTCAAGGTGATGAGCACAATGCTTTGCTGCTCAGGAGTTCGAACTATACAAGTTAAAAAAACTCTAGGTGGCACTGAAAAAAACTGTAAAGAGCAAGCTAGACGCTTACCATCAGGCGAGTGACTTGCTCGTCTCGAGACACAAGGAAATAAAACAGGGTGTGTCGTAAAGACACATGTAAGAAGAAAAACTTTTGTATTACAGGGAAACACTTTTCGACAAACAAAAAGGTTGCGGATCAGAATTTTAAAGATCTCCCATAAAATGTTACAATTTATACAAAATAAAAATCCTTACTAATATTACAAATGCGAAAGTAACTCTGTCTGTCACGCTTTCATGCCAAAACTACTGAACCGATTTAAATGAAATTTGGTATACAGATAGTCTAGAGACACACACACACACACAGCACACACTCACACTCACACACTTTTTTTTACTTAACCTGAAACCCGTGACCTACTTACTTATATATAATTTTAAATTGTTTATCTAATAATGTACTACACCGATCAATATTATAATTCTGTCAATCTAATTTATTAATTAACATTGTTTTACCTCGCTATAACACTATTTTTTTTTTTCAATTGTGGTATATACATCTAAGGCCGAGGATCGGGGTAAATTGAAAACCAGCACTGTGTGCTTATGTAAATGAACACGCAGTACAAAGCTGAATTTACTCCGATTGCTCTATAAAAAGCATATAGTTAAGAATTTTAGTTTAATTTGATGTATTTTTGTTTTTTATAGTAGCAATAAATATATTTCTTTCTTTCTTTCTTTCTTTCTAGAGATTGGGAAAGAACATAGGGTTCTTTTTATCCCGGAATTCCCGCGTGTTTGGAACTTACGCGGGTAAAACCGCGGGGCGCAGCTAGTATTCTATGAATATACAATCAATTGAGATAGTCGTCAAATGCAAGACTCTCAGAGACGAAAAAACAAAATTCCCGCCGAAGACGAATACCATTACTGTAAGCGAAATTAATTCGTTGTTTTGATTGGTACTATGAAGTAACATACTTAAACAGACCATTTAAACCTTTCAAAACTCTCAAACATTTTCAAATACTTTTGCGTAACTTTTACACTTAAGTAAAGCCGAAAACGTCTGTTTGTAAAACAAAACCTTTGTCCCAACTCAAGTGTGTACCATTCCTTACAAAGCCATCTAAGATACAAGTCGAACTATTGTTTAAAATCAAAACCAACCAATAATTTTACTCCTAAGTCTCGACAATCCTACATATAAATTACGACTGTATTTAATACGTGATAAAGTGTAGAATAGTTTCAAAGAGAGAAGATTTTAAGACGTTTTTGTTGTATCAGACACACCTACGTTTGACCTCCGGACAAAGGTTATCATTTTACATACTATAGGCCTCTAACAACAGAATATTATGACTTCATTTGTATAGAAAAATGTGGATAACTACCGGATCTTTGGCGATAAAAAGCATGCAACATCCGTAATAAGGAACATTCTATTTTTTTTATATAAAAGCTTACGTAATTAAGTGACAGCACGATTTCTTAGACTAAGAACTGCACAACCTTCTTCCTTCACCTTACATCCAGACGGACGGCATCGCGTCACCCATTTATGGTTGTAATACCGTTCATTCGCACGAAACGTTTCGCGTCTTCGTTCATTTATAGAACAGCAAAAGAATGGAACGCTTTGCCGTCGTCTGTATTTCCCGAAACTTGGGTCTGTTCAAAAGAAAAATGAATAGGTTTTTATTGAGCAAGCGTGCTCCACCTTACATCGGTGTGATTGTGATCAAACGTTTGCTCAGTTATATAAAAAAAAAAATTAAACGCAAGCAAAGCTTAAAAACTGACTTTACCGCTTTATCTTCGGAACCTTACTCAAATTTAATGTATTAAACACGCATTATTGACGATAACTCAAAACTAATGATCGAATCTTGATCAAATTTAAATGGGACCAATGGGAAAGCACCAGCTTTCAAACAAAAATAATAATTTCAAAACCTGTTCATGTGGCAAGAAGTTATGAGGTAACATAAAATAATTAAACGCAAGCAAAGCTTAAAAACTGACTTCACTGCTTTATCTTCGGAACCTTGCTCAAAATTAATGTATTAAACACGCATTATTGACGATAACTTAAAAACTACTGATCAAATCTTGATCAAATTTAAATGGGACCAATGGGAAACCACCAGCTTTCAAACAAAAATAAATCATCAAAATTGGTTCACGTGGAAAGAAGTTATGAGGAAACTAACACACATAAAAAAAGTACAGTCGAATTGACTACCTCCTCCGTTTTTGTGAAGTCGGTAATAATCTAAGATGCCTAGAAGCCACCGAACTTTTGTATTTGTGTATATTGTGTTGTATTTTTTTTTTTTTGGTTACTATTTTATTAAGAACCATAGGCATTTTTTTTCTTTTTATGATAGATAGATAAACAGATATACACGAACAGACTGGCGAAAATACATATTTGTTAACGCACTATTATAGCGGTGAAGTCGGTTTTTGCCGATTTCACAAAAAAGGAGGAGGTACTCGAGTCGACTGTATTTTTTTTTTTTTTTTGTGGTTTACCTCATAACTTCTTTCCACGTAAACCAATATCGATTTTTTTTTTAGTTTGAAAGATGTTGCTTTCTAATTGGTCCCATTTCAATTTGATCAAGATGTGATCAGTAGTTTTTGAGTACTCCTCAATAATGCGTATTCTGTGGACTACATTGACGATATTCTTGTTTTTAACCGACTTCAAAAGTTACCTCATAACTTCTTTCGTTGTGAGCTGATTATGATGATTATTTTTTTATTTGAAAGCTGGTGCTTTTCTTGTGGTCCAATTTAAATTTCGTCAAGAACTGATCGCTTGTTTTTGAGTTAATGTCAATTATGCGTGTTTAATACATTAAATCTGATCAAGGTTCCAAAGATAAAGCGGTGAAGTCGGTTTTTTTAAGCTTTGCTTGCGTTTAATTATTTAAAGCTTTGTTTGCGATAACTTATTCCCTGTTTAGATACACAAAGTTTTAATTTACAGACACAAACATACGGTGCTAAAATCAACCCTCCTTTTTGTTTAGCCGTTGTCGGGGAAAAAGATTATTTATTCTGCGAAATTGTTTTGCTCAATTATTTCTTTAATATTTCTCGTGATTGATCAATAAATCTTAGATATATCAACAGTTCTTCCCTACTTTGTGCATAATTTATCGATACGGTGTTGTTATGACTCATAGATAACATTTATATCAATTTAATTTTAAATTAATACGTGATAAGATTGACTTTTAACATACACAAATAAATGAAATTTTACACAAATAAATCACCATTTTGTTTTTATGTTAGTTTTGGCTTCGCAATCTGTGTGCATTTAGCTAGAAGTAATAAACATTTATCAAATTAGTTCGGTATTTCATAAAAGAAGTTCTAGTCACCAGTCATAGACAAAGTCAAGAAAAACAGTCATGGTTTTTTTTTATTTTAGTATTTATTGGCTTCGCAATCTTGTGCATTTAGTCAGTGTCAAGTATATATATTTTAAATGCATTTTATATTAAAAGTTCTAGTCACAAGTCACAGTCAAAGTCAAGTACAAGAGTCAAGGTCAAAAAGTACAATCGACAGTCATGGTTCAGTCACAGTCAAAGATAAGTAAATTATTATTAAGAAAAAAAATTATAAACAATCGCCTTATTTAACTTTGAGCTTAATTAATTATCTTCAAACGTTATTCTCTATTAGGCAAAATCTAGGAGCGAGGTCTCAGTTCGGGGCGAACTACTAGTATTATTATGACCAATAAGTCCCGGAATTGTTGTGATACATTAATTAAGCAAGGCTAAATAATCTCTCTTCCTAGAACCGAAAATGATTCAGTTATTTCAAGGATTACTGACTCAGTATAAAAATGTTTTGAATTTCGTCTTGTGGTTATATCTGCATATTTTAATATTGTAACTGTTTTGTAGTATCTTTTTAAAAAGAAAAATGTATCTTTGTTTTGTAGTATCTTTTTAAAAAGAAAAATGTATCTTTTTAAAAAGAAGTCGGAGATGCGTTTAAGGAATGCCCCCGTGAAAGGAAATGATTACTTATACATGCCTACAATAAAAACAATGATATTTGAAAAGAGTACCTTTGTCAGTGCTATCCGTATTTACAACTCACTGCCCAATAGTTTGACTGAAATTTCTTCTAATCATATTTTTAAGACAAAGCTTAAACGATGGCCAGTACAAAGTGTATTTTATGACTTAAAATAATTTTTTAATCACAATAAATCTTCTGACAACGGTAATTTTTGACATTAACCATTAATATAACTATAGTGTATGGAACAATTTTAAATTCTAACGTTAAATTATTAGATTATTCATTTTGACATTAAATAAAAGTTTATACTTGACATCATATGAATTCGACATTTTATTAATTTTTTTTCTTTATTATTGTATTATCTCCTAAATTTGAATATAAAATTGTTTCAATAAAATATTGCTGTGCCTATATATTGAATGCCCGATGTGGGTAAACTGATGTCACATAATTGCACTAACAACTTGCATACCATTATAATTTGTCAGTTCACAATAAATTATTCTTGATTCTTGATTCTTGATTCTTGTAGGTCACCATTTTTTTGTGAAATTAATAGAAATCAAAACTTTGACTTCACCGCTTTATCTTCGGAACTGATCAGATTAGATTTAATGTGTTAAACACGCATTATTGACGATAACTCAAAAACTACTGATCAGATCTTGATCATATTTAAATGGGACTACATGGAAAACACTAGCTTTCAAATAAAAAAAAATACGGTCAACTTGAGTACCTCCTCCTTTTTTAGGAAGTCGGTAAAAAACCATCAATATCGGCTCACAACTACAGAAGTTATGAGGTAACATACATAAAAATAAACGTTGAATTGAGAACCTCCTCTATTTTTTGAAGTCGGTTAAAAAAGTAAAGATTGCTGTTTAATAAATAATCTGTAATTTTTTTTTTATTAATTTTCTCGTTATATTACGATTTTTTTACTTTTAGAACAAAAGGATTTGGATTGAATAAATAGTAATATCAATACAATACAATGTTAATATCAATGATCGTCATAATCCTTACTTTTACAGAGCGAGTAAACACTTTAATAACATATGTAGACATAATATTACGTTACATCTGTTTTGCACAAGCGTGAACTCGGCGAGGCGGCTGTTTAGTAGCGACTTCTTTGATAATTAGACTCAATTGTTTAAATTATTTACAATATTCTGATTATTGTCTTCGTTTGGATGTATACTTACTCAATTTTTGAAATTTTGTTACGTATTTTTTATTTTTTCTTTGTGTAACGATGCGTTAATGTCATGTTTGCGTTAAATAGTGAAATATTTTGTTTCTATCCGTGAGGACCAGTAATTCTTCGGCTTCGGCTGTTGGTCTTCCTTGTAAATAAATAAATAAAATGTAGCTGGTTTGGTCACAATTCGAAATTTCATCGATCGAGAATTTCATTCCAAGTTACAATGACGCAGTCACTTTCATTATATTATTCATACAGTTTAAAAGCTCACCAACAACATGAATCACAATTAATATTACAATGTAATTTGTTACAGTTAAGCAATTACGATTCAGTTAATCCTTCACTAAAGTACACCTTTGTTGTACCTTTACATCGATCTGACGTGTTATGAAATAAGGTCGAGTTTTGTTATGAAATAATTTTTAATAACAGATGTAGATTTTTGTGACTAAAGTACAATACAAGCAAAGCTTAAAACAACTGACTTCACCGCTTTATCTTCGGAACCTTGATCAGATTCAACGTATTAAACATGCATTATGTACTAACTACGGGCCAATTGCCTATAAAAAAAAAAATATTTCCTAAAACTAAACTAAAACTATGTACAGCAAAGAACTAAAGTTACCTACAAGACATCGAGCTTGCTCAAGTGCTCAAGCCCACTACCAGTGGGTAGCGTTCCCATCATGCTGGCGGCATTGCCTATCTGAATTGCAATGCTAATACGTTGAGCCAAATAAGTGCCAGCATTTTGATCACGCGTCGCTTCAACCAGGCGCTCTGATAGAATTTTGAAAATAGAATGAGCTCCCGGTCCCCACGGACCCAGTGTCTCAACACCAAACGGCTCAAATATGTAACCACTGCCAAGGTTTCCATATTTGCGCCGTTTACGCTGCTCTGCCGAAGTTGCCGCGACGCCAACCCCATTCTGTGTTTCAGGAAGATGTGACGGAGCTAAAGTATCGACACAAGTTGCATCCCACACTAAAGGCCGTCCCATCTTCCATGGAATTAAAGTCATGCCGTCGGGTCTTTTACCATCGTCACGCATCAGACCATTCGGCTCGAGAATGTCTGGAACGTTGGCACTGGTAAAAGCCCGGCGGATGATATCGTTATATTATCGTTTGCATTATTGTCGATAACTCAAAAACTAGAAATCAGATCTTGATTAAATTTCAATGGGAACACGAAAAGCACCAGTTTAAAATAAAAAAATAATCATCAAAATCGGCTCACATTGAAAGAAGTTATGAGGTAACTTTGAAGTCGGTTAAAAACGAGAACATCGTCAATGTAGTCCACAGAATACGCATTATTGAGGATAACTGATAAACTACTAGTCAGAGCTTGATCAAATTTAAATGGGACATGGAAAGCAACATCATTCAAACTAAAAAAAAATCGATATCGGTTTACGTGGAAAGAAGTTACTCGTATGAGGTAACACACAAAAAAAAACAGTCGACTTGAGTACCTCCTCCTTTTTTGTGAAGTCGGTAAAAAATTTAGTTTTTGACCAAGCGAGCGCGAAGCGTCTCCGTTTCAGCTTGAACAAAATTGATTTCGTGTGTCCGGATGTCCGGTTGTTCTCCTGAACAGGTTGCATATCTTAACCGATTCTCGTGAAGTTTTGTGAGTAGGTTCGATAATTATATAGAACTAGCTGCGCCCCGCGGTTTTACCTGCGTAAGTCCCGGACCCGCGGGAATTATGAGATAAAATTTTCTTTCATAAGAACCTTCTCCTGACAATAATTAACACAACCAAATATAATAAGCAAAGTTGTTCCATCCGTTCACGCGTGATGCGATGACCAAGGGACAAGATAGAGCTTAATTTTTATATATACATATATAGATTATTTTGCCGATTCAGTTTTTGGATTTTTTTCTAAATACCGTATAGCACGGTGGTTGAAAACGTAATTCCTATTTCAGCCATTTCATATAATAGGGATGTCTTTAGCTCACTAGTTTGCTCATGGGATGTCGTCAGTTCTTATTTTGAAGTACTTCACGTACGTCACTAATAATGTGATTTTCGTTATTGCTCCAAAACGACAACAGAAGTTCTAGTAAAGTTTTTACCACTTCACAAATACGCATTATTGACAATATTTCAAGAACTACTGATCAGATCTTGATCAAATTTAAATGGGAAAATTAGAAAGCAACATATTTAAACTAAAAAAAAAGTATGACAGTTGACTTGAGTACCTCCTTTTTTGGGAAGTCGTTAAAAAAATATCCCTCTCTCCACCCAAAGGTTGACTGTAAGAGATCGCTTTTAGCGATAAATCCGCCCATCATACTTTAGTTTTTTAAGATTACCCCTGTCACTAACTATATTTGGTGCACAATAAAGAATTTTCTATCCTACTAATATTATAAATCCGAAAGTTTGTTTGAAAGTGTGTGTGTGTAAGTGTGTAAGTATGTTTGTTTCCTCTTCACGCTTAAACGGCTGTATGGATTTGAATGACATTTGGAATGTACATAGATTATACCTAGGATTAACGCATAGGCTACTTTCTAACTTGATAATAGCGGGCGAAGCCGCGGGGCACGGCTAGTTTTAAATAAACCAAGTATCAAATGGCGCTAACAAAAGTGGGTGGCTAGATGGCTACACAATCTAGTTATCAAGTTTTGTTGTAATATGCGTGGGTAGTGGCGCCCGGAGATCTAGGTGATTTCTTATGACCTAAATTATTAGGTAAATAAGTAAATACAGGGTCATTTTGTTTATAGATTTGCTTCGAACAGAGGCTCCATGGAATCATCAACGTCGACAAGTCCTTTATTTAATTTTATATTTTTTCCATCATCACTTACCAACAATTGAGATAGTAATCAAAATTTTAGTTTGTCAAAAATCATAGCCTTACTATTACCCCCCGTATATTCATTAGCTTAAATGTAATGTTTACCTCTTATTATTTTTTATTTATTAATATTTTTATTACTATTTTTTTACTATTTATTATAATTATACTGTCTATTGTATGTATATATATATATATATATATATATATAATTATGTATTTTTGTTAGTATAAAAATATGTATTACTAATATATACGTATATTATAATATATTATATCGTAGCGTATATTATTGAAATAATTTTGAATTACCTTTCATTTAGTTAATAATGTTTTTGTACTACCCGCAAGGTTTAACTGAAAACCAGCGTCGAGTTCTAACTCGACATAATTGCTGAGTTGAACCTTTTTGGCTTAATAAATTATTGTTTATATTTTTGTTTTTAATATTAAGTTACTTTTGTCAAATAAATGTATTTTCTTTCTTTTTTTCTTTCTTTCTTTGCAAAAGTGACATATCACTACTATTATAAGCATGAAATTACAGCGCGTATTTAGATTAAGCAAAACGAATAAATCTTTTATAGCAAATGTGGTTTGATTTTGCAATAAAATTGCTAAAATTGTAACTGAATTACCACTGGGAAAGTTCAAATCTGTAATAAAACATTATTAAAATCAAAATCGACTCTTTGCTTGTATCTTTGTTATCTGAATTGTATAATCTGGGAGCCTTTAAGTCTCGAGTGAATAGGTATCTTCTAGGCAAGCATGTCCCATCTTTGGCCGCATTATCACTTTCCATTAGGAGAGATTGTGGTCAAATGCTTGCTCATTCTGAATAAAATAAATATCATCTTAATTATTAGGGAATATGCAGCATCCAGAAGAATGTCTTAGAATTAAATCAGACATGGGTTAGAACAATCAGGGTTGGAGAGCTTTATATTGTTTCATGAATTACACTGTATAGAATTGTATAGATTTCATTGTAAAGATCACATTCCATTCCACTGTATAGATTCCATGCCAAAATGGACCCAAGTCATAGTTCGTTCTTGACCTTATTTAAAAAAAAGCAAAAAAGAACTCGGCTCATAAAACATTTGAAAATAAGAATAGAGATTTGGTATTTATTCGAATGCATCTTAATTTTGCCCGTTGCTTTAATGTCAAGGCTGTCAAAGTCATGACTGTCAAATTGCAGCTGTCACAACCCATTATAGTCTTATTTTTATAATGATTTAAGATGTTTTATTAAATGCTACTGGATACTAACGATTAATTAATGCAGAAGTCACAATGAGTTATATTGCCTCGTATCTCTACAAATATACAACACGAAAATTAAAATACTTAAACCCGTCATTGTCTGTGTAGGACTTACATCTAAAATCTGGGAGTCTTCAAGTCAAGAGTGGATAGGTGTCTTCTAGGCAAGCATGTCACATCTTCGGCCGCATGTTCACTTTCCATCAGGTGAGATAGTGGTCAAATGCTTACCTAATTAGCACAAAAAAAACCTAACTGGATTATGAGCGTTGTAACTTTGAGTGACGTCTTAGTATTTTTTTTACCAAGGTGTAAGGTCATACCGAACTTTGACTTTATTTATGTCAATTATTCGTCGAGCTACATCTATTGACACTTTTAAAACAAAGGTTAACAACCACTACCTTTTTCAACCGACTTCAAAAAAGGAGGTTTTTAATTCGACTGTATATTTTTTTTGTATGTATATTACGCGATATCTCCGCCAATTATTAATCGATTTGGATGTTTTTTTTTTAATTTGGTAGAGTATATTTCAAAGGTGGTCCCATATAAATTTGATCGCGTAACATAAATACAAAAAAAAAACAAGCAGTCGAATTGAGAACTTCCTTTTTTGAAGTCGGTTGAAAATTATATTTAAAAAAATTAAAGAGAGAGAAGTGCGAGATGTTGTGTGTGTCATGAATATGGGCATACGACTAAGGACCTTAGTCACTGATTTTCAGTCACAACCCATATTCACACATCGCGAGCCTCGTTTCAGCTTGTCCGGATTTCCGTTTGTTCTCCTCTACAGGTCACAATTCTCAACCGATTCTCGTAAAATTTCGTGAGCAGGTTCGATAATTTTATTACATATAATGTTTTTAACGATTCAGTTTCTGGAATTTTTTCAAAACGGCGGATATCTCCGATATAGGGATCGTAAACGTAAATAATGAAACGCAAGCAAAGCTTAAAAAAACCGACTTCACCGCTTTATCTTCGGAACCTTAATCAGATTTAATGTATAGCACACGCATTATTGATGATAACTCAAAAACTAAAGATCAGATCTTTATCAAATTTCAATGGGACCACATGAAAAGCACCAGCTTTCAAATAAAAAAATAATCATCAAAATCGGTTCACAACGAAAGAAGTTATGAGGTAACTTTTGAAGTCGGGTAAACGAGAACATCGTCAATGTAGTCCACATAATACGCATTATTGACGTTTCAAGAACTATGATCAGATCTTGATCAAATTTAAATAGGACCAATTGGAAAGCAGCATCTTTCAAACAAAAAAAAAATTTCGAAATCGGATCACGTGGAAAGAAGTTATGAGGTAAAACAAAAAAAAAATTATATTGTTGACTTGAGTACCTCCTCCTTTTTTGTGAAGTCGGTAAAAAAAACATATTTCAGCAATATCGCAAAAATAAGCGAGGTCTTCGGCTCACGAATGTGAACACTAGTGAATATTAAAAAATCAAATGCGTCACCTATCAACAATAAGTCAAGTGCAAGCCTCATTTCAATTATTATCATCACAGAGCCTATGACGAACACACTAGAAGGTCGTCCTGCAGTCATTACCACCCACCCACATTCCGTCTGTTAAATATAGCGAGGATTGTGATTCAACGCGAGGTTAGGAAAGTTATGCTTAATATTGATTTTGTTTATATAGCACTAGCCGTGCCCCGCGGCTTCGCCCGCTATTATCAAGTTAAAAAGTAGCCTATGTGTTAATCCTAGGTATAATCTATGTACATTCAAAATTTCATCCAAATCCGTTCAGCCGTTAAAGCGTGAAGAGGGAACAAACATACTTACACACTGACAAACAAACTTTCGGATTTATAATATTAGTAGGATTAGCCATGCTAGGCAGGACTATATTGAAAAATTTAGAAAGGAAAAATTATCGCTTTTAAACCCCGCCTCAAGCGATAATTTTTTCTTTCTAAATTTATCAATATGATGCTTAATATACCTTTGATTAACATATTATAATATTACTTGTAGTTCGCTCCGAATTGAGACATCACGCCACCTTTTCCTAATAAAGAAAATCTTTTGGAACTTTTGAGGTTAGTTGCTTGCAACTTTCTTAAACGACTTAAAATAATTAAACGCAAGCAAAGCTTAAAAAAAATTTTGATACAGATTTAATGTATAAACACGCATTATTGACTATAACTCAAAAACTAGACATCAGGTCTTGATCAAATTTCAATGGGACCACATGGAAAGCACCAGCTTTCAAATAAAAAAGTAATCATCAAAATCGGCGCCCAAAGAAAGAAGTAACTTTTGAAGTCGGGTAAACGAGAACATCGTCAAAGTAGTCCACAAGATAGGCATTATTGACGATATTTCAAAAAATTGTTTGCGTTTGCGTTTGTTTGTTTTAAAAACTAAAAAAAAATTCGAAATCGGCTCACGTGTAGAGAAGTTATCAGGTAACACATATAAAAAAATACAATCGACTTGAGTACCTCCTCCTTTTTTGGGAAGTCTGTAAAAGAAGAGGAGATTCTCAATTCGACTGTGTTTGTAAAGCAAGGTTCTACTTTTATCTTGACTTGGGTGGTTCAGTACTTCATCCGTCCGTCCGTACATCTGTCAGAGGGATCTAGAGTCTAAACCATACGAGCAAATATCTTCAAAATATCGGAGAATATGTAGAGCTGTGGGTCAAAGCTAAGAATGACAATTAAAACTCATCACAGACCGTCATCTGTGTCCCTTTTAACCATTTACAATGGTTTAAAAGGACTTAGGACCTCATTCAATTCTATTTAAAAAAATCTGTCAGAGGCGACGCGTGATCTTGATTATTTGAAGTTATTCGCTTGTATGGTTTAGACGCTAGATGCCTCTGGCAGAGGGACGGACGGACGGACGGATAAAGTGCTGAAGTCAACTTAGAGATTTCGCTTCGCTCGATCAATTATATTTGTCACAAAAAGTATACATGTGTTAGTAACAGCAATGAGATATTTTTCTCAGTGAGAAAAATTTTCTAACATTCGTGCATTCCTCAAATATGATCACTAATTCTAAAACCAATATCTACTTCTAATTCCTAGTTATTATGCAAAATTAAAGCACCAACCATTGTTTTATTGCACGAATATATTATCTATTGTCGCAGACGACAATCGACTGTAGGATGTGTCGTAGGCTACATGGGCACAAAATTCATGAACTAAATTTGTACTATTTAAGAATTTATATTTATATATTTCTTTATATATATATAATTCCTGTAAGTGTGTATGAACTCCTCCTAAACGGCCCAATTGCCTATATTTCTTAAAACTAGACTAAAACTATATACATCAAAGAACTAAGTTACCTACAAGACATCGAACTTATAGGTAACTCAAGTGCTCAAGCCCACTGCCAGTGGGTAGCGTTCCCATCATGCTGGCGTCATTGCCTCTCTGAATTGCAATGCTAATACGTTGAGCCAAATAAGTACCAGCATTTTGATCACGCGTCGCCTCAACCAGGTGCTCTGGTTGATTTTGGATAATAGCATGATCTCCCGGTCCCCAAGGACACAGTGTCTCAACAAAAAAAAAAACGACTGAACCGTTTTTTTTTTAATTTGTTCAGGTGGGTTCAAGAATGGTTTCGATTCACAATTCGCTGCGATAAATTATGGTTTTTAATTTACGTGGGTGAATCCGGACTATATTACTAGTCTATTTATTGAATGTTTACCGGACTCCGGACACAAACAATAAAATAAACACTTCGGACACAAATAATAAAATAAGAACTTCGGACACAAATAATAAAATGATGTGTACAAACAATTTTATTATTTGCGTCCGAAGTGCGTCGAGTATAATTTACTAGTCGTGCCCCGCGGCTTTGTCCGCGTTTATCAAGTTAAAAAGTAGCCTATGTGTTAATCCTGGGTATAAGCTATGTACACTGCAGAACCGTTCAGCCACTTATATGTACACACTTACACACAAACTTTCGTATTTGTAATATCAGTGTGATAATCATTATACTAAATCCTAGTTTCCAGTCACAGTCAAATTCAAGTAATAAGTCATGGTCCAGTAATATTCAAGTCATGCCCTAGTAAAGTGGTAGAAACTTTACTAGAACTTCTATTGAAGTTTTGGAGCGTGAGCGAAAATAATGTTTTTCAAGTTTGTATGATTTGCCTACACTTATGCACGTTTACTAAGTATATACCATAAGAATTACGAGTTATGAAAAATAATACAAAATCGACAACGCTATATAACTTTCACTTTCGCGCCTAAATTTACAGCCAAGCCGGTGCTCTATGGAACAAACGCTAGCCTATCAAAGCTAAAAAACTGCTTTTTTATTTAAGATAAGCAAACATTTGACCTCTATATCACCTGATGGAAAGTGACGATGCGGTCGAAGATGGAACATACTTCTAGAAGATAACCTTTCACTCTAGACTTAAAGACTGTATCAGATTGTACCGTTCGGGGAACAAATACGCAGGCAATGTGTTCCACTTATTCGCTACGAAACGCTTCTAGCGAATTGGAGGTATTGTAGCAAACAGTATACGGCGATTCCGAAATACCCAAGTCAAGTAATTTTAGGGCTGTAATTTTGCGATCTGGCACTAGTCATTAACTTTCATGAGGGCCTCTTTGGGGCCCATTTGATACCTTTTGCCCGTTCGATAAACGATTTTTATTTGATTTGATTTGATCGAAGTCGCTTCTCACATCCTACACAATAAGTAAGCTTATGTCATTTCTGAATCATATATTTGTCACAAGATCCACGAAAACACTGTAATTAAAAACAAATGAGACCCAAGGAGAGGCTGTGGCCTTTAAATGATTAGAAAACTAATCATTTTTAGATGATTAAATGATACATCGTTGTGTGGAACGCCCTGTTGCCTTCGATAACTGATTACTTAAAAGTGGTGACCTTCCGCGGATAGATGTCTTTTCCACCGACTTTACAAAAAAGGAGGTACTTACTCAAAAGTTTTTTATATGTGTTACCTCATTACTTCTTTCCAGGTGAACCGATTTTGAAATCGTATTATTTACAAGCTTTTATTTAGTTTCACCTGTCTCGATGTTTGTCATCAAATATTGCAAATTAAATTTGATCCACTTCCCGGTTACTGATTGAGCTGAAATTTCGCATACATATGTAAATCGCGTGACAATGCAATATTATGATGACATAGTTCTGATCTGATGATGGAGCTGGAAGGTGGCTTAAGGAACTTCGCAATGAAACGACACAACCTCATCGAGTTTGGGCTCGTTTGATTCGTTTTGACAAGTTCTCTGGTTATATAACTTTTAGTCCTCTTTATTTACATCTTGTAAAAGCTTGATTTTTAAAAACTTTTTAAAGTTTGACCTGTTTTTGATGGCTGTTGCTTTCCTATTGGTCCCATTTAAATTTGATCGAGATCTGATCAGTACTTCTTGAAATATCTTCAATAATGCGTGTTTAATACATTTAATCTGATCAAGGTTCCGAAGATAAAGCGGTGAAGTCAGTTTTTTTAGCTTTGCTTTTATTACAAGCTTCTTTTAGTTTCACCTGTCCCGTTGTCTGTCTGTCAGTCTATAATCAAATCTTGCAAGCTAAATGAGACCCTATTCCCGATGTCCGATTGGACTCAAATTTGGTGTACTTATGTATCTTCGTTGACAATACAATGATATGGTACCATGGAGCTGCTCTGATGATGGAGACAGAAGATGGCCATAGGAACTTCTGAACTAAACAAGATAAACTCATCGAGTTTTGACTCGTGTGATTCGTATTGACAAGTTCTCTGGTTTTTTAACTTTTAAGTCCTTTTTAAAACTTGTAAAAAGATCGATATTAAAAAAATAATTTTTGGTCACTTGTTTTATGAAGTCTCTCTGTCATGACGCTCTCTGTCATCCATTTTTACCCGACTTCGGTGAAGTTAGAAGATTTCGATTTTAGCACCATGTAAACATAAACGCTTTCACACAGTCTCACGCTAAGTTCAGTAACTTATGTCTCGGGTGCCGGCAACATTCACATCACACACACAATCCCACCCAGGAACAGAAACACAAATTTTCCTTGGGGAGGAAGCTTGTGTTCCCGTCAGGAATCGAACTGATACCCCTGCGAACGTGAACACAATGCAACTAATGGGCAGTCCTACATTTTATCATCTTAAAATTTATAATAGTTTAGGTAGTGATAGGACCACGATACAAGTCATCGAACTTAGTGTAGGGATGTGAGTAAGAAAAAATGAGTGGGAAAGCGTTTATGTTATGTTATGTAGGTACTTAACTTGCTAAACTAATTCCTAATGACCGTCCATGGTCTCTGAATGCGACCTAACATGACCAAGGTCAAATGACCACAGATGGTGACCATTATAAAGAGATGCCGACGATTCGTTCTGCTCGATATTCAATTTTTATATTATTTTCTAGGCAATAGATTTATCATCATTAGACAAAGGCCGTGTGTTTTGCAAAATCTTTATTTAAAATAATTTTTAAAGGTTAGTCGTCAAACTTACTAGGTTTGACCACTATCTCACCTGATTGAAAGTGATTATGCGGCTGAAGATATAACGTGCTTGCCTAGAAGATACCTATTCACTCGAGACTTGAAGACTCCCAGATTATACCGTTCGGGGAACAAAGTCGCAGGTAATGAGTTCCACTCCTTCGCTGTACGGATGATGAACGTAGAAGCAAAACGCTTTGAGCGAACTGGAGGTATGTCGACCATAAATGGATGACGTTTTTGTTATTGAGATAGACCCCGGGACAAAATAGGTCTATAAATAGTGACTTTGGTGGCCTGCCAAAATGTTATTTTCCAATAGATATCACGGGTAAAAAGGATTTCCTAAATTAAGACATAATAACTTGTCTAAAGGTAATTTGCGTTGAACCAAGCGAATGGCGGTCTGAAATATATTAAAACAAATATAAAGGACTGACGGACGGACTTAGTGGTTCAGCACCTAGCTGAACCACTCAAGTCAAATTAAAGTTCTCGCTTTGCTCGATCAAATAAGCAATATCCAGAGGGGTTAGAACCCAAAAAACTTCTATTTGGAACTCGTTTAATATTCTGTCACTAAAACTGTTCCGTCAGCTATTCTTGAAAGTCAGTTCTCATCCCAGGTGGACTCTGCGTAATCCAATTAACGACACATTAACATAACGACGTTAAGCGATCGTTATCGTCGTTATTCTATGTTTACGAGAAGTTCTAACTGTTCTCAACAACATCCGGTTGTGAAAACCTATGATACTAATTTCCGCTTGAGTACTTTCGTAGAGAAAAGTGTATCAACATGTTTTTAGATATATATTTTAATGTATATATTTTAAACATAAACGCTTTCACATCACATACACAATCACAACCAGAAACACAACACAGCTGTGCGGCCAAGTTTTTATAAAAAAAATTGCGTACAGATACTGTGAGTGTTGTGTGTCGCGATCGAGTTCAAGCTCATGTGATAACAATTATTGTTATCATATTGATCGAGTTCAAGCACAACGTGATAACAATTATTGTTATCACATTGATCGAGTTGAAGCTCAACATGATAACAATTATTGTTATCACATTGGTCAAGTTCAAGCTCAACGTGATAACAATAATTGTTATCACATTGAGCTTGAACTCGATCGCGACACACAACACTCACAGTATCCGACACAAGTCACAGTCAAACTCAAGTAAATGAGTCAACGTCCAGTCTTAGTCAAGTCATAAAGTGGTAGAAACTTAATTAGATTAAGTTTTTAAGTTACCATAGTAACTCTAACTATAGAATTATATAGTTATACATATATAGATAGATAATACTCTTTATTAAACATCTTAAAATAACAAAGAACACAAATAGGAATGACAGTAAACAATTATATAAGTGTAACAATAGGCGGTCTTATCGCTGAGAGCGATCTCTTCCAGAGTACGAACTAGAGGAATAACGCAATGTAATCGGACGTCATCCTACGTTCATAAAAGATCAGAACAGTGATTAAAAATAGAAGATATATAAATAATAAATTTATATAAACGAAAACCGATACTAAATTATATTTAAATACTACTTGTTTATAAAATTTCATAAAAATCGGTCGAGCCGTTTCGAAGGAGTTTGGTAACAAACATCGCGCCACGAGAATCCTACTAATATTATAAATCCAAAAGTTTGTGTGTAAGTGTGTTTGTTCCCTCTTCACGCTTTACCGGCTGAACGGATTTGGATAAAATTTGGAATGTACATAGATTATACCTAGGATTACCACATATGCTACTTTTTAACTTGATAATAGCGGGCGAAGCCGCGGGGCACGGCTAGTAGTATATATTAGATTGTTATTATTTTCAAGCTCATACATCGACTTATACGGTCTTATTATTCCGTAGACACTTTTATTTATTTTCTAGACATTTTGCCAAAAGTCAAATAATATATAATGACTGTGATTCTCTAATTTATTAACTAGTTCTCCAACTTTTCTGTTGTAGTGTTGTATTGCAATTATCGGAATAATAACGGAATTCTGACAATCGGCTGATTGCAATGTGGATACCCAAGTTAATAATTATTTAAATTACTAAATCAACGGTCTAGCATCCTGGTTTATAATTTATGATGTTTTGGTGCAAGAGATATATGTTTTTGAGATTTAAATTTATGTGTAAAAAGATGTTAGTAGTGATCCTACTATCCTACTCATATTATAAATCCGAAAGTTTGTGTGTAAGTTTGCAAGTATGTTTGTTTCATCTTCACGCTTTAACGGCTTTTTTTTTTTTTTTTTGTCACTGGCTAGTGTTTGAGCATTATCTCACCTGATGGTAAGTGACGATGTGATCGAAGCTGGTAAACACACTAGACCTGGAATACCGTACACCGTATACCACCGAAACACCGTATTTGGCTTGGCGGCAGACTTTCAACTTGATGGTGGTAAGCTACTTTGGTAGCAAGCCAGGCGAGCAACTCACAAAATGCTCTACCACCTCTCAAATGTGAACGGATTTGGTTGGAATTTGGAATGTACATAGCTTATGCCTAGGATTAACATATAGGCTTTTTAATTTGATGATAGCGGGCGATGCCGCGGGGCACGGCTAGTTGTTCATAAGCGTTGCTACCGCCTACATTCGTTTGAAGAAGCATTTTCGTCAATGCTTTAATATTACATGTTAAGATATCTGCATAATATAAATGTTATAGCATCTTAGGTTATCACACACGGTTAAGATAAGATAAGTCTTTGAACTTAGTGTGGGGCTGTGAGTGTGAATACGTTTGTTTGTTTGTTAAAATTAATGACAAGGGTGCATAATCGAATATAATGGAGTGGAGTCAAACATGGAGTCAAACTGCTCAAGCGCTTTTTGACGACTACATAATTTAGATACCCATAAGTTAAGATAATTCCAGTCATAGTCAAGTCATGTTTTTTGTTATTTGATAGGCAAGCATTTAGCTACTATCTCACCAGATGGGAAGAGATGATGCGGCCGAAGATGTAGCATGCCTAGAAGATACCTATTCATTCTTGACTTGAAGACTCCCAGATTATACCATTCAGGAAACAAAGACGGAAATAAAGTGGTAGAAACTTTACTAGAACTTCTAATAGATTTTTGGAGCGAAAGCGAAAATTATGTTTCTTAAATTTATATACTAATTATTAAAGGTTAATAATCCTCCTTCATTACATATTAACACTCGAAAAACTATACGTTTCGAAAAATGATACAAAATCGATAACGTATTTTTTTTTTTATATTTGGCTCCGGAATCTATGTGCATTAAGAACTGCACCACATTTATTACAAAAAAAAAATGACAATTGTGCAAAATAAAAATTTAGTTTATTTTTTATGCTTGGTTATTTTAATGCTTGCCTGTATTTGACCACAATCTGTCCTGATGGAAATCGTCACCGATACGGCCGACCATGTAGTATGCTTTTATGTTTCTTCTGTATGTGTGTGACTGAACTCGTCTAGAGCTAGACCGATTTTGATGATTCTTTTGTGTCTGTTCAGGTGGATTCAAGAATGGTTTAGATTCACTTTCCATCAGGTGATATAGCAGTTCAATGCTGGCCTATCTAGTATAAAAAAAAGAAACAGATTTAAGCATAATAAATATTAATTCAGGAAAAAAAAATTTGCACGAAAATCCATTTTCTTATGGATAACATGATTAATACGTCACGTGGATTTAGTAAAGTACTAGGCAAACATAAACATGAGAGTTTTTTTTTCTTGATGTGGCAATAGCAGCAACCCGCGGTTTTACCCGCATCAGTCCCGGATCCGCGGAAATTCCGGGATCAAAAGTAGCCTATGTGTCAATCCAGGGTAATAGCTATCTCCATACCAAATTTCATCAAAATTGGTCCATTTGAGCGTGATGAAGTATACATACCAACACAGTCACAAACTTTCACCTTTATCTAATATCTTTAAACGAGCTATTCTTGTATATATATACATATATGTGTGTAATCTGGATCTCGGAAATGGCTCCAATGATTTTCATGAAAGTTACAGATTAGGGGTTTTTCGGCCCAAGGAATCGATTTATCAACGTTCCAGGTCCGAGAAATGCTCGGTTCCCAAACTGCATTTGAAAAACCGGGTTTAAGAAACTATCAGCGCCATCTATTACGCCATGACCGATGTAAAAAACTGTTTCTACTCGACACTAGATGGAGCTTTCTGATGCTACAAATTCAAACACATACCAAAAACAAAAAACCGAGCAAGGCTCGGTCATCCGGATATTAATATTAGTTTGATGTGATTCCGTGCCGAGTATAGTTTTTTATATAACTTTATATTTTATTTTAATTTATTTTTTTATTTTATTTTTTTTGTTTTATATATAACTTTTGTACATGTCTGTACATAGAGTCCTTACATTGAAAGCAATTGTAATAGGTGACGCATGCACGGATGCGGCGTGACCCTGACCGTCCTAGAGACATTGTACAGTTGACTTATGGGAAATTTGCCCAGCTGTGGGAAAAGTTGAGCTCTCTCTCAAGTCGCAAGGATTTTATTGACAGCGCAAGCGAAGCGTCTCTGTTTAGGCTGGGGTAAAATGCTTTCGTGTGTCCGGCGGATGTCCGGTTGTTCTCCTCCACAGGTCGCATTTCTTAACCGATTCTCGTGAAATTTTGTGAGCGGGTTCGATAATTATATGGATTTGCTATTGACGTTTTAATTTTGATTATTGAAATACCTTAACAAATAGAAACCAAACTTTTAAAGATAACACATTTTTATGAATTATTGGTTAGAGATATATAAGTGGCTCTGATCTATATGCTCATCTCTATCTTACTATAATATTATAAATCCGAAAATGTGTGCGTAAGTATGTTTGTTTCCTCTTCACTTGTTAACGGCTGAACGGATTTGGATAAAATTTGGAATGTACATAAGATTAACACATAGGCTACTTTTTAACTTGATAATAGCGGGCAAATCCGCGGGGCACGGCTAACTTAATATAAGGCGAGAAAAGTGCTCATCCGATTTTTTACACTTTCTGCTAAATTTTGGT
Organism: Lomographa bimaculata; assembly: GCA_948107665.1. Lineage (NCBI taxonomy): Eukaryota > Metazoa > Arthropoda > Insecta > Lepidoptera > Geometridae > Lomographa > Lomographa bimaculata. The sequence goes on from OX403614.1 coordinate 7,179,997, forward strand.
ATTTATACTATAATATTTTTATATATATACATTTTATTTATATTTTTTCTGTGCGTGTGTATGTGACTGAAATTCTCCTAAACGGCTGGACCAATTTTGATGAGATTTTTTTGTGTTCAGGCGGTTTCAAGAGTGATTTAGATTCGAGCAGAAATATAATTAATTCACGAAAAATAAATATACAAAAAAAAATAGATTTATCATCGATATGAATAATGCTTTTTATGCGTGGCATTGCAACGTATGCTGGGTTTAGCCAGTAGTTGTGTAATACATTACTTTCATTGCTGTAGGTATAATATGCCCTTCCTTACTCAAGCTATAAGCATATCTCAGTGTGTCAAACATTTGCATATGCACCTAAAAACCTTGGTGTTATCTATTTTCATAAGATTTTACCCTTTATGGTTTAGTCATCCGATTGAAATACAATTTTCCCGGATCTTTCCGGTAATTTGTATAATGTTTATGTGTGTATATATGGTTAATGTTTATATGTTTTATATGTTAATAAATAGCTATTACTTAGTAGATAATGACTAAAACTTAGTAGATAATTGTAGAATTAATATTTAATTGCATTTTAAGGTAATTAACGTAACCCCCATTACAATAAATTGCCTTTTTACCAACTATGGCAAAACAAACAGAAGAGAAATGATTTTACCACCGTATGTAGGTATGTATAATTTCTTTATATCGACTTCCAGACAACGTTCAAATCGGAGATAATTTTTTCAATACAACAATTCAAAATTGTATTCATCAAATATTTTTGACAACCCTACGGTTACATCTGTGGCGCGTGTCCTTGACCGTTATTAAGGCCACCATTAGACGTCTAGATCCAAAGACTATGTGGTGTAGAACGGTAGCTGATGAAATAGGGTTGCAAATGACATATTTTGTTAAACTTTAATTCATCATAACTCAATATTTACGCTGCTGCCGCGAATGCAGAAGTTCGTGTTAGACTCGATACATGTAGCTAGATGCGTGGCATGAGTATTACTATAACTTTCTGTTACACATTATATACACACACACACCCAGGAATTTCTCTCGGCGAGAAAACTTGTACCTTGTAACTTCACTTGTACTATAGGCAAGCGTTTGACCACAATATCACCTGATGGAAAGCGATGATGCGGCCGAAGATGTAGCATACTTTCCTAGAAGGTACCTATTCACTATTAACTTGTACTCTACCGGGAAATTGAACCCTGCTGCGAAGGCAAACGAGCAACCATCTAAGCCGACCGACGACGGGTTGGTTGACCAAATAATGGTATCTAAGTAACCTAATTACTTATCTACCCCATCCGGCATTAGATTGATGTGACGATACTAATTAGATGAACAAGATAAACAAACGGACAATGTCAAGAGTTATCATCTCAATCGATTAAGAAACTTTAGGCCAGGAGCTGGATGTAAGAAATACTATTTTATTTTAAAAAATATTTATTTTACTATTAAAGTTTTCGTGAGAAACAGATATTGTTATATTATAAAAAATACGGCTATCTCTCACATTTGATCGATTTGACCTATGTTTCATGATGCTCTACTTCGGGATGAGTTTATGTCCGCGCCGCAAGATCGCGACGAATACCTGTGGGTCTATTCCGGACATTGATTATTTTTTATGGACGTCGAAATCAAACAATTTTGTTTTCTTATGAACCATCGAATCGACTGAACTTTCAGTCGATTAACTGTCTTATCGACGTCTCATCAATTCGAATAATCGTAGTGACAGCCGTATTTTTCATTATATATTTCTTTTTTTTTAAGTGACTCTTTGTATGAGATGACTTTAACATTCTGATCCGCAACCTTTATGTGTGACAATGTGATAATTAAAATGTTTCCCTGTAATACAATAGTTTCACTTCTATCGTGTGTCATTATGAAATACCGTGATGTTCTTTTCGGTTCAGGTTTAAAAAAAAAAAAAAACTTGACAATATTACGAAATTAAATTGTATAAGGCTAAATTTGTTAATTGTTTTACATGAAGTATATCTGTAACTGTTGGTCATATTTCTATAAAATTTGATAAGTGCACAGCTATGAATGATAATAAATAAATAAACAATAAATAAAAAATCAATTTAATGCCAAAAATAACACGTTACAACATAAAAACACATTTACATCAAAATTTTACAAGTGATAGATAGACCGCTTCAGTCTGAGGGACAAGGTTAGTCTATTGTGAAAACTAACCTTAGCAAGCCATGACTGAAACGGTCGCATCTATCAGTGCAGTTTAGGGCAATAGGAGTAGATTCAGCGTGTGCTCCGTACATGCGTGCATGGACTCGCAGCGCTGTTTTTCAATCTACTCTTGTTCTCGGTTAAGATGTTCGCCGAGGTAGTGTCACAAAAGCGGGTAATACGACATAGGCTATAATTATTCCGAAAACTAGTACATCTCCCGTTAGATATAATAATAATAGGGCGACATAGCTTCAAGCTATTCATGATACCATAATTCGAAATTGTTAATAATCAGCACTCACCATAAACTGACATAGTAGATATAATATTTTGAGATTAATTGCTTATAACTTATTTTCTTAATAATAATTGTTTGAACTACCCGTCGGTTAGTTGGATGCGCGTTCGCCTTCCAGCAGAGGTATCGGGTTCGTTTCCCGGTGGAAATACAATTTTTCTACCCAAGGTAAATTTGTGTTTCTGGTTGTTTCCGAATGTTTCCGGCACCCACGACATAAGCCATCGAACTTAGTGTAGGGCTGTGAGTGTGAAAGCGTTTATGTGTATGTATTACTTGTAAATTAAAACACATTTCAGCGCCCCGTCTCTCAGACTAATATAGATTGACTATTGTTCCCCTTCGTGTAAATAAATGCTTAATAACGAATTAATGATTTAATAACTAATTGGAAGGAAGGAATTATAAAACTCACGGTTATTGTAATTGTAGTAATGTTACATGATTATTAACCCTTAACCACCTACCATGCGTCTCACAGATCCTGACGATATTAAAATCGTGAATACTTCGGCGTGTGAGTTTCGTATGAACTTGTACGTTCTTGTACCTTTTCCCCGCGTCCCTCAGTGCCGCCTAACCACTCGTCGAGGTCGGAAGTGAGCGCGTTTGACTCTGGTAAGTAAAAATCTTTCACCGTGCGTCTGAGAGATGCATGGTAGGTGGTTAAGTAACTTTTTTGTGATTGTGTATTTTTTATTGTTTTAGTTAAAAATGACTTGTAATGACGTCGCTATCGAGGAATGGTTGGAACGAGATCCGTCAGAAGATGAAGACATACCAAACGATGAATGTAGCGATGTGGAGTCTGATATTAGAGCACAAAATATTCTAGAAGAAAGCTGCGGGTCATATTCAGAGTGTGGAAGAGTCAACTGTATTAGAGTATAAAACATAAACATAAACGCTTTCAAACTCACAGCCCCACACTAAGTTCGATGACTTGTGCCATGGGTGCCGGAAACATTCACATCACACACACAAGCACAGCCAGAACCAGAAAAACAAATTTTCTATGGGGAGAAAACTTGTGTTCCCGTCGGGAATCGAACCCGATACCCCCTGCTTAGAAGGCGTACGCCACCCAACTAAGCCAACGGGCAGTTCAGAATAACTAAGATCACATCGTGAAAACAATTTGAAAGTGCAACGTGACATCAAAATCGCTCTTCGACGCATCCTCCACAGTAACGATGAAACCACTCCATCAGCGCTTCCAAGTGGCAGCAGAGCCGGAGAAAGGTTGGCAGTTCGAAAAAACTGTGCAACTTGTGACTCCAAAAAGAGACGCAGGACACAATACATGTGTTTCGAATGCAAAACACCCCATATGCCTTGAATGCTCAAACAAGTTGTGCATTCACTGTCGGGAAAAGCTATGAGTTACGGGTCTGCAATTTTGTTTATATGTTGATTCCAGGGATAAAATTTAAATTTTCTCGTCTTTGTCAATTATTAAATTAGTAAAAAAAAAGTGTTAAAACTTTCTACTGTTTTTTATTATTTTGTGGATCTCATTTTCCAAATATGTTAATCTGTAAGGCTGAAATTAGAGATGTTACAAAGTAATTGAAATTATAAGAAATATTGTTGATTTTATGTGCCTTGTTTTTGTCTAATACTTAGTTTAAAATGTCCTTAAACTGTTTTTAATTAATAACATACTCATACGTTCCTAAATTTTTCAAAATATTAAATTTTTCTCACGCGTCCCAAAGACGCATGGTAGGTGGTTGTGTGACAAAAATAGGTGGTAGGTGGTCAAGGGTTAATGTAACCTACTCCTAGCCTAGAATCAAATTGGACAAGCAACCTTTTTTTTTTACCTGGCGAAATGAAACGGGGAGTTATTTTCTACCGACCTCACAAAAAAGAGGAAGTACTCAATTCGCCTGTATTTTTTTTAGGTGTGTGTTATGTCATATCTTCTTTCTAAGTGAACCGATCTTGAAGATTTTTTTTTTTGAAAGCTGGTGCTTTCCCATTGGTCTCATTTAAATTTGGTTAATAATGCGTGTTTAATACATTGAATTTGATCAAGATTCCGAAGATAAAGTGGTGAAGTCATGTGTTAAATTATTTAATTACAATTAGTAACCTATATTGTGTATGATTTTAATGTTTCCGGCGCCGACGTTCTTTGAACTTAACATGGGGTTGTGAGTATGCATTTAAAGCGTTAATAAATGTTCCGTTTATTTAATACTAGCCGTGCCCCGTGGCTTCACCCGCTATTATCAATTTAAAAAGTAGCCTATGTGTTAATCCTAGATATAACCTATGTACATTCCAAATTTCATCCAAATCCGTTCAGCCGTTAAAGCGTGAAGAGGGAACAAACATACACACAAAATAACGGATTTATAACATTACTAGCCGTACCCCGCGGCTTTGCCCGCTATTATGAAGTTAAAAAGTAGCCTATGTGTTAATCCTAGGTATAATCTATGTATATTCCAAAGAACAATGGCGAACTCCCATACATCATTTTAGTTGAAGTAAAATAGCATCGTATATAGATAAAAAAATATCTTACGTAAGGCCGGTTGCCTTCTGAGCTTAATTTTAAAAGAATTGTCGTTGTAGAAGGCCTAGTTATTAAGATATTAAACAAAACATATTTGTAGGTTATGGCTCAGCACACTTTGCCGATCTCTTTTTGAATACGCCAACAGTTCTGACAGTCGTGAATTCGTGATAAAAGCCCATTCCAAAGAGCCACAACTACGTTTAAACTTGAAATATATTATGACTTGACACTGGCTAAATCCACAAGATTGCGAAGCTAATATTAAAAGAAAAAAGAAAAAAAAACAAACGTCAAAAGTGAAAACGTCATTCATACGACAGTTTGGTATTGCCATGACATTTGCTTTTTCCCCTTAAATGTCGATGACTGCAATCGCAACCGCAGCTGTTTTTAGAAAACCGAAAGTTCATACATAAGTTACCATAGTATTTTTGTTTTATGGATACATCATAAGCATTAGCATTAAGGCTTAGGAACATAGAGATGCACTAGGGTAAGGCAATGGACATGGAAACATCTTATAATATAACCACAGCATAGACAAAAACAGAAAAATGAAAAATGGTTGAAAGTAATCGTTTTGTTTCTTTTAATGTGTATTTTTTTATTTGGCTTCGTCTGCCTTTTCTGTTGTTTTAGTAAATCTTTGTAATTTATTTGAGTGAATTTCGTTAATTTCACATTTAAATACGATCAAACATAGGCCAACTAAAATTTCGCCTTTGTTCTTTCATCCCTATCCGTTCAGCCGTTAAAGCGTGAAGAGGGAACAAAAATACTTACACACAAACTAGCGGATTTATGACCATCATTATAGTAGGATTATTTAATTTTACGTAATACTACTCTACTGTACTTGATTTTTCTTTTCAGTTGGTAAAAAAAAACATATTGAAAGCAAAAAAAAAATATTTTCCACAGACAAAATAACTTTTAACAATTAAACACGACGAAAGTCAAACTTCCTATAAATGTATTTCGATACTTGAACCCGGATTTGCGAAGTAGTGGGCGATCCGCATAGCTCAGTGATGTCGCAGGCAGCGTCGGGAATTAGTCACTTTCGGATATACCTTGATTCTGATAGATATACTCTATCAAAATTTTAAACGTTTATAGTAACCTTACTTAGTAACTGAGCTATTTAATCCTACTAATATTATAAATCCGAAAGTTTGTTTGTAAGTGTGTAAGTGTGTAAGTATGTTTGTTCCCTCTTCACGCTTTAACGGCTGAACGGATTTGGATAAAATTTGGAATGTACATAGATTATACCTAGGATTAACACATAGACTACTTTTTAACTTGATAATAGCGGGCGAAGCCGCGGGGCACGGCTAGTCTTACTAATATTATAAATTCGAAAGTTTGTGTGTAAGTATGTTTGTTCCCTCTTCACGCTTTAAAGGCTGAAAGGATTTGGATGAAATTTGAAATGTAAATAGATTATATCTGGGATTAGCACATAGGCTACTTTTTAACTTGATAATAGCGGACGAAGCCGCGGGGGACGGCTAGTATATAATATATATTAAAAAATGCAAATTAATTTTCAGAACTACTCTATTACTCTGTAGTCGTTCGCCCCGTACTGAGATCTCGCGCCTATATTTTGCCTAATAAATAAACTTTTGAGGTTAATTGCTCATAACTTTTGTTTTTCTACCGACTTCACAAAAAATGAAGAGGTACTCGATTCAAGTATACTTTTGTTTTATGTGTATTACCTCATAACTTCTTTCCACGTGAACCGATTCTGTTTTTTTTTTTGTTTGAAAGCTTTTGCTTTCCCGTTGGTCCCATTTATGTGTCGCCTAGAGATTTTAAACTAAATGAAAATTAGCCACCCAATTGGGCCAGTGGACAGGTCCTGGTTTCGATTCCCGGCAGGAGCACAGATTCCTTGTTGCGCAAATGTTTCCGGCACGATACAAGTATTTGAACTTAGTGTGGGGCTGTGAGTGTGAATGCGTTTGTTTGTTTTTAAACTTATATCGGTCAAAATCCTGCTCAGCAAAGCACTGTGCTCGTCTCACTCAGATATTACATGTTAAATATCTTTAAATATCTTACTATAAAACGATCGACTATATTAATGACAAGGATGCATGGAGGCAAACTGCACAAGCTCTTTCTAGCGACTACCATAATAACACCTAGGTTAAAAAAATATGTATTAGAGATTAAGATTGTTTAAAAAAAAAATTATGAAAAAAAATGCGCCGCCGAGTTTCCTGCCTGGTTCTTCTCGAGATGGCTGTAATTTTGCGAATCTGGCAATAGAATCATTAACTTTAATGAGTGCCTCTTTGGGGACCAAGGGAATAAACGATTTTGATTTTAAGCCTTGTTACACTGTAAACATTGCCCTTCAATCCGAAACATAGTAAAGCACTCTACTAGCAGTTGAATGTCTGGCAACTCTGGACAACTCTGGCAACGGCGGACTCTGCAAAAGAGTGCCACTACAATTATTGTAAAGTGATTTTGTGTGATGGGAAGCACAGCACCTCCGTCACAAGTCATCGAACTTAGTCTGGGGATGTGAGTGTGAAAACGTTAGTCATGTGCTTGTAAACGTGCTTAAGTCTGGCTAATCATACAAAGTTGAAAAACTTATTTTAAACATTTAGTAACGTACCAGTACCATTTTCACTTAGAATAAAGTTGATTTAAAAGTTTAAAAATACTGGACACTGGCTAAACGCATGAGTAGTGCGAAGCCAAAACGAATTGAAAACTGTAATGCGCGGCATGACGTTTACTAACAAGCAGGCAGGCAGTAGCATAAAAAACATATTTTCTATGATTGATAGGTAAGCATTTAGGCCGCTCCCTCACCTGATGGAAAGTGATGATGCTTCCGAAGATGTAGCACACTTAACTAGAAGATACCTGTTCATTCTAGACTTGAAGACTCCCATAGAAAAAAATAACATAAAAATACGGCTTGTATTTAAACACCGCCCAAAAAAGTACCTATTTTACTACAAAAAATATTCTAAACGGTTACCAAAATGGATAAATGGTCACCAAATTACGTTTCCTAAATTATTATGAAATAAATATTTTTTTTCGTATTATAAATATTTTTGTCTGAATTATAAAAAAACTTTAACCTTCTGTTATCCGATTCGGTTCTGTCACAGGAAATTTTATTTTAGGAAATGTAATTTGGTGACCATTTATCCATTTTGGTAACAGTTTAGAATTTTTGGTGGCCGTCTAAATTATACCCTAAAAATACTTGACTATCTGATTATATTTTCACACATTGACTGCAACATGCCAACTTTAAAACAACCTGCTTTTGTCTTTTTAATCTGTCAAAAAAGTTCAAAATGATCCAGGAACAAGGATGCTACATGTGCATCGCTAACTTAAACCTACTTGAAGTTTTTGCATTGGTTCGATTCCCGGCTGGAACACAATTTTTTTCTCTCCAAGGGAAATTTGTGTTTCTGGTTCTAGTTGTGCTTGTGTATGTGGTGTGAATGTTTCCGGCACCCAAGACACAAGTTATTGAACTTAGTGTGGGTCTGTGAGTGTGAAAGCGTTCATGTAAATTTATTACATATTTCATAATAGCAGTCCTAGTCACAGTCAAAGTTAGGTGAAAGAGTCAAGGTCCAAAGTTACAGTCAAGTCATGCTCTATAAAATTTATAGAAACTTTACAAGAACTTCTATTGGAGTTTTGGAGCGAAAGCGAAAATCACGTTTTTCAACGTTGTAGGACTTGCCTACACTCATGCACGTTTTACCGACTTCACAAAAAAGGAGGAGGTACTCAATTCGAATGTATTTTTTTTATGTGTGTTACCTCATAACTTCTTTCCACGTGAATTGATTTTGATGTTTTTGAAAGCTGGTGCTTTCCCTTTGGCCCCATTCAAATTTGATCAAGATCTGATCAGTAGTTTTTGAGTTATCGTCAATAATGCGTGTTTAGTACATTTAGTCTGATCAAGGTTCCGAAGATAAAGCGGTGAAGTCGGTTTTTTAAAGCTTTGCTTGCGTTATATTATTTTAAAACTGTTAATAGGTAATATTCACAATCATTACACATTTACACTTGAAGAATTACAAGTATTGAAAAATAATACGAAGCCAAATAAAACCCGAAAATCAAAGCCGTTTTTTTTTCAATCTTGCACCAATACTCCATGCCGAACTTTTGATGTTAATTTTCAACAGATTTAAAAAAAGCAGGTTCTCAATTAGACTATGTTTTTTTGTATGCGATAATTCGCCGATTATGAATCGATTTTGATAATATTTTTGTTTGGTAGATTATACTTTAGAGGTGGTACTAGTCGTTCTTGCCGAACTTTGATCTCGCGCTTACATTTTGCGCCATAGAAAAAACCTTTTGAGGTTAATTGCTTATAACTTTTATATCTATATAATAATTGTTTGATTTCTGAATCTGTTGTTCAAGTACAGGATATAACGGATATTATACATAAGTTACAGCGTTCAGTGTGAAGCCGTTTTTGAGATAGACCCCGGGACAAAATAAGTCTTAAAACAGTGGCCTACCAAATCGTTATTTTCTAACATAGAATTTTTTTATACCGATTGTGTACTATACTTGTTGTTAAGCCCTTTTCAACGATAGAGGGTAGATAAAAAATAAAAAAATGTTGCTCCCTACTTACATGTATGGGAGCCCCCTCATATTTTCATTTATATAATTTTAAATGTCATTTCTGGCTTAGGTTTTACATATTCTATGAGAATTTGAAGTCTCTCGCTTATATGGTTTAGTCGCTAGATGTCTCTGACAGACGCACGGACGGACGGGCAAAATGCTGATTGTCCCAAGTTAACATAGAGATCTCGCTTCGCTCTATCAATAATTTTATTCGGAAACTATCAAGCCAAAACCAAAATATATGAAGTCGGTTTTCTTAAGCTTTGCTTGCGTTTAAATTATTATCTGAATTACTATGAGTCGATTGTCATTTTCAACTTGTCACAACTTAAAAAGTCTTAAAAGACTTATATTGCCTGTTATTTGATACTAGGCGTACGTGTCTCAATGCTTATGTAAATATCAATAATATAAATTCTTCTTGTATTATTAATATTATCGTTAAAGAAGTTATTCGTTTATTGTATGTAAATCTTATTTGTATTTAAGTTTAAATAAAATGTTTGTACAGGATTTTTGTAGCATTTGCCATTTTTACCGACTTCAAAATAGGAGGAGGTACTTACTATGTCCGACTGTTTGTTTTTTTTTATATAGGTATGTTCACCGGTTTCTCATTTGTCGACCGATTCTCAAAATTATTTTTTTCTTTGGTAGATTATACTTCAGAGGTGGTCAAATATAAATTTTATCGAAATCGATCAAGTCAAAACAAAAATATAAGCGGTGAAGTCGCTTTTTTGAAGCTTTGTTTACGTTTAAATTATTGTTATTTTTAACCGCTTTCAAAAAAAGAAGGAGGTTCTCAATTTGACAGATTTTTTAAAGTGTTACCTCAGATTTTTTTGTTGATGAACCTATTTTAATGATGCTTTTTTTATTTGAAAGCTTGTGTTTTATATGTGGTCCCATTTAAATTTGATCAAGATCCGACCAGTAGTTTTAGAGTTATCGTCAATAATGCGTATGTAATTCATTTAATCTGATTGATCTCAAGGGTTCCAAAGATAAAACAGTGAAGTCGGATTTTTAGCTTTGCTTGCGTTTAAAATATTTTTTTTAATTTTGACACCACTATCTTGTGCATTGATCCAGTGTCTCATCACACCCAGAACAAGAAATAATAAAATTCCATGAGGAGAAAACTTGTGAGTCCGCCGGGAATGGAACCTACCCCTGCTTAAAAAGCGGACACGCACTAATCTAACGGGCTGTTCAATATATATTTGTTTGAACAAGTAAATGCTTTAAATAGCTTTTTAAAATCAAGATTTTTCCAGTTGTAAATAAAAAAGGATTAAAAAGTTATATAACCAGAGAACTTGTCAAGACGAATCAAACGAGCCCAAACTCGATGGGTTTATCTTGTTTAGTTCAGAAGTTCCCATGGCCATCTTCTGTCTCCATCATCAGACCTCCATGGTACCATATCATTGTATTGTCACCGAAGATACATAAGTACACAAAATTTGAGTCCAATCGGACATATTCTTATTCTTTTTTTTTCTTTCGTATTCCAGGTCTAGTGTGTTTACCAGCTTCGATCACATCGTCACTTACCATCAGGTGAGATAGTGGTCAAACACTAGCCTGTCTCACATAAAAAAAAAAAAAAAACATCGGGAAGTGGGTCTAATTTAGCTTGCAAGATTTGATTACAGACCGACAGATAACGGAATAGGTAAAACTAATTAAAAACTTGTTATAATTAAACGCAATCAAAGCTTTAAAAAACCGACTTCACCGACCCAAATTAATAATTTGTATGACCATTGCTTATGACCAATGTGCATGCTTATGTTTTAGAGATAAAGAATGTTAAAAAAAAAATGAATGAAAAAAAATGCGCCGCCGAGTTTCTTGCCAGGTTCTTCTCGAGATGGCTGTAATTTTGCGAATCTGGCAATAGAATCATTAACTTCCATGAGTGCCTCTTTGGGGCCCATGTGAATAAACGATTTTGATTTGATTTGATTTGACTTACATGAAAATTTGTGTGTATATTTTACTCATTTTTCACAAAATATTTTTATCTTTATCTCACCGCTTTATCTTCGGAACCCTTGATCAGATTAAATTAATTAAATACGCATTATTGAGGATAACTCAAAAACTACTGGTCGGATCTTGAACTAATTTAAATGGGACCACATGGAAAGCACCAGCTTTCAAGCAATAAAAAAACATAATTTAAACGTAAGCAAAACTTAAAAAATCTACTTCACCGCTTAAATTTTGGTTTTGACTTGATCGATTTCGATACAATTTATATGGGATCACCTCTGAAGTATATATAATCTACCAAACAAAAAAATATTTTTTATCATCTGTTTACAAATAGGGGAGAAATTGGTGAACACACATAAAAAAATGAAATACATACAGCCAAACATAGTACCTTCTCCTTTTTCAAAGTCGGTAAAAAATCGGTTCACTTAGAAACAGTTTTGAAGCAATACATGAAAAAAAAAACAAAATAAAATACTATCTAATTGAGAAACTCCACTTTTTGAAGTCCGTTAATTAAAAAAGTGTCTTATTGGACCCATAAAAGCGAATCATAACAAGTTACAGGCTTTTGGAAATATGAGGGATAAAATGTAATTATTTTTTTCGCCAGCATGATGAGAACTTACTCACTGGTAGTGGGCTTGAGCACTTGAGTTACCTATAAGCTCGATGTCTTGTAGGTAACTTAGGTCTTTGTTGTATATAGTTTTAGGAAATACAGGCAATTGGTTTAAAAATGTAATTTCATAATTAGTTGGTTTTAAAATGTAATTTCATAATTATAAGCAGCTGCCACAGATCTATCATAGCCTTATTATGTGACCCCGGGGAAAAATTAAAAAACTTATCGACTCCGCGAGAAAAAAAGATGATTCAGTCCTCCCTTGCAAGCCGAGGTCACGTCGTTATTTCTTAACACGTTGTATATAAGTCTGTCGGCTCCGTTGAGTAAGCTTGTTTTACCTCTTGCACGAAAGAGCACGAGCCGTGCCATCCGCGTTTAAAAAAATAAATTAAAAACATAAGTGTCATCAGAGTTTTTAAATAGAGAAACGGTTCGGTTCGCCGCGGCAGTGTGTAGTAGTGTTTTGTGTCGAGTGGTTGGTTTTGAAAATGTGAGTTTTTTTATTAATTATTTTTTTAGGATAAGAAAGTGAAGGTTGCTGGTTTTAGGGCTGAGAGTTGAGATGTGATTTTATGTGAGAAAGTCGTTGCGAATTTGGAGCGCTGATATCTTTTGAATGGATTTTTTAAAGCATTTATTTGAAGTCGTCGGTGATTTTAATCAAACAGAAAATTCAGATATGTATAATTATGATAAAAAAAAATAACGAAACACAAACATTTTTTTTTTTGATGTTGATTACCTAACTTTATAGATATTTATCAAATAATTTAACAGTCCATATATAGTGTTATAAAAAAGTCTTAGTGCCTATGTTAGTATATAAATGTAGTAATGGTAATCTTTAAATAATAATTGAAAATTTAAATTTAAATGCCAAATTGAAAAACTATGATATTAAATTATGATAGTAATTTTATGACCAACTTATTTTTTCTTTATATTTTTTTATGTTATATTTTAAGTAGGTGCCTACTTTTATCTGCATTAAAAAATCTATTTTGAATATATCATGACACAATATAAAAATTCAATTTTCGTTCTTTTTTTATATCTTGCATAACAATTTTCAATATTAAAATGAGATATAATTTAAATATATTAAAGTAACAAGTAACATTATTTTCAAGTTATTTAGAGACATTGTCAATTGTCATAAAATAAAAAAAACAGTTTAACATAATGACAATACATACTTTGTCATAATACCTATTTACTTTTACAATTGTTCAGATTGGCAACACTTTCTTTTTTGTGAAAAATTTTAGCATGTGTATCGTAATTCGACGTGACAGATGAAACTACTTAAATTATGAAAAAAAAAACATTCAACAGTTTTGTAGAAATTTATAAAAAGTAAAATTAAAAAAAATATGAATGTTTCAATATTTTGATTTAAATAATACTTTGGTGTCGCGACAAATTAAACGAATTAATTGATACGTGGTAAGTAATTAAAAATACAACTAAATATACTTTAATTACAATTTAAATATAAAAAAAAAACATATATGCCAATAATTAATGTTGTGTACGGCTTGAAACACGTCTAAATTTCGACTTACTTTGTAGTCGACTAAATTATGTGTAATACTCACGATAGTTTTAATTTTCATATATATGCCAATGTCTATGACTAATTACTGTTTATAATTATATAATAGGATAATTAAATAAAACGTCCATTATATTAAGTATATAATCTACAAGTACCTATATATTTTCAGGAAAAATTAAATGAACTATTCATTAAGACTAAAATATATAAAAGTACTTAAAACTAAAAAAAAATTAGATAAATGGCTTCATAGAAATATATGCAAAACGGCTGTATGTAAATTTCGGAATCTGGCAATCAGAACTTTTGAAAGCTATGAGTACCTCTTTGGAGCCCATTTGAAATATAATAATAATATTAATAATTTTGTATTTGGTTACATAAAGAGGTAAAGTTTGTGAGGTTGTAGGGGGTAATCTCTGGATCTACTGAACCGATTTTGAAAATTATTTTACCAATAGCAAGCCACGTTATTTGTGTCATCCTACTAATATTATAAATCCGAAAGTTTGTGTGTAACTGTGTAAGTAAGTTTGTTCCCTCTTCACGCTTTAACGGCTGAACGGATGTGGACGAAATTTGGAATGTACATAGCTTATATACCTAGGTTTAACACATAGGCTACTTTTTAACTTGATAATAGCGGGTGAAGCCGCGGGGCACGGCTAATAAGATATAAATGGCTTAATACAATGCCGAGGTAAACCTATCATTTATATTCATAGCTAAAGACATAAACAGTTGAAGTGGATTTTCCAAATTTGTGTCGATTCTATTATTAGATGTAAGGCTTTGCATACCAAACTATTGACGACGTTGGTTAAACATAATTATGTAATAACTAACCGTATCCCGCGGCTTCGCCCGCTATTATCAAGTTTAAAAGTAGCCTATGTGTTAATCCTAGGTATAATCTATGTACATTCCAAATTTCATTCAAATCCGTTCAGCCGTTTAAGAGTGAAGAGGGAACAAACATACTTACACACTTACACACAAACTTTCGGATTTATAATATTAGTACGATTAGAAGGATAAATACTATTCTACCTGGCTTACGTACAGAGGGTTCCTTACAAACTTGTAGATTAATTGCCCGAGTGTTTCCCGATAAGTACAATCTGGGAGTCTTTAACATTACTAATTACTAACTGATCTATTAATTACCCGAGCCTGTGTTTCCCGATAAGTGCAATCTGAGTCTTTAACATTAACATTACTACAGATCTATATCTATAAGTAACTATATATCATTGCTTATATAATAAAATAATTAAACGCAAGCAAAGCTTAAAAAACCGACTTCACCGCTTTATCGTCGGAACCTTGATCCACTAGCTTTCAAATAAAAAAAGAATCATCAAAATCGGCGCACAACGAAAGAAGTTGTGAGGTAACTTTTGAAGTCGGTAAACCAGAACATTGTCAAAGTACGCATTATTCGATAATAGACATTATTGACGATATTTCAAGAACTACTGATCAGATCTTGATCAAATTTAAATGGGACCAATAAGAAAGAAACATCTTTCAAACTAAAAAAAAACTTTTGAAATCGGCTCACGTGGTGAGAAGTTATGAGGTTACACACATAAAAAAAAACAGTCGACTTGAGTACCTCCTCCTTTTTTGGGAAGTCGGTAAAAAAATAGACATAAATCAATGTCACAATTGAGAGAAATCATTAGCATTTGAAATGCAGTGTACTCACTAGTTCAGAAGGCTATGGATCAAATACACAATGTACAAAATTATGTTAAAATATAACATTTTAACTTTTTTTTAAATATTGAGTGAACAAGTATCTTATAGACAAGCATGCTCCATCTTCGGCCGCATCGTCGCTTTCCATCGGGTGGGATGGTGGTCAAATTCTTGTATATGGCTACTTGTTATATATATTAAGACTTATTTTGTATCATTAGTTGTAAGCCAAAAAAAAAAGTATAGAAAATAAAAAAAAGATTAATTAGACATTCAGCCAGCTTCAAAAAAGGAGATTTTTAATTCGACTGCATGTTTTTTTTGTATGTATGTTACGCGACATCTCCGCCAATTATGAATCGATTTTGATGATTTTTCACAATCACACCCAGAACCAGAAACACAAATATCAGAAATGGAAAACTTGTATTCCTGGGATAGAACCCGTTACCCGCTGTTTGAAAAGCTAACGCGCAACCAACTACGCCAGCGGGCAGTTGAAATATAATTTATTCGTAATTTTTTATGATTTGATTTACGTGAGAAAATAATGTTTTCATTACTTATTATTAAAACAAATATAATATATACTAATTATTCCTATGAAAAAGTAAATAAAATGTTTTATTTAGGTTCTTCATCAATGTCATAGTTTATTGACCTGAAAATATACAATATAAAACATTATAAATGCATATACTTGTATACAATTATTTAAAAAGGTTTTTACCTAATCTTATATCTTTAAACGAGCAATTCTTCTATATATATATATATATATATATATGTGTGTAATCTGGATCTCGGAAACGGCTCCAACGATTTTCATGAAAGTTACAGATAAGGGGTTTTTCGGCCCAAGAAATCGATTTATCAACGTTCCAGGTCCGAGAAATGCTCGGTTCCCAAACTGCATTTGAAAAACCGGGTTTAAGAAACTATCAGCGCCATCTATTACGCCGACCTACTCGACACTATATGGAGCTTTCTGAGGCTACAAATTCAAACACATTCTACCAAAAACAAAAAACCGAGCAAAGCTCGGTCATCCGGATATTCTAGATTTAAACAATTAAATAGTCAAAGTTATCACACACTGACCGTTGACTTTGTTGGGTTTGCGTTCGCTTTCGAATCGGGTATCGGGTTCAATACCCGGCAGGGATAAAAGTTTTCCTCTGTTTGGCAAAATGTAGGCACAGACCTCAGTTTGGGGTAAACAACAGATGATTAAAGTAACACTATATAGAAGGGCTAATTGTAACACTCCACTTGGCAATAACCTGAGTCGCAACCCTTTCAGCACTCTCTACTGCTTTCTCTCTCTTTTTTTTTTTTAGCATTAACGTAACTTAAGCGGGTTTATTCCTTTTGTCCTCTCTCTCGCTCGCACATTTCGATATTTTTAATTAATACAATCAGCTACGTTTATTGTGAAAAAATTTTCATCCAAATATATGGACATTAATACTATGAATGTTTTAATCTACCTTTCGTTTTTCATATCTTTGAGTTAAACGAAGAAAGCGTGAAAAACACATTGAAATTTGGGAATTCTGTTTTTCTCATCTTATTGTAGGATATGATAGCGAAAAGAAGTTTGAAACATCCTTGTATTAATGTCCATATAGTTAGTTGAAAACATTTACAAAAACACTCGTACATAATTGTATTTATTAAAAATATCGAATTGTGCGAGCGAGAGAGAAGACAAATGGAATAAACCCTCTTCAGTTACGTTAATGCTAAAAAAATGAAAAAGAGAGAGAAAGCAGTAGAGAGTGCTGAAAGGGTTGCGTTACTTTTATCATTTATTGTTTACTAGCCGTGTCCCGCGGCTTCGCCCGCTATTATCAAGTTAAAAAGTAGCCTATGTGTTAATCCTAGGTATAATCTATGTACATTCCAAATTTCATCCAAATCCGTTCAGCCGTTACAGCGTGAAGAACGAACAAACATACTTACACACACACACAAACTTTCGGATTTATAATATTAGTAGGATCCCAAATTGGGTTCGGCGCCTACATTTGGCCAAACAGAGGAAAACTTTTATTGTAAAATTTATGTGATTTTAGCTGAATAAATTAATTTTCTTCTAATTGCCTAACACTAAATACATCTATATAGCAAACACCTAGGTTACCTACAAGGCACCGAGTATACTTGTTAGTAACAGGCATTAATTAAGAAAGCTTATTATGTAACAATTGACTACATTAATGACAAGGATGCATGGAGGCAAACTGCACAAGCGCTTTCTAGCGACTACATAATATAGTATACCTAGGTTAATATAATTATGTATTAGTCATTTAAGAATGTCTAAAAAAGAACCGCCGAGTCTCTTGTCAGGTTCTTCTCGCGATGGCTGTAATTTTTCGAATCTGGCAGTAGTCATTAAATTTAACGAGTATCTCTTTGGGGCCCGTGTAGAAAAAATAAAGGGGGTTTATTCCTTTTGTCTTCTCTCTCGCTCGCACAATTTTATATTTTTAATAAATACAATTATGTACGTGTATTTATGAAAATGTTTTCAACTAACTATATGGACATTAAACGACTTTGATTTTGAGTTATAATTTGATGATGCCTGAATGCAGATGTAGAGCGAAGCCATAAAAAATGGACGCTAGCTAGAATTGCATAAAGTCCGAGACATTTTTGTCGAATACGTAAATGGGTTTCGTATCTTTCCAAACCAGCAAAGTTTGCTTTGTGCTTGCGATATTGTGACATACATGAGTCCAATGCAAATTTTCACACATATGTATGAAACGGTGACGTAAGCACGTCATTTTCACGGAATGCGCGACCTAATATGAGTTTTGACATAACCTTAATCAAGGTGATTGTTTTATTATCTGTGCTTAGAACAAAATGCTCGGATGTCACATAAAACGTGTTACTTTTTATTTTCTTTTAATATTGGCTTTGCAATCTTGTGCATTTAGCCAGTGTCAAGTAATAATATATTTCAGGAGTATTTCAAATAGTAATATACAGTCCTAGTCACAAGTCACAGTCAAAGTCAAGTTAAACAGTCAAGGTCCAGTCATAGTCGAGTCGTGCCCTAGTAAAGTGGTAGAAACTTTACTAGAACTTTTATTGGAGTTTTGGAGCGAAAGCGAAAATCACGTTTTTCAACTTTGTATGATTTGCCTACACTTATGCACGTTAACTAAGTATTAACGGTTAATAATCCACCATTATTACACTTAACACTCGAAGAATCACAGGTTTCGAAAAATATACAAAATCAACAACACCATTTTTTCACTTTCGCGGCAAAAACCTCAAACGCGTTACTTTGCAGCCATTTTTTCTCGCACGGAGAAAACAAATTTGGGACAACTAGACTACAGATTATATATAAATAACCACATTTTCTAGTCAAAATTACAGTTACTACGTTCTTTTTACATACAAAAGCCAACACCAAATAATTTTGTGATTGTTACTAAATAGTCATACATATAAATTCGAAAGTTTGTAAGTATGTTCGTTCACTTCACGCTTTAACGGCTGAACGGATTTGTATGAAATTTAGAATGTAAATAGCTTATACCTAGGATTAACACATAGGCTACTTTATAACTTGATAATAGCGAGCGAAGCCGCGGGGTACGGCTAGTTAAACAATATGACGGTCCTATTGTATATTCTTACGGTAGAATAAAAAATAATGCTTAGGAGTAAAAGTATTAAAATACTAGCCGTGCCCCACGGCTTCGCCCGCTATTATCAAGTTAAAAAATAGCCTATGTGTTATTCCTAGGTATAAGCTATGTACACTCCAAATTTCATCCAAATCCGTTCAGCCGTTAAAGCGTGAAGAGAGTATAAATATATTTACACACTTACACTAACCTTCGGATTTATAATATCCGTAGGATATCATTTATACGCATGCAAAGCTTAAAAAACCAACTTGACTGTTTATGTTTTGGTTTTGGCTTGATCGATTTCGATAAAATTTATATGGGACCACCTCTAAAGTATAATCTACCAAACAAAAAAAACATCAAAATCGATTCATAATTGGCGGAGATATCACGTAATATAGTTGAGTTGAGAACATCTTCTTTTTAATTGAACGTGCAAAATAAACAAATGAATGTTTTTAAAATATAATTATAACATTTAAATGTCGAACAGTTCAAAAACTTTTTCATTAATGTATTAAAAATAAGATATGAATACGTGAAATGTCAGTGATTTTGGTCATAACAAAAATATTTACCTTTATTTACTGAAAGGTCAGTATTTAATAAAATAAGAACAATAAATTAATAAAATTTATTAATTTTACTTTGCTTGTATGTAATAATAATTAGGTAATGTGAGCCAAAGATAATCACATCACACGTTTGTGAGTATGTTTGTTTGTTTGTTACTCCTTCACGCTCAAACGGCTAGTCCAATTTTGATGAAATTTTGTATGGTAGCTGACACCCTGGATAACACATAGGTTACTTTTAAGTTTTTATACGTACATTCCAAATTTTATTCAAATCCGTTCAGCCGTTAAAGCGTGAAGAAGGAACAAACATACTTACACACTTACACACAAGCTTTCGGATTTATAATATTAGTAGGATGATTACTATATATGTTAGTAATTAATACGTATTTTTATAGTATTTTTCATTTATATTCATACACGGTGCAATACTATGTTTTTGTATTATATCTTTTATTTTGTTTTTTATCGATTTAGATCTTTTATAGTTTGAATAGGCCCAAATAAGACGTTAATTACAATATAATAATAATAAAAACCTTTATTAGCACAAACAAAAATTAAAATACAAAAATGTAGATCCCTGGGTCCCACACTAGGACAACCTGTGTCGTGGAACCCAGTCTCTTCCCTATTTGAAACAGTCATTTTAGTAAGAACTATGTTAGTACAAAATTAAAAATAAGATTAAAAGATAAAAACAATAAATATCCCATAATAATAAATGGTGACTTTTATTAAATACTAGCCGCGCCCCGCGGCTTCGCCCACTATTATCGAGTTAAAAAGTAGCCTATGTGTTAATCCTAGGTATAATCTATGTACATTCCAAATTTCATCCAAATCCGTTCAGCCGTTAAAGCGTGAAGAGGGAACAAACATACTTACACACTTACACACAAACTTTCGGATTTATAATATTAGTAGGATAGTAGGATTGATTATTTTATTATGTAGTATTCATATAATTAATTTATAGTATGACAATGAAATACAACATTAGTCAAGGGCTACTTAAATATATAATATAAATATTCATAATATTATAAAATGACATTAAATGACTAGAAACATGTTATATTATTGAAATTACATCAGTAATTATGAGTAGTAATTGAATAATTATGTACATTTTCTATAATAAGGTATTAAATATAAATTTATCGATTATTTATTGTAATAACATACCTACCTATTTACAATGTCACCTGATATTATAAATGATGAAATTGCAAGGCCTGCAACAGGCATTTAATTAAAAAATAATTAATAAGAAAAGAGTACATTGAACTATACATGTTTAAAGTTCGAAATGCATCTCAATTATTTCAAATTTGCGGCACTTGAAGAATATCTACCATTTTGTTTTTTGCCGCAAAATTGTGCACTGGAAATACATGATATAATTCCCCATGCCCGTTTTACCATCTAACAACACGACAAGCTGTCAAACGTCATCCATTTATAGTTGACATACTTCCAGTTCGGTCGAAGCATTTCGCTTCCACGTTCATCATCCGTACGGCGAAGGAGTGGAACTCATTGCCTGCGTCTTTGTTCCCCGAGGGGTAAAATTTGGGAATCTTCAAATGAGAGCGCCTGGTTGAAGCGACGCGTGATCAAAATGCTGGCACTTATTTGGCTCAACGTAAATTCAGAGGCAATGCCGCCAGCATGATGGGAACGCTACCCACTGGTAGTGGGCTTGAGCACTTGAGTTACCTATAAGCTCGATGTCTTGTAGGTAACTTAGTTCTTTGCTGTACATAGTTTTAGTTTAGTTTTAGGAAATATAGGCAATTGGCCCGTAGTTAGAGTGGATAGGTCACATGCTTGTCAAGCATGTCACATGTTAACTTTCCATCAGGTAAGATAGTGGTCTAAGTCTTGCCTATTTAGCATAAAAATACTATAAAACAGGTTGATATCAATTTTTTTTTGTTATTTTTTATTGTATTTTAGAGATACTTACTTTTGAATATATGATTTTATTCGTATAATAAATCAGAAAGCTGAGTCTGGGAACATATGTTTTCCCATTTGTGTTTCTGGTTCTGGTTGTGATTGTGTGTGTGATGTGAACGTTTCCGCCAACCACGACACAAATCATCGAACTTAGTGTGGAGCTGTGAGTGTGAAAGTGTTTATGTTTGCTTACTAGGCTTACCTGAACTAAACATTACCCTGTTACTAAGCCTGCATTATGTCTGCATCTTTGTATGTTCATTATATACATTATTATTGAACCATTGTTATAGGTAGCTGACATTTTCTCAGAATAATTATGATCAATTATGGCGGATATCTAAACAAATTAAAGATAAAAACGTGATTTAAGGAACACAAGAAACATCAGAGCGCCTTGTTCAGGCGACGCGTGATCAAAATGCTGGTACTTATTCGGCTCAACGTATTAGCATTGCAGTTCAGAGAGGCAATGCCGACAGCATGATGGGAACGCTACCCACTGGTAGTGGGCTTGAGCACTTGAGTTACCTATAAGCTCGATGACTTGTAGGTAACTTTGGTCTTTGCTGTATAGATGTATATTATTTTAGTTTAGTTTTAGGAAATATAGACAATAATATATACGAGTTTTAAAAACAAATAACCGACTTCAATCGCAAATATCTCCGAAACTCTTCGTCAGATCTTGATCAAATTATGATGAGATCAATTAGAACGTATACCATTTCGAATAAAACAATAATCTTCCAAATCCTACTAATATTATAAATCCGAAAGTTTGTGTGTAAGTACGTTTGTCCCCTCTTCACGCTTCACGGTTGAACAGGTTTGGATGAAATTTGGAATGTACATAGCTTATAACTAGGATTAACACATAGGCTACTTTTTAAATTGATAATAGCGGGTAAAGCTGCAGGGCATGGCTAGTCAGTTAATAAATGACGTTCGAGTCCTGAAGTAACATACATAAAAAAAAGATTCCCACGAATTGAGAACCTCCTCCTTTTTTTGGAGTCGGTTAAACACAAGCTTCAAAGTTTTTTAAGTAAGAAATCTAAAGTTCTTTACTTTTCATCAGGTGAATTAGTGGTCAAATGCTTGCCTATCTTGACTAAAAAAGGTACAAGAAAGAAGCGCCTAATTTGAGTCGAGCCCTTGTCTTTGTGGTGGTTTACGGAACCCGCAGCCTAATTCTGTAAGTCAGCTTCATGGATGAGCGTCACGCCCATAGACAAATCTCAGCTGTTTTAGACCACAGACTAAAAAGCAATAAAACCACCGAAGAAAGGCCAGACCCTTAGTTTTGCCGCGAAAGTGAAAAAATGGCGTTGTTGATTTTGTAAAATTTTCCAAAACCTGTGATTCTTCGAGTGTTAATGTGTAATAATGGTGGATTATTAACCGTTAATACTTAGTAAACGTGCATAAGTGTAGGCAAATCATACAAAGTTGAAAAACGTGATTTTTGCCTTCGCTCCAAAACTCCAATAAAAGTTCTAGTAAAGTTTCTACCACTTTACTAGGGCATGATTTGACTACGACTGGACCTTGAATCTTTTACTTGACTTTGACTGTGACTTGGGACTGGGACCTGTAATGTGAGATACACTTGAAATATATTATCACTTGACACTGGCTAAGTGCATAAGATTGCGAAGCCAAAACTAAGGAAAAAAAAAAGGCCAGACCCCCTGTTACCTATCTCTGTTGCAAACGGTTTCAATACGAAATTGTTGAAACGGTTTCAAGACAAAACTCCTAAGAAATAAGGTTCATGTTTGCTTAATTTAAATTGAAACCGCGTGCCGGTATGCGAGTTTGATTTGCTCTTAGATAGTTTGTACAAGCTTTTACTTAGTTCCACCTGTCCCGTTGTCTATCTCTCAGTATGTAATGAAGCTAAATTAGACCCACTTCCCGATGTCCAATTGGACTCAAAGGTGTACTTATGTATCTTCTATGACAATGCTATGATATGGTACCATGGAGCTTGTTTGAGGATGGAGACGGAATGGCAGGAACTTCTGAACTAAGCATAAACCCACCGAGTTTGGGCTCGTTCATCTTCATTTACCATCAGGTGAGATGGCGGTCAAATATCTTGAATAAAAAAAAAACTTGACAAGTTCTCTGGTTAGATAACTTTTTAGTCCTTATTTATTTACCACTGGTAAAGCTTGATTTAAAAAACTTTTTAAAGCATAACTTGTTTACCCTTATTAACGCCACGCAAAGTTTTGTGATATATTGACAACAATTTCTTGAAAGCAATAACTTAAACGTGAGCAACGCTTAAAAAAAACCGACTTCACCGCTTATATTTTGCTTGATCCATTTCGATAAAATTTATATGGGACCACCTCTGAAGTATAATCTACCAAATAAAAACAAAAACCGCGTTTAAATAAAAACAGAATCATCAAATTCGTTTCACCTAGAAAAAAATCTGAGAATACAAAAAAGTCGAATTGAGAACCTTCTCCTTTTCTTGCAGTCGATTAAAAAGCATCCGTACCGGGTCTGTGTTTTTTTAATTTTAAAAAGTATGTGTTCTTTTTATAGAATATTCCCATCAATAGTACAACAGTTATATTTCCTATTAAACCTCTCACGTGGCACCTCTTTGTTACAATTCTTCGCACGCGATCCCTCGTGTTGTTTAATTGTTTTTTTTCCTCTAATCCGCTTTTAGTTACGCAAGTTGGAAACAAACATACGTCATCTTATCACGGATGTATATCGATAAACTTGAGATGACCAAATGTATGGAAATTAACATGAATTAATTACTGCGCTCGATAGTGGTATTTTAATTTTAAATTTTTACCGACTTCAAAAAAGGAGTAGGTGCTATGTTTGACTGTACGTTTTTTTTTCCATGTATGTTCACCGATTTCTCCCGATTCTCAAAATTATTTTTTTGTTTCGTAGATTCAGAGGTCCCATTTAAATTTTATCGAAATCGATCAAGCCAAAACCAAAATATAAGCGGTGAAGTCGGTTTTTTAAGCCTTGCTTACGCTTTTAATTATTTGACGTAATAAATTTAATTTAAAACCTAATAAATTTAATTAGGTTTAAAAAAAATCCTCAAAAACCAATATAATTATGGAACCTGCTCACAAAATTTCGCGGCAATCGGTTAAGAAATGCGGCCTGTAGAGGAGAACAACCGGAAATCCGCCGGACATACAAAAGCAATTTTGCCCAAGCTGAAACGGAGACGCTTCGTTCGCTCCGCTCGCTTGGTCAAAAATGGTTTAAAATCATTTATTTTTCCCGTGATGCCCTTGCCTCAATATAAAATTTCGTAACGTATGAAAGTAATGTCGGTTCATTCAATAAAATTGTCATTAAACACAATAAATACAATTATCCAGCTTGAATGAAATATAAAGAGGGTCAAACATTGGCAGAGTACTTTTGGACCTTATTATAGTAATAATAATAAATGGAGAATGTCAGAGATATGTAATTTTATTTAAAGTTCATTTAAATTGTATTTTTATAGTCAACAGGTTAAATTGCTTCCATTATATAACTATAATAGATATGTGTTAAGAGGAAGCTCTCAAGAAATATCAATTTGATATTTCGAATTCATATCCATTTCTTACTTGGGTAAGAAATTGATATTTTAGTCTTAATTGATGTGTGATTGGTCACACATCAATGAAAACTAAAATATAATCCTACTAATATTATAAATCCGAAAGTTTGTAAGTGTGTAAGTATGTTTGTTCCCTCTTCACGCTTTAACGGCTGAACGGATTTGGATGAATTTTGGAATGAACATAGATTATAACTAGGATTAACACATAGGCTACGTTTTAACTTGATAATAGCGGGCGAAGCCGCGGGGCATGGCTAGTCTAATATAAAATTGACTCTGTGAGGTGAAGCCCTCGCGTATTTTTCGAATTGCTAAATAATTTTCTTTTATGTTTTTAACCCTCATATCATCGCCATTTTGAAAAATATCTAAAAACTGATCGAAAACCTGCCACGTAGAGGAGAGTTGCTGAACTAAAGGGACAAGCGTGATATTTCAAAAAAGTCATTAAAAGTTCTGCTATTCATCGATAGATGGCAAAACTAAAAAGTATCACCGCTGTGCCGGTCGGAGTGGGGGGCGTTAGGTTATTTTCGTTACGGAATTTCTGGATTCGGTCTCCACGCTCAAGGCCCGCGATAGAATGCAATAGCTTAAAAACATTTGACCTTAGTGAAATTTACGAAAAACCTTAAGAATTTAACTCCATCATGCTAAGTCCATAAAGCAAAAGACCTCCCAAAACAAACAAAACTCCACACATAAAAGCGCAGTCTGTTCTTAAAAAACTTGTTGAGTGTAAACGGTATAATAAATTAAAATCGCAAATAAATAAACCTACAGTTAAATATCAAAGTTCTAAAATGAGTTATTATCTTAAACATTACTAATTAACAAGTAAAAACCATGACAACAGTCTTGTGTGATTTATAGCTTGTATTTTATGGTTGTACTAGCCGTGCTCCGCGGCTTCGCCCGCTATTATCAAGTTAAAAAGTAGCCTATGTGTTAATCCTAGGTATAATCTATGTACATTCCAAATTTCATCTAAATCCGTTTAGCCGTTAAAGCGTGAAGAGGGAACAAACATACTTACACACTTACACACAAACTTTCGGATTTATAATATTAGTAGGATTAGTAGGATTAGCTAGTAAATTGGTTAATTGTTAAAGGCAAATTTATGAAACGGGAAATACGGTGCAAAAAGAATGATTAATTAGTTGATTACTTAATTAAAATTAGAATTATTTCCGCTCAAAGTTTTAAATTGTCAGCATGAAAATAGAATATCAAGCACAAATTCGTTCATGTATGGAGTACTGTGTTATCTTTGGGACGGTTCAGCTAAGTACCAGCTTGAGACTCTTGACACCATTGAGTGGAGAGCCAAGAGACTCATTGTTAGCGAGCAGCTGACAAATTCAAAGCTTCAGAGCTTGGGTCATCGCCGCATCGTAGCTTGTCTTGGGTTTTTTATCGGATACATTTCGGAGAGTGTGCCAAGGAACTACACGATCTAGTTCCCCCATCCCCGTTCTATCATCGGATAAGTCGACAAACCGCTAAGCGACACCGCTATATGGTGGACATTCCACAAATGCGCACGAAGCGTTTAGCCTCCACATTTATTGTGCGAACCGCAAAGGAATGGAACTCCTTGCCTGAGTCGGTGTTTCCTGATGGGTACAATATGGGAGTCTTCAAGTCTCGAGTCAATAGGTATCTTCTAGGCAAGCTTGCTCTATCTTCGACCACATCGTCGCTTATCATCAGGTGAGATGGTAGTCAAAGTTTGCCTATCATGAATATAAAAAAGCTAGTATATATTTTGTACATATTGTTGTAGAACACGAACTGCGCGTTGGTTTAGTTACACATCCGCCTTCTAAGTTATAGGCATCGGGTTCGATTTCCGGTTAGAACTCAAGTTTTCCACCCAAGGTAAATTTGAGTTTCTGATTCTGATTGTGCTCGAGTGCGATGTGAATGTTTCCATAACCCACGATACAAGTCATCGTACTAAGTGTGGGTATGAAAGCATTTATTGACAAAGCGAGCGCGAAGCGTCTGCATTACAGCTTTGGCAAAAATGCTTTCGTATGTCCGGCGGATGTCCGTTGGTTCTCCTCTACACGTCGCATTTCTTAACCGATTCTCGTGAAATTTTGTGAGCAGGTTCGATAATTATGTAGAATTTTTTTGTTGATTAAGTTTTCAAAATGGCGGAGATATGGAGAAAAATATGCGAGGCCTTCCGCTTAAAGAGCTAGTATATTCTCATAATCTTACTAATATTATAAATCCGAAAGTTTGTGTTTAATTGTGTAAATGTGTAAGTGTGTTTGTTCCGTGTGCGCTGCAAAAACCGTTGGAGTTACACGTATATAATGTATTTTAGAAATGTTTATCCTACTATAATATTATAAATCCTAAAGTTTGTGTGTAAGTGTGTAAGTATGTTTGTTCCCTCTTCACGCTTTAACGTCAGAACGAAATTTGCATGAAATTTGAAACGTACATAGATTATACCAAGGATGAACACAAAGGCTTTTTAACTTGATAATAGCGGGCGAAGCCGCGTGGCACGGCTAGTATTAACTAATTTCAATAACCACACGACTCTAATCCTAAAATTGGTTCTAGATTGCCACAGTAAGTTATTAAAATATCGAAATTGCGAAACTAAATGTGGGTGAGAGATGAACTGATCTTAATAACTAAGTTGCAAATGTTATGCAAAATTCGTTCATCAATATTACCTAACGTAAAAGATTATTATAATAACTAGGTGATAAATATCATAACTCTAACTGACTCATAATATCTAGTAATTTGCCCCGAACTGTGACCTCACGCCTCCATTTTGGCTAATGGAATAATTAAACGCAAGCATAGCTTTAAAAACCCGACTTCGCCGCTTTATCTTCGGAACTTTGATCATATTAGATGTACTAAACGCGCATTATTGCATACATAACATAACATAAACATAAACGCTTTCACACTCACAGCCCCACATTAAGTTCGATGACTTGTGTCGTGGGTGCCGGAAACATTCACATCACACATACACAATCACAACCAGAACCAGAAACACAAATTTTCCTTAGGGAGAAAACTTGTGTTCCCATCGGGAATCGAACCCGATACCCCCTGCTTAGAAGGCGAACATGCTCTCAACTAAGCCAATTGGTAGTTCATCATTATTGAAGATATTTCAAGAACTACTGATCAGATCTTGATCAAATTTAAATGGGACCAATTGGAAAGCAACATCTACTCCCTTTACCTATTTTTTGTTTGTTTGAAACAAACAAAAAATAGGTAAAGGGAGAGAACTGGAGGTATTTCAACCATATATGGATGACGTTGGACATGGCAAAACGGACAAGGTGGAATTAACTCGAATAATTCCTTCGCACACTCTCCAAAATGTATACGATGCTCTTCTTCGGGATGAGTTTACACCGCGAGATCGCGACGAAGACAATACAAACCTTTTTATTTGTGGTGGGGAATGCACTTCCCTTACTTCCTAGGGGTGAAGAGAAGGGGTATGTGGGGCTCGAGCCCACTAAAAAACCCCCGCGTGAGCAGTCCCTCGCCGAAGTGGGAAAAGATAGGGTCGTGCTAGGTCAATATCGATCAAATGACGTGAGTGATAGCCATATATTAATAATAATATCCGGATGACCGAGCTTTGCTCGGTTTTTTGTTTTTGGTAGAATGTGTTTGAATTTGTAGCCTCAGAAAGCTCTATCTAGTGTCGAGTAGAAACAGTTTTTTACATCGGTCATGGCGTAATAGATGGCGCTGATAGTTTCTTAAACCCGGTTTTTTAAATGCAGTTTGGGAACCGAGCATTTCTCGGACCTGGAACGTTGATAAATCGATTCCTTGGGCCGTAAAACCCCTAATCTGTAACTTTCATGAAAATCGTTGGAGCCGTTTCCGAGATCCAGATTACACACATATATATACAAAAATTGCTCGTTTAAAGGTATTAGATAGATTACAGTATTGTCACTGCTTAAAACTATAATTACCAAAACACATTTTCTAAAACCATATAGCAAAATATTGCCAATCAAAGGTTAATAGTGTCAAATCATTACAATATAATATATTAAAACTGGTTTAACTGCGACTGGTTTTAATACAAAGGATACAATAAAATAAAAGTTATTAAAGTTTTATGTAAAGATAATTGGACACAGTCTCCAATTCGTGTCGATAATAATACACTTTGTATGATTTATTAACCGACTTCAAAAAGGAGGTTCTATGTTCGACTGTATGTATTTTTTATGTTTGATCACCGCCTTTTCGCCCATTTGTGGACCGATTCTCAAAATTCTTTTGTTTGGTTATACTTCAGAAGTGGTCCTATATACATTTTATCGAAATCGATCCAGTCAATTAGTTGGACCCATTAATCTAGTAAAATGGATGATCCGTTCCGGAGATACTAGCAGCGAATTCGGGTAAAATTATAACATGCTTTTTGTGCAAAAAGTTAAAGTTCATACAAAGCTCTTATAAATTATATCGTACTTAAAGAATTTGCTGGAAGAAAACTCTGTGAAGTGTTAAGCTCGCCTTTGTACATCTTTTGTTATGGCCTTATTTAAAAAACTTAACCAATGTGTGTACCTTAAAAAATATAAGAATATTAACTAATAACTTTTTTTACAAACATTGTATAACATTGTTGATAATGATGATAATTAATGATGGAATTAATTTACTTACAATCCACTTAACTTATCATATATTAGATACAACAACAAAGTGTTTATGAAGCTCATTAAAACCTGTTTATAGCAGCACTTAAGGCACATGCTACATGCCAGAATTATTGTTATACATAAGTATATTAATGAAACAATTACATATCCAACACAATTATCAGAGCAGCGTAAACGGCGTAAATATGGAAACCTTGGCAGTGGTTACATATTTGAGCCGTTTGGTGTTGAGACACTGGGTCCGTGGGGACCGGGAGCTCATTCTATTTTCAAAATTCTATCAGAGCGCCTGGTTGAAACGACGCGTGATCAAAATGCTGGCACTTATTTGGCTCAACGTAGTAGCATTGCAATTCAGAGAGGCAATGCCGCCAGCATGATGGGAACGCTACCCACTGGTAGTGGGCTTGAGCACTTGAGTTACCTATAAGCTCGATGTCTTGTAGGTAACTTAGTTCTTTGCTGTACATAGTTTTAGTTTAGTTTTAGGAAGTATAGGCAATTGACCCGTAGTTAGGCAAGAAAAAAAAAATAAAAAATTATAATAATATAGATAATTAGGGGCATTAATAAGTATATGTCACTTAATAAACATATCCTTCTTTCTTTCTCCCTTTTTTTAACTAGGTATAATATATTTAGTACCTGGATCACCTGGATGAATCCGTAAAAAAATAATATAGAAAATTATTTGAAAAAAGTAAACACCTGGACTCGACCCGGGGTCTTATGGTTTCGGGACAGCCCGATTTCTGAGCTATTATAACCTTGTAGATTGGCGAAATTTACCTTCGTATGCTAATGGTATTGTAGCAGTATTTTATTGCCTGAAAACACGGATAAAACGACATTTTCTAAAAATGAAACCTAGCTAGATCGATTTATCGCCCTCGAAACCCCCTGCATACTAAAATTCATGAAAATCGTTAGAGCCATTTCCGAGATTCAGATTATATAAATTCCACAATCCCAAAGCTTAATGTATTGAGTCATTAGTATAGAGTACCTACTATACTACAAAATATACCCAATGCTATTTTACTTCAATTAGGTATAATAGTTAAGTTATGCTATTGAAAAGAGCACAAATCCTAGTCAAAATATAAAAGCTTGTGTTAGGCAAAAAAAAAAAACACCGCCCAAAAAAGTACCTATTTTACTACCAAAAAAATTCTAAACGGTCACCAAAATGGATAAATGGTCACCAAATTACGTTGGATAAATGGTCACCAAATTACGTTTGCTAAAATATTATGAAATAAATCATTTTTTTCGTATTATAAATATTTTTGTATTAATTATAAAAAAAAATAACCTTAACCTACTGTTATCTGATTCGGTTCTGTCACAGGAAATTTTATTTTAGTAAACGTAATTTGGTGACCATTTATCCATTTTGGTAACCGTTTAGAATTTTCGGTGGCCGTCTAAATTATACCCAAATATAAATGCCACACTCCCAAAGCTAAACGACATTATTTAACATCGTTTTTTAAATAGATGCTTCTGATGTCAATAACAAAATCAATCTTGTCGGACCATCTAGGACAAGGTACAATATATATTATTACTAAAGCCCATAAATATGCCAACTCCACTTTTACGGCTCCATAATATATACAAAAAAAGTTGATCTACATTTATATATTAAAATATATCTCCATTGTTACCAAATCTGTATCAGATTATATACATCTGTTGTAAATTTAATATGAATGTTATTTGGGATCATATATTATAATGGTTTCAAGGTCTTGATTTGCATAGCACTATGACTGTCGAAGCCGGATTCTGATGTTTGCTACGTTTTAGTTAGATAAACATTTATACGAATTTTATATTATTAATTAAATATTTTCGTTGTAATATAAGCAGGATAATTTGCTAAATACCAAAAACTTCTGGGGACATCATAACAGGCTACAGCGTCAACGTTGTTGCCTGTTATAATGTCCCCTGTGAATGTTGTTGTACAGCAGACATCGTCTTGTTTAGTTCAGAAGTTTCTATGGCTATCTTCCCTCTCCATTATCAGACCAGCTCCATGATTCCATATCATTGTATTGTCACTGAAGATACATAAGTACACAAAATTTGAGTCCAATCGCACATCGGGAAGTGGGTCTAATTTAGCTTGCAAGATTTGATAACAGACCGACCTTTTTAACATGATAATAGCGGGCGAAGCCGCGGGGATCGGCTAGTTAGTATAGTTAAACGCAAGAGAAGCTTAAAAACACTGACTTTACCATTTTATCTTCGGAACCCTTGATCAGATTAAATGAATTAAATACGCATTACGCTCAAAAACTACTGGTCAGATCTTTAATCGAATTTAAATGGGACCACATGGGAAGCACCAGCCTTCAAACTTTCAAACACATAAAAAAAATCACTTGAATTGAGAGCAGCCTCCTTTTTTCAAGTCGGTTAATAAAACAACTCTTTGTACAATGAAATAAAAGAAAAACTTGAATGACCGCAGAATTAGTTATTGTTTTTAAAAGATAAAATAATAAAAACAATATATTAAACTATGAAGTAATAATGTTATGTATAGAATAGATCAATTGAAAGAATATTTGAATCATCACCCAATAAACATAAATATATAATAAGATATCATATTACTTAATAAACGATTTCATTACACATAAAACGTCTAGACTAGAATTTCGAATAATAATATAATACAATTAATATTATACCGAAATAAATAAAGCTGTAATATATGTCAATATATCGAATGGCCTAGAAATCCAATAAAATATCGAAATTATACAAATGTGTCATCAAAGTTTTGTAAATAAGTAAGCGGCCGTGTTGACCTCTGAGGTCAAATGTATGACCTCTAGCTTGTTAAGTCATATGTGAAAGATCTTGCTAAATGTATGATTTCGTGACATACAAATGTATACTATATTGTATGGCTTTCTAATGATCTATTGAAAGGTTTTCATACTATATTATAGGTTATTCTTTTATACAAAGTTTTGTGTATGACCTTTAGAATTTGGTGTATGAATTTGTTATGTTACGTACAATAATTAGATGTACAAATTATGTGTTATTATGCAAGACTTAGAATTAGCTTAGTAGAGATATAAAAACATGAATTGGTATTATTCATAATCATAAATCATTTATTGCAAAAATGTAGTGTATTATCAAGGTCATACATTCTATAGAATCATACATTCTACCATGAAAATGGTGTGCAAGAATTATAGAAGGATGCAAGTAGTCTGTATCTATTAGGAACTACCAACACAACCTTGTCCCCGCTTCACCTTTTTTCCACCATACATCCAGAAGGACGCGTCACCCATTTATGGTTGAAATACCGTTTATTCGCACGAAACGTTTCGCGTCTTCGTTCATTTACAGAACAGCGAAAGAATGAAACGCTTTGCCGTCATCTGTATTTCCCGAAAGGTACAATTTGGGTGTATTCAAAAGTAAAGTGAATAGGTATTTACTGAGCTAGCTTGCTCCACCTCAGACTACATCGTCACTTTCCATCAGGTGTGATTGTAGTCAAACATTTGCCTGATCAGTAATAAAAAAAAACTCAAATTTAATATCTACTATATAATTTATGTCATTAATTATGATTATAAACGTCAAAGAAAAATAGAATAAATTAATTATGTCTAGTTGATTTTATTAGAAATTCATCTCAGGAATATAGTATTGTAATCACATTATTCTTTAAATATCATATTTTTGTTTTATTTTTAATTAGTGCGTCTTTAATGACCGATTTCGATAAAAATTATATGGAATCACCTCTACCAAACAAAAAATAATCATCAAAATCGATTCATGATTCGAGCTAATAATTGTCTAATTCTGTTTTGTAATATTTTGTTTCCAACCGACTTAAAAAAGGCAGTTCTCAATTCAACTGTATGTTTTCATCTATGTATATTACGGGATAATTCCGCCAATTATGAATCGATGTTGTTTTTTTTTATTTGTAAGAGTATAAGGAGGAGGTGGTTCTATATAAATTTTACAGGAATCGATTGAGCCAAAACCAAAAATATAAGCAGTGAAGTCGGTTTCTTAAGCTTTGCTTGCGTTTGAATGATGATTCAGTCAGCGCGCTGAAAAGAAATATATTCAGTAACGGTATTTTTAAGTTGAATGAGCTTAAATAGTTAATTAACTTTTTGTTTTTATTTAAGTTAAAATACAAAAAGTATGATGAATGGCGAATGCATAAAAGTAAAAAAGTATGACAAAAAGTCATTAGCGGTGTTTCATATTTTTTTCCTTATTAGACACGGATATTTTATTGTTAAAAATGATTACCAAGTTACGGAGGATGTGAGTAATCCTCATAAAAACACATGAATGGATTACTTTTCAATTGATTTCCAATTATTTATTTTTTATAATATAACAAGCTTAAATGTAATAATTAAACGCAATCAAAGGTTAAAAATACGACTTCACCGCTTTATCTTCGGAACCTTGATCAGATTTAATGTATTAAACATTCCCCCATGCCCGTTTTACCATCTAACAACAAGACAAACTGGCAAATGTCATCCATTTATGCTAGACATTCCTCCGGTTCGCTCAAAGCGTTTTGCTTCTACATTCACCATCCGTACCGCGAAGGAGTGGAATTCATTGCCCGCGTCTTTGTTCCCTGAACGGTACAATCTGAGAGTCTTCAAGTCAAGAGTGAATAGGTATCTTCTAGGCAAGCGTGCTACATCTTCGCATCATCACTTTCCATCAGGTGAGATAGTGGTCAAATGCTTGCCTATCGAGTATAAAAAAAAGGTAATCCTACTAATATTATAAATCCGAAAGTTTGTGTGTAAGTGTGTAAGTATGTTTGTTCCCTCTTCACGCTTTAACGGCTGAACAGATTTGGATGAAATTTGGAATGTACATAGCTTATACCTAGGATTAACACATAGGCTACTTTGTAACTTGATAATATTATAAATCCGAAAGTTTGTGTGTAAGTATGTTTGTTCCCTCTTCACGCTTTAACGGCGTAACGGATTTGGATGAAAATTTGGAATGTACATAGATTATACCTAGGATTAACACATAGGCTACTTTTTAACTTGATAATAGCGGGCGAAGCCGCGGGGCACGGCTAGTTAGCTATATAACAGTATATAGTATGTAAGTTCTCGTAAAGCCTTCGGTGTCACGAGGCGAGATTCCATCGAATGGTTGCGTAAGAGCAAAGGTAAGCAGGGTCTTCTTTAAAAACTCGTTTCACAGTTTAGCGAATTCCAACGTATCATATATGTATATAAAATTCTCGTGTCGCGGTGTTTGTTACCAAACTCCTCCGAAACGGCTTGACCGATTTTTATGAAATTTTTTTGTGCATATCGGGTAGGTCTGAGAATCGGTCAACATCTATTTTTCATACCCCAAAATGTTAAGGGGTATGAAACCCATTTTTTTTTCTGAACAATTTACAAAACCACATTTGCTGGGTCTGCTAGTATATATATATATATATATATATATATATATATAAGTAATATGTATATATATACATATGGTATATATATAAGTAATATGTATATATATAATATACTCGTAGATAGATAAATAAGCTATTTATTGAACACGTTAATTAAGACAAAAAATGAAACAGAAAATAAATATTTACCAAAAAAAGTGTAACAATAGGCGGTCTTATCGCTAAAAGCGTCTCTCTAATCTCTTCCACACAACCTTTGGATGGAGAGGAATTACGC
This sequence comes from Lomographa bimaculata, assembly GCA_948107665.1. Taxonomy (NCBI): domain Eukaryota; kingdom Metazoa; phylum Arthropoda; class Insecta; order Lepidoptera; family Geometridae; genus Lomographa; species Lomographa bimaculata. Next base: position 7,215,860 of record OX403614.1, read on the forward strand.
AATAGAGTTGGACGTCGGTGTTTAAGAAACCAACATTTTAAAGAGTGTTGACTTGTATTTAAGAAAAAAAAAAATTTGTGCTACTTATTTTGTAAAGAATTAAAAAACAAATGTTACATAAACATTATATTTAAACGTAAGCAAAGCTTAAAAACCTTCACTGCTTGTATTTTGGTTTTGGTTTGATCGATTTCGATAATATTGCCAGCCCAAAGGAGTTTGTTACATACAAACATTCATACATACAGGTGAAGCTAATAAAGCGTGTTAATATTTAATGAGTTACCAAATGTCAATAAGTATACTAAATAAGTAAACCTCAATACAAATATTCTTGTTAAAAATATCGAAAATAGTTTAATATATTATTAACTAGTTGAGCCCCGCGGCTTTGCCCGCTGATGATGATGATGATGATTAAAGTAGCCTAAATTTTAATGCAGAGTATAAGCCAGCCACATTCCAAATTTCATCAAAATCGGCTTAGTAGTTACGGAGATACGTGGTCCCAAACATTCACATACACACAAACTTTCGCATTTATAATATTACTAGCCGTGCCCCGCGGCTTCGCCCACTATTATCAAGCTAAAAAGTAGCCTATGTGTTAATCCTAGGTATAATCTATGTACATTTCAAATTTCATCTAAATCCGTTCAGCCGTTAAAGCGTGAAGAGGGAACAAACATACTTACACACTTACACACAAACTTTCGGATTTATAATATTAGTAGGACTAGCCGTGCCCCGCGGCTTTGCCCGCTATTATAAGGTTAAAAAGTAGCCTATGTGTTAATCCTAGGTATAATCTATGTCCATTTCAAATTTCATCCAAATCCGTTCAGCCTTTAAAGCGTGAAGAGGGAACAAACACACTTACTTAGGATAGGATATATCGAAAGTATCGCACACACAACAGTCAATAAAATACGACATACATTTCAAGTGAAAGTTGACCTTGACACACATAAGTTATAAGTTACATAACTTGAAAGAGAAGAAAGTCAATTTTCGCTTTCGTTCGTAATACAATGGTAACCGTTGTTACTTATATACGACTTCTAGCTGTACCAGGCATGCGTTGCAATCCCACGTTTAGAAAAAGTGTTTTACCTCCTTCACGTTTATGGCCGCCTAGTACCTACCATACTAAAAACTTATTGGATATGGTTCATACAATAATTAAACGCAATCAAAGCTTTAAAAAACCGACTTCACCGCTTTATCTTCGGCGCCTTGATCAGATTTAATGTATTAAACACGCATCATTGACTATAACTCAAAAACTATAAATCAGATTTTGATCAATTTTCAATGGGACCGCATGAAAAGCACCAGCTTTCAAATAAAATAATAATCATTAAAATCGGCTCGCAACGAAAGAAGTTATGAGGTAACTTTTGAAGTGGGTTAAACGAGAACATCGTCAAAGTAGTCCACAAAATAGGCAATATTGACTATATTTCTAGAACTGCTGATCAGATCTTGATCAAATTTAAATGTAACCAATTAGAAAGCAACATCTTTCAAACTAAAAAAAAATTTTTGACATCGGCTCACATGGAGAGAAGTTATGACCACACAAAAAAAATACGGTCGACTTGAGTACCTTCTCCTTTTTTGCGAAGTCGATAAAAAGTACTAAAATTACGATAAAAATTGTGTGGTGGGGGTAGGAGGGTGAAAAATACTTTACGAATTATTCTCATACTTACCAAACATACAAAAAAAAACATTAAAATCGGTCGAGCCGTTTCGGAAAAGTTCGACCAACACCGTGACACAAGATTTTCATATATTAGATAAACTCAAACTAGCTGCCCCGCGGCTTCACCCGCTATTATCAAGTAAAAAAGTAGCCTATGTGTTAATCCTAAGTATAAGCTGTATACATTCCAAATTTCATCCAAATCAGTTTAGCCGTTACAGAGAAATCGGTCCAGCCGTTTAGTAGGAGTTCAGTCACATAAACACGTACATAAGAGTTATGTATATAAATATATACGTTTTTAATATATACAACCCTTTTCATACTCACTTGATCACATTAAAGTCGTATTTCGATAAAATATTACATTTTAATCAATAATTTCAATATATTATTTTCCTCAGAACTTTAACGATCATTTTTATAACAAAGTTCACATAATCTTTAGTGTTTATTCACGAATTATAATGATAATATATTTATTAATAAATATATTTGACATTTTATTATTTTTTTAACTTAAAAGTATTAAAACTACTGCAAGTTACTTTAGGGGTTTTGGCGCGAAAGTGAAAAAATGGCGTTGACGATTTTATATTAATTTCCAAAACCTGTGATTCTTCGAGTGTTAATGTTTAATAATGGTGGATTATTAACCGTTAAAACTTAGTAAACGTGCATAAGTGTAGGCAAATCATACAAAGTTGAAAAAAGTGATTTTCACTTTCGCTCCAAAATTTCAATAGAAGTTCTAGTAAAGTTTCTACCACTCTGCAGTAATAAATATATAATGAGACTTTAAGTCACGAGTGAACAGGTATATTCTAGGCAAACATGCTCCATTGTCGACCGCATCGTCAATTAACATCATTATCTATAAAAACGGCAAAAATATCACGTTTTTTGTATGGGAGCCGCCTGAAATATTTGTTTTATTTTTATTTCATTATATATTTTTAAAGTGAATATATAACTAAATATTCTGTGAATATTTCAAGCGTCTACCTGTTGCCGTTATCAATATCGAGCAAAAACGAGCAAAAAAAATCACGCTTATTGCATGGGAGCCCCCTTAAATATTTATTTTATTCTATTCTTTAGTATTTGTTGTTATAGCGGCAACAGAAATACATCATTTGTGAAAATTTCAACTGTCTAACTATCACGGTTCATGAGATACAGCCTGGTGACAGACGAACAGACAGACGGGTGGACCTCGGAGTCTTAGTAATAGGGTACGGAACCCTAAAAAGAGAATATTTTAGACCATAAAAAGTAGTATTATAAATATCTACTTTCCGCTATCAACTTTTAACTTAGATAATTATTTAAATATTCTACTAATATTATAAAGCTTAAAATGATGTAACTTTAATAAGCTAATGTTTAGGTATACAGGTCAATTGGCATCTTAGGATGCCTAAAACAGACTACGTGGGTGAGAAGGTTAGACTCTACCGGTAGTAAGGTCTCAACCGAATAAAAGCAAAGCTCTAGATTTAAGAGTCTGTATTGACTTAAAAGTCATGGAGGCATAACGCTTTCTGGCGACTTCATAATATGTCTATCTATATATACAATACATATTCCATATCTATCCCATATATATATACCTTTAAACGAGCAATTCTTGTATATATATATATATAATCAAGATCTCGGAAACGGCTCCAACGATTTTCATGAAATTTTGTATGCAGGGGGTTTCGGGGGCGATAAATCGATCGAGCTAGGTTTCAAGTTTAGAAAACGTCGTTTTTAGCCGAGCAACGCTCGGTCATCTGGGTACTAATTTATATATATACCTACTAGTAAATTAAGATAATTTCATGTAATTTAAGAATCCTACTAATATTATAGATGCGAAAGTTTGTGTGTGTGTGAATGTTTATTACCACCGTAACGAATAAACCGATTTTGATGAAATTTAGAATGTAGATAATTTGGGTTCCGAAATAACACACAGGCTACTTTTTAACTTAATTAATTATTTTACTTAAACTTTTTATGTCTACATGATTCCATTTTTATGTCTACATTATTCCACTAAACCTTTGGTAGAGTAATTGAACCCCACGACACAGGTCGTCCTAGTGTGGGGTTCAGGGATCCTTAATTAACACATAGTATGCACTAATGTTACTTAATTCTATTTATTTTTGAAAGTGTTAACATATTTTGTAACCAAATAAAGTTTTTTTATTATTTTATTATAACGCGGGCGAAGCCGTGGAGCACGGCTTTCTTCAAAATAGTTTATTACTGCCCCAAGGAAACTCATGAAAGTTAACGACTCTACTGGCAGATTCGCAAAATTACAGCCATCTCGTGAAGAACCTCGTGAAGAAGAAGAAGTTAAATTGTAGTTTCGGAGCAAAAGCGAAAATCACGTTTTTCGACTTCGTACGATTTGCCTACCCGTTTACTGAGTATTAACGGTTAATAGTCCACCATTATTACACATTAACACTCAAAGAAACACAGGTTTTGGAATATTATACAAAATCAACGCCTTTTTTTCACTTTCGCGGCAAAACTCTCCAAACCAAAGTTACCTACAAAGCACCGAGCTTAACATTTCTACGTACCACCAATAAAGCAGTGACATTCTTTTTTACTTTCTCGCAGACGTAATAAACTGTACCAGAATGAATGTAATTTAGTTAAGTCCTTATAAACAAGCTATAAAAAGCCTATCAAAGGGGCGCCAGCTTTATGTTAGTGTGGGTGTAACAGATTGTATGTAGATGGCATATCTGTACATGCATAATCTTGTTGCTACCTCAGCTTTATTGTAAATGACGTTGATATTAAACTTCACTCTCTCTGCGATTCGCCCCGGCTCCGCGGGTGCATTTTTCGGTAGATTAAAAAAAGTTACATACTAGCCAAATCGGTCTAGTCTAGTCGTTCTCGAGTGTTTCTGAGACTAACAAACATCAATTAATTTGTATATATGTAGATTTTAGACTTTATACTTCATTTACTTGTACATCATTTACATTTCCATATAAAACTCATGTTTTTACATGAGGTTTTTAAAAGTTAAAAAAGCCTGAATATGTGCGATACATGCATTTTCGGAGTAGATATATCCGCGAAATATAGACAACTAGCCGTGCCCCGCGACTTCGCACGCTATTATCAAGTTAAAAAGTAATGTGTTAATCCTAGGTATTAGCTATGTACATTCCAAATTTCATCCAAATCCGTTCAGCCGTTAAAGCGGGAAGAGGGAACAAACATACAAAAAAGAAGTGTACCGTATTAAATATAAAAATATCGACTATTTTCACAACGCAGTAGCTTCTCTACAGTCGATTGGTAAAATTTATTTGAGAATCGCACCTCACCGAGGTCGCCGTGTCCACGCTGTTTAACTAAGCTCTAACCAAATATTAGTTAGGCAATGACATTCCTTATGGCCTTTATCACGTCGTCCGTAAAAGGATATGCACAATAGTTAGAAGTGACGTGTCTGTAACCTTTTAATCTTTGATGGGAATCTATACATACCATGTATACTCACTGGTAAATCACGAGATCTCGAAAAGGAGTTTGGTAGCGAAGATTAAAAAATTGAGAGTTTTGGCGCGAAAGTGTAAAATGGCGTCGTCGATTTTGTATTGTTTTCGAACACTTTTAATTCTTCGAATGTAAAATGCGCTGCCAAGTTTCTTTTGCGAATCAGGCAGTAGATTCATTAACTTTCATGAGTGCTTCTTTGGGGCCCATGTGAATAAACGATTTTGAATTTGTTTGATGTGTAATGATGGATTGTTAACTGTTAATAGTTTGTGAACGTACGCGATTTTATGCAAAACATAATAATATTATAAAGTTGAAAACGTGATTTTCGTCTTCACTCCTATTTCTAGTTAAGTTTCTACCACTTTTCTAGGTCATGACTTGACTATGACTGGTCCATTAATTTTTTACTTGACTTTGACTGTGACCGGTGACTAGGATGTTTATTATCCAATACATTTTAAAAAAATTACACTGGCTAAATACACGAGAGCGTGAAGCCAAAATTAACAGAAAAAAAAGTTACTTTAGGGTCATAATTATTTAAAGCCATTATTATTATTACACATATTATTATTATAAGGTATCCCAGGCAAAGCCGGGGTCGTACGGACCTACGTTTGTATGGAGCGAGCTTATAAGATAAGGTCTAATAAGCTGGCTCTAACAAACGTAATTTGATCAATTTTTTCTCAGACTATGTTGCTTTGTCGTAATTGATATTTTATTTATAAACCTTTCAAGATTATAATGAGGTATCGTCGCATTTATTGTAATAGGGATGATGCCTGCACATGTATTTTTTTTTAACAAGTCTATCAAAATTGACAAAGATAAAGAGCGTCAAAATCGGGATAGGGGCGCGTGACATCACGCCCAAGTTTACTGAGGCGTGACGTCACGCGGAATTTCAACGCACTATACCTTCGTCATTATTTTTTTTAATTGTCAAAACAAAAAATACGTGTCTAATATTTTTGATTTTGTAAATGACGAGTAAATAGATTTTTTCTAGCATCTAGCCTATTCTACGGATGTCAAAAGCTAGCTTCTAAAAACAAAATGGCGACCGTGGCATTATTTAGTATTGCACTAATTTATCGAAAGAGTAGTAAAGCTAATCGAAGACGAAAAAGAGATAAAATAAGCTGCGGCAAAATAAAAATCGATACACGATAATTGTTGTCTAAAAGTTTCTAAAATGCCACCTACAAATAACGATATCAAAAACCTGAGATCTTTTTAAAAAGGACTGAATTGTGATTTTAAACTTAAATCCATTGACATAAGCGTCAATTCAATTCAATCGAACGAAATGGATTTATGAATTTTAAATATAGAACCTTGAACTATTAAGTTTTTTTTACGTCTCATCTTTGGCTTCGCTAGTGCAAAAGTCATGTATTCAAGTGTATTAAGATGTGTAGATTTTTTAAAGACATTTTATAATAAAAGTGTATTTTTTTTACTTAAGTCATTTGTTAAATGTTGAGGATTTAGATAATAATTTATGTGATGATGTGTTAATAGTAAGGTATTAACGGAAATGTTAAACTTTTTTGACATTTTCTAGATTGTTTTGACAAGTGCTATGATGCAGATAAATTGTTATTTATCGATCGACTATATTGCGAAATTTAAAATTCGGTCGTCATTCTCGACTTTAATTTTTTGCTGTTTTTTTTGAACTGGCAACCAGTTTTTAAGGATGTGTTTATTATAAACATTTCTTTGCACCTGCTCCTCTTGCAATATAATCAAGTGATCTTTGTTTTATTTTTATATTAATAACAATATAATAATAATTATATATTTTTTTTACATAATATCTTTTCCTAGTCTATCGATAAAAATTTAATAATATTCGAAAAATGCTTGATAAATTAAGAGATTGAACATTTATACATATATAATTATAATATACCCTGACATAGGGTTAGCAGTTAGCAGTTACCTATACTTTTCGATATTCCAAAGCGCTAATTACAAACTTATTAAAATAATAAAAAGCTTTGGAGTCCCCTAATATTTAGGAATCATTTAATAAAACTCATCTTAATTATAAATAAGTAAACAAAAAAAAAATGTCTAATCCCCCAAATAAAGTGAGATGTGACCTCGGCTTCGTGGTTGGTTGTTTCAGCCGCGAAGTCAAGGACACAGTAGAAAATTTAAAAGAACTCTCCATCAGGTGAGATAGCGGTCAAATGCTTGCCTATCCAGCAAAATAAAAAAAACTTTTATAACTCTAACATAATGTTTTTATCAGTTCTTCACTTCTACTCCAGAACCCATCTCTAACCTACCCCTTTCATTGTTACAGAAATATGAAGCCACTATTTCCAATAGTGGTTGCCATTTTGGTACTGACCGCGACCGCCCACCCTGAAAACATCGAGGACGTCAAAGAACTGCCACAGTCTAAAGAACCAGTCCTCGAGGCAGAGGAAACCGAACCACAGGCTAGGGTGGAGCGATGCACAACCTGCTCTGGAGGTGTCAAACTGAACCTCAAGTCACCGAAAGAAGTCTTAGCTGCGATACAACAACTGCCTGGAGCCGAGGTTCACACCCAGCAGTCCTTTGAAGGATGCTCATCTGATAAAGGATGTGCAGGCCTTAAAGTCAAAGATGGACAGGTCGTCGAACGGTTCGGAAACGTAGACGCTTTCCGTGCAGCTGCTTCTCAGGACTCAGGCAACGAATTCACCTTCCATCCAGCTGGAAACCTTGGCAATTTACTCGAAGGTGGTCTGAATGGGGAAGGAGGACCTTTCTGGTGGATGAACCAACAAAGCTCGCCTTTCAAAAACGCTGCTGGTGGAGGAAGCAGCTTTGAAAAGTTCAGCAAATCTTCTTCGAGCTTTAGCACGTCTGGAGGAAACGCCGCCGGTGCTGGTGATCTTGGAGCCAATCCGTTCTTGAATGGAGAGTTCTCAAAGCTCGCTGGGGGATTTAATGGTGGAGCTGGATTTGCTGGAGCAGCTGGAGCTGGAGATGTTAAACCAGCTGGCTTCCAATCTTCTTCCTTCGAATCATCTTCCTTCAGCCAGTCAAGTAAAGGAGATGTGGACATAAGCAAAAACCCGTTCCTCAACGGTGGCGTTAACAAATTCGGCCAGTCAGGCTTCCAGGCACAAGGCGCTTTCAACTCCGGCTCAGGCCAATCTGCAGGCCAATTCGGCGCTGGACAAACTGGATTCGGAGCCTCTGGAGCGTCTCAAAGTGGATTCAACCAAGCCGCTTTCGGTTCCAGCAGTAAATTCGGAGCTACTGGATCAGGTTTCACTGGATCCTCTCCTAGTCCTTTCACAGCGACTACAGCTGGATCTAACATTAATTTGATTCAGAATACCCAGAAGGCTAGCGAGTTTGACTTTGACCAGCAGCAGCAGACCCAGCAGAATATAGATGAGGCTTTCCAGCACACTGGAAACGTGAATGCCCACGAGCACTCTGGAGGTGATTTGCAGCAGACCTGCGCTGGTCAGGGTTACGTGTGCGTCCACAAGGCCCAGTGTAACAATGGCGTGGTGAACACTAATGGAGGCAGTCTTCTGCAAGCTAACACTCAGGTGAGTCTATTTTTGGATTTGGTCTATTTTAGCAACTTTTAAAAAATATATTCAACTGACTTAAAAAAACACAAATTTAGGTGAAAAATTTCGTTAATTCGACCACGTTATTGTTTTTCCAGTTATTTTGATTTTTAAATTTAATGTAATTTTTTTTATAAGTCCAACCCTCTACCCTCTATACACTACATCCTCTCGACAGACGAAAATAGGTTTTTTCCAAATCGGTTTGCGTACACCGACGATATTAGACAGCATAATTATATTAAAAAAACAGAAAATACATAATGCGATTCTTTTAACATTTGTAACCTCCATAAACTAGTAAATAAAAATGTATGAGACTGTTATTTAAAAACCAGTCTAAAATAAGAAAAAGTAACATAAATTTTCACCCGGAGCGGGATTTGAACCACGCGTCTTTTGATCGCCGACCCAACGCTCTAACCACTTATCCAGCAAAGCCCTCACTGTCTACAAAAAAACGGTATACGTAAACCAGAACTACTATATTTAAATCCCGCAATAATTCATTATTACACAAGATGTTTTTCTCAAAATCCTTAACAAAAAGTGATAATTCATTGTTTCGCATCCGCGTTGTGACAAGTACATTACGGAATTACCCAGACATCCATAAATGTATGGAAATATAAATTTAATATTAATTACAACCATCTTTTGGATGTACTTGTATGGGTGTCTCAGCTTTCGACTGAGCAAAAAGATTTGTTAGCAAATTACGTCATATATATAAATCATAGAACTCGCGTAGTTACATGTTCGACTTCGCTGGGGCCGGGTTCGGTTCCCGGTGAGAACACTCATTTTCTACACAAGGAAAATTTGTATTTCCGGCACCTGCAATGTAAGTCTTCGAACTTAGTGCGGTACTGTTAGTGTTTTTACCTTAATAATGTACCTATCTATTTAGAGATATTTTTTTCCAAATAAGTATTTTCAAAGTCTACTTCTATTTTTGTTTATAAACAAAACCAAATTAAATAAATTTAATAGGTTTGTTCTATATATTTATGTATGTTTACACTTATTTAACATTTTTTTCTGGCATACCGAAACGTATTTATCTTCATTATTTGTTAAAAAAAGTTTTATTAAGACAAATGTTTTTGAGGCATTATTTATTAAAAGTTGGGACATTATTTTTTAAAAGTAGGGACATTATTCCGTAAAAGAAGAGGCATTTTTTTATTAGTAGTTGGGACATTATAAACAATTTCCTATCTAAGAAAACAAAAATATAACTAGAATATTTATAATTGTAAAACTAGATTTTGGAATAAATAAATTTTGATTTAACAAAAAAATTATTTTTAGTTATCTATTGTATGTATCTTAATCTGAAATAAATTATTTTAGTTTTTTAATTTAAAATTCATCCATTTATTCACAGAAATAGTTGAAAGTTGATAGAATTATAACCTGTTTTGCATGTCGGATAAAATCAACTGCCTGCAGCATTGTTCTCCAAGAACACATAAAACCATTTTATTACAGGATGTAATTTAAATCACGCCTTTTCTTATTAAAATGACGTAAAGTTACTAAGCTTGAATAAAACAGCTGTAAACGCTGTAATAAATCAATTATATTAAGTTGAAATTCGCCGCCAAGCCAAATACGGTGTTCCGGCAGTTATCCTTGAGAGCCTGCGTATTCCAGGTCTAGTGTGTTTACCAGCTTCGATCACATCTTCACTTACCATCAGGTGAGATAGTGGTCAAACACTAGCCTGTCACAAAAAAAAAAAAAAAAAATTCACGGACGTTTACCTCTTTATTTGTATCGGGTAAATTTAAATCTTGGAACACGGACTATGTTTAAAATCAGTTGAGAACAATAATAGATAATTTATTTTGGTTGTTACCGATCTTATGATCTGTTGAGACCAATAATATTTATTTCAGTTGTAACTGATCTTGAGATCAGATGGAACCAATTGTTATGATCGGTTAATGAGAAAATTTGATACTATGATCCGTCTGCTACTGAGATCTGCATTCTGAGAGGTGGTAGAGCATTTTGTGAGTTGCTCGCCTGGCTTGCTACCAAAGTAGCTTACCACCATCAAGTTGAAAGTCTGCCGCCAAGCCAAATACGGTGTTCCGGCAGTTATCCTTGAGAGCCTGCGTATTCCAGGTCTAGTGTGTTAACCAGCTTCGATCACATCGTCACTTACCATCAGGTGAGATAGTGGTCAAACACTAGCCTGTCACAAAAAAAAAAAAAAACTCGCGCCTACATTTCACCCATTAAAGAAATACTTTTGTGTTTAAATGTTTATAACTTTTGTATTCAAAAATTATTGCGTGATTTTTGTATTTGTTATTCAAGTACAGGATTTAACAGATATTATATGTAAGTATCAGCTTTAAATATGTAGCCTTTGAGATGGACCACGGGATAAAACAGGTCAAAAACAGTGGCTTTGATCGCCACATTGTTATTTACCGACATATATTAAAAAAAAAAACAGTTTCATACTCCTCTTGCCAAGCTCTTTTCAAAGATACCCTACACGGGCAGAAAATAAATATACCTTACTCCCTAAATAAGTGTATGAGTTTGACTTTGTTTCACATATTCTCTGAGAATTTGAAATTATTCGCTTGTATGGTTTAGACGCTAGCCTCTGACAAACGGACAAACGGACGGACAAAGTGCTGAACCAACCAAGTTAACTAAGGGATCTCGCTTCGCTCGATTAATTATATTGCCGATAATAACATCATACTATCACATTTCGCACTAACATTATAATGGTGAATGTTTGTGAGTGAGTTGTATGTTTGTTACTTCTTTAAACTCAAACGGCTTGACCAATTTTGTTTTAATTTGGTATGCATGTTGCGGAACTCCCGCGGTTCTAACATGTGTAAAACCGCGGGACGCAGATAGATTTTTTCTTATAAACATTACAAAGCCAAAAATATACGAAAAGTGGTCTTTTCCGAACCAGGCGTATAGTCGCAAGTCTATCGGTATTCTATCGTTTGCATTTTGGAAAGTGTGCGCAGGAATTACATGAGTTAATTCCACCATGTGTTAGTTACTCCACTTATAACTCAAGAACGGCTGAACCGATTTAGCTGAAAATTGGCAGGCAGTTTAGAGCCAGGAGAAGGACATAGGATACTTTTTAAGAACGTACATTTCTTTAAATTTTTTTTTACATTTCGACATGCTTTCCATTTTATCATACGTCACTCGGATTTGGTAAAGTATTAGGCAAACATAAACATGAAGGTTGTAATAATATAGTCACGTGACATTGTAACGCATGCCGGGTATGGCTTCCTAAATATGCACATTCATTGACTGTTAGGCGGAACGAAGGTCGCCGGGACAGCTAGTTTAGCATAAAAAATAACAGTACTACGTCAACAATGCAGTTTTTGCACCAATCGATAGCTGATTAATGAGTTTCGACCCCAATAAATATACAACAGAATGTCTAATTTAATAAATGTCATATCTCTCAAGGCTCCTTGAATACACCTTTCAATAATGTCACACCTTTCAATATTTTCGTTTATTATAATAACAAATAACTACATGCCAACGCGCGGTGTGTCGCCTATAGTTATTTTTTGTCGAAAATGTCTCTTAGAACCCGTGACTTTGCAACCAGAGGTGGTAGAGCATTTTGTGAGTTGCTCGCCTGGCTTGCTACCAAAGTAGCTTACCACCATCAAGTTGAAAGTTTGCCGCCAAGCCAAATATGGTGTTCCGGCAGTTATCCTTGAGAGCCTGCGTATTCCAGGTCTAGTGTGTTTACCAGCTTCGATCACATCTTCACTTACCATCAGGTGAGATAGTGGTCAAACACTAGCCTGTCACAAATTAAAAAAAAAACCATTTTACTCAGCATTTATAATAAAACTAGATAAATAAAAATATTCGTCGAAATTTGTGTGATACGATAAATAATGCCTTCTTCTTAAAATATTCATAAACTGCATAATTATAGAGGAAAACAATATCCAATCTCATGCAAATAACATACATTTCTATTTTGTAACTATTTTGTTTCGCCATTTTATATCAAAACACTTTGAAATTTATTTCATATACGAATATTTACTGGACAAATTATTTCTTCGGGTGCATTTTCACGTAATTTTAAACAAGCAAACCCGGCAGTTTTCATGTCTTATTTTTACAAGTTTTTATTTAGTTTAATCTGTTCCGTTATCTGTCGTCTGTCATCAAATCTTGCAAGCTAAATTAGACCCACTTCCCGATGTCCGATTGGACTCACATTTAGTGTACTTATGTGTCTCCTGCGACAATTCAATAATATGGTACTATGGAGCTGGTCTGATGGTGAAGACGAAAGATGGTAATGTCTGAACTAAATAAGATAAACCCATCGAGTTTGGGCTCGTTTGATTCGTCTTGTCAAGTTCTCTGGTTATATAATTTATTAGTCTTTTTTCATATTAATGGCGATGTAGGAAACCATTGGTCTTTATTTTGCACAATTATATTTTTAACTGACTTAAAAAAGGAGGAGGTTATCAATTCGGCTGTATGTTTTTTTTAATATTTTTTACGACATTTTGATGGTTCTGTTTTTGTTTAGTAGATACTTCAGAGGTGGTCCAATGTAAATTTTATCGAAATTGATTTAGAAATGTTTAAGAAAATCAACAAAAACCTAAATATAAGCGGTGAAGTCCCTTTTAAGCTTTTTTTAACCTAAGGCAAGTATTTGACAACTATCTCACTGAGAGATGATGAGCTTTGCTTGCGTTTAAATTATTTATATCAATGATTATTTTATTGCAGTATCTCTCAAATATCGCTTTTATCATTTTAATTGTCCATCTTACCATCTAACAACAAGACAAACTGTCAAACGTCATCCATATATGGTTCACATACCTCCAGTTCGCTCGAAGCGTTTCGCTTCTACGTTTATCATCCGTACTGCGAAGGAGTGGAACTCATTGCCTTCGTCTTTGTTCCCCGAACGGTACAATCTGGGAGACTTCAAGTCAAGAGTGAATAGGTACCTTCTAGGCAAGTACATCTTCGGCCGCATCATCACTTTCCATCAGGTGAGAATGTAGTCAAATGCTTGTCTATCAGGCATAAAAATCATTCATTAAATTTAACAAGTTATCTAAATCGATGCCCTATTGCAGAAACGGCGTAAACGGTAATTTTAATTTTTCAAAATTGACAGCAATTATTCTTGGCCTTCTGTTATTTGTATGACCTATTGTATGATGTATTGAACCGCGTGAGTCATTTGTTAGTATTTGAATAGTAACTGGTTTCCATACATTTAATGTTTTACGTATTTGACGAGGTATTTTTACATCCGGCTTATTTTATTTTCATTAATTTTAGCTATTGGCGTGAATGATGTAATTTTTAATTAAAAATATTTAGTCTGAGATCCATAAATACCTAAGCTTCAACTAATAAACTAAGCCAAAAGAAACATAAAAAAATACATTATAGATTTAGTATTATCAACCGACTTCAAAAAAGGAGGTTCTGCAGCGCCAACTGCCGGGCTGATTTGTAAATCTAAACTAACCAGGGCGCACCACCAACCACCCAAACGCATACAAAAAAAATCATTCAAATCGGTCCAGCCGCTTAGGAGGAGTTCAGTGACACACGTACAGTAAAATTATATACATAAAAATATACAAGAATTTCTCGTCTAAAGGTATAATTAGATATATATATATATATTTAGATTAGATAAGGAAGAGATTACTGCAACAAAAGACGCCCATAACAATGTAATAAATCTAGTTATGACATTCTAATCGTTGCATCTCTGTTCGATAGATTTTAAACTAGATGACAGTTACGTAAACTTTAAATATATATTTATTATATCATTCTAGATTTCTAGAATGATAACATGACTAGAAATGACAGGTTACGACATTTGCGGCATGATGAAAATAGTTATAAAGAAACCAATCTGACAACTATGTCAGATGTTATAATGTTTTTTGTAGATTGCCTGCGCGGTATCAGATACTAAACTGATATAATAATTACAAAACACAAGGTGTTCCTCGATGCTGCGCTCGCGTAAATTTAAAAATAAACATTAACAAATCAAATTGTAAACCAGTTCCTCTCTGTGCATTTCCTATTTAGCTCAATGTGCAATATTTACCACCGGATAATGTGCAGTTCCTATTTACCTCTATGTGCAATATTTACCACCGGATAATGTGCAGTTCCTATTTTGCTCTATTTGCAATGTTTACCACCGGATACTGTGCAGTTCCTATTTAGCTCTATGTGCAATATTTACCACCAGATACTGTGCAGTTCCTATTAAGTTCTATTTGCAATATTAACCATCGGATAATATGCAGTTCCTGTTTTGCTCTATCTGCAATGTTTACCACCGGATACTGTGCAGTTCCTATTTAGCTCTATGTGCAAATATTTACTACCGGATAATATGCAGTTCCTATTTAGCTCCAGTAGCAATATTTACCACCGGATACTGTGCAGTTCCTATTTAGCTCTATGTGCAATATTTACCACCAGATACTGTGTAGTTCCTATTTACCTCTATGTGCAATATTTACCACCGGATAATGTGCAGTTCCTATTTAGCTCTATTAGCAATATTTACCACCGGATACTGTGCAGTTCCTATTTAGCTCTATGTCTTTAATGCATATTAGACATTTACATTATACGCGCGCAAACTCAAGAGTCATTTAAAACTCAAGTCAAAAACTTTTATTTGTCCAATCTGTAAACGTTACTATATGTGTGTGAATTATATATGTTAAATAATATGTATTATATGGACTTATATGTAAATATTTATTTATTTTTTGTAAGTATATTCTGATATTATTATTGGTATGTATTGTTTATGTAGTTTAAACAATATATTTCTATTATTTTTAAATTTATTTCATTCATTTTATCGCACCACCATCCCTACATTGTCTTTTCGTTTATATTTCCATCCAAAGGTTGTCTGGAAGAGACTCTTGTACCTATCTCTATAGGATTAGAATTAATGTCAATAAAGAGTTTTTGTATTGTGTTGTATTATATATTAATTACCGCCGGGTACTGTACATTCCCTCTTTAGCTCCCGATTTCGATGTGAATTATTGACTGCCGTGTAGTAGTGGAATCTTCAATATTGAGAACTAACAGCAACTAGATATATTTATATAAAGTATATATAACTAACTTAAGCACATAAGGAGTTCCACGAATTTTAATGTAGAGCCTTGACATTTAGTTAATCTGATGCGTAGACACATAAACGGTTGAACTACGACTGTCGGAATTTTTTGTCTGTGCTAAATTTTTATATTGTTAACTTATCAGTACCGACCACCGTTTTTAACCCCCAACGCTAGCAGAGGGCTGTTTTAAGTTTACCGTGTGCACCTGCAGACATATGTATGTCTGTTACATTGTAGCTTCTAAACAGATAAAACGATTTTGATGACTTTTTTGTTTGAAAGATGACTTGGTCAAGTGTATGATGACGATCAGTACAGTCGCTTTCCAGATATAGGCTATTTTCAAAATTTTGATTCTGCCACATGTTACAAAAAAAAAATCTGCACAGACCACCGGTTTAACGTTTTATATATACACCTAAAAAAAAAATTATAAATGTTTATTTTTAAACAAAATAATTCCTAAAAAGAAAAGTGTTATAATACGGTGCAGTGATCAGGATAGCGTGATTAGGATACCGTACACTTAGCACCCATTAAAAATGTTTGTGACAATTCGATTATACCGTTTATGTCGTATTTTTTAATAGTATTCTTTGCAAACATGGTAAAAACATTACTAGTTCTGCCCTGTGGCTTTTCCTGCGTTATTCAAATTGAAAGGCAGTGTTAAGGCGTTGCTTTGTAGATAAATTTCATTAAAATCTGTTTAGCCGTAACAGCGTAAAGAGGGAACAAATACAAACACTGTTTCGGACTTACGACACAGACAATGTAAATGTGCTATTTTTTAGTTTTGTATAAATAGAAGTGTCAGATGCTTACATGTCTGCCTTTTATACTGTCGGTGCCGGGTTTGATTCCTTGATGGAACACAATTTTTTTCCTAATGGATATTCTGTTTCTGGTTGTAAACGTACGTGTGATGTTTGCGGCACTCGCGGTACTTTAAACTTAGTGTGGGGATGTGAGTGTGAAAGTGTTCAGTTTCTAACAAACGACCCAGTTAGCGCAGTCTCTGCCCTCTGCGCCGTGGATCCTGGTTTCGATTCCCGGCAGGAGCACAATATTCACACGGCATATTTGAGCTTCTGGCTTTGAGTGTAATTGTGCGGGTGATATGTAAATGTTTTCGGCACACGCGATACTTTCAATTTAGTGCGGGGCTTTGAGTGTGAAAGCGTTTGTATTGTTGTGTAACTGTAGGCCATATGTCGTCCTACATTTACCATCACTATTACTAAGTATATGTATTTATATAAGTACCACATAGTAATAATATCTAGAATCAAGTGCTCCTTGACCGTATGAGCCCCCAGACGTTCCGTAATTTGTTTAAATATATAAATACTGTACTGTCACGTAGGTTTACTGTCAATTCTTGCAGTTTATTTGTTAGTACACTAGCCACTTTTTGTTGCCGGCGACTATAAGTTGCCGTTTTCTGCTGGATTGGCGCGTTATTTTACGTTATTGTTATACTTCGTGCCTACCTATCTTTTAATATAACAAGATGAGAAAGGTGGATATACGTTCCTTTGTTAACCAAATATGATAAAACGGCTTTGATAATAATGTAATTTAGTAATTAAATTCATGAATAATAAGAAAAGCTTCTTTTAGCCTGTCTAATGCAGGCAATGGTAGACCTAATTTAAAATTTATTGAAGTCACAGAACACAATCATCATAAACTAGTCGAAAATTAGATGATTGAACTTTTATAAAGATTTCAAACCAATATCGCATTTTTATATATACAGTCAAAGTTTTAAAGCTGGTGCCAGCGACTTCGTCTGCGCAGGATTAGTACTTCGAGTAGTTTATTTTCTTCTCCAAGGTCTTATCTACCTTTATCCATATATCTATTTTGAAAAGATAAGCTAAGATAAGAGAACAGATAAGATAAGCTATATGCGTCGCTGGATATTTGCAGGACTATTTAAGATTAACATTTCCTTTATACATTATATACGTGTTACTCTAATGGTTTTTGCAGCGCACACCAGAATAACTCGCAGATAGCAGAATTTAAAAAAATAATATAACCTTCATATTATAAAGGTTAAAGATGGTTTGGACGATCTTTAATATTCGGCAAAGTTCCCAAGGTTCGCAAGGCTTATCCTCTGCCCTAAATACAACCCAGCATTTTGATCATGTGCCGAATCAATCAGTCTCTTAGACAAATCTTTGAAAATTTCTAATGCACCCGGTCCCCATGGGCCTAGAGTCTCAACCCTAAACGGCACAAATATAAAACCTTGTCAAGTTTTGAATACTTGCGCCGTTTGATACATTCAGCTGCCATAGCCGCGACAAAGTGTCACAACATGTGGCATCCCACACTAAAAGTTCACCGAAAGTTTGTGTGTATGTTTGTTTTCTCTTCACGCTGTAATGGCCGAACGGATTTGTATGAAATTTGGAATACACATACCTTATACATAGGATTAATACATAGGCTACTTTTTAACTTGATCAACGCTGCCGCACGGCTAATTAATAATAATTTCAAAATGCTACAAAAAGTTGCTAGTCTGCGCGATCTCTATATGAAGTCTTTATTTGTATAATACCATGTTTGCTTTGATCTCACGTTATTTAAACACTAGACGCCCGTGGCTTACTATTGTGGCATTCTTAGTTAGCACAGATATAAATTACGATCTTAAACATAATGTTATGTCATTTATTGAATCGTATTTACTCTCTGCTTCTATGTTAGAACTGCTCCTTGGCATAGTTGGGTACGTGTCTTTCTAAGCAGGGGTACCGGGGTCGATTCCCGGCGGGCAATGTGTATATGTTTTTTATAAAACGAAACGCTTCACACTCACAGCGCCACACTAAGTTCGCAGACGTGCTGGAAACATTCACATTTCACAATCACACCCCGAACCAGAAATACAAATTCCCTTGAGGAGAAAACTCGAGAATTGAACCCGATACCTACTGCTTAGAAAGACGCGCACTCGACTACGCCAACGAGCTCATTCTATTTGTTTCTTTTAATTTATTTACATCTCTTATTTTATAGATCTCTTTACAACCAGGTCGGTACATACAAACGTACAATACCACACTAATATTATAAACACGAAAGTTTGTGTGAAGTGTGTAAATGTGTAAGAATGTTTATTTTCTGTTCACACTGTAGCAGCTGAACGGATTTTGATGAAATTTGGAATGTACGTAACTTATTACTAGGCTACTTAATTTATGCGGGCGAACCCGCTGGGCACGGCTAATGTAATATAAATCCTTCCACGTAAAATGCTATAAAATCTACATACTGTCGGCATGTCTGTATGTAAAGTCCTTAGTGTGTCATTTCACAACTAAGCAAACGAAGTAGAGGGGAGATCGAGATTTTGAAGTAGCGTTAGCAAGAGAATCAGGAAATAAATTTTCGTTCTTCGTCAGAAACAAAACAACGTTTCAAAAAATATTCTATTTATTAATTTCTTCTTCGATTTGATCATAGGTAGTTAGTACATTTAAGATTATCTAATATCTTTAAAGGAGCAATTCTTGTATATATAATGTGTAATCAGGATCTCGGAGACGACTCCAACGATTTCATGAAGTTACAGATTAGGGGTTTTTCGGCCCAAGGAATCGATTTATCAACGTTCCAGGTCCAAGAAATGCTCGGTTCCCAAACTGCATTTGAAAAACCGAGATTAAGAAACTATCAGCGCCATCTATTACGCCATGACCGATGTAAAAAACTGTTTCTACTCGACACTAGATGGAGCTTTCTGAGGCTACAAATTCAAACACATTCTACCAAAAACAAAAAACCGAGCAAAGCTCGGTCATCCGGATATTTTAAATAAAATGCGCCGTTGAGTTTCTTACCAGGATCTTCTCGGGATGGCTGTAATTTTCCTAATCTGGTGGTAGATTTATTAGCTTCAATAAGTGCCTCTATGGGGCCAATAGATTTTGATTTTGAACAGGTCGGCTACTTTTAAACTGAATTTAGGCTGGTGCAGCCGGTGTGTCTCAGTTGAATAAATGTTTAAAAAATCATGCTATAATAAGTTACTTGTTAAAAACTTTTTTAAAGACAAGCTTTTAGAAGACCGCCATATTGGATTTTCGAGTATAATTCTCAGCAAGCTCTTACATTTGATACCCTTATTGTAGGAGTGCATTAAAAATTACTTATCCGCCATTTTGGATGTTCCGCCATGTTGGATTTAGAATGACGTCACACAGCTAACCATGCATTGTCATCCGCTAAACGTGAATACAAAATTTCAGCTCAATCGGTTGAAGATATCTGCTTCAAAATTTCAGTGCAAGATTCCAACCGAACAAACATACAGTGCAAGCTAAATAAAAGCTTGTAAAAAGCTTTCGCGTGTTTTGCTATCGGTACACTGTCGACGCAGGCGCAGTGCTTTAGGCCTAAACATTAAAATAATGTTTTCTCTGCAAGTTGCACAACAAATTTGTGCTGCGCTTACTTTACGCATTAGTATGTATGTTTAATGCTTATTTAACTCATTTGCGATTGCCGTTAGGTCAATTTTATAATGAGCCATAACTTACAGCGTCCTTTTAAGTAACCATAGCTTATGCTAGAGATATATCGACCCGATATATAGATAGATAGATAGATAGAAAATTCTTTATTGCACAAACAATATTGTAGGTACATAGGCGAACTTAATGCTACAAAGCATTTTCTTCCAGTTAACCTGGGTGTATCGAGGATATTTTGATATGGTAGTGCACATCTTCGGTAAAAAGTTGTTCGCCTTCTAAGCTTCTATCGGTTCGATTCCCGGCGGGAACACAAGTTTTCTCCCCAAGGAATAGTTGTGTTTCTGGTTCTGGTTGTGATTGTGTGTGTGATGTGACTGTTTGCGGCACCCACGACCCAGAAAGTTTGTGTGTAAGTGTGTAAGTATGTTTGTTCCCTCTTCACGCTTTAACGGCTAAACGGATTTGAATTAAATTTGGAATGTACATAGCTTATACCTAGGATTAACACATAGGCTACTTTTTAACTTGATAGTAGGAAGCGAAGCCGCGGGACACGGCCAATGTTTAGATTCATAAATGCATTACTTATAATTACCGCTTTATTATGTAGCGTACTAAGTTATTATATAATTAATCAAAGTATACTACGGAAGAGCGAAAAAACCCATAAAATGTAACTTAGATTAAGTTTACTGAAATAAATATTTTGCATTTGTATTTTGTATAAGTTATTACTAACAATATAAACCACTTAACAGTTACAAAATAATTACTAAAACTCGGTAGCTGGTAATAAATTCAATAAACACCAAATATATCAAAGATGTCCCACTAATTACAATAATTAAGTTAACCTATAATTTGAGAGACAACCGATAATTGCTTGTTCAAAACAGGTTGGATTTACCAATATATGTTTATTGTAACCTTTATGAAGGTAGTAGCTAAATCCCGTGGCGTTGTCTGCATAAATTCATTATTGGAATGTAATATGAACGTCTCCGGCACCCACGGTACAAGACTTTGAACTTAGTGTGGGGCTATGAGTGTCAATGTAATTTTGCGAATCTGGCAGAAGAGTCATTTTGTTTAGAATCTTAATCCATTATTATAAAGTTTGCGTAACTATGTGGTACACCTGAGTCCCAATACATATTGCTATCTCCTCTCCATCCAAAGGTTGTCTGGAAGAGATCGCTTTAAGCGATAAGACCGCCCATTGTAATAGCCTAAGTTCGTTTTAATGTCTTTAATGTATTTTCCTCTATTTCTGGTGTACAATAAAAAGTTATCTATCTATCTAAATTTCTTGAGTGCCTCTTTGGGGCCCATGTAAATAAACGGTTTTTAATTTTGGATGAGTCAAATTTTTACAGTGCATTCAGAAATTAATTTTTGTATCCAATCTTTGACTTGCAGTTTCTTTATATTTTCTCTTTTAAACGTTATTTGGACTTCTACAAATATTTCAAAACCAAAATTAGGCAAATCGGTTCAGCCGTTCTCGAGTTTTTGTGAGACTAACAAACGCCAATTCATTTTTATATATATATAAGATAAGATAGATATAAGATTATTATATATTAAAATACTCTGACATACGGAGGGACGAACGGACAAAGTGTTGAACCAACCAAGTTAGCAAAGATCTCCCTTTGCTCGATCAATTAATGGCATCCACAATCTCACCTGATGGAAAGCGACGATGCGGTCGAAGATGGAGCACGCTTGCTAAGTAAATACCTAATAATATATAGTTAGTAATAGTAATATAGTTGATACCTAATAATATACACCTAGTTATATATAGTTAAAAACCAATTTAATTTCAAGGAACAAAAGAGTTCAACGCGTGCTTATATAACGCGTGACGGTACTCGAACCCGGTGTCCTAAGATGATACCAATGGATACTCTTATATACACTAGGTAATAATGACCGAGCGAGAGCGAAGCGAGAGCGAAGCGCGAGCGAAGCGCGAGCGAAGCGCCTTCGGCTGTTCTCTCTATTTCTACGCTTCTCGTGATATTTTGTGAGCAGGTTCTAAATCCAATTTGACGGACTTCTTAAAGAAAGAAAGAAGAACGAAGGAAAAGACTTTATTTATAACAAACAAAATACAATACGAGAGACAAATACATCTTTCTTCTTCTTATATATAAAAATGAATTGCTGTTCGTTAGTCTCGCTAAAACTCGAGAATGGCTGGACCGATTTGGCTAATTTTGATCTTGAAATATTTGTGGAAGTTCAGGGAAGGTTGAAAGGTGAGAAAATATAAAGAAATTGCAATAAAATGAGTAAAAAGTAGTATTTTATTTTCCCATACAAACTGTTCGTACCTGTCAAACAGGAGATGTTTCTGAATATTTGACCACAGACAATTGGCGGTATGAAGTTCGCCGGGTCAACTAGTTCAATATATATATTAAAGTTAGCTACAAATAGCGGTCAAACGGTTGTCTAAAATGAATAAAAAAATTACAATGCTCAGCACAATGCACCAGCAAAGCAGTGCGCTGAATAACAAAAGCTTTTTACAGCTAATTTTTTAAAACGTAGCAAGTAGCTTATTTATTTTCAACCGACTTCAAAAAAGAAGGTTCTCAATTCGACTGTACCTATGTTTTTTTGTATGTATGTTACGCAATATCTCCGCCAAATATGATTCGAATTTGACGATTTTTGTTTTGTTTGGTAGATTATACTTCAGAGGTGGTCCCATATAAATTTTATAGAAATTGATCCAGCAAAAACCAGATAAGCGGTGAAGTCGGTTTTTCTACCGACTTTACAAAAAAAGAGAATGTGTGAGAAATGTGTTTTACCTCATAACTTGTACCGTTTTTGTTTTTTTTTTATAGATGTTGCTTTCCAATTGATCCCATTTAAATTTGATCAAGACCTAATCAGTAGTTCTTGAAATATCGTCAATAATGCGTGTTTAGTACATCTAATCTGATCAAAGTTCCGAAGATATAGCGGTATAGTCGGTTTTTTTAAGCTTTGCTTGCGTTTAATTATTTTAGCTTTACTTGCTTTGATTATCTAAATTTACAACTACTGTCATATCGACGTCGCATCAATTCAAACAATCGTAGTATGACGACCGGAGTAGACCTACTGGCATTACCATTACTATCTACGTATCTTCATAGGAATAATTTAATTGTGTTTTTTCATCGTGAGACCGTTATTCCTATTGTTCTCTTTTTCTGCTGTTTTTCCTATTAATTATTTACATAATTAGTATAGCTGATGACGTAGTTATACGTTTCCGTTTTGAGCAATCGTATATATCTTATTGTGAGGCGAGTTTTTCTCGAAGCGATTTGCTCATTATAGCAATCATCAAAATGATGTCTTGCCCCATGCCTTATCTACCTACTATCCTACTAATATTATAAATCTGAAAGTTTGTATGTAAGTGTGTAAGTATGTTTGTTCCCTCTACACGTTTTAACGGGTAACCGGATTTGGATAAAATTAATGCTATCTACGGCCCAATAGCCTATATTTCCTAAAACTAAACTAAAACTATGTACAGCAAAGAACTAAGTTACCTACAAGACATCGAGCTTATAGGTAACTCAAGTGCTCAAGCCCACTACCAGTGGGTAGCGTTCCTATCATGCTGGCATTGCCTCTCTGAATTGCAATGCTAACGTTGAGCCAAATAAGTGCCAGCATTTTGTACACGCGTCGCTTCATCCAGGGCGCTCAGATAGAATTTTGAAAATAGAATGAGCTCCGGTCCCCACGGACCCAGTGTCTCAAAAATAAAAATTTGGAATGTACATTACTTACATTTCAAATTTCATCTAAATCAGATCAGCCGTTACATCGTGAAGAGAAAACAAACATACTTACAAATTTACACACTTACACACACACACTTTTGGATGTATAATATAAGTGTGATAGTGTGTGATCATTAAATGAATTTAGACGAATCGAGCTAATAAAAACTATGGTAATTCGGTCACGTTTTGCCGAAACGCTAAATATTATTAAAATCTGGTTTGGTATAATGTTTTATGACACGTGTGGCAACACCACGTGTCATAAAACATTATACAAGTATACTAAATCAGCTGATCGTGACGTATGGTTAAATTATTATTTTTAGATCCTATTTTCACATAAATCTTCGCAGCAACTAATGAACCTAATACGAGCAAGTTTATTAATGATCTTGTAATTATTATTTTTAACACTTAATGAATGGTTAAAAATTTTACATAAGTGATGATAAAAATGTTTTTTTTTTTTAATTATTTCATGACCTGATAAAAATGGTAATTAATCAATGCTGCCAGCATTTTGGGTACTTTGCCTACTGGTAGCGGTCTATTAGATTAAGTTTTGTACATATTTATATCTAATTATAGTTTTTTTGTTTAATTTTAATTTAGTTTTTAGTTTAATGTAATATATGCTTTATAAAGTAATAAATTTTAAATGTTGGCAAATCAACATCGCCATTTTTTCACTTTTGCAGAAAAAACAAATGAGTAAAAACAATGAGGCTCTAAACAAAGTGTATACTTTAACAAACAAACAAACAAACGCATCCACACTCACAGCCCCACACTAAGTTCAAAGACTTGTATCGTGGGTGCCGGAAACGTTCACATCACACACACAAATACACCCAGAACCAGAAGCACAAATATCCCTTGGGAAGGAATTGGTGCTCCTGCCGGGAATCGAACCCAGGACCCACGGCGCAGAGGGCGGACACCTGTCCACTGCGCCAACTGGGTCGTAAACTTTAACATATAAAGTTCTTAAAACGAAAAAAAAAAACTTCGGGCCAACTGCCTATATTTCCTAAAAATAAACTAAACCTATATAAAACAAAGACGTAATCTTATTTCAATTTATTTTCGTAATTTTTGCTCCTTTTTTTGTCGGATCTGTCCTTGGAATTCGCAGAAAAACTCAACAAAGTTTCATCACAATCGGATAAACGATAGAGCACCACAAGAAATACGAACAAACAAACACTTTAAATATTAAATATCCGAGCTAACATTAAACATCGTAATAAAATGCTTTGTTTTTTAATATTTCCAGTTTTGTAATAAAATCCAGTTTTAAAACAATTTATTTTTTAATATCTAAACTTTTAGGTACCAGCTGGATACCTAACTTACCAGTTGATAGCCTTGGTTCTAGAAATGTCAAAGAATCTTATATATTTTGTATTCAAAGTTTTTTTATAAGAGTATTTCAGCGAAAGTTTTAAATACAAAACAAATACTCTTTATTGCACACCAAGAAAAATAGCAAGTAAAATTAGAGAAAATACAATATAGCAGTACAATCGGCGGCCTTATCGCTAAGCAGCGATCTCTTCCAGGCAACCTTAGGATGGAGATGATAAAAAAGTTTAATAACACTCTTTATTAAACTTTACTGATTAAATGTTGTCGATTTTGTATTCATTCCCAAAACTTCTGATTCTTCGAAAGTTTTATTTTTATTTTCATTCCAAATCTATCTACGTGCCTATTGCCTATATTTCCTATAACTAAACTAAAATTATATACATCTATGTATAAGTTACAATCGATCAATTTACAATTATTTTTTTTACCCGCGTATGTCTGGACCCGCGGGAATTCCGAGTTAAAAAGTAGCCTGCGTTCTTACACAAGCTCTAGTCTATCTGTATACCAAATTTCATAAAAAATAGTTTAAGCGTGAAAGCGTAACAGACAGACAGAGTTACTTTCGCATTTATCATATTAGTAGGGATTTTAATTAGGTTTCGTGAAAATCACATGTTTTCTTTTAATCACGTTTCTAAGGAACTCGGCATTTTTCACTCTATTGTACTATGGGAAGCAATTACTTCCATCGTTTGATCTCGTTTGTAAACATAGTTGTATAGGAAATAAAAATGAAACTAATAAAAAAAAAACCTACTTCATTACAAAAGCGGTAATTTTGTTAAACATGACAGATAGAAGCATTTTTTCTACCGGGTTTCGAATTTTTTTTTAATAACGTATTACTTTTTCGCGCCTAAAATCCGCCATTTTGTTTTCAACCAACTTTAAAGGAGGTTCTCAATTGTACTGTATGTTTTTTTGTATGTATGTTACGCGATATCTCTGTCAATTATGAATCGATTTTTTTGTTTAGTAGATTATACTTCAGAGGTGGCCCTATATAAATTTTATCGAAATCGAAATCTATGTATAAAATTAGTTTTTAGTAATTTTAACTATCATGTCAATTGATATAAGTTTTTAAGCGGTAACTTTCACTATCAATAACGGGATATTTACCATGTATTCGTAAGTTTTGAGTTTCCGATATTTCGG
This sequence comes from Lomographa bimaculata, assembly GCA_948107665.1. NCBI lineage: Eukaryota > Metazoa > Arthropoda > Insecta > Lepidoptera > Geometridae > Lomographa > Lomographa bimaculata. The sequence continues at coordinate 7,242,725 of OX403614.1, forward strand.
CAGTGTTGCAAGCACCATGATCACGCAGTAAATGATTACGGGCGCGGGTAGACCGTTTCGTATGCCCGGAAATCTAAATCTCCATCTACCCGCATTTCCAGTTTTTGCCAAAATATCGGAAACTCAAAACAAACGATATATATATTATGATTTTATTTGGTAAATAAATTCAGTTATAAACCTATAAAAAGTAATCTGCTATAATCCCAACAAAAAGCATTATTTATATAGTTTATTAAATAATAAAACAATTGAGTTGCATCGAAAATACCGTAAATAATTGATTATTATAATGCCTATAAAATAATAATAGCGTGGTTACTCGCGTGTTTTATACGTTTGAGCTACAAAATGTAGAAGTGACATCGAACAGATCAAATGATAATGATAGATGTCTATTTAAAAAATTAAAACAGAAACAACAACAAATAAAAAAAAAATTTTTAGCAATGCTTACTTTTTTATTTTTTTATAGCGCAAATTACAGCTTTCACACTCACAGCCCACTACGATGACTTGTATTGTGGCTGCTGGAATCGCTTCGAACAAACTGGAATGACACCATAAATTGATGGCGTTTGACAGTTTGTCTTGTTGTTTGATGGTAAAACGAGCATGGGGGAATTAACTCATCCTAGATAATTTGATTTTAAAAAAAATTATGAGCCCATGCACCAATGTCAATTAAATAAATAAACACTCACAGCCCCACACAACGTACAATGACTTGTATCGTAGGTGCCGGAAACATTCACATCACACGCACAATCTGAACCAGACCGAACATTCCTTGGGGAGAAAACTTGTGTTCCCTCGGAATCGAACCCGATACCCCTGCTTAGAAGGCGAACGCTCACCGTGTTCTCTCAAGTGTTATCTCTATCATATACCTATATATATTTAATAACCGCGTAATCGTATATTCTATGGGTAATTTCAATTAAATCAAATATTTGTCCATAATAACGTCTGCCATTGAACTGGTTTCCATATTTGGTATATTTGCATTTTGAAATAATAAACCGATTATCAATTAGGATTCTTTGTCTGGAATAGTTTGGTAAGTGCACACCAAGGTTAAAAAGCTGTAATTATTTTTCGTGTGTTTTATGAAATATAGGCACGCGTTTGATCAGTAAGGGTTTTGCTTCCACATACATTATGCGAACCTTACCTGAGTCTGTGTTTCCTGATAAATCAAATCAAATCAAATCAGTTTATTGACATCTTATAACATATAACTTACAGATACCTAATATTACATTCTATATTCATTTCATTATATTTTTTATTACAATTATATATATATATATTATATTAATTTAAATTCATTATTTCAAGGTCTTATAATTATTTATGTACATATTGTGGTAAGGTGAGACTACACTACAAATACAATATTGTAGTCTTTAAGTCGCGAGTGAATAGGCATCATCGCTTACCATCAGGTGATATAGTAGTTAAACGTTTGCAATATTAAACAATAAATCTCACCTGATGGAAAGAGATGAGGCGGTCGAAGATGTGACATGCTTGCCTAGAATATACCTATTCACTCAAGACTTCAAGACTACCAGATTAAATCGTTCGGGGAACAAAGAGCTTACTATAAAACGATCGACTACATTAATGACAAGGATACATGGAGGCAAACTGCACAAGCGCTTTCTAGCGACTACATAATATAGATATGCCTAGGTTAATATGATTATGTACTATTGCTAAGGAACGATTTAAAAAAAGTTTGAATGAAAAAAAATGCGCCGCCGAGTTTCTTTCGAGGTTCTTCTCGAGATGGCTGTAATTTTGCGAATGTGGCAGAAAGATCATTAACATTAATGAGTGCCTCTTTGGGGCCCATGCAACATTTACTAAGTATTAACGGTTAAAAATCCACCATTATTACACATTAACACTCGAAGAATCACAGGTTTTGGAAAATTATACACAATCAACAACGCCATTTTTTCACTTTCGCGGCAAAACTCCCAAGCGATACTGTTCAGTCGATTTGTTGCCAGTTATTTAAATTGCATCGCCAACAATTAATTGCATATTTTATAAACATATTTCATTTTTAATTATAATGTTTTTGTAAATGATGATTAACTTTTATTCACGTATATTATCGATTAAAATATATATAAAAGTAACAAAAACAAAATGTTTAAAATATCACTGACGAACTGGAATATCAGAAATGGCTGCACCGTTTTTATCCAAACATAGTGAGACGCTCTCGATCGAATCACCTTTCAAACAAAAAAAAGTAAATCAAAATCGGTACAGCCGTTTGGGAGTTACGATATCATAGACATACACACATATACTAACGTTAAACGAATAACACCCCTCTTTTTGCGTCCATTGTTATTATTTCAATTAAATCATTTATTTCGAACATATCAGATAATTTTCAATATATAATATCATAATTAATAATTAAAATTGTATATGTAATAATGAAAGAGACTGAATCCCACGACACAGGACTCATCCTAGTATAGGATTCAGGGCTCACCAGAAGTAACATTATGTGTAATATAATGGTAGTTGTGTTTAAATATTTAAGTGTCTATGAAATTGAAATGATTGAAAACTAGCCGTGCACCGCGGCTTTTCCCGCGTTAATTAAGATAAAAAACCTATGTGATATTTCGGAACCTAAGCTGTCTGCATTATAAATTTCATCAAAATCGGTTTTATCGTTACGGTGATACGTGGTAACAAACATTCACACACACACTTACAAACTTTCGCTCTTATAATATTAGTAGGATTTGATAGGATAGGATTATTATTCTCTTTATTTATTATTTTTCTTAAGCTAAGGTTTTTTTTTACAATATTTTTATAAAAGTAATAAACAATACAATATTACAAAATAAAGAAAACTGTAAAAAAAAATATAAATTAATAGAATTATTATATTATTATATAGGTTTATTATTATTATTATTAAACAGAAGCAGACTAGTGACAATATATTAAATCAAATTAGAACAGAGCAGAAGTGGTAAATAAATATGATTATCTCCGAATATAACGGTGACTGTACCTACCTGTACTTACAACTACTTATCTAGGCCAACATAACCCCACCTGACCCTCTAACACTATAAATCATACTATTGAAGCCGACTGTACACTGTTCCTTCGCTAAGAACATTAATAATCTGTGGATACACGATTTGCAACCTCACACATGTTAGAACCTTTGTCGATAAAGAAATATTTCAAAACACTGAATTGTAGTTACATCAATTACGTATACTTATTTAGATAGGGTTCTATCGCGTAGCAGTTTCTCAATGTTGGAATCTATTAACTGTGATATGGAATCTTGTCATACTAATACATGTTGGTGTTTCTTTAGCGTTTGCAAAACAGAAAAGGTAGAATTTAATAAGACATAGCGGAAGTACATCAATGTTTACGTTACCACCCCAGCACTACTACAGTGAAATAATGCATTATTTTGGAACTAAGCTTAAGAACCCGTATACATTTTTATGTCTTTCTCGCTCGCACGATTCACTGATTTTGAGATATAAAACTGACGGTGTGAGTTATTGTAAATGTTGTCAATATAATCCCTAAATAATAATATCACGGATCTTATAAACTGATATTCGTTTTCTTAGCTTTTGGATTGGCGGAGAAAATCGATGTCAAATTGATTTTATAGTTTTTTCACTCTTTCTTCGTCTAATTAATAGGTATTTAAACGAAAATTAATTTATAGTATCCGTTACATAATTATTTAGTAAAGTTATTGACAACATTTTCCATAACTCGCTCCATAATTTTTATTTCTCAAAATGAATGAATTGTGCGAGCGAGACAGACATAAAAATGTATACGGGTTCTTAACAAGTCGGTCGCGCTAAACTGGGATCTCGCGCCTACATTTTCCTAATAGAGAAAAACTTTTGAGGTTAATTTCTAATATTTTCTTTTCTTAATAATAATTGTTTGATTTTTGTCTTTGTTGTTTAATTAAAAAGTGTAACGGGTGTTATAAGCTAGTTTTAGCTTTAAATCCTTACTAATGCGAAAGTAACTCTGTTTGTCTATCTGTCTGTCGCGCTTTCACGCCAAAACTACTGAACCGATTTAACTGAAATTTGGTACACAGATAGTCTAGAGCCTGAGAAAGGACAAAAGCAAATTTTTAATACGAAAAAATAGTTGTAAGGGGTTGAAAGAGGGAGATGAAAAGTTGTATGGAAGTATCGTCATTTTTAGAGCTATGAGCTAAAAACTTATTTTTTAGGCTGTTGATTTGATATAAATAAATATGACATTCAAAGTTTGTAAAAGTTCTACCTTCAAGGGTGTAAAATAATTTGCCTAAATAATTAAAAATGCTACCCAAAGATACAATTCCACGCGGACGAAGTTGCGGGCACAGCTAGTATGTATATATATGTAAATGCATATACTTTAACATATTATTTTTGTTACAGAAGCAGTACTGCAACGTGCGGACAGAAATCTGCTGCAGAATCGAAACCTCATCACTCGCTGGTGCTGGAAACCTTCAAGGCTCTCTTGGAGTTGGTTCCGCCACATTCTCCGGTTCAAACAACCAGGAAAGTCTTTTCGCTAGCAGCCAGAACACAGCTGGACAATCTGGCTTCAACGGGCAAGGAACAGCTTCGGGCTTTAATGGACAAGGTCAAGCTACAGCATTCAATGGACAAGGTCAAACTACAGCATTTAATGGACAAGGTCAAACCACAGCATTTAATGGACAAGGTCAAACCACAGGATTCAATGGACAAGGTCAATCCACAGGATTCAATGCACAAGGCCAAGCTTCAGGCTTCAACGGCCAATCTACTGGTACCTTCAACCAAAATGCAGCTTCATTCAACACCAACTCTGGATCTACTACTGGATTCGGATCTTCTTTCAATAAGGCAACTGGATCTGGATTTGGAGCCCAAGGGGCGTTTGGACTAGGAACGGGCAACTCTTTTGGATCCGATGGATCTGTGAACAGAGATGTTGCTATTGAATCCAGCTCTTCAAGCTTTGAAGCTACTCGAGGCAACAAGTTTGGAGGATATGGAGGATCGACTGTCGCTCCTGCTGTCAATAAATTTGGAGCCAACAACTTTAATAACGAAGTTTACAAGTCTACCAGTCAATCTAACTTCATCGAGACTGACTCCTTCTCTGCTGGAAGTGACCAAGCTGGTGTTTACCGCCCAGGCGCTATTGGCTCTGGTCTCAAACCTGGCATCCCTTACCTACCCCCAATTGACAGTTCTACCAGTGCTTCCAACGCCATCGGCTCAACCGCATTTGTAACTACTCCCCGTCCTCGTCCGACCACTGTCAGACCTTTCACCACCCCCAAACCATTTATACCATCGACTTCTGCTCCTGGATACCTCCCACCTCAAGGCGAATCTTCCAACAACAGGGAAACTCGTCTGCCTCCCAACCCGGTTTACACTGAGGGAGGAATTCTCCTAGACGAGACCAGACAGCCTACCAGACGGCCAATTTCTTACACTCCTGGACCTGCCCCAAGTAAGTTGATACTTTAGGCATACCCCTTACATTATAAGAGTAGTAAGAGTCCAACTATAATATACCTACATGATAAGAAATATATACTAAAGATTTCGGCACCCACGACACAAGTCATCGAACTTAGTGTGGGGCTGTGAGTGTGAAAGCTTTAATGTTTATGTTTTGTACTAAAAGCTTAACTCCTACTGTTAAACCTTGTAATGATCTTATAAAATAATATCAGTAACGATTTATTGCATAAGTGTAGATAATAAATAAATAGTAATAATAAATCAATTATAATATTAATTAATATCAGTAACGTGATTCACAAATATATCTTGAACTTGATCACTATCAATTCCTTTAAAAAGGTTATAAAAGAAAAAAAGCTATACTTAATTTTATTAACAAATTATTTATCTAACCCATCTAACCTATCCCTCAGGTGAAATTCCGGCTGGCTGCGCGGCTGCCCTAAAGTGCACACCCATTGAGTTCTGTACTGCCGAGGGAGTCATCTCCAACACTACTGTTATACTGACCAGGGACCAGGATGCATACCGAGTCCCACTTACGGTAAACATTTGTAGATCAGTCAATTATTTATTTGTCATAATAGATCAGTACCTGGATGAATTTTGCTCGGATAAAATGACGTTTTCTAAAAATAAAAACCTAGCTAGATCGATTTATCGCCCCCGAAACAGATTTAAAAACCCCCTGAATTTCATGAAAATCGTTGGAGCCGTTTCCGAGATTCAGATTATATAAATATATATACAAGAATGGCTCGTTTACAAAAAATAGATAATTTACATGTTCCGGTGTACATCTAAGATAGATTTTATAGTTCTATTTTGAATTTCCAATTAATCATCTATCTATCTATCTATCTATATATATATATATGTATATATAAAAAATCAATGCCACTTTTCGTTGTAATTTTATAACTCAAGAACGGGCTCACCTATCCAAACCAAATATTTAGGCTTTGTTCGGACTATTTAGTAGATGGTTTATGTGAAGTTTGCACAAAATCGGTCGAGCGGTTCTTCATTTATCACACCCGGGCGAAGGCCGGGGCGGATTGCTAGTAATTTATATATTCTTCTACACTATAAAAGCACTCATAATTTTTTTGTAATAATACCTTCCAAGTTATTTTTGGATAAAGCGACTTCGACCGTTATTTGGCAAGAAATGCAGACAAAGAAGTCGTTAGTCTGAAAACATTGAACCAATGTCCCAAAAAATAGACACAAAGTTTAAGTCGATGCCATTTTTAGGGTTTATTTAAATCCTTATTTCATGATACCGGAAAATAGAAAGAATATAAACATTATTTTAACGTAATTACAGGATGTAGACTATAGGTTGGTATCAAAATCTAACATATAGCTTTAAAATCGTTCAACAAACTTGACACACAAATTAGAGACTGTTTTTTTATATATTTGAGAGATGAAGTCGCTCGCGTTTAGTCGCGTATGTCCAATTCGTAAAATGTCCAGTGGTCGCGGAACGTCCAATTCGCGGAATGTCAACCCTGTAATTTTCCTGGTTTTTTTTTATGCCAGATGGGTAAGCATTTGGCCGCTATCTCACCTGATGGAAAGTGATGGCGCGGCCAATTTTCAGCCCCAACTTTATCGATATGCTTTTAAGTTAGACGTTGTCATGTCAAAATAATTTAGCTTTTAATTAGATCTCTTTTACCCATTCATTTCTCGTTTTTCCCATCTCAGCAGTAGTTACTGCTTGCATAGGCCTACTTTACTACTATTTTGTTACTTATTAATTATTAGGCTTGATTTTTAAGAGAGTACAATCCCCAAGGATCCTGTCCCATTGAAAACAATGAGCCTAGTCTTGAACACTGATAATACAAACGAACAAAACAAACGCATTCACACTCACAGCCCCGCACTAAGTTCAAATACTTGTATCGTGGGTGCCGGAAACATTCACATCACACACACAATACACCCAGAACCAGAAGCACAAATATCCCTTGGGAAGGAATTTGTGCTCCTGCCGGGAATCGAACCCAGGACCCACGACGCAGAGAGCGGAGACCTGTCCACTACGCCAACTGGGTCGTCAATAATAATTCTTAAACGCATACCCAATATATCAGTATTGATTTCTTATTCTTCCAAACCAGGACTGCAAAGATATCGAATCTGGACGCATCGGCAAGTGCTGCCGTGACCCTCTCTACACCGACCCCTGGCCTACCAACCAGCTCGGCAAATGGGTTCCCGGGGTATTCGGAGGCAATGATGGAAAATACGTGCCCGATAGCAGAGGTTCTCCAACAACTAATATTGGAAGACCTGGAGTTTCCGTCAGACCACCAACTTCACCTGGAACTGGATCCCTGGTTTTGAACAACTTTAGGTAAGTTTTTTTTTTTATTTGTTATTCTAGGCTGGAAAAAATCCGCTACAAAAAAAATCCTTGCTGAGAGCCTGCGTATTCCAGGTCTAGTGTGTTTACCAGCTTCGATCACATCGTCACTTACCATCAGGTGAGATAGTGGTCAAACACTAGCCTGTCACAAATGAAAAAAAAAAAAGAAAAGAATGTTAATCCTACATACAGACGGTCAACAAAGTGATCCTATAAAGGTTCCGTTTTTTCCTTTTGAGGTTCGGAACCCTAAAAATACAACATTTCATTAAGTTCGCTCCAGCAGTTCATGACTAAGCCGACGGCTTATCCAAGACGGAGCAACAAACTAATAGAGGGAGAGTAACTCAAAAGCGAGAGAGAGAGTTTCTTTAGGATTTATATTCTTAATTACCAATTTGTTTCCATAGGACAACCCCACCAACTGTAGGCCCCACCTTCGGACCTAACCAGATTACTCCTGGATACCCTAGTTCCACCCCTGGACCCTTCATTAAGGGAGGTCAAGGACAGTACGAGATTAAGGGTCAAGGGTCATACAGTACCGGAGGTCAAGGTCAAGTCGGTATTGGAGGTCAAGGTCAATACGGAGTCTCTGGCTTGGGTCAGACAACACAAGGTAAGAAACTAGTTTTTTTTTTTAATTTAGCTTTACTTTTGTTGCATTATGGAACTTGATTAGTAAAAAAAAACAAATTATATTTTGAAATCCCTTTTTTATATATATAATTCTTCTGTTCGTGTGTTTATGACTGAGCTCCTCCTGAACGGCTGGACTGATTTTGATGGAATTTTTGTATGTGTTCAGGTACATTCAAGAATGATTTAGATACACAATTTGATCCGATAAATAATGTTTTTTTTTTAATTTACGTGATTGAAGCCGCGGGAATCAAGTAGCTGTATATATTACTAGCTTTTATCCGCGACTTCGCTTGCATTGTTTTTTTTTTACTTTCGTATAAAAAAAAAATAAGTATTCTATGTTACTTCTAATACCTCCATGAATATGTGTACAAAGTTTCATGATGATCGGTTAAGTAGTTTTCGCGTGAAAGCGTAACAAACAAACTTACATTCACATTTATAATATTACTAGCCATGCCCCGCGGCTTCGCCCGCTATTATCAAGTTAAAAAGTAGCCTATATGTTAATCCTAGGTATAATCTATGTACATTCCAAATTTCATCCAAATCCGTTCAGCCGTTAAAGCGTGAAGAGGGAACAAACATACTTACACACAAACATTCGGATTTATAATATTAGTAGGATTAGTAGGGATTTAAATTTCTTATCATATCTCATCTTAGTCATATTGAATTAACTCTTGGGGGACCTTTGAGCGTGTTGTGTGAAAATTTAAAATATTCAAATAAATTCGGAATTATTCATTTAGTTTGACTAATTTCTACGAGACAGTGATGATTTTATGGGGGTCCATAAAATTCTAATCTTTACTGATTGGTGATTTGAATATAAATATTTTATGGCGGACTGTCAACTTATTGGTGCGATGTCTTAATTTTAAAGAATATTTAAGCAATCACAAGCAAATGTATGTCATACTTCGTTAGGTGACATAATTAAAATAACGTGCGAGAATTTAACCATTATTAGCCGGACTCACAAATAAAGGTGGTAGAGCTCGTCTAAGCTGAAATGACGCGCCCCACTACTTAATTAGTTTATTTAGATGTGTGAGTGCAAATATTAATGACGACACTTCATCTGTGTGGGAGCGTCGATAGTTCAGTGAACAATGGATCTGCACGTGTACAAGACGGTCGACTAGTCGGGTGATAAATCCGACCACGCTTGTGTGCGTAAATGCGAAGGTGGGGCGCGTCATTTCAGCTTAGACAATCTCTAATAGGGTCTCAATGCGACTGTTTTTTTAACACGCTTTTATTAGCTTCGCCTGTATGTATGTATGTATGTTTGTTTGTAACCCCTTCGGGCTTGATTTTGACCCACTTTAAACAGTCAGATTTTATTTAAACTTCGTAGACTTATCGAGGACCGATGACAATACAAAAATTGTTTTTTTTTAATTTAAAAAGCGTGTTTTTGTTTTTTTTTTACTTTTATATTTATTATTATGCGTGTTAACTCATAACTTCTGTCTAGGTGAACCGATTTTGATGTTTTTGTTTATTTGAAACCTGATACTTTCATAATTGAAACATTTCAATTTGATCAAGATCTTATCAGTAGTTTTTGACTTAGTTCAGAGGTTCACACTAAGTTCAACATTCACACCAAACCCAGAACCAAAAACACAAATTTCCTTAGAGGAGAAAACTTGTGTTCCACCGGGAATCGAACCCAGCAATTTAAAGGCTAACGCGCACCCAACTACGCCAACGGGCAGTTCAAAGTTCAAATTACCCCGCGGCTTCACCCACTATTATCAAGTTAAAGAGTAGCCTATGTGTTAATCCTAGGTATAATCTATGTACACTCATAATTTTATCCAAATCCATTCAGCCGTTAAAGCGTGAAGAGGAAACAAACATACTGACACACAAACTTTCGGATTTATAATATTAGTAGGATAGGAATTTATTCGTCATAAAATAAAATGTTTTGGGTGTATATTCCTAAAACTTGAATAAAATAACTTATTTATTATTAATGATGAAAAATATAATAAAAATTAATAAATAGTATAATATTTTTTTCCTAGGTTCCCAATTCGGACAAGGCTCCCAATTCACTAAAACAACATCGTCTTCCTTCGGTCAAACCACCAGAGGTCAGGGTCAAGTAGTGCGCCAAGGAGCTGGTCTGGGAGTGACCCAGGGTGCAGGTCAAACTGTGTCCCAGGGACAAGGATCCTTTTCTCAGGGAGGACGTGGACAATATGATCTACAAGGACAGGTGATAATGTTTGCATTGTTTTGGTTTTTTTTTCTTTCTTCGCCTATATCCTTCAGTTTTATATATTGAAAAACTTGAGTAAATTCAAAGTTTATTTCGTACATGCTTTAGATACTAACTGTATTTTCTATTCTAACAGGCTGAACAAAATTCGTTCACCGCTACCCAAGGCGTCAGTCAAGGAGTAGGTCAAATCGTTACTAAAGGTCAAGGCTTCGGTGTCAGTAGAGGCACAGGTCAAACCGTGAGCCAGGGAGTGGGTCAAACAGTATCCCAAGGAGTGGGTCAAACTTTGATTCAGGGTCAAGGAGTCGGAGTAACCAGAGGATCAGGACAATCTGTGACTAGTGGACAAGGATTCACTGTGCAACAAGGAGCAGGCCAAGGGGTTCTGCAAGGAGGCGGTCTAGGCGTCCTCCAAGGTCAAGGTCAAACAGTGAGCCAAGGAACCGGCTTTGGTATTTCACAGGGACAAGGTTTCGGAGTGACAAGAGGACAAGGTCAAGTCGTCACGCAAGGCCAAGGAGTCAGTGTTACCCGTGGACAAGGACAAGTTTTAACTGGACAGGGAGCCGGCGTTATCCAAGGGACAGGCCAGAGAGTCAGCCAGGGACAAGGCTTCGCTACGTCTCAAGGATTCGGAACTGGAGTCAGTCAAGGATCTGGCATTGGAGTAACTCAAGGACAAGGTCAATTCGTACGCCAAGGCCAAGGTGAATCTGTGAGCCAAGGAGCTGGATTCGGAATCAGTCAAGGCGGCGGTTTTGGAGTAACCCAAGGACAGGGTCAAACCGTGAGTCAAGGATTTGGACAGGGAGTTAGTCAAGGTACTGGATTCGGACTGACTCAAGGTCAAGGCCAATCTGTTAGCCAAGGAGCTGGATTCGGAATCGGACAAGGATTCGGCACCGGTGTTGAGAACGGAGTTGGATTCGGCGTGAACCAAGGTTTCGGATTCAATGTTGTCAGAGGTCAAGGTCAAGGTCTGATTCAAGGTCAGGGTCAAAAGTTGATCCAGGGAGGAGGAAGCGGAGAAATCCGAGGTGAAGGATTCCAAGTAACCCAGGGAGGTGGTTTCGGAGTCGAGAATGAATACAGTGAATCTGTGCAGAGGGTCTTCTTGTCGAGATACAACGGTGGAGGACAATGTGGACTTCTGAATGTGAGTAGACCTTCTGTTTTTTACTAGCTTTGACGACGAAGCCGCAGTGGGCAGGGCTCTGCTCTCGCTGGGAAAAATAAATATACATACAAAATTTCATCCAAATCGGTCCAGCCATTTAGGAAGAGTTAGTTGGGGGCTGAGTCACCCACGTCCGTAGGAGGATACCCCTTAAGTCTGACTGCCTACACGTGGTCCCCGAGTGGTGCTAATCAGAAGACATTTGAGAGGTGGTAGAGCATTTTGTGAGTTGCTCGCCTGGCTTGCTACCAAAGTAGCTTACCACCATCAAGTTGAAAGTCTGCCGCCAAGCCAAATACGGTGTTCCGGCAGTTGTCCTTGAGAGCCTGCGTATTCCAGGTCAAGTGTGATCACATCGTCACTTACCATCAGGTGAGATAGTGTTCAAACACTAGCCTGTCACAAATAAAAAAAAAAAAGAAGAATTATGTATATATGTATATAAAGTGCTATACAAAGAGTTCAAAATGCATGTGCCAGATTCTGTTTTAGCATACCAAGAAGAGAACACGTCACCCCATATCTGGTCAAAAATAATATATTAAATATGCAGGCTAGAAGAGAGCTTCACTTGGCATGTACCACACAAAAGATAATTTGGAACAAAAAGCCCCAATATCTTTTTGAAAAGTTGGTTTGGATGAAGGATATTCAGTCTCGCAACACTCGTAGCACTACCTTACTCATTCTTTCCATCCCGAAACACAAGACAGCCGGTTATAAAAGTTGTTTCAAATATAGCGCCTCAAAGATTTGGAACAACCTTCCACCTCCAATGAGGAAAAAAATGTGCTTCTCCCTATTTAAAATTAAATATAAGGTGTTACTACTTAATCGCCAGAAATTGCATTTTGAAGCGACTTTTAAAACTAAACGGCCAACATACAGGCATACCAACACATAGAACACGTGAGGCCCATACACACAACACACACTTTCTCTTAACTCACCCACACATACTTACATACACATATACACACCCCCTACATACACACCCCCTACATACACACATACACTCACACATTCAAAGATACATAACACTTTTTTTTTAACTTATTATATATTAATTATGTTACCTACCTTTTTTTTTATATAAATTTACAAAATAATAATATATATTCTACTTCTGTATAGTTATTTACTACAATATTGTAAAAGGACTACCATGACTTTATTTTCGAGTAACACCTGAGATCGATGGGATATGCTGAAAACCAGCCCTGCACAAACACTTAGTTTGTGCAGTCTTAGCGCTGAACATATTCCAATTGCCAAATATTTCTTGCTTGTATTTTTTTTTTCTTTTGTGTACCATAATGTGATTGTTTAAATATTTTGCAATAAATGATTTTCTATTCTATTCTATTCTATTCTATATTAATACATGTAGTCACTTAGTCAAAAAATGAACATACAGGGTTATTTGTTTCATACCAGTCCGCTCTCAGAACCTACTTTCACTTGAATGCTATATTATCCGTTATAATTTAAACGGTGTATTCTATACAATATCCTTAATTGTTTAAATTACACTGTTCCGCAAAGAACGGCATCGCCGCCGCGCCTCGTAATATGCACGACAACGTCAGTTGACACTTGACAGTCTTGACACCTTACACTTAACAGAGAATATAAATGATACATTTTCAAATGTATTTGATAAATCATAAACAGAATTTGCAATAGCCATACCACGAAAGACGTCGGTCTCAATGGTCGAAATGATGCCACAGGTTTCTATTATCTCATATTTCCTAAAACTAAACAAAATTATACATCTATACAGCAAAGAAAGGCAAAGGTAGGTAACAAAGCATCGAGCTTATAGGTAACGCAAGAGCTCAAGCCCACTACCAGTAGTTTTTTTACAAATTACCCTGTATAATGTAAAACATATATAAGTTTTTTTTATGAACGATAGGCAAGCGTTTGACCACAATCTCACCTGATGGAAAGCGATGATGCGGCCGAAGATGTAGTATGCTTGCCTAAAAGGTACCTATTCACTCTTGACTTGAAGACTCCCAGATTATACTGTTCGGGGAACAAAGATGAGGGCAATGAGTTCCACTCCTTCGTTGTACGGATGATAAGAGTAAAAGCGAAAAAAAACGAAAATAAAACGTAAATCTTTAGTTTTTTTTTTCGTTTTTTTTCGCTAGCTAGCTAGAGAAACTTTATTAGTTGCTTATAAATCGATTTAAGCCCAAATCTCATCAATCTAACATCGATTCTCGTAGATGTAGCAACATCCATCGATTAATATCATTTTTAACATCGATTTTCTCATCGAGATACCTCATCAAATACTCACTGACCTTTGAAAATATTCGGTTAAGTGTCTAACAAACATAATATGTATAAATTAATGTGTATAATTAGTGAGAAAATGTCGACATTTGTAGACGCCATCATCATTCATTGGGTGGCAATGAGGTGCCCTTGTAGACATGTCATCATATCTATAGTGTAACATAATTTAAATGTAAGCTAAGCTTAAATAATTAAACGCAAGCAAAGCTTAAAAAAACCGACTTCACCGCTTTATATTCGGAACCTTGATCAGATTTAATGTATTAATCACGAATTATTGACAGTAACTCAAAAACTAGTGATCAGATCTTGATCAAATTTAAATGCGACCACATGGAAAGCACCAGCTTTCAAATAAAAATAATCACTAAAATCGGCGCACAAAGAAAGAAGTTATGAGGTAACTTTTGTCGTCGGTTAAAAACGAGAACATCGTCAATGTAGTCCACAGAATACGCATTATTGAGGATAACTAAAAACTACTAGTCAGATCTTGATGAAATTTAAATGGGACCAATTGGAAAGCAACATCTTTCAAACAAAAAAGAAATTCAAAATTGGTTCACGTGGAACGAAGTTATGAGGTAACACACATAAAAAAAATACTGTCGACTTGAGTACCTCATCCCTTTTTGTGAAGTCGGTTAAAAGCATTAATTTAAAATTAGTTTCTCACACTTGCAATAATATCCCAAAGGCAAATTCCAAAGACGCAACATTTCGATAAATTTATCACCTACATTTCATCACAGCGCGATAAATTATCATGTCATCACTTCAAGCCCCGCCACTTAATCAACTGTTTGAAAAGTAGAAGTGGAAAGTCAGTATATGTCGTTAAACAGTTGTTTAACGTCATATACAGGAGCGTATTTCTCTTCTCTATCTTTCTCTCCTCGTTTGGAACGGGAGCTCATTCTATTTTCAAAAATCTATCAGAGCGCCTGGTTGAGATGCGTGATTAAAATGCTGGCACTAATTTGGCTCAACTTATTAAAAACAAGCAAAACAAACGCATTCACACTCACAGCCCCACACTAAGTTCAAATACTTGTATCGTGGGTGCCGGAAACATTTACATCACACACACAAATATACCCAGAACCAGAAGCACAAATATCCCTTGAGAAGGAATTTGTGCTCCTGCCGAGAATCGAACCCAGGACCCACGGCGTAGAGAGCGGACACCTGTCCACTGCGCCAACTGGTACCATTGCAATTAAGAGAGTAGTGATAGTGAATTGCTTAGATTCACTGGTAGTGGGCTTGAGCACTTAAGTTACCTATGAACTCGATGTCTTGAAGGTAATTTAAGACTGCTGTATATAGTTTTAGTTTTAGGAAATATAGGCAGTTTGAAATAATATGAATTGACGTTTATTAGTCTCACAAAAACTCGAAAACGGCTGAACCGATTTCAGTAAATTTGGTTTTCAAATATTTGTAAAAGTCCAAGGAAGGCTTAAAGGGTGAGAAAATATAAAGAAATTGCAAGGAAAGTAGTAAAAGTGATTTTATTTTCCCATACAAACTGTTTGTATCTGTTTTTATTTATTTTATTTATTTGTGACAGGCTAGTGTTTGACCACTATCTCACTTGATGGTAAGTGACGATGTGATCGAAGCTGGTAAACACACTAGACCTGGAATACGCAGGCTCTCAAAGATAACTGCCGGAACGCCGTATATGGCTTGGCGGCAGACTTTCAACTTGATGGTGGTAAGCTACTTTGGCAGCAAGCCAGGCGAGCAACTCACAAAATGCTCTACCACCTCTCAAATGTCACCTGATTAGCACCACCCGGGGACCACGTGTAGGGAGTCAGACTTAAGGGGTATCCTCCTACGGACGTGGGTGACTACACACAAAATTAATTTCTGAACGCACGATAAATATTTGACCACAGACAAATGTGACATAATTATGTTTGCTGTCACAGTTCAGACTACTTTTATTGGATGAAGTTCGCCGGGTCAGCTAGGAAATTATATATTTTTTTTGTTAATAATAATAATAATAATTTATTCATTGACACTTAAAAATTATAACACAAGAACATTACAATTACTTATAATGTCTGGTGAGCCCTGAATCCCACACTAGGATGAGTCCTGTGTCGTGGGATTCAGTCTTATTTTAATAAGGTATTCCATACACCAATTAATGAAACCCCGTCTACAACCCTCTATAGTTCTCTCCATCCGAAGGTGCCTGGTAGAGATCGCTATAAGTGCCGCCTTTTGTCACACTTTACGTATAAAAATCCTAGTCACAGTCAAAGTCATGAAAAAGAATCAAGGTCCAGTCATATCAAGTCATGCCCTAGTAAAGTAGAACCTTTACTAGAACTTCTATTGGAGTTTTGGATCGAAGGCGAAAATCTCATTTTTTAACTTTCTATGATTTGCCTACACTTATGCACGTTTAGTAAGTAATAACTGTTAATAATTCACTATTATTACACATTAACACTCGAAGAATCACAGGTTATAGAAAATTATTCAAAATCAATAACGCCATTTTTTCACTTTCGCGGCAAAACTCTAACAGCAGTTCACATCGATGAACTCTAGCCTTATTCATTTTGACATTTCGGACATCCTTTGATTAAAATATCGATTAAAATTCAGTTAATCGATCTATTCATATTTTAATTAATTGGATATAAATCAATCAAGTAAACAAAGCAAAATGAT
Organism: Lomographa bimaculata; assembly: GCA_948107665.1. Taxonomy (NCBI): domain Eukaryota; kingdom Metazoa; phylum Arthropoda; class Insecta; order Lepidoptera; family Geometridae; genus Lomographa; species Lomographa bimaculata. The sequence goes on from OX403614.1 coordinate 7,259,743, forward strand.
TGGATATTTTGACATAAAAATTATGTATTGCAATTTTTTATTATTATTATTATCTGTTTGATTGATTGATTTAATTCGTTGATATTTAGCACGTCAAGGATGATAAACGCTTCAGGCAATAATTTTTTTACTGACTAAGCAAACGTTTGAGTACAATTGCTCCTGATGGAAAGTGACGGTGTGGTCGACGAAGGAGCAAGTTTGCCTCAATTGAATATATCTATTCACTCGCGACAAATGCTGCGCGGTAAATAAAGCTGTGACAAATGAAAGTAATAATTTAAACGTAAGCAAAGCTTAAAAAACCGACTTCACCGCTTATATTTTTTTTGGTTTGATCGATTTCGATAAAATTTATATGGTACCACCTCTGCCCCCCAATTACCTATCTTTGTTGCAAACGGTTTCAATACTAAATTGACAAAACTCCTAAGAAATAAGGTTCATTTTTGCTTAATTTTAATTGAAACCGCGTGCAACAACGATACGTAATAGGGGGTCAGGAGTATAATATATGAACAAACGAACTTCCAAGTGAAGTTTGACATTTCATAAATCGATTCTCTGCAAAATGTAGGTACCTACTAATCGATTCCTCTAAAAAACGTGCGATGTTGCCTGTAGGTTAAAGGGACTACAATGTTAAAACTAAATTTAATACTATATCTGAAAAATGAAGTGACGTAATATAATCTACCAAACATAAAAATAATCTTGAGAATCGGTCCAAAAAATGGGGGAGAAATCGGAACACACATAAAAAAAACATCTATATTATGTAGTCGCTAGAAAGCGCTTGTGCAGTTTGCCTCCATGCATCCTTGTCATTAATGTAGTCGATCGTTTTATAGTAAGCTTTCTTAATTAATGCCCGATTTATTACAGATTTGAACTCTCCCAGTGGTCATTCAGTATCGATTATAGGAATTCTATTGTAAAATCTAACCCCATTTGCCATAAAAGATTTATTCGTTTTGCTTAATCTAAATGCGCGCACTGTAATTTTATGCTTATATCTAGTATTAAGATTGTGCGTCGCTTCTTAATTTACTTACCAATATTTTCGCGAACATGCATAATATTTTCATAGATGTAAAGCGAAGGCATGATAATTATGTCTGATTCTTTATCATCTACATTAATACCAACCTGATCAAAATTATCGAGCTATCCGCATGCTAAAACTTGACGCAAGTGGGCATATGCTAATATAAAATTAATATTTACATGATGACGGCATTGGAACCTGCTCACGACATGGTGTATTGACACACAGGCTGGGTTCCAGCTTTCGCTTAAAGACATTCACGAAAACTTAAAAAAAATCAAATAAAAAATATAAGTCAAGATAGTATTTATTGCAGAAATAACAAATAAAACATAAAACAAACCCTGAATTTCTAGCTGATCCGGCGAACTTTTTTTATTGTTTTAATGTTGGCTTCGCAATCTTGTGCATTTAGCCAGTGTCAAGTAATAATATGTTTCAATTGTATTTGATATTAAAAGTCACAGTCAAAGTCAAGTCATGTCCTAAAGTGGTAGAAACTTTACTAAAACTTCTATTGGAGTTTTAGAGCGAAGGCAAAAATCATGTTTTTCAATTTTGTATGATTTGCCTACACTTGTGCACGTTTACTAAGTACTAATGATTAATAATCCACCACTATTACACATTCACACCCAAAGCACCACAGGTTTTCGAAAATTGTACAAAATCAACAACGCCATTTTTTCACTTTCGCGGCCAAACTTCAATCCCGGCGAACTTCGTACCGCCAATAAAAGTTGTCTGAACTTTGAAAACATACATATATGTCACATTTGTTTGTGGTTAAATATTTATAGTGCGTTCCAAAAGACTTCTTACGCTGCTTCTTCTGCTAACTAAGGTTAGCTAGATTTGTCTCACTCATAGCGAAACCTAACCAGCGGATATCGAACCCGATACCCGCTGCTAAGAAGGCGGACGCGACAACTCCACCAATATTCAGTTTATCGAGGAGTTTCTGACTGTATCCGTCTCCATCATCAGATCAGCTCGATAATATTCTAATCTTCCATTTTTTTCTACCAGCCCCAGAAACCGTATGGTAACCGTAACGACCTTGAAGCTGACTTCGCTGAGATCCCCTGGCAAGCCATGGTTCTGCTGCAGACCAACAGGAGTCTCCTCTGTGGAGGAGTCATCACGAGACCTGATGTGGTAGTCACCAGCGCCGCTTGCGTTGAAGGGTGAGAATCCAATGTCTTCTGTATACCTGTTCCTCTCGAAATCATTTTTTTTAAAGCATAGGCACAAACGCTTTCACACTCACAGCCTCACACTTAGTCTGATGATTTGAGTCGTGGATGCAGGAAACTTTAACATCACACAATCACTACCAGAACCAGGAACACAAATTTTACTTGGGGTGAAAACTTGTGATCCCGTCGGGATTCGAACTAGCTACCCCTGCTTAGAAGGCGTACGCTCAACCAACTGAGCCAACGGGTAGGTCATACATTTAATAGTTTTGATTGATCGTTCCGCAACTGCCGTTGACAGCTGTTGCATCGGCCAATCTCTATAACCTCGAGCTCGTCCCCCGCTGGTGAGTCGTGTATTGAAGGAAAATTTGCCTAATGCATTATCATCTCGTTTTATAATCTGTGGTTTTTTCTATTCATTATGTAAATATGATTACCTACGACTTTTTTAAGAAAGAAGAAGAATAATACCAATGCGATTCTCATTTGTTTCTACTGAATTACCCTTGTTTTTGTCGGTGTTCACTTGTTTTCTACCGATTTCACAAAAAAGGAGGAGGTACTCAAGTCGACAATATTTTTTTAAATTTTTTTTTTTTGTTATTTTCATAACTTCGTTCCACGTGAACCGATTCCGTTTTGTTTGAAACATTTCATGCAACTTCGTTTTTTTTATTTATGATAGGTGCCGTAATACCAAAAATTATGAATGAAAATGTAATGTTTAGCCATTGTTTATTGCATTAATAGTACCTTGAAATGATAATCTATGTTCCTGTTGTAATGACAAAAGAAATTTGTTATTTTTTAATACAAAACGAATAAGTTAAAGATGCGACATTCACGTTGTAATAATGTGTGAAAATCAATTGGTTTATATTTCGTTTGAGGTAATTATTTTGGAATAAAAAATATCCAGGAACCTAGATTAATACGTTTTTAATCTGAATAACAGCACAGTATGGTGGTAATATGCTTGAATTATATAAATTAAGTTATTGTAAAACATAAACATAAATGGGTGTGTCCTCCAGTCAGCAACCTAAAGCTAACCTATTGAAATATCAAAACTCGGCTTTGGGTGACATTAAACGTCACGCTGACTTCAATTTTTTTTTCAGACTTGACGCCAAGAACGTCCTGATCAAGGGAGGAGAATGGAAGCTGGGAATCGACGACGAACCCCTACCCTTCCAGATTGTACAAGTCAAAACTATCCTGCGTCATCCCTTCTATCGCAAGTGAGTAATTCATTTATTTCATCATCAGAGAAGAGTCACCATTAAGGAACATTTATATTTGTTATGTTTTATTCGATTTTTTACGTTAATACATCGCCAGTAAAGAAAATTATCCATCAACACTTAATTTTTTTTTTTAATGTCCGATAGGCAAGAATTTGATTACAATCTATTTAAAATATAACAAACAAACAAACGCATTCACACTCTCAGCCCAACGCTAAGTTCAAAGACTTGTATCATGGGTGCCGGAAACATTAACATCACACACACATTACACCCAGAACCAGAAGCACAAATATCCCTTGGGAAGGAATTCGTGCTCCTGCCGGGAATCGAACCCAGGGTGCAGAGGGCAGAGACCTGTAATAATTTAGTCAATGAGTTTTTAGTTTACCATTAAAGTACTAGGCAACCACAAACATGAAAGAGGTAAAATGCATATTTAACCGACTTCAAAAAGGAAGGGGTTCTTAATTCAACTGTTTTTTTTTTTGCGTGGCATTGTTTCATGCCGGGTATAGTTAGTATCTATAGTTTTACGATACTCATGTCCTTTCACTCTTGCAGAGGAAGCCTCAAATACGATGCTGCCATCCTGGTCCTGAACGAAGATCTCAGATTCGCCAAGAACATTTACCCCATCTGTCTGCCTGGAGCCAGTGACACTCTGGACGCGTTCTACAACGGCGCTGGCGAGTGCATCGTCACTGGATGGGGCAAGATTGTACTGCAAGGTAAGTCTTTTATGTGCAACGCGATGCTGGATAAATTTTTTGAGCGGCTATACTTTAACTTATTCAGTAAAGACTATAGATAAAGCTTTCATATTTGAAAAATATACAATGTGTAACAGAAAGGTGTAGTAATACTCAAGTCACACATCTAGCTACATGTATGGAGTCTAACAGGAACTTCTGCATTCGGCAGCACCATTAATATTGAGTTATGATGAATTAAAGTTTCTAAACAATTATGTCATTTGCAACCCTATTTCATCAGCTACCGTTCTATACCACATAGTCTTTGGACATTGTGTGACAGCGGTGGCCATTACAAAGGTCAAGGTCACGCGCCACACAACCGTAGGGTTGTCAAAAATATTTGAAAAAAGTATGTTTTAATTTTTGTATGGATTAAATCTCCGATTTCGACTTTCATTCTCTGGCAGACGATTCCTGGCATGATACACATACACACCACCAAGTATTACTACACCTTTTTGTAACAGGTTGTATCTTCACTGTATACAGTGAAACCTGGATAAGTGGGTCTTGGATATGTGAAATACCTCTGCTATTGATTATAGGGATGATGCGTGGGTAAAAAAAAGATCTAGTCCATCAGATAGATTATCAAATAATATTCAAATATAGGTCACGTATTTTTTCCATTGTCAATGAAACAAAAAATTACGAAGACTAAAGAAGACGAAGAAGTTCCGCTCCGATTTTGTTTTTCCGACCTTCACCTTCCGATCTTTTAATTGTTTCTGCGATTCTCATTTGTTTCTATCGAATTTCCCTTGTTTCTGTCGGTGTTCACTTGTTTTTACCAGTCTGTGTCTTTACTTTTGGAGTAGTAGAATCGGTAAGAAGTATATTCCCATTTTTAAAGCTCTTAATAACTTGTTTGTTAACAAATTTTTCTCATAATTTTATTTTCACTGTAGATAGTATCATTTTCTTTTCACATTACACATTTCGGAGATTGTGCCAAGGAACTGCACGATCTAGTTCCTCCATCCCCGTTCTTTAATCGGACAAGCAGACAAACTGCTAAGCGACACCGCTATATGGTGGACATTCCACAAATGCGCACAAAGCCTTATGCCTCCACATTAATTGTGCGAACCGCAAAGGAATGGATCTCCTTACCTGAATCGGTGTTTCCTGATGAGTACAATATGGGAGTTTTCAAGTCGCGAGTGAATAGGTATCTTCTAGGCAAGCTTGCTCCATCGTCGACCATATCGTCACTTACCATCAGGTGAGATGGTGGTCAAAAATTTGCCTATTTGAATGAAAAGAAAAATATTTTTTTTTATCACGGGAAATAAACGACAAATTCTTAGATAATATTTAATTTTGCATCAATAAACACTAACCTAGATGTAATACGGTACTGAATTAATTATTACCAAAAGATAGCTTTCTTGACCTGTGACCGATGTCCTCAAAACATCGTTATATAAAGACTGGTTGTCCGTCTGCTTATTGCAAAAACGTATTTGCATCGATCTACTAAAAAATGCAGATGCTACGCAAGGAACAAGAGAGTGAAGCCCAAAAAGCGGATGCTTTTTGACTTATAACCCTGTTGGGTCTCCGCAGCTCCAGCAGACCCATAGCTACCTATCTCTGTTTCGATCGGTTTCTTTTTTAATTAGTCAAAAATGATAGATAGATAACGCTTTATTGTCACGCGTCTTACATAAATCACTTACAATTACTTGAAAACACTTAAATTAAAGTGTACAATTGGCGGTCTTATCGCTAAAAGAGATCTCTTCAATACAAGATAACCTTATTTCTTGGGATTTCTATTGATTTCGTTTTTTTTTATGAGTTATACATTATATAACATTTAACCACTATCTCACCTGATGGAAAGTGATGATGCGACCGAAGATGTGACATGTTTATCTAGAAGATACCTGTTCACTCTTGACTTGAAGACTCCCAAATTATACCCCTCGGGAAGCAAAGACACAGGTAATGAGTTCCACTCCTTCGCCGTACGAATGATGAACGCAGAAGCGAAACGCTTCGAGCGAACTGGAAAATTGTTTTTGCAATTGAAACTAATTGTAAAAATAAGTTAAGTAAACGTGCATGCAATGTAGGCAAAGCATACAACGTTGAAAAACGTAATTTTCGTTTTCTAGTAAAGGTTCTACCAGGCTAAACTGTGACTTTTTACTTGACTTTGACTGTGACTGGGGACTACGACTAGTTGTTTCATGATATAAGTTTGACCTGAACAGAGATCTCGCTCCTATATATACATAATAGAGAAAAACTTTTGAGAGGTTCATTGCGTATAACTTCTTACACAAAAAGGTTGCTAAATAGAATTTCAAAGTCCTCCCACAAAAAGTATCGCTTCAAATGACAACCCAGTTGGAGCAGTGGACAGCTCTCTGCCCTCTGCGCCATGGGTTCGAAACCCGGCAGGAACAAAAATTCCTTCCCTAGCGATATTTGTGTTTCTGGTTCTGGGTGTAATGTGTGATGTGAATGTTTCCCGCACCCACGATACAAGTCTTTGAACTTAGTGTAGGGCTGTGAGTGTGAATGCGTTTTGCACTTAAGAATCCTTCTAGTTGTTATATGATTTGGCTTTCAAAGAATTTCATTTGCCAATGCTAATAAGATTTAAGAGTGATTTTGCATTGACAATAATATAAAGAACAAATAATACGTATGATGACACACGTCGGTGAAATATTTTCAATAGTTCTTTAGGTTCTTTTGACCATCGAAATATTATTACTAAGTCATTAGCTAGCTCTTTGATATGAGCATTATGAAGGTCTTTAACGAAATTGTATTATTTATTTATTTAATAATGCACACATGAACAATAGTTATTTACATACTTGGACGTAAGCTAATGACATGTACCCTGCATAAAAGGGTGTAGCAAAATACATTGGGGGCTGAGTCACCCACGTCCGTAGGAGGATACCCCTTAAGTCTGACTCCCTACACGTGGTCCCCGGGTGGTGCTAATCAGGTGACATTTGAGAGGTGGCAGAGCATTTTGTGAGTTGCTCGCCTGGCTTGCTACCAAAGTGGCTTACCACCATCAAGTTGAAAGTCTGCCGCCAAGCCAAATACGGTGTTCCGGCAGTTATCCTTGAGAGCCTGCGTATTCCAGGTCTAGTGTGTTTACCAGCTTCGATCACATCGTCACTTACCATCAGGTGAGATAGTGGTCAAACACTAGCCTGTCACAAATAAAAAAAAAAAAAAAAAAAACATATACAGCATTTTTTCTTATTATATAACGTTTTCACTTAGATATTAACTATACAAATACTTAATTTTTATAAGATAACTTTTCACTCATGGATATAAGAACTATTTTATATTATCATCCATATATTCACTTAGGGTATAATAACATTGCTTTATTGAAAATTGACGAAGTTTAGTTTGGAATATCTTATTTTTTATTTCTTTTTTTATCTGCTCTGGGATTTTATTATATATTTTATAATTAGCAATATTGTATTAGCAATAAAGTACATCATAATACATTGCAGGCAAACTTATTTTCCTAAAGGTCCATATTCATTAGTTTCCTCACTAGGCAAAGCCTGTATCGAGCCTGAGTCTATGAGGTTTTACATTTAATTGTTCCTCTGACGGTAGAATGACTTAACTATTGAGTAATAATAACAATAATATATTTTTTAGTGTTGACATTTTATCGTAAATTCTCTTAATTGTCTCTTAATTGATGGCATAAATGAACTGCCCATTGCCCTAGTTGGGTGAGCGTGCGCCTTCTAAGCAGGGGTGTGACATCGATTCCCGGCGGGAACATAAGTGCTCTCCACAAGGAAAATTTGTGTAACTGGTTCTGGTTGTGCGTGTGTGATGTAAATGTTTTCGCCAACAATACAAGACATCTAACTTTGTGTAAGGCTGTGAGTGTGAAAGTGTTTATTATAACTATTATTTTATTTTATTATTATAAAATAGCATTTGAAAAAACCGGCCAAGTGCGAGTCGGACTCGCGCACGAAGGGTTCCGTATCTATAAAAAATCAAGTTTGTTGTATGGGAGCCCCCCTTCAATATTTATTTTATTTTATTTATTATATAGCGGCAATAGAAATACATTATCTGTGAAAATGTCAACTCTGTAGTTATCATCGTTCTTGAGCCTGGTGACCGGTGTAACTGGTGTGCTCAAGCTTACTACCTGTCGGTTTAACTTTAGGTATTTACATCTCATTTACATTTAGATATTAAATAAAAATATAAAATTACAAAACAAAACCATACGTTCTCATTAAGCACATAGAATTATATGTATGTATTGTACATAAATATGTATATTATGTAATATGTTTATATATGAGCCATATAATATTATGTATATAGTATGGATAATACACTGTTTTGATGCATTCTTTTTTCCTACCATGCATGACAGGTAGAAAATGCTCCTAGCATTAAGTCTTCCAATTGTACATTGTTATGTTGCCCAATTGTTGTGTTTTTGTTCTGCAATAAAGTATAAATAAATTACAGAACAAAACAAATTGCTAACGAACTCTCATCGTAATGGTTTCCTCGTCACTTTTGAAGAAAAGAACCCTAAAACTAATGACGGTAAAGTAATAAATCATACCTCGTATTACCTAACGTCAACTCCAATGACACGATATTTTAAATAATGACCCGCAGTTCAAGTTTAAATCAATATTTGTATAAGAATCAATATAATATCATAAACCTTGTGTCATCGGTTAACAAGACAAACCGAAAACCATCCAATTAGACACATACTCTATGTTCCTATTCCAATCTCCTATCTTACCTATCTTCATTTGTTTACCCGCGTGACATTCATTTGTTTGCCCGACTTTCTTTTGTTCTTGTGACTCTCATTCGTTTTCACAGTTTTCACTTGTGTATGTATATAGTCACATACTCTGTACTATTCGTTCTATCTTCATTTGTTTTTCCGTGCGACATTCATTTGTTTACTCGGCTGTTTCTTTTTTGCTATTCTTGTTTCACAGTTTCCACTTGTGTGTAGATAGTCACATACTCTATGTTCCTATTCGCTCTATCTTTATTTAGATTTCCCGCGCGACATTCATTTGTTTATCCGACTTCCTTTTGTTATTGCTGTTATCATTTGTTTTTACATGTGTATACTTAGTTACGAACAACTCTATGTGTCTACTCGCTCTATCGTCATTTGTTTTCCCGCGCGACATTCATTTGTTTGCCCTACTTCTTATATTTGCGATTCTCAGACATCCGTTTTTACAGTTTTCACTTGAATGTGCATAGTCACATACTCTATACTCATATTCGCTACCTTAATTTGTTTTCCCACGGGAAAAAAGGGAAGCGGGGTAAACAAATGAATGTCGGACGCGACATTTATTTGTTTACCCGGCTTCCTTTTGTTTTTGAGATTTTCATTTGTTTTCACTTGTGTGTACATAGTCACATATTCTATACTAGAATACATGATATTAATTATTACAGAAAATATAACATTCAGTAGAAAGATGTAGAACTAGATGAGCTAAGGGTTAGAACAAGAATTAGGGTTTGAAAGCTTCTGATATTTAACAACTATACATGATACTTCTATTAACTTTAAATAGTGTAAGAGTTGCTAAATAAACATACTTAACCAGGCCAAGAAGGGTCGCAATTACCGCCAATAACCAAGTATTGCCAAATCGCAACTAATTTGACTACAAATTAAAGTCATAAAATAAGTATTTGATTATAATTATTATGGAAATTACGCATTTGCTTGATAACATCAGATAATCTATGGTAATGATTCGTGAACTATCCTAAATGGTAGAAATTAAGTTTAGATTTTATTGGCGTAACCTTTCTCGAGCCATTTCGTACTTACCTATATACTCTTTATCTTATGTCAGATGTCAACATTCCGGTGACAGTCATGTTTTTAAACGTCTTCGAAAATGAAAGAGGTTCTCAATGCGACTACATATATTTTTTTTGTATGTATGTCTCAATAATCGATTAATAATTAGTGGAAAGATCGCATAGATCTTTCCGCTTATTATGAATCGATTTTGATGATTCTTTTTTTTATTTGGCACTTACTTCAGAAATGGTCCTATATCAATTTTATCGAAATTGGTTTAGCGCTTTTTGAGAATATCAACAAAAAACAAAATATAAGCGGTGAAGTCGGTTTTTTTTAAGTTTGAAATTTCGTTTAAATTATTTACACAACTTGTCGACTTTGACTTTTTAACCGACTTGTAAAAATAAGAAGGTTCTCAATTCGTCAGAATCTCTATTTATTAATGCATGTTCACCGATTACTCGAAGAGGCCTAGACCGATTTGATTATTTTTTTTTATTTAAAAGCTTGGTGCTTTCCATGTGGTCCCATTTAAATTTAGTCAAGATCTGATCTCTAGTTTTTGAGTTATTGCCAATAATGCGAGTTTAATACGTTAAATCTGATCAAGGTTCCGAAGATAAAGCGGTGAAGTCGGTTTTTTTAAGCTTTGCTTGCGTTTAAATTATATAATTATGTATTTTATTAGTTAGTATTGCCGCGAAAAAATAGCATTGCGTTTATGTTACTATTTTCCAAAACATTTTACTCTTCGAGTGTTTAAGTGTAATAGTCCGTTATAAAGATCAAATGACGGAGTTTTGCCGGGAAAATGAAAAAATGGCGTTGTTGATTTTGTATAATTTTCTAAAATTGATTCTTCGAGTGTTAATGTGTAATAATGGTGGATTATTAACCGTTAATACTTAATTGACGTGCATAAGTGTAAGCAAATCATACAAAGTTGAAAAACGCGATTTTCGTCTTCGCTCCAAAACTTCAATAGAAGTTCTAGTAAAGTTTCTACCACTTTACTAGGGCATGACTTGATTATGACTGGACCTTGACTATTTAACTTGACTGTGACTTGTGATGAGGACTTTTAATATAAAATACACGTGAAGTATATTCTTACTTGGCACTGGCTAAATGCAAAAGATTGCGAAGCCAAAATTAAAAGAAAAAAAATAATCAAATGACCTTTATATGTGTAAATTAATAGTATATACAATTGATACACTGTGGAATGTGTCAATGACAGCTAGGTCACGACTATATATATTTTACCGACTTCAAAAAGTAGGAGGAGGTACTCAAGTCGACTGTTCATTTTTTTTTTTCTTTGTTACCTCATACTTTCTCTCCACGTGAGCGAATTTCGAAAATTTTTAGTTGAAAGATGTTGCTTTCTAATTGGTCCCATTCAAATTTGATCAAGATCTGATCTCTTGAGTAGTTCTTGAAATATCGTCAATAATGCCTATTTTGTGACGAAAAATGCGTACTTTGACGATGTTCTCGTTTACCCGACTTCAAAAGTTACCTCATAACTTGTTTCGTCGTGAGCCGATTTTGAGGATTCTTTTTTTATTTGAAAGCTGGTGCTTTTTATGTAGTCCCATTGAAATTTTATCAAGGTTTGATCTCTAGTTTTTGAGTTATAGTCAATAATGCGTGCTTATACATTAAATCTGATCAAGATTCCGAAGATAAAGCGGTGAAGTCGGTTTTTTAAAGCTTTGCTTGCGTTTAATTATTGTGTGTTACCTCATAACTACTTTCTAGGACCTAGGTGAACCGATTTTGATGATTCTTTTTTTATTTGAAATCTGGTGCTTTCCAGTTGGTCCAGTTGTGATTGTACGTGTGATGTGAATGTTTCCGGCACCCACGACACTAGTCTTCGAATTTAGGGGCTTTGAGTGTGAAAGCGTTAATGTTTATTTACCTACGATCCGGAAAATATCGATACATGTCGATACGATATTATTAAAAGTTGTAAAGTTGCACAATTTCGTGATGGACAAACCTACACGGTTATGTGTATGGAGAAGCGACCGGTTGAAGTTGTATGGTCAGCAGAAAAACACTAATAAAAAAATAATAATTTAAACGCAAATCTTAAAAAACCGACTTTTCCGCTTATATATATTTTTTTCTTCTTTTTCTAATATAGTGCTAAATCAATTTCAATAAAATGTATATTGGGCCACTGATCTACCAAACAAAAAAATAATCATCAAAATTGATTAATAATTGGCAGGATGATCGCGTAACATAGGTACAAAAAAAACATTCAGTAGAATTGAGAACCAAATTAAAACAGGAGGATTTTTTAAGTCGGTTAAAAATACTCAATATTTTTATTCCTCATCAAAAATTATATATATTTTTGTTTTTATAGCATCAGCCATGGTAAGAACAAAAATTTGACAATTTGGAAAGAACAATTATTGGTTGAAGCGGAAATTGGACAAAAATCAATTGGTTTGGGTAGACGTTATCAACACAACGTTGAGCTAACTGCAATGTTAGACTCGTTGGCCGTAGTAGTTTCTATAAACTGTTTCGGTAGATGACGTCAGACGACCCGTAAGTCGTTAATAATAAGGAAAGGATAATTTCATAGCTTCAGGCAGGGCTTGAGTAGCTCAGCGGTTAGAGCAATAGGGCATGACACCCTACATACCTGCCTCAAAACAAAGGAGAAGGTTTTCATTTGATATGTATTTATTTTGTGTTTATTACCTAGGAACTCTGTCCGATGAACATATCAAAAAAATTTTTTTGTTGAAAGGATCTTTGACATTGAGAAATTTCACCAAAATCAGTTCAGTAGTTTTTAAACCCAAATAACTAGAATTATGTGTAATGGAAGTAAATGAAATTGCGTATATTTTGCTCTCTTCTAACTTTTTCTATTTCGTGGGTAGCATATCTGTAGCGTACGTTGTGAGATATAGATTTGTTGTTTGAAAGAGTGACTAATTGGTCCCATTTTAATTAAACGCAAGCAAAGCCTAAAAAACCGACTTCACCGCTTTATCTTCGGAACCTTGATCAGATTAAATGTATTAAACACGCGTTATTGATGATAACTCAAAAACTACTAAAAAAACGTACATTCAAATTGAAGTACCTCCTTCTTTTTACCGACTTCCCAAAAGAGGAGGAGGTACTCAAGTCGAATGTATTATTATTATTTTTTTATGTGTGTTACCTCATAACTTCTTTCCACGTGAACCGATTTTAGCAATTTTTTTTTAGTTTGAAAGATGTTGCTTTTCAATTGGTCCCATTGAAATTTGATCAAGATCTGATCAGTAGGTCTTGAAATATCGTCAAAAAAGCGTGTTTAGTACATCTAATCTGATCAAAGTTCCGAAGCAAAAGCGGTGAAGTCGGTTTTTTTAAGTTTCGCTTGCGTTTAATTATCGTGTCTAGTCGATAGAAAACATATTGTATTGTATTCCATAGATTAAAACAGGTCAGATTGACGACCCAGTAGACGCGATAGGTAAGTCATTGCTTTCTACCTTGAATGAATTCTACCTTGTCTTGGGTTCGATTCCCGGCAGAAGCCTGATGTTAGGTGATATAGTGGCCAAATACTTACCAATCTGGAATAAAAAATAGGAAAAAATGTGTGTTTCTAACTTAATTATTAAAAGGGGCATAAAAATAAGTTACCTTTTCTAAAATAATATAAAAGCACCGGGTTCGATTCCCGGTGGGAACACAAGTTTTTTCCTCTAGGTAAATAAGAATAGGGAATCACAAATAACCTTAACCTAAGGGTGTGATTGTGTGTGTGATGTGATTTCTAGCACTCCGTCACTAATTCTTTTGACTTTTTTTTTAATGCAAAACAGGCCAGCATTTCTCTATTTCGCAGAAAAGTGATGATGCGGACGAAGAACTATGTTTGCCTAGAAAATACCTATTCACTGACTCCCAGATAACACCGTTCAGGGAACATAATACGCAAGCAAAGAATCTATGTTTCAGCTTGAGCAAAATTGCTTTAATATTTCCGGCGGATTTCCGGTTGTTCTCATCTACAGGTCGCATTTCTTAACCGATTGTCGTGAAATTTTGTAAGCAGGTTCGATAATTATAATAGAATTTTGTGTCGATAACATTTCTGGAATTATTTATAAAGGTCGATGATATAGTGCTTGACGACGTAAAAAAAAAAAAGACGTGTGGCACTCGGGGACTGCCGCGGTAAAGCTATTGCATAGCATTTTATTTCAACTTATGCAATTATAATTATTTATTTATTTTATTTATGCAGTATTTTTTTTCCTGCCACCTAGAGGCGAGTTGCTGAACTAAAGAGACAAGCGTGATATTTCAAAAAAGTCATTAAAAGTTCTGCTATTCATCGAAAGATGGCAAAACTAAAAAGTATCACCGCTGTGCCGGTCGGAGTGGGGGGTGTTAGGTTATTTTCGTTCGAAGCTATGCAATAGCTTAAAAATTCGGCCATTTCGAAAAATACGCAAGGTTTCAGCGTACAGAAGCGTTTTGGGGGCTGAGTCACCCACGTCCGTAGGAGGATACCCCTTAAGTCTGACTCCCTACACGTGGTCCCCGGGTGGTGCTAATCAGGGGACATTTGAGAGGTGGTAGAGCATTTTGTGAGTTGCTCGCCTGGCTTGCTACCAAAGTAGCTTACCACCATCAAGTTGAAAGTCTGCCGCTAAGCCAAATACGGTGTTCCGGCAGTTATCCTTGAGAGCCTGCGTATTCCAGGTCTAGTGTGTTTACCAGCTTCGATCACATCGTCACTTACCATCAGGTGTGATAGTGGTCAAACACTAGCCTGTCACAAAAAAAAAAAAAAAGAACCACTTCCATCATTAAGTTTTGTGAGGAGATCATAATAAATGACAATTCATACAAAAACCGTTTAAATATCAATGATCATACAAAAATGTCAGTATCGTGATTTCACAAGTCCGAATGCCTAATCAAATTGAGTCATTCTAATCTATTCAAAATTGTGTTTGTATTTAAATTGAATGGATTTGGATGGAAGCCAGCGACCTTGCATGGGCGTGTTGTGAAGATTGTGTGAGATGTTTTAACAGACCTGTTATTTTTAGAGCTTATAAATTATCTGTAAGTGAAGGGCATATCAGGTATAATAGCTTAAGTCTAAGTGGGAGGAGCGCTAGCAGTCACTTATTTTTAAAGTTCCACTACCGATTTATGTAAGCGTAATAATCCCTACTATATAATAATAATAATCCTACTAATATTATAAATCCGAAAGTTTGTGTGTATGTTTGTTCCCTCTTCATGCTTTAACGGCTGAACGGATTTGAATGGAATTTGAAATGTACATAGATTATACCTAGGATTAGCACATGGGCTACTTTTTAACTTGATAATAGCGGGCGAAGCCGCGGGGCACGGCTAGTAAATACATAAAGCTTTAGGAAAATTAAATAATTAGCGCGTAGATACAAAAAATTTACAAAAAAATCCAAAATAGTAGCTTTGACGACCCAGTTGGCGCCGTGGACAGGTGTCCGCCCTCTGCGCCGTGGGTCCTGGGTTCGATTCCCGGCAGGAGCACAAATTCCTGGCTAGATAGATACGGCTAGTAATATTATAAATGTGAATATATTTTGTTTGTTACGCTTTCACGCGAAAACTACTTAACCGATCATCATGAAACTTTGTACACAATATGTTCTTGGAGGTATTAGAAGTAACATAGGATACTTTTTTTTTACGAAAGATAAAAATTTTCACTGCGAGTAAAGCCGCGGGTAAAAGCTATTTATTTAAGGGCCATATATATGTCAACGCAAGGACCTTATCACCCGACTGCGTGTGTACTAAACACGCATTATTGACGATATTTCAAGAACTACTGATCAGATCTTGATCAAATTTAAATGGGACCAATTAGAAAGCAACATCTATCAAACAATAAAATTCTAAATCGGTCCACGTGGAACGAAGTTATGAGGTAACAAGCATAAAAAAATACACTTGACTCGAGTACCTCCTTTTTTGTGAAATCGGTAGAAAAGAAAAATGTAAGTTTTTTTAGGACATTGACTTGTTATGTGATTTTCTGCCGACTTCACAAAAAAGAAGGTAATCAATTCGACTGCATTTTTAGGGTTCCGTACCTAAAGCGTAAAACGGGACCCTATTACTAAGAATCCGATGTCCACCCGTCGGTCTGTTCGTCTGTCACCAGGCTGTATCTCATGAACCGTGATAGTTAGACAGTTGACATTTTCACAGATGATGTATTTCTGTTGCCGCTATAACAACAAATACTGAACAACAGAATAAAATAAATATTTAAGGGGGCTCCCATACAACAAACGTAAATTTTTTGCTCGATATTGATAACGGCAACAGTAGACCCTTGAAATATTCACAGAATATTTAGTTATTTATTTACTTTAAAAATAAATAATGAAATTAAAATAAAACAGATATTCAAGGGGAGCTCCCGTAAAACAAACGTGATTTTTTTGCCGTTTTTATAGACAATGGTACGGAACCCTTCGTGCGCGAGTCCGACTCGCACTTGTCCGGTTCTTTTTATGTGTTGTTACCTCATAACTTCTTTCGAAAAACGATTTTGAATTTTGTTTTGTTTAAAAGCTGTTGCTTTCCCATTAGTCCCTTTTAAATTAGATCAAGATCTGATCAGTAGTTTTTGAGTTATCCTCAATAATGCGTGTTTAATAGATTCAATCTGATCAATGTTCTGAAGATAAAGCGGTGAAGTCTGTTTTTTTAAGCTTGCGTTTAATTATTAAGTATATTTATTAACCCCAGTCGATTATCCTCCTTATGTACTTACATATAAAGGTGCATATTGCGTAACTTATCTTATGGCAGTTACGCAAGGTCACGTGACGTTTTTGATTTTTTATGGATTTATTCAACTTTTGTGAAAATGCGTCTCAAAATAATTGGAACACAAGCAAAGCTTAAAAATCGACTTCACTGCTTATATTTTGGTTTTGGCTTGATCAATTTCGATAAAATTTATATGGTACCACCTCTGAAGTATAATCAAACTAAACAAAAAAAATCATCAAATTCGATTTATAATTCCGCATCTCGACCGCGAAAAATTCGACCTCATGGTAGAATACTTTTTACGTAACTAATAAGGAAG
Organism: Lomographa bimaculata; assembly: GCA_948107665.1. NCBI lineage: Eukaryota > Metazoa > Arthropoda > Insecta > Lepidoptera > Geometridae > Lomographa > Lomographa bimaculata. The sequence continues at coordinate 7,276,978 of OX403614.1, forward strand.
GGTTATGTTTTTCACGCGTATCTAGTATGTATATGTATATTATGTTTATGTATCTATATATATATATATATACAACATTCTTGTCACAGTGTTTGTTCCATACTCCTCCGAAACGGCTGAACCGATTTTGATGAAATTTTATATTCACACTTGGTAGCTCTGAGAATAGCTTGTTATCTATTTTTCATCCCCCTACACTTAGGGGGATGAAAAATAGTAACAACCTTTTGTAATATATAAGGCTGGCCCACCCCAAAAAGTTTTTTTGATTTTTCAGATAGTTTTTTTTTTAAGATTTGGCATTAAATAATTATACGCAAGCAAAGCTTAAAAAACCGACTTCACCGCTTTATCTTCGGAACCTTGATCAGATTTAATGTGTTAAACACGCATTATTGACTATAACTCAAAAACTAGAGATCAGATCTTGATCAAATTTCAATGGGACCACATTGGAAAGCACCAGCTTTTAATTAATATCTAAATCATCAAAATCGGTTCACAACGAAAGAAGTTATGAGGTAACTTTGAAGTCGGTAAAAAACGAGAACATCGTCTATGTAGTCCACAGAATACGCATTATTGACGATATTTCAAGAACTACTGATCAGATCTTGATCAAATTTAAATGGGACCAATTGGAAAGCAACATCTTTCAAAATAAAAAAAAATTCGAAATCGGTTCTCGTGGAAAGAAGTTATGAGGTAACACACAAAAAAAGTACAGTCGAATAGTTTTGTGACGTCAGTTAGCAAAATAAATGAACATGACATTTCCCGACATTAAAAAAAAGTTTAAACGAAATACGAAAAACTTAAATAAAACCTTGAACTTCTTTATTACGTCATCTAACCAAATATATAACCACAGGTCAGGTATTGGATGTAAAGCCTTGTTACCTACAGGTTAAAGGTCAAAATCGATTGTGGTTAGAACAGGTTATCTTAGTACAAACAAATTCCAACCTTATTCTAGAAATGTTTAAGATTAAGCTTAGTTAACTATTAGGTCAATATTTAATGTTAATATTTAATATTTTTTTATGATTATGATAATTTTAATTAATAGCTTAAAAGCACTTAATTATTTTCGCGAGTGTGTGTACTTATGTCAAAGTTAACACGTGTAAGAAGCTATTTAGTTTAAAATCTAATTAAAACACTGAAAAATGTTTCAAATAACAACACCAAAATTAAGAGGAAAAAAATACCGCCATATTGTTTTTTTTCAAACACAACTAAGGAAACTTGGGTATTTAAGACTAATATAACGATACAGCACTTTGGAGGATACGAGGTAGTAAAGAAATTTACACATATACATAAATATATAGTTCGCTCAAAGCGTTTTGCTTCTACATTCATCATCCGTACAGCGAAGGAATGGAACTCATTGCCTGCGGCTTGTTACCGAACGGTATAATCTGGGAGTCTTCAAGTCTCGAGTGAATAGGTATCTTTTAGGCAAGCATGTCACACTTTCGGCCGCATCATCACTTTCCATCAGGTGCGATAGTGGTCAAATGCTTGCCTATAGCACATGAAAAAAGCATACTAGTTGTGCCCCGCGGTTTAACCCGCGATGGAAAATTGTGATAATGATGATGGAAAGTATTTTATTTTTTCGTAAATTTGACAATGTTTTTCATATTATTCTGCTACGGACGGAGACAAACCCAACAAATTAAAAATTATGAAATTATTGTATTTATGGTTCACTATTTTGGCGGTAATGGCGTACACATAAAAGATAGATATATGCTGTCGCGGGCTTTTTTGTAGGACTATTTAAGATAAACATTTCGATTATACTACTAATATTATAAATCCGAAAGTTTGTGTGTAAGTGTGTAAGTGTATAAGTATGTTTGTTCCCTCTTCACGCTTTAACGGTTGAACGGATTTGGATGAAATTTGGAATGTACATAGCTTATACCTAGGATTAACACATAGGCTACTTTTTAACTTGATAATAGCGGGCGAAGCCGCGGGGCACGGCTAGTACATTGTATATGTGTAACTCCAACGGTTTTTTGCAGCGCACGATAGACTAGCTCGCAGATGGCAGAGTTTTTCCTACTTACTTGACACTTATCATTATATTTTGGATAATTCACACTATATCTTTATAAATTATAGCCTATGTGTTATTCTGATGTATAAGCTATATTATTGTAAAGATTCTTCAAAAACCATTCAGTAGTTTTTTCGTGAAAGAGTAACAAACATACATCAAAGAGTACAAACAAACTTCCGCGTTTATAATATTAGTAGGAAGTAGGATGGATCAGCCAAGTATCAGCCTGATGCTCTTGACTCTATTGATAGGAGCAAAGCGACTCATTGGTGATAACAAGCTAGTTGAGTCCAAGTTGCAGAGCCTCAGTCATCGACGTAAGGTAGCTAGCCTATCGGTGTTCTATCGCTTACATTTCGGAGGCGCACTCGAATTACACCAGTTGATTCCCCCTTGCCCTTTCTATAATCGAACCACAAGACATACCAACGTCATCCATATATAGTTGACCTCATGTCCGCTCGAAGCGTTTTGCTTCAACATTTGTTATGCGTACAGCGAAGGAGTGGAACTCACTGCCCGCATCCTTGTTCCCCGTACATAAAAATCTGGGAGTCTTCAAGTCTAGAGTGAAGATGGAAACAGGAACTTCTGAACTGACCTAAGTAGGTCAATATCTAAGTAGATAAACCCATCGAGTTTGGGCTCGTTGGATTTGTCTTGACAAGTTCTCTGGTTGGTAACTTGAATCTTTGCTGTATATATATATATATATATATATATATATCTAAGTATATATAACTCAAAGGTGACTGACTGACTGACTGACATAGTGATCTATCAACGCACAGCCCGAACCACTGGACGGATCGGGCTGAAATTTGGCATGCAGGTAGATGTTATGACGTAGGCATCCGCTAAGAAAGGATTTTGATTAATTCTACCCCCAAGGGGATAAAATAGGGGATGAAAGTTTGTTGTACTTCTTAACGCGAGCGAAGCCGCGGGCAAAAGCTAGTATATATATATATAAAGCTTTAGGAAATTTAGGTAATTAGCGCGTAGATACAAAGATTAACAAAAAAATCCATGTGTGTGTGTGATGTGTATGTTTCCGGCACCCGCGATTCAAGTCTTTGGACTTAATATGGGGCTGTGAGTGTAAATGCGTTTGTTTTGTTTTTTTCTTCTGTTACTGTCCGTGTTTTTTTTAGTACAGTCGCAATTCTACTACATTTTGTTTTCTTATTTTTTTAATGCTATAGATTGGTAAGCATTTGACCACCATTTCACGATGGTAAGTGAAGATGCGGCCGAGTATAAAAATATATTTTCTACCACATAATATTTTATTTTTTTAATAAAAAAATTCTTATCTGCTAACCGTACCGGGTCGACACTGACCCACTGATGGCCAGTTGGTTCTCACTTGCACTTTCCTTAAATCGTCCGGCTTCGTAAGAAATCGAACCTGTGTTTACATCTACAGGGTGTCCCGAAAACTGCCGCTCATTTAATTTTTTTTTTTCTTTGAACCTTTTTTTATGGGAGTCCTTTGAAATTCTGATATTCTACCTTTTTGTGTGACGAAAATCAAAAATCAAAATCGTTTATTCACATGGCCCCCAAAGAGACGTTCATGAAAGTTAATGATTCTAATGCCAGATTCGCAAAATTACAGCCATCTCGAAAAGAACCTGGCAAGAAACTCGTCGGCGCATTTTTTTTCATATTATTTTTTTTAAAACATTCTTAATCTCTAATACATCATTTTATTAACCTAGGTGTTATTATGGTAGTCGCTAGAAAGAGCCTGTGCAGTTTGCCTCCATGCATCCTTGTCATTAATATAGTCTGTAGTCTTATAATAAGCTTTCTTAATGAATGCCCGTTTTATTACAGATTTGAACTTTCCCAGTGGTAATTCAGTTACGATTTTAGGAATTCTATTGTAAAATCTAACCCCATTTGCCATAAAAGATTTATTCGTTTTGCTTAATCTAAATGCGCGCACTGTAATTTTATGCTTATATCTAGAGAGAGGCCGGGGAGTCTATGAAACGATCTATAGGCTGTCCCTGTTTAACTGGCAAACTGTGCCCATGCTTGATGCGATAGCACTACCGACCGAACAAATTATGATAGGTTACGTAATACCAAAAAATATGAATGAAAATGTAATGTTTAGCCATTGTTTTTTGCATTAATAGTACCTTGAAATTATAATCTATGTTCCTGTTATAATGACAAAAGAAATGTGTCAGTTTTTAATACAAAACGAATAAGTTAAAGATGCGACAATTACGTCGTAATAATGTGTGAAAATCAATTAGTTTAAATTTCGTTTTAGGTAATTATTTTAGAATAAAAACTATCCAGGAACCTAGATTAATATGTTTTTAATCCGAATAACAGCACAGTATGGTGGTAATATGCTTGAATTATAAATAATTTCGGTATTACGATTGTATGGGAAAATCAACCTCCGCAGGCCCCTTAAGATTGTGTGCGTCGCTTCTTAATTTATATTTACCAATATTTTTGCGAATATGCATAATATTTTCAAAGGTGTAAAGAAAAGTGGTGGGAGTAAACTATGTTGAATAATTTAAATGTTTCCCTGTAATACAATAGTTACACTTCTATGATGAATACAAAATGTCAGCTCAATCGGTTGAAGCTGCTTCAAAATTGAGTAAAAAAATTCCACCCGAACACATTTACCTACTGCGTAACTAAGCAGGAAACCGTCTTCGTTCATTTAAAGAACAGCAAAAGAATGGAACACTTTGCCGTCATCTGTATTTCCCGAAAGGTACAATTTGGGTGTGTTAATAATTAAAGAAAGCTTAAAAAAACCAACTTCATCGCTTATATTTCGGTTTTGACTTGACCGATTTCGATAAAATTTACATGGGACCACCTCTGAAGTTTACCTATACTCTACCAAACAAAAAAAATCGCTTCATAATTGGCGGAGATATGGTGTAAGATACTTATAAATAAAAAAACAGTCGAATTTTTTTTTTTAAGTCGGTTGAACAGTATTAAGTGAATTGGTATTAATTGAGCAAGCCACCTTAGACGACATCGTCACTTTCCATCAGGTGTGATTGTATCAAACGTTTGCTGAAGCTGTTATAAAAAAATAAAATAAAATAAAATCTTGTAAAATAACATATTTACAAAAACATCAACATGTATATATTTCATTGTAATGTATTCAATATAAAGAGAGAGTCATGAGAGGTACAAGTACTTTCCTTCGATTAAAACTAACGTCCAAAAATAAACTGCACATATATTTTAACTGTCATTTATGACAGCTTAAATTGATTTGTCACTCTACAATCTTTTTTAATTTTGGCTTCGCAAATCGTGTGCATTTAGTGTCAAGTTATAATATATTTCAAGTGTATTTCGTATTAAAAGTCCTAGTCACTAGTCAAGTCATGCCCTAATAAATTGGTAGAAACGTTAATAGAACTTCTATTGGAGTTTTGGAGCGAAGGCGAAAATCGTGTTTTTCAACTTTGTATGACTTGCCTACACTTATGCACGTTTACGGATAATAATCCACCATTATTTCACAATAACACTCTAATCCAAAATCAAACACGCCATTTTTTCACTTTCGCGGCAAAACTCTCAAATTTTAATTATTTCTTCTCTCAAATTTTAATAATTTCTTCAGCTGAACACCACAAGCTGACAAAGGTAGAAAAAAATACTGCAAAAGTGACAAAATGGCGGATTCGATTTTGTATTTTATTTTATTGAGAGCTCAAAAATTTAATTCCACAATCACTCCCAGAACGGGATACACAAATTTCCCTTGGAGATAAATCTTTTATCGGGAATCGAACCTAGGACTCACGGTGCAGGAAGCAAAGACTACGCCATCTGGGTCGTCAATAGGCACCTACTCAACGCCACAATGCCTACCTACGCCATTTTCAAATTTGATCATAAATAGTTTATGAATCATGCATTCAATAGGCCATTATTCCACTATAACATTATTCTATTGTTAATATTATCGCGTATCCGCCTTCTAAGCAAGCAAAGCTTAAAAAAACCGACTTCAACGCTTATATTATGGTTATGGCTGAATCGATTTCGATAAAATTTATGTGGGACCACCTCTGAAGTACAATCTACCAAATAAAAAAAAACATCAAAATCGATTCATAATTGGCTGAGATATCGCGTTACATGCATACAAAAAAAAAATTGGTTGTCTGTAAGGTCGGTTTACGGACAATAGTTTTACGTGATGACGACGACGTTTGTGCCGATCGTGCCTCTCTATCGCTTGTTCCGCGCTCTCGCTTGCACGCTCAGGCTCAGGCGGAACGTGACACTTTTTCGTGCGTGCAGCCGGTGTTCATCGAATTATAAGACGTTATCACGTCAAAAAAAAACACAAATGCAAATACAAATACAAAATCTTCATTTGCTTGAATATGGGTACAATTAGCTAGTAACAGTTGATTTGAGAACCTCCTTTTTTGAAGTCGGTTGAAAAAAGGTGCTCGCATTGACGTATATGCCTCGAGCTTACGGCTCGGTGTAACAGCCGTCCAATTGATTACGACCTTGCAAAATGAGCATTTGTTAGTAGAATCGAATATGTCAAAGGCGAAATATACAATAAGGATTGAGGTATTTTGGTTGATTAATTGATAATTAAACTGCTAAACATGTCCGTAATCGACGAATGAAATAACTTAAACCCGGATGTTAAAAAATCTTCCGCGATGTCTAAGAATAAAAAAATATGCAGTCCTTATTTCCTTTTTTTACCAACTTCTCAAAAAAGGAGGAGGTACTCAAGTAGACTGTGTTGTTTTTTTGGTTTGAAAGATGTTGCTTTCTAATTGGTTCCATTTCAATTTGATCAAGATCTGATCAGTGGTTCTTGAAATATCGTCAATAATGCCTGTTTTGTGGACTACTTTGACGATGTTCTCGTTTACCCGACTTCAAAAGTTACCTTATAACTTCTTTCATTGTGCGCCAATTTTGATGATTATTTTTTTATTTGAAAGCTGGTGCTTTTTATGTAGTCCCATTGAAATTTTATCAAGGTTTGATCTCTAGTTTTTGAGTTATAGTCAATAATGCGTGTTTATACATTAAATCTGATCCAGGTTCCGATGATAAAGCGATGAAGTCGGTTTTTTTAAGCTTTGCTTGCGTTTAATTGTCTCCTTTTATTATTATATATATAACTAAGTGTTTAATCTCCTTTAAGTTTATGGTCGCCTAGTACTTTAATACCATACTAAATACTTTTTAGATATTTATTGTTTATACAATAATTAAAACGCAAGCAAAGCTTTAAAAAACCGACTTCATCTCTTATATTTCGGTTTTGGCTAGACGATGGATATTACGATAAAATGTATATGGGACCACCCCAGAAGTCTATAAAATAAATATACCAAACAAAAAAAAGATTAAAATCTATTAATAATTGGCGGAGATATCACGTAACATACTTACTTACACCTTAAAACCATACAGTCGAATTGAGAACCTCCTTTTTTGAAGTCGGTTGAAAAAAGACCGCCCATTGTGATCCTTACATTTAGGATTTCTTTTTTGGTGTGCAAATAAATAATATATCTATCTATCTTCCTCTACAGCTCACCTTAAAGGCAGCATCATGCATTCCTTGAACGTCTCCCTGGTGAACCCTGGAGAGTGCCAGGCTAAGCTCCAGTCTGACTACCCTCACCTTTTGGAGCAGTATGATGAAGATAGCTGCGTCTGCGGACAACCAACCAACCCAGCGAACAACATCTGCAAGGTATGATTTGAGATGTATCTAATACAGAAATAATATAAAATAGTGTATACAATAGAATACACTTTATTGTAGGTATATCAAACAAATAATTAAACGCAAGCAAAGCTTAAAAAACCCGAATTCACCGCTTTATCTTCGGAACCTTGATCAGATTTAACGTATTAAACATGCATTATTGACAATAACTCAAAAACTAGTGATCAGATCTTGACCAAATTTAAATGGAACCACATGGAAAGCACCAGCTTTCAAAAAAAAAACAATCATCAAAATCGGCGTACAAAGAAAGAAGATATGAGGTAACTTATGAAGTCGGTTAAAAACGAGAACACCGTCCATGTAGTCCACAGAATACGCATTATTGAGGATAACTCAAAAACTACTTGTCAGATCTTGATTTAATTTAAATGGGACCAATTGGAAAGCAACATCAAACAAAAAAAAATTAAATCGTTTCACGTGGAACGAAGTTATGATGTAACACAAAAAAAATGCAGTTCAAAAAATATAATAAATGTGGAAGCAAAATCTCTTCGTGCGTTCGGATTCGAAACCACGACCGCTGGATCGGAGAAATGTGTCACTGCAATCATCGATTTAAACTTATATATTTCTGTTTCAGGTTGATATTGGTAGCGCTCTCGCTTGCACAACTGGCGATGGCCACTTTGTCTTCCGTGGTGTATACTCTTGGGACTCAGGTAAATAAAAAAATCGTATGAAAAAAAATACAATTAAAATTATTATTTAAATGAAAATATTAAGAGGACAATCCATACACGTCAGTGGCGAGCAAATTTTTTATTTTCTTCCCCTTTTTTTATATCCATTTTGGAAATAATTTTAGTTATTTTCTTTAAAACAACGAGTAAAACGTATAGAGTTTATTGCAATACGTTTTGCGACAGGAGTTGTGTGTGTTTTGTATGACAAAACAAACGCTTACTCACATCATACTAAACCGAATATTTGTGTCGTGGGTGCCGGTAACACATCACACACACAATAACACCCAGAATCAACCAGAAATATAAATTTCCCTTGGGGAGAAAACTTGGGTTTCCATTGGGAATATAACCCGATGCTGTTTAAAAAGCGAACGCGCATTCAATGCAACCAACGAGCTACAAGACAGTTCGGCATTTACACACAAACTTTCGCATGTATAATATCAGTAATAATAATAATATCTTATATTGGTACATAATAATTTAAATGCAAGCAAAGCTTCAATAAAAGCATGCAAAGCTTAAAAAACTGACTTCCCGCTTTATCTTCGGAACTTTGATCAGATTAGATGTAGTAAAGACGCATTAATGAAGATATTTCAAGAACTACTGATCAGATCTCGATCAAAATTAAATGGGACCACATGAAAAGCACCAGCTTTCAAATAAATAAAAAAACATTAAAATCGGCTCACAACGAAAGAAGTTATGAGGTAACTTTTGAAGTCGGTTATAAACGAAAACATCGTCAATGTAGTCCACAGAATACGAGTTATTGACGATATTTCAAGAACTACTGATCAGATCTTGATCAAATTTAAATGGGACCACATGAAAAGCACCAGCTTTCAAATAAATAAAAAAACATTAAAATCGGCTCACAACGAAAGAAGTTATGAGGTAACTTTTGAAGTCGGTTATAAACGAAAACATCGTCAATGTAGTCCACAGAATACGAGTTATTGACGATATTTCAAGAACTACTGATCAGATCTTGATCAAATTTAAATGGGACCAATTGGAAAGCAACATCTATCAAACTAAAAAATTTCGAAATCAGTTCACGTGGAGGGAAGTTATGAGGTAACACACATAAAAAAAAGCATAGTCGACTTGAGTTCCTCCTCCTTTTTTGAAGCCGGTTATAAAAAGTGTGATAACTACTAACTTGTATTTTTTTTTCCAGGCTGCCAGGTAGGCAACCAAATTGCCGGCTTCTACAAATTCGACCTAGAATGGTACGAATGGGCCATCGGACTCATCGAGAGCACAAAATTCAGTAAATTCACCACCGGAAGCAAAGTAACAAACAAATACAGCAGTCAAATCAGTACTTCCGGCGTGAAAACCGCACAGGTTGGCATCAAGGGCTCTGTCACGGGGGTCAAAGAAATCTCTGGGGCTAAGGAGCTGAACACTTTCGCCCAAGGATTAGGGCAGTTTGGATTTGGATCAAGCAAATATACGTCTTCATCCAGCGGACAACAAGGTCTTAATTTGGGTACAGAAATCAAAGGACCCATTTCTAACACATTCAGCGCTACGTACACAGAGAAAAAAGTCTTCCAATCCGAACCTAAGTTCGTCACTTACACGACTAAACCCGAAATTGTAACATTCACTACCAAACCCGAATACTTTACATACACTACCAAGCCTAAAATTGTAACATACACTACCAAACCCGAAATCGTAACTTTCACTACTAAACCCGAAATCGTAACTTACACTACCAAACCCGAAATCGTGACTTACACTACTAAGCCTAAAATTGTTACTTACACTACCAAACCTCAGATTATAAGGTATGAAACTTCAGGCAGTGGAACCAACCCTCAATATGTCGCGCCTGGTGTATCTTTTAACCCCTCTTTTTCTGAAGTTGTAGGACATAAACATAGCGGTACATGCAAATGCTTAGATGGCAAGAAATAAACAAAAAACATTAATTACCTTTTTTTAATTGGAGATGACGTGCCATAAAATTTCGTGTTTACACTTTTTTTTTTCAATTGATACAGTACAAACTCTAGTTCCTTAAAAAAAATAACTGTTTCTGGTCAGGTTAATTGTTGAACAGGTAAGCTTAATGTTTTAAACTTTTTCTGTTCCGGTCAATTTCAAACAGGTAGGTTTAAAAGTTTTAAACTTTTCCTGGTCATGTTAATAATTGAACAAGTATGTTTAAAAGTTTTAAACTGTTTCTAGTTTAGTAAATAAAATTAACGAACTGTTAGGTTTAAAGTTTTAAACTTTTGCTCATGTAAATGATTGAACAAGTATGTTTAAAAGTTTAAACTTTTTCTGGACAGATAATTGATGAACTGGTAGGTTTAAAAGCTTTAAACTGATTCTGGTCAAGAAAATTAACGAATAGATAGGTGCAGAAGTTTTAAACTGTTTCTGTTAAGGTAAATTGTTGAACAGGTAGGTTTAAAAGTTTTAAGCTGTTTCTGATCAGATAAATTGTTGAACAGGTAACTGAGGGCGTAACGTCTTTTATTTTTCTTTATTTATATTGATATTGTTAAAATCTGTAAATAAGTAGGCTTTATATAATATTTTTCAAGCATTTTTTTATATATTTGACATGGCTTTAAAATTGTAACTGACATTGTTTTTCAACTATTATTATTTGAGCTGTTTATTTTTGTATGTTTACTATGTTTATGCAGTTTATGTTTTTTACTTAAATATTATACGTAATTTGTAGCAAAATAAATGTTTTTATAAGAAAATTCTGTCCATAAATTAGATTTTTGACCCGTTTGGTAATATTTTTACCAAAATGGTCGACTATCTAATATTATTTGGTATTTTAGAAATAAATAAAATAAGGTATTTTATATAAATTGTGAAGTATTTTAGTCAAATTACTATATATTGAACATCATTTTCTAATTGTTACAATTAGGATTAAATAATTGAAATAAATGGAGATAATTTACAAAATAATTTATTGTAGTTGCTATTATTTGTTTCTTCCTTTCTTTAAAACCATACAGGACGCTCGACAATGCATCGCCGCCGCTTATCAATGAATTTTAGTGACCGAAACTAGTTACGGCCGAATACGAAAACAATACCTAATTTCGGCTTCGGTCTCAGTTTCGGCCGAAAACGAAACCAATACCGAATTTCGGATTAGGTCTCAGTTTCGGCCGAAAAAGAAACCAATACCGAATTTCGGCTTTGATCTCAGCTTTGGCCGAATCAAAAAACCCAATAAAAATTGCATTTATTGTCAAACTGTGCAGAATTGTCACTGTCACCCATCAGAACTTCTGGCAAATAATTAAACGCAAGCAAAGTTATTAAAAAACCGACTTCACCGCTTTATCTTTGGATCAGATTAAATGTATGCACGCATTATTGACGATAACTCAAAAACTACTAATCAAATTTAATTTAAATTTCGATTAGGAGTTTTTGAGTTTATTGTTGGTGCTTTCCCATTGGTCCAATCTAAATTTTTTTTTTTTTTTTTATTTGTGACAGGCTAGTGTTTGACCACTATCTCACCTGATGGTAAGCTTGCCTATCGAGAATAAAAAAAAAATTGTTCATTGACAGTGTTCTAAGATTATTTTACTCCGGACGTTTCCTTTTCCCCTCAACCAACTTATCGAAGCAAAGTGTTAGAGGGAGTGTTAGAGAGAATCACGAGGAGCTTTCACGGGTGGATTCCCCGGTTCCTCAAAACTACTCATTTTCAACAATTCGTCAAAAATCTTCCTCATTCATCCAGACTGATAAGCGACACTGCTATACTAATGGATATTCCACAAATGCGGACGAAGCGTTTTGATACAAATTCATTATGCGAGCCTGAGTCTGTATTCCTTATTAAGAGTTAATATCCGGATGACCGAGCTTTGCTCGGTTTTTTGTTTTTGGTAGAATGTGTTTGAATTTGTAGCCTCAGAAAGCTCCATCTAGTGTCGAGTAGAAACAGCTTTTACATCGGTCATGGCGTAATAGTTTCTTAAGCCCGGTTTTTCAAATGCAGTTTGGGAACCGAGCATTTCTCGGACCTGGAACGTTGATAAATCGATTCCTTGGGCCGAAAACCCCCTAATCTGTAACTTTCATGAAAATCGTTGGAGCCGTTTCCGAGATCCAGATTACACATATATATACAAGAATTGCTCGTTTAAAGATAATAGATATTATGGAAGTGCCTAAGTAACAAATGAATGGGCATCTTCTAGACCCCCCTGATCTCCAAACTTCGCCTTAGGGCCTTTAAGATTTCTCAGTAAGCCAAGGGTCAAAACAGTTTTATTTTTCTGCCCCTAACTATATTTCTAGAGTAATCTAGACAAACGCGATTCATCTGCGACCGCATCGTCCCTTGCCATCAGATAGTGGTCAAACGTTGAATAAAAAACTATCTAGGCCTAGGATGGCACTAGCCGAACACAAGATGACGACAGATTTTTGTGGATGGTAGGTAAACTGTGGTCGAACGCTTGCCTATCAGAGACTTCAATTTTTAGTAAAAAATAATACTACCTACTTTTATATTGCGGTAGCGAGCAAGAGAAAAGAGTCATGGTCCAGCCATAGTGAAGTCGTATCCTAGTAAAGTGGTAGAAACTATACTAGAACTTGTATTGGAGTTTTGGAGCGAAAGCGAATATTACGTTTTTAATCTTTGTATGAGTTATCTACACTCATACACGTACACAAACTATTACAATACAAAATTTGTTTATTGAATACTGATAAGCTATATACCTATTATAAGTAAATAACGTGACATAGTACCTAAAACAGTTAATCACACTAATATTATAAATCCGAAAGTTTGTGTGTAAGTGTGAATGTTTATTTTCTCTTTACGCTGTAACGGCTGAACGGATTTGAATGAATGGAATTTAAGTATGCCTAATTACATACTTAGCTTATACCTATAGAAATAGAAACATATTTAGTGTATAATCTGTGTACAGGGTTTATTTTTAATTTTGGCTTCGCCATCTTGTGCATTTAGCCAGTGCCGTAATAATAAGTATATTTCATATAAAAAGTCCTGGTCACAAGTCACAATCAAAGTCAAGTGTACAGGGTTCTTGATATAACACATACAAATCTATATAGGAATCAACAGTTTTTTACCATTTCGGGTGTACAATATTATTACAAAATAATTATATTTTAACAACAAAAAGATACAATAATATCACATATCAATCAAAACAACTAGGATTAACACATAATATGCTACTTTATAACTTGATAAATGCAGGCGAAGCCGAGTGGGATGGATAGTAATTATACAATGTAAGACCTATTTTGTACACAATCTATACTAATATACTAATTACTAATATTACTAATACTAATATACTAATATACTAATATACTAATACTAATACTAATATACTAATACTAATACTAATATACTAATACTAATATACTAATATACTAATACTAATATACTAATAATAATATTATAAAGAGGTAAAGTTTGTTTGTTTGTTTGTTTGTTTGTTTGTTTGTATGTAAAAGGTAATCTCTGAAACTACTGATCCGATTCTGAAAATTCTTTCACCAATAGATAGCTACACTATCACTGAGTGTCATAGGCTATGTTTTGTCGGGATAGAAGTTAGTTATCAGTTCGAAATAATAATATTCGTAAGACAAGTCGGAGAAAAATTTGCTAACTTTCCGCTTTATCGGCGTACGCTGACTAAACGGTAAGACATAGTTGAATACAATGTATGGCAAAAATCTGAAAAAAAAGCGGCCTATGTTTAGTTGGCTTTTTGAGACATTCAGTATTAATCCTTATCAAAATTAACTATTTCATCGTCTTACGTAGTTCATGTAAATACATTTTGCTTTTTACTGCATATGATTTGGATAAATAGTCTATGAGAAATCGTGAAATTAGTTTCACGGGAGCCCGCCCGTGAACGGGACGGGTCAGAAATGTACCGCCACGTACTACGAATTCCTGCACATTAAAAATAGCGGCTTCTATTTCGTTGGCTTTTTTTAAGTATTTAATATTAATCCTTATCAAAAAAACCTATTTCATCGGCTTACGTAGTTCAGGTAGATGTAATTTGCTCTTTACTGCACATAATTTGGACCTATAATTATAGTCTAGGAGAAATCGTTAAGTTTATTTGAGGGTGAAAACGGTGGATCACAGAATGGAACAGTTACTGCGTAATCCGGCATACGTCTATGTTTTGAACCGACTAACATAAGAAGGAGGATATAAATTCGACTGTTTTTTTTTGTTTAGTCTTATCATTAAACTTTGAACTGCCCGCTAGCGTAGTTAGGTGGGCGTTTGCCTTTAAAGCACCGGGTTTGATGCCCGGTGGGAATACAGGTGTTTTCCCACGGGAATTTGTGTTTCTGGTTTTGAGTATGTTGTGAATGTTGTGTGAATCTTGGATGTTTACTGCCCCTTGATACAAGTCATTGAACTTAGTGTGGGGTTGTGAATGTGAAAGCGTTTATGGGTATGTTTTTTAATATTTACTACCCGGCCGACGCCGGGCGGGTCGTTCCTGAACTTTGAATTGCTCGCTGGCGTAGATGGGTGCGCGTTCGCCTTCAAAGCAGCGGGTTCTATTACCGGTGGTAATTTACCTAGAAAATTTCTCTCCACGAGAAATTTGTGTTCCTGGTTTTGAGTATGTTGTGAATACTTTGTGAATCTTGGATGTTTACGGCCCCCGATACAAGTCATTGAACTTAGGGTGGAGCTGTGAATGTGGAAGTGTGTTTCTTTGCATATTTTTTAACCGGGTGACGCCGGGCGGGTCATCTTTTGAACTATCTACTCGCGTAAATGGGTACGCGTTTGCCTTCAAAGCAGCGGGATCGATTCGCGGTGGTAACAGAAGTTTTCTCCCTACGGGAAATTTGTGTTCCTGGTTTTTAATATGTTGTGAATCTTGGATGTTTACGGCCCCACGCTACAAGTCACTGAACCTAGTGTGGGGCTGTGAATGTGGAAGTGTTTATGAGTAGATTTTTTAACCGGGCGACGCAGAGTGGGGAATCTTTGAACTTTGAACTACCCGCTGGCGTAGATGAGTGCGCGTTCGTCTTTAAAGCAGCGGGTTCGAATCTCGGTGGGAACACAATAACAAAAGTTTATTCCCCACGGGCAGTTTATATTTCTGGTTCTGGGTATGACATGAATGTTGTGTGTGTGGTGTTAATTGTTTACGGCCCCACGACACAACTTATAGTACTTTTACAGTGGGGCTGTGAGTGAGAAAGCGTTTATATGTAAGCTTTTGTTTACCCGGGCAACGCCGGGCGGGTCAGCTAGTTTGACAATAAATAGATCGATTTATATTGCGAAAGCCAAAATAAATGCATTGTATATAGTGACATCTAGCGTAGAATAGTTAAACTAGTAACATTTCTAGTTTACTGAGATTTAAGTGTGCGACATCTAGAGTCGAGTGGTAATTATATGCAACCTTTTTCTTACGTAGATTTCAAGGATGTTGTGTTTGTTTATTAACTCGATGGCAGATTTATGATAACATTTCTTTGTGGCGTTTTAAGACAATTACTACAGATGTCGCTTTTATGTTCGATATAATTCAGAATGAGTAGTAATCAGTGGCCAATGCTGACAATAATTCATAGAAGGTACATATTACTCGTAGCAAACTCCATTACTATCTCTATTGCAATCGTTTAATAGAAAGTCGATATTTCGATGAGTTTTGGCGCAAAAAGAAAATAGACAGAATTGGCAAAATAAATTGTATTACCTATGTCGTTGTTGTTTTTTATTATTTTCAAAACTTGTGATTCTGCGAGTGTTAATAATTTAAACGTAAGCAAAGCTTAAAAAAACCGACTTCATCGATTATATTACGGTTTTGGCTTGACCGATTTCGATAAAACTTATATGGGACCACCTCTGAAGCTATACTCTATCAAACAAAAAAAAATCATCAAAATCTATTCATAATTTGGCGGGTCTCCGCCAAATCGCGTAACATACATACAAAAAAAAGTACAGTCTAATTGAGAAATCCTTTTTTTAAAGTTGGTTTAAACTAGGTACGTATTATATTCTACATTGCGGCGTCATAAAGCGGCCGTTCGCGTCGCGTCGTTTATTTTTCTTTCATTGTACGCAGATAACCTAGTTATTAATTCAAGTTTATTACCTTTAGTTTTCATGGTCACCTTATCAGCTTTTACGTGATATTATTTATGTACTTAGTGTTTATTTATTGTGAAACATGATTTAGTAACTTTGACGTATATCTTATACGTGATATTATGAACCGATTTTCATGTTGATTTCGTTCAATCTGGTTCAAATCGTTTTTTTTTGTTGGTTTAAACTATACGTTGTTGCGAGCAGTATTTTTTGCGAAATGTAATCATTTTACTACTATCTCACCTGATGGAAAGTAAAGATTTGCTATTTTGATTTTTGTTTTCTATTTGAATTACACACACATGAACCAAGCGTCTTTGCCTTAATAGAGACAATAAGAAAAGTGTTAATGGACACATTCTTGGATATTTTGAATCTAGCAGAATAAGTAAAATTTAAGTTACTTTTTAGCTTAATCTTGGCTAGATTGTAACAAAAATGAGATTTTTTTTTTTATTGTGGTACCTAATATTTTTTGTTGTGTTTTTTTGTTTCACTTTTGTGGCAAAAACATGCACCTACTTGCTTGAGAAAACTTTACTTCACTTGGCTCCGCAAACTACGTGCATTGAGCCAGTGACATAAAAATGTAATACAGCAAAACGGACGCTAATGGCAAGACTGATTCATTACGTCAGTGTCCGGTTTGTTTATGACAATGACCTGTAAATTTTTCTCTACGGCAGTTAATGATGACTGCGACTGTGACGTCACTAAATAACCGCGATTGTATTAACCAAAGCTAATTGCAATTCGAAACATTTATTTTCAATTTTAAATGTAAAGCTATACGTATTAAAATAAATAATCGACTAAAATAAATTATTGTTATTACGTAAATAGTCAACTGTAACAATTTAAGTATACAAGCATAGTTTAAAAAACATACTTTACCGCTTTATCCTTGGAGCTCTTGTTCAGATTAAATTGATTAAATATTATTGAAGATAACTCATAAACGACTCATCAAATCTTGATCAAATTTAAATGGGACCACATGGGAAGCACCAGCTTTCAAATTAATAATTAAACGCAAGCAAAGCTTAAAAAAACCGACTTCATCGCTTTATCTTCTGAACCTTGATCAGATTTAACGTATTAAACAGGCATTATTGACAATAACTCAAAAACTAGTGATCAGGATCTTGACCAAATTTAATTGGGATCACATGGAAAGCACCAGCTTTCAATAATCATAAATAGCGCAAAATAGCGCACAAAGAAAGAAGTTATGAAGTAACTTTTGAAGTCAGTTGAAAACGAGAACATCGTCAATGTAGTCCACAGAATACGCATTATTGAGGATAACTCAAAAACTACTAGTCAGATCTTTATAAAATTTAAATGGGACCAATTGGAAAGCAAAATTAATCAAACAAAAAAAATGTTTAAAATCGGTTCACGTGGAACGAAGTTATGAGGTTTAAAATGTTAATAATAAATCGTAACAGTGCCTACAAATGGAGAAGCTTTTTATATAATATAAAAGTACCTGTAGATGACCGACCATTATTGTTTTTTTTTTAAATTTTAAACGACGTTGTCGATCGATTTATCGCCCCCGAAACCCCGCATACTAAATAAATTTCTTGAAAATCGTAGGAGCTGTTTCCGAGATTCGGGTTATATACATACATATTTATATATACAAGAAGTGCTTGTTTTAGTATTAGATATACAATTTCAGCAAACCACTGAAAACAATGTCGTTTTACTGTCGTTTTATCGCCATTTGCACGCTTAATATGTAAGGCAATTTAAAAGTTGATTCTACCCATTGTTCCCAGGATTAGTTCCATCCATCTTTTACTACTTAACTGTCGCTCTAATTGTAGAATTATTTAGTATAAGTATTGACAAACTTATTGCAGCGCACATGTTACTGAAACGTGACTTTTTATACCAGTAGGTATAGTCAGGCTCGTATCGCTTTAGTACGTGTCCAATGAAGACGGATATTTCAAAGTTTGTACGAATTTATTCGTTTAATATACTACCTCTTCTAAAATAAATAAAAAAAAATATATTTAATGTTTTTTTCGTAAAATTCTTAATGACATATAGTTATTTATAAATATAACAGTAAATTTATTAGTCAAATACCTATACTATAAGATGATTATGTTACTTTTAACTAAAAACGAAATTAAATCTAACCAAAAATAATTATCACGAAATATAAATAATAATATGTACAAAACTTAATCTAATAGACCGCTACCAGTAGGCAAAGTACCCAAAATGCTGCCAGTATTGCCACGTGTAATGGCAATGCTCAATCTCTGTCCAAAATATTTGCCATTTTGGTCACGAGTTGCTTCGACCAAAGCCCAGATAATTCATTGAAGATTGTATGTGCTCCCGGTCTTATTCATTATCTTGTCTTTTGTTATTTATCGAACTGACTTTAGTTGGTTTACTTTAGAGCGCGTTCGCTTCTTAAGCAACAAGTATTAGGTTTGATGCCCGATGATCACACAAAATGACGAAACACAAGTTTTCCTTCCAAAAGAAATTGGTGTTTCTGATTCTGTTATATCCCTTAAATGATATTTAACTGTGGGTAAAACGCGCGGGCAGCAACTAAAACTAGTTGCTGCCCAACTCGAAGAAATAAACATTACTTTGAGTTTAATGTTTTTTTCAGGTGCCATAGTGGTTACCCTTTACCTTATTGTAAAAATGTGATTAAGAGTGTTTCTTTCGTTTGTCTTCTCTCTCGCTCGCACAATTCGATATTTTTAATAAATACAATTATGTACGTGTGTTTTTGAAAATGTTTTAACTAACTATATGGACATTAATACAAGGATGTTTCAAACTTCTTTTTGCTGTCATATCCTTCAATAAGATCTGAAAAAACAAAGTTTCCAAATTTCTATGTGTTTTCACGCCTTCTTCGTTAAAATTGTAAGTACAATGTTTACGCACGTCGGGTTTATGATTTTTTATGTATTTATTTATGTAATAAAAATTGCTTAAATTACATAGCTGCATTAGATACAATTTTGAAGGAAATGTGTTTGTTTATAATATGAATAATTTACAACCGCTTCTAAAATAAATAAAAATATAATGTTTTTTGGATGTTATTCATAATTACAAACAGTTATTTGCACGATTCTTAGTCTCACTTCTTTGTAAAAAGTTTGTAAAGGTTATTGCTAAAAACTGTACAATAAGCTACAAAAACTGATATCTGTCTTTATGCTTATTTAAAGCAAATAAATGACTGTAACAATACAATTGTAAATATTTTAGATGAATTAGGTTTAGTTTTTCAACCTCTTGACATTGTAATACTGTGAAAATATAAGCAAAAAACAAAACAAACAAGAACAACTAATTTACCGGACACTTTTTATATGAAAGGGGAGTAGCAAAAAGTTTTCCTTAGTTGTTGGAAATTAGTAGATACTAGGAAAAGTATGCATGCAGGGACCTGGAGCTCATTCTATTTTGAAAAATCTATCAGAGCGCCTGGTTGAGGCGACGCGTGATCAAAATGCTGGCATTTGGTTCAACGTATTAGCATTGCAATTCAGAGAGGCTATGCCGCCAGCATCATGGACCGCTACCCACTGGTAGTGGGCTTGAGCATTTGATTTACCTATAAGCTCGATGTCTTGTTGGTAACTAAGTTCTTTGATTTATATAGTTTTAGGAAATATAGGCAATTGGACCGTAGATATAAGTACCTGTCAAGGGAAAAAGAAATGCATCCGTAACAACATAGTCAATAATTCTTCCACTTAGAGCCTTCCGCTAAATTGAAAACTGCCTCAAATCAATGACGAAAATTTACCATCTCTACGTAGGTACCTTAAAGTATCTACTAGGACAGGGGTCGGCAATAGCTGCAGCTACATGCGGCTCTTTGGATGTGAAGCTGCGGCTCTTCAGTTCCATACGCAAATATTATTTATTAAAAAAAAAAAACGTTCTGAATCGATTAACGAGGATAAGTTACCATTTCTATCGAGCCATTAACAAGCATCTAAAGGTAGCGAAAAAGTATATTTATACAGTTGAAACAAGTAAAATATGTGATGATTAGGTAGGTATAACACGTGCCTAGCATTTTCTATACGATACTCGTAGTACAGTTGGTACTATTCTTGGCAAGAACAAATTTTGTGACTCTATAAATTTTGTAAATTGTAATTTTTGACTCTTCCGACTCAGAAGGTTGCCGTTCCCTGTACTAGGACATACTTATGGCAAACGAAGTACATATCAAATTCAAAAGCTACTTCAACGGTTACTTACGTGTTTACAACGTTTTTCTTAATTCATGATAGGCCAACTTTTGACCACCATCTCACTTGATGGTAAGCTACGATGGCGCAAGCTTGCTTAGAAGATTATTCACTCGTGACTTGAAGATTCCCATATTGTACTCAGGTAACACCGACTCAGGCAAGGAGTTCCATTCCTTTGCGGTTCGCAT
Organism: Lomographa bimaculata; assembly: GCA_948107665.1. Taxonomy (NCBI): domain Eukaryota; kingdom Metazoa; phylum Arthropoda; class Insecta; order Lepidoptera; family Geometridae; genus Lomographa; species Lomographa bimaculata. Next base: position 7,298,149 of record OX403614.1, read on the forward strand.
ACCTCAGGTTTGCCCTTACACAAAAATATTTCTTTAAATAGTTTTATGAATTAATGTAGATTTAAGACACGATGAAGTGTTTTAGTTCCTATGGGAAAAATAAATGACTAAAGGACACTGAATCTTATCATTTAAAAAAAAAAATTGGTTGTCTGTAAAGTCGGTTTACGGACGATAGTTTTACGAGATAACGTCATAAAGAAACATTGATGAAAAATTGCATACTTTTATGAATTGAATTGAATTATTATGACTGAATTATCATTATTTTATATAATACAAAGAAGGAGTTAATTGAAAATTATAATTTAAAAATTTAATCGATGAATTAACATTTATTTCCACTCGTAACGACTCGCCGACGCTTGGGCCGATCGTGCCTCTCAATCGCTTGTTCCGCGCTCTCGCTTGCACGCTCAGGCTCAGGCGGAGCGTGACACTTTTTCATGATTTATAAGACGTTATCACGTCAAACAAAAAAAGAAACTTGAGAGGTGGACACCCGGATGGAACGAAGTTCAACCTTTCGCAACGCGCGATAAGGAACTTTCGTTTCAAAATTAAAAGAAACATGCAAAAACCAACATCATACGGAGTTTCCAGGCGGTCACCCATCCAAGTACTGACCACGCCCGACGTTGTTTAACTTCGGTGATCGGACGAGAACGTGGTATGGCTTACAACTATAGCAAAAAGTGTCGTTACAACTTTTGGTCTTAATTTTTTCCGTCTAGCCCCCTTTCGCAACGCGCGATAAGGAACTTTCGTTCCAAAAACACATGATTTGAAATGTTGGTTACTCTTAGCGAAAATGTCTGTTGACTACTATATAATAATATATCAATGAGATAATGATATCTAGTGTAAACTACACCAACAAACAATATTCTAGACACATGTAGATTATAATTATTTCTTAGAAAAAATCTTACGTCATTTTCCCTTCGATGAAGAGGAAGTTGATGGCCTAAGATAATTTACCCTTTTAATGGTGATAAATGCGGCCGTGGCGTGGCTGATATGTTGCAGTAATGTTTATGGTCAATTACTCAAGTCACATTATATATATATATATATCTATATATAAAAATCAATGCCACTTTTCGTTGTTATTTTATAACTCAAGAACGGGCTCACCTATCCAAACCAAATGTTTAAGCTTTGTTCGGACTATTTAGTAGATGGTTTAAGTGAAGTTTGCACAAAATCGGTCGAGCGGTTCTTCAATTATCACACCCGGGCGAAGCCGGGGCGGATCGCTTGTATGTATATATATTATACTATTGTATAATACATTTTGATGTCATAATAATATAGCAAATGATCAAACACTTTCCTTAGACACCAATAATTTGAAATCCAACCCTTGTACATGATCAGTTCGTTTGTCATATCTATTCTTACTTTAAATACATATCATTGACGGTTACATATAATTATGTTTAAGTCATTTAGCTTCTAATATCAATTCGTTAGAAGTAGGATTATTCAATCGTATTTTAGCGTCTCCCTTGTCCGCGGAAGCTAAATATTTGTACAAAATTGTTAAAATAGGTATATTTTAACCTTAATTAAGGAACTAAGCGAAACACGTTGCCGGGGGCGGCATTTCACAGGTGGCGGTTAGAGAAAAAAAAAACAGAATATAAAAAAAAAGTTGATATCTTTAACCTTTTTTCGTATTTTTTTTTATTACTCTCTAACTTACTTATCCATCTTACTAATCCAGGTTTAATAATTAAAGTAAAATTTTAGTCTTTCAGTTGAAATTGTAATTAGCGAATTTTTATTCCACTTTTTTTTTACATTAATGTTATTCCCATGTCAAAAATTGATATTTTCTCTTTTCATTAGTGTTATTCAATAAAAGTACCCTTTTTACCAAGCCCCAAATTTTTAATAATCAATTGCAAAAATAAGAGGGCGGCAAATTTGTAATCTGCACCCGGTGCAGACTAGTGACCTATGGTACGCCACTGACTATACACTTACTCAAAGCCTTGTACAGTCTGACATTCATTTCTAATGCACCCTTCATAAAACTGTAATCCTATGAACATCATAGCAGACCTTGAGCAAACTCCGTCGTTTCAAGTGAATCAATAAAGTTATCCTTTTTATAGACTGAATTACAAATGAGTTTATTGACACGCAATATACGAGGTACACTTTGTTTACGATACGTTTTTCTTTTTAAACTTCAAGGTAATCAAGGCAATTGTAATTTTTACAAGCTTTTTTATTTAGTTACACCTGTCCCGACATTTGTCATCAAATTTTGAAAATTAAACTTGATACACTTCCCGGTTACCGATTGAGCTGAAATTTTGCATATATATGTAAATCGCGTGACAATACAATATTATAATAACATGGTGCTGATCTGATGATGAAGCTCGAAGGTGGCCAAAGGAACTTCGAAATGAAACGACACAACCTTATCGAATTTGGACTTATTTGAATCGTCTTGACGAGTGGTTTGTCTTTCAATGGTAACCAGGGTCTGATGATGGAGCTGGAAGGTGGTCATAGGAACTCTGTAATAAAACGACGCAACCCCATCTAGTTTCGGCTCATTTAATTCGTCTTGTTAATAACTAGTCCTCTTTATTTAAAAATTATAAAAGCTTGATCTTAAAAAACTTTTTAGTATGGCTTGTTTATTTATTAAGTTTATGAAACTGTTGATTGATAAAATTAATTTAATGTAACTAGATTTCGAATCGTACGGTAACTGAGTTATCGAATGGTTCAGAATCAGGGGGCTGATCTCGCCCCTTCATTATGCTTATTAGAGATAATCTTTTGTGGTTTATTTCTTACTAGCTGCGCCCCGCGGCTTTACCCGCGTAAGTCCCGGACCCGCAGGAATTCCAAGATAAAAACTACCCTGTGTTAATTAAAGGGTGTCGGCTACTTCCATACCAAATTTCATCCATCCGTTTTTTTTTTAATTGCTCTACTTGTTTTAAGTTCTTTTAATCGATACCATTCAGGGCAGAAAATTTTTTTTTCCTCCCAATTACGTTTATGGTTGCCCCCTTAATAATTTCATTTATATCATTTTAATTGCCATTTTTTGCTTTAGGGCTCAGTTTTACATACTATCGTAGTTCGTCGTTAGACGTTAAATGCTTCTGACAGACAGACGGGCGGACAAAATACTTAGAGTGTAGATGTAGTAAACGAAAACAAAGTATGATTCATAAGTGTTTCTCAGGAACATAATATTATGTTTATCAGTAGTTGAATGTTGAATAACAGATTGATCTTCATGCCAAGGTTTGTTTTTTTTATGGTAATTTGACGACCCAGCTCGCAGCATGTGTCTACTCTCTCAGCATAATTTTCCATTCCATGGGAAGTCCCATGGGACATTTGTTCTTCTGGTTCTGGATGAGATTATGTGTGTGATATGTAAGTATTTTGGGTACCCACGATACAAGTCTAATATTAGAGTGAGGCTGAGAGCTGTAATTTTTTTTTCTTGGTTACAAAATATATTAATACTTTCGAAAAATAAATAGAATAAAGTAACATTAGTGCATATTATGTGTTAATTAAGGATCCCTGAACTAGGGCGACCTGTGTCGTGGGATTCAGTTTCTCTTACAAAGTTTTAATGAAATCATGTAGACATAAAATAACAAAAAAGAAGCCTATTTTAACTATCCTAATTACTGTTCAAGCATCCCAAGTATATTTCTTACACTTAATACAAGTCTGACGGTAAGAAGGCCAAAAGTGGCCAAAATGGTAAAGTTAGTAATAATATCATATCCCACCCTCTCTCTTTTTGTTACTGAACCGATTTAGCTGAAATTTTAAGCATATATAGATAGTAACCTAGAATTATATAAGATTTAATTTAAGATTGGTTTCTTCGTTCGTTAAATATACAACAAATCTAGGGTGTTTATCATGTTTCTATGTGTTGCACAACTATTTATCGTTGCAACTATAACTAGCGAGTTACCAAATTATCATCATGTAGATACATAATGTTTGATATGCTACTGAGTGGTACACCTCTCAGCTGAATTTTATCATGATTTATCCAGTTTTTGTAGTACAGAATTACTTAACAAACAAAGCAACTTCAGCATCTAAGAGATTTATAATCTACAGCAGTCACATCACATCGATGGGTATTTCTTAATGCACCTGCTCCATCTGCGTCTTTACGCGTTAATTAGCACGTTAATCAAGACGCTAAGCAGGTGTGGCCAACGTTTTAACGCGTTAACGTACTAGCGTCACTACTAATGGCATTAAACGCTAAGCGATAGCTCGGGAGTCGGTTTTTTGGACACATCAAAGGGAATTCCCGCGCAGTGTAGTTTTTTGCAGCGTTAATGCCTAAATGTAGCCAACGCGCAATGTTATTGCACTAAACGACGTGCAGTTTGGCATTCAGTTAACGTTGACGCTAAACGCAGGTGGAGCAGTAGCATAAGTGGCATTAAAAATTAGTTAGTCGTTCTTAGGTGTGGCCACTTATAAAGTTGTTGTTATAAGATATATCTACTTAGCTTAAATTCATAAACTAGTAAGCATTTCAAAGCGCCTGCTCCTTTTTTTATATATTTTTTTTATGTATTAGGGCAGGTAGCCGAGAGCCCGGCGCGGCGCGGCGTCGTCGTCGGGCCTTCCGCTCGAGCTAGCATTCACAGCAGACCTTTTAAAAGGACGATAGTAACAAGTGGGTGACTTGTGGGGCGACACACGATCGCTAAATAAACTTAGAATTGTACCCATCAAACGATCTTTTTCCACATTATTCCCGTTCTAAAGTCTTGTTATATAATTTAAACGCAAGCAAAGCTTAAATAAACTGACTTCACCACATTATATTCAGAACCCTTGATTTGATTAAATTGATTAAATACGCATTATTAGGAATAACTCAAAAACTACTGGTCAGATCTTAATCAAAATGGGACCACATGGGAAGCACCAGCATAAAAAAAAATCGTCAAAATCGGTTCACCTAGAGAAAAATTCTCAGATACACATAAAAACTACAGTCGATTTGAGAACCTCCTCCTTTTTTGAAGTTGGTTAAAAATAATGAGCACTAACGTAATTACTCAAACAACTTAACAAACTCCGCAAACACCGTTATTTTGTGATTGTAACTACTGTTGCAGTAGAAATAGTTTGTAGTCATTGAGTTTATATTACTATGTTGTCTAATTAGTTGCTAAGGCTAACCATCAGTATCTTTTGAACTCTAAATAAACTCAGACACCTTATCTTAACACACGTTACCGTGATAAAAAGTAATCACTTTATTTATGTGCTGAGTTAACTCAGTCATATTTATGAGTTCACAATAAATTATGACGCTAGATCAAAGTCAATAAAGATAAGAAAACCGCCTATGTTTGTTTATTTTTCAATATTATGGGCGTATTTTATAAAATGTGCTTAAATGCTTTTTTTATTACTATCCCAAGTGATTTCCTATCCGTAATATTATTAAAAACGCTTTCACACTCACACTCTTGTGTCATGAGTGCCGTAATATTCACATCACACACACAATCATAACTAAAACCAGAAATACAAATTTTACTTGGAGAGAAAACTTGTGTTTCAGACGGGAATCAAACCCGATTCCTATGCTTAGAAGGGAACGCCACCCAAAGCCAACGAGCAGTACAATAAATACAAAAATATTGTATGTGAGAGAAACTTCAAATAAAAATTATGAGAAATATCACACAGAAACATTCCCGTATGTTATTTCAATAAAAGTACATAATACAAAGTAGGAACGGCTTAAAGGAAGCTGCCTAAGTAAACATCACTTGGCTAGAATAACATTTAACATTGGAAATAGATTAAGTTATATAATTAGTTCATAACTCTAATGAACTATAACGATATATAGCTAAGTATTTAGGTAGAAATTAAAATTATTAAATATCTAACTTTAACTATCCTTTTTCTATAAAAATAAACCATTCAGTATAACACGGCAAAAATGTATATCACAGGAAAACCATGGTTGGTACGTTTGTAGTAATGACATTAGACTTTTGACGTGTTAAAAGGAGGCTATTACGTAGCAACACATGGAACAAGGGATGTTACTCATGCATTTTCACTCTTTATCCCGTAATATATTCGCCGTCTCTTTCACACTCGTTGCAATCTACGTCGTACCAGTAGTCGTACCTTATCGAATTTCTAGCTCTGACTTCTCCCTCAGACGTCCTTCCCTCAGTACATATTTTTAGATCGCGGCGCGCGCACGTTGCTTACGTGATCGGCAAATCGTGTTTTTCTAAATCAATTTTTGTAATAAAAAGACATTGAAAGGCGATATTTGTGTAATCATGGCTAAGGTAATTATTACTGTTAGAAATCCTCTTGACTTCTTATATTTGAAAATAGATATTACATATAAAATACATCATTCAGTTTTTGCATTCGTCTACATCGTATGACCGGTGACGTGCTGTCGGTTCGGAGATAGCTAATATCTATATTATTTTGCTATTTTGTTACTTACATAGAAGTTGTTGAATAATTAAGTATTAATAACTTAACTACCTGATTATTTACGTACCTACTGGAAAAAACGTAAGTATATGTATACTAAGATAGTATGGTGTATTTTGTTACTAACATTTGTTTATTATCAAAAACATATGTTCAGCTATGAACACATAAACAATAATTATAAAAAAAAGATTTGTAACTACATACTTTAAGTTTCTTTTGTCATAATATTGATTTAATAGTCTTTTGTTGCATTCAACAAGTTAGCGATATGTATATTCTGCATAATACAGTGATTGACCAAATTCTATTTTTTTTTTAAATACCTTTACTAAGCTGCAATAACAAAGTTACTGTGTTGATTTATCGCAGTCAACTTCAAAACACATAAGTTGTCCTTTTGGACATAGCACAAAACTACAAAATTATCCATCTCCGTTATCGGGAAAATGTTGAAATGATACAGGCAACATTTTTTTCATATTAATCAATAACTTGTGAAAAAAAGTAAATGTCAAAATATCAAAAGTCAAAACAAGTGTCAAGTTGGTTGAATTAACTTGGATTTTCTAGTCATCAGTTTTAAGTGTATTTTAATGTCTTTATTTATTAAAAACGTATTAAAACAGGCGAGGAAAAGTTATAGAAGATTAATAGATATGAACCGGAGCAAATATTGGGTATGTTTCATTGATTAATTAGCAAATATTGGAGGTGCTAATTGCTGTGTAGTTCAATCTCATTTGATACAGTTTTATCAGTAGAATTTTACATAAATGAGTCAGGAATACTTTGTAATGCTGTTTTTGTTATCTCTGAAGTGTATTGTGGCAATTAAAAGTGGATAAAAGGCGGAAATAATTCGAGTCGGCGGAAAACCTTCTAGAGGTTACAATGTTGTCGTAACGCAGACGTTATTTAGTTTGTATCAGTTTTTATACTTTGATGAGGCTCTTATTGTCCTCGTTAATAGTTTCGTAGTTATGTTTAATAATTTTAGTAGTGATACTCTTGGGGCAGTACTATTACATATATACAGCAGTAGTGTGCAAACATTGCTGTATGCACGATTGTAGGACAATGTTCCCAGAGAAATTACAGGCCTTAAACATAAACATAACATAACATAAACGCTTTCACACTCACAGCCCCACACTAAGTTCGATGACTTGGTGTCGTGGGTGCGGGAAACATTCACATTACACACACAATCACAACCAGAACCAGAAACACAAATTTTCCATGGGGAGAAAACTTGTGTTCCCGTCGGGAATCGAACCCGATACCCCTGCTTAGAAGGCGAACACCACCCAACTTAACCAAGCAGTTTACTAAACCAACGGGCAGTTCTTTAAAGAGATTTAACATCTAATGTATGAAGTAACAAACACAGTGGCTGGTTGGCCCTAAACTGTAATGGGTAAGCGTAACGCTTACAGTCGAGTTGATCGTTTCGTCACTTAGTTATATCTACTTCACTTTGGATTGAAGCTAAGAGTTGCAGAAGTGATTATCCCTCTGTGGATAGCCACATATCCACTTTGTTCTTTAAGGCGTTGGTTGTTGCGGCTGACACAACATCTTCTGGTAGTTTGTTCCAGTTGTGGACTGCTCTGTTACTGAGGAAGTTGTGTGCAGCGTTAGTTTTTGCTCTTGAATAAGCTAAACTTTATGTCTACGGATGGGCCTTGTATTCTTTTTTAGTGCATTAATATCTTTTATATCAAACAGATAGTGATAGTGATTCAGTATGTTGAAGGTTTTGATGACGTCACCCTGAAGATTCTTTTTTTTAATGTAGTGAGGTGTAACAGGTTCTGAGATGGCTGTAATTTTGTGAATTTGGCAATAGAGTCATTAACTTTCATGAGTGCCTCTTTGGGGCACTCGTGAAACTCGATTTTGATTTGAACATTAGGAGTCGTAAGATTTGTGATGTAGGGCCTGAGTTAGTTTATTTTTTTTTTAAACACTCACAGCCCCGCACTAAGTTCAAAGACTTGTATCGTCGGACATAGACTGGTAATATAGAAAAACGAACTGTCACACATAGAATAAACTTTATAAAGTTTAACAAACAAAACATGTAGTGTCTTGCCTCTAGCTTTCAACCATAACAATTGAAATACATCTGTACTCCAACGAGTTCCAATTCGTTACAACAAAATAAAACAAAAATTATTTGGTTTAAATGTTATATATTACACTTAGGACCGATTTGGATAATTGTCAATTCGGTTACACATTCAAATTTGGTCAAGATATGATCACTAGTTTTTGAGTTATTGTCAATAATGCGAGTTTAATAGGTTAAATTTGATCAAGGTTCCGAAGATAAAGCGATGAAGTCGGTTTTTTTTAAGCTTCGCTTGCGTTTAATTATTACACTCCAATCTGTCGCCTTTTCTAGGGCATTTAAAACTGTGTTGGGTTGTATATGTCTTGTAGGGCGTCAGACCATTGTCAAACCCTGTTTTCTTATACCTCTGTAACTTTGCTTTATTTGGTGTACAATTAAGAATTTTCTATTCTATTCTATTCTTAAACAGTGAGCTACTGTTGAATGTTGTCTTTTTTTTTTTATTTGTGACAGGCTAGTGTTTGACCACTATCTCACCTGATGGTAAGTGACGATGTGATCGAAGCTGGTAAACACACTAGACCTGGAAATATGCAGGCTCTATTGTCCTGAGATATTCTGCAAATTCGGCGTTCTTCTTCCATTAATACCTGGTCCAGAATATTTGGATGTTTAGCAATGCGATTCTCATAATTTTTTAAATTTTGTTATCTCTTACAGTGATAATTTTTAGGTCATATTGTAGAAGTTCGTTTGGACAATCTATAGAGCGTTAGTGATCATAGGAAGTATTTTGTTTTGAAATCTTTGATGTATCTAGATGTTTGAGAGCGAGGCAGTTCCCCAGAGATGGAAACCATATGTCAAAATTGCCATAACATATACCATGATACCAAAACGTAGAATTAAAATAAAAGTAACAGGTGAAACATCCTTGAACTGAAGTAACAAAGTCACTGAGTCATGCTCGCTGAAACTCGACACAAAGCAAAGACCCAACAAAAAATTAGTTTTTAGTCCGATAGCTGATCGCAGATGTATCTATAAAACAAAATAATTTAAATTCAAGCAGAGCTTAAATAAAAACGTCTTTACCACTTTTTCTTCTGGACCTTTGATCAGATTAAATGAATTAAATACGCATTATTGAGGATAACTCAAAAATGACTGGTCAGATCTTGATCTAATTTGATGAGACCTCATGGGAAGCATCAGCTTTCAAATAAAAATACAAAAAACGTTTAAAAAAACAGTCAAATTGAGTACCTCCTCCTTTTTGAAGTCTGCGGTCAAATGCTAGCCAATCAGACATGAAAATCTATACTATATGATATTATAAAGCTGAAGAGTTTGTTTGTTTGAACGCGCTAATCTCAGGAACCGCTGGTCCGATTTGAAAAATTCTTTCAGTGTTTGATAGTACATTTATCGAGGAACTATATATATATATATATATATATATATATATATATATATATAGGATCCCTAATTTTTTGAAAATATAATATATATATATATATATATATATTATATTTTCAAAAAATTAGGGATCCTTACTAAAAGTCCAAAAATCACGCGGCTAGATAAGTTATGTATAGAAAACAACGAGTCATTTAAAAAACCCATTTACGTCACTTTAATTTCTATAACTTTATCCTTATCTGGTTTTCCTTAATGTAAAGTAATATAATAGTAATTAATTTAATATTACACCTTTCAAGACCACATGAATGGGCCCTTCAAGTATTACGTAAGCAGATTTATTACATTTATTTACCCCCCCATCCCCCTTGTCAGCAAAAGTAAGCAAAGCCCCCCCGTGCTTACGTAAACATTTATATTAAGAAAATACCTAAACGTATACATTATTCGTGGGAATCCCCAAAAATGCGTTTCGTTTTCAAGCATAGACAATGTGTGAGTTGCCATATGTGTTAAAAAGTAAATAACTACGGATGACGTAATCATCATCTAGATCCCCCTACTCCCCATGTCATCAAAAATAAGCAAAACAAAGAAATATAGTGCTTACGTAATACTTGAACGGCCCCAATGAAAAAAAATGCGCCGCCTAGTTGCTTCCCAGGTTCTTCTCGAGATGGCTGTAATTTTGCGAATCTGGCAGTAAAATCATTTAAACAAACAAACAAACGCATTCACACTCACAGCCCCACACTAAGTTCAAAGACTTGTATCGTGGGTGCCGGAAACATTCACATCACACACACATATTACACCCAGAACCAGAATCACAAATATCCCTTGGGAAGGAATTTGTGCTCCTGCTGGGAATCGAACCCAGGACCCACTGCGCAGAGAGCGGACACCTGTCCACTGCGCCAACTGGGTCGTCAATTAACTTTTATGAGTGCCTCTTTGGGGCCCATGTGAATAAACGATATTGATTTTAATTATAGATAGAAGTACCTACATAAACAATAGTCGATATAAATCTTTCACATTCACTGCTCCACACTAAGTTCAATGACTTGTGTCATGGGTGCCGGAAACACTGAAAATCCGAAATCGATCCCGTTACCCCCGATTAGAAGGCAAAAGCACAACCAACTACGCCAATGAGCAGTTCAATATTCAATACTCAATTCTTTATTGCTTCCATCATGTACATGTGTTCTTAAAATTACATAACATAATAAGTTACATACCGAGATCATTATGGACCCTGTCGGGCACATGCAACATGATATTCATGATGATGGAAGTTATAGAAGGGTTTTATAGAGAGGGAGATAAATCAATAAGGTACTTAAATCGAGTCTTGGAAGTATTCTTCTATAGAATAATAACATTTGGATGTTAGGAACCGTTTTAGGTGTTTTATAAATAGTTTGTCATTAGTTTCATTTTTTAGGGAGTTGGGTACTTTATTGTATATTTTTATAGACATAACATAGGGACTGTTCGAGTACATTGTTAGAGCTGAATTTGGGAGTGCTATCATGTTTCTTTGTCGTAAATTATATTTAGTTTGTGTATTATTTCGGCTGGTTTGTGTATTATTTCCATAATATGTACCTACTTATTGGCTATTTGTTGTATACGTGTGGCTAGTTATAAAAGACTAGCTGACCCGCCCGGCGTCGCCCGGGTAAACAAAAGCTTACACATAAACGCTTTCACCCTCACAGCCCCACACTGAAAGTACAATAACTTGTGCTTGGGTGCCGGGCACATGCACATCAAACACACAAATCACACCCAGAACCAAAAACACAAATTTTCTTTGGGGATAAAACTTGTGTTTCCACCGGGAATCGAACCCGATACCAGCTGCTTAAAAGGCGTTTGTGCACCCAATTAAGTAAGCGGTTCTTCATTTATCACACCCGGGCGAAGCCGGGGCGGATCGCTAGTTATACATAATTTTAACATCTTATTATGAATTAAATTGATACATTATGATTAATGAAGAATATCGTCCTCATCTGCTCTAAATCTATCTAATATATAAAATTCTCGTGTCACAGTTTTCGTTGCCATACTCCTCCGAAACGGCTTGACCGATTTTGATGAAATTTTTTGTGCTTATCCGGTATCTATGAGAATCGGCCAACATCTATTTTTCATCATCATCATCATCATCACTTTTCATCATTATCAACGCGGGGGAAACCGCGGGGCGCAGCTAGTATAATATAATATGTATATATACATATATATCTATATATATAAAAGAAAGTCGTGTTAGTTACTCCACTTATAACTCTAGAACGGCTGAACCGATTTAGCTGAAAATTGGCAGGGAGGTAGTTAAGAGCCAGGAGAAGGACATAGTATACTTTTAAGAACGTACATTTCTTTAAATTTTTTTTTTACATTTCGACATGCTTTCCAATTTCTCATACGTCACTCGGATTTGGTAAAGTACCTACTAGGCAAACATAAACATGAAGGTTGTAATAATATAGTCACGTGACATTGTAACGCATGCCGGGTATGGCTTCCTAAATATGCACATTAATTGACTGTTAGGCGGAACGAAGGTCGCCGGGACAGCCAGTATATATATATATATATAAATATATATAACTCAAAGGTGACTGACTGACTGCCTGACTGACATAGTGATCTATCAACACACAGCCCAAACCACTGGACGGATCGGGCTGAAATTTGGCATGCAGGTAGATGTTATGACGTAGGCATCCGCTAAGAAAGGATTTTGATTAATTCTACCCCCAAGGGGATAAAAAAGGGGATGAAAGTTTGTTGTACTTCTTAACGCGAGCGAAGCCGCGGGCAAAAGCTAGTTCTGCTATAAAACAGGGTCTCTAATGTACTGTCATTTATTTCTACCACCTATCTACATTTAGAGAATGCAATAAAGATTTGAATTTCAATATTAATATTATTTTAATATAAACTGACCCACTAAGCGCGATCGAAGCGTGTCCTTGACTAAAAATGTTTTCGTATGTCCGGATTTCCGACTGTTCTCCTCCACAAGTTGCATTTTTCTACCAATTCTCGTGCGGCCGGGGTTTGCTCGCACTTCGCCTTAAGTGTTCTTAATTAATTTATTTTCTGTATCTGATTTCGTGCAGGTGGTCATTATTACTAGCGTGTTTAATTGAAACATGATGTCTCATGTTTTAATTAAGATTTTATGATGCAACGTGCTATAAATAACACATAGGAAAAAACCCCGCTGTATTCTATATTGAATACTCTTCAAGTCTAGAGTGAATAGGTATCTTCTAGGCAAGCATGCTACAACTTCGGCCGCATCTTCACTTTCCATCAGGTGAGATAGTGGTCAAATGCTTCCCTATCGCGCATAAAAACTGCCCGTTGACTTAGTTGGATGCGCGTCCGCCTTTTAAACAGGGACATCGGGTTCGATTCCCGCTGGAAACACAAGTTTTCTCCCCAAGGAAAATTTGTGTTTCTGGTTCTGGGTGTGAATGTGTGTGTTTTGAATGTTTCCGGCACCCACGACGCAAGTTATCGAACTTAGTGGCGTAACGAGAAAACACACATATTTTCACACTTACATGTCTACACAAACTTTCGGATTTATAATGTTAGTGTGATTATTTTGCCGCATTTTAAATTATATACAAGGATTTGGAGACATGTTTTTTTTTAATAATTCTAAATCCCGGGATTGAGTATTAAAAATTTTAAGATATATACGGGACTAGCCGTGCCCCGCGGCTTCGCCCGCTATTATCAAGTTAAAAAGTAGCCTATGTGTTAATCCTAGGTATAATCTATGTACATTCCAAATTTCATCCAAATCAGTTCAGCCGTTGAAGCGTGGAAAGGGAAAAAACATACTCACAAACTTTCGGATTTATAATATTAGTAGGGTTAGTAGGATAGTAGGATTATATAAACATAAACATAAACGCTTTCACACTCACAGCCCCACACTAAGATTTCTTGTGTTGTGGGTGCCGGAAACTTTCACATCAAACACACAGAACCAGAAACACAAATTTTCCTTGGGGAGAAAACTTGTGTTCCGGCCGGGAATCGAACCCGATATCCCTGCTTAGAAGGCGAACGCTCAACCAACTAAGCCAACGAGCAGTTAACTAAGCCAACGAGTATATGTACAGTTTAAATTTATTATGACATTGATTTTGCTCTGAATAATTATTTAATACTAGCCGTGCCCCGCGGCTTCGCCCGCTATTATCAAGTTAAAAAGTAGCCTATGTGTTAATCCTAGGTATAATCTATGTACATTCCAAATTTCATCCAAATCCGTTCAGCCATTAAAGCGTGAAGAGGGAACAAACATACTTACACACTTACACACAAACTTTCGGATTTATAATATTAGTAGGATTATATGTACAGTTTAAACATATTATGACATTGATTTTGCTTTGAATAATTATTTAATTTATTTTAACTATATTTATTCTATTAAAAAATATTGTAATTTTTTTTTTTTTTTTTTTTATTCGTAATAGGCAAACTTTTGACCACTATCTCACCTGATGGTAAGCGACGATGTGGTCGACGATGGAGCAAGCTTGCCTAGAAGATACCTATTCACTCGTGACTTGAAGACTCCCATATTGTACTCATCAGGAAACACCGACTCGGGTAAGGAGTTCCATTCCTTTGCAGTTTCGGTTGATTTACCTGAAACAATGAAATATATACCCTTTATTGGCTCAAAACTTTCCATTGACAAGTTCTTGCTTCTTGCTCTTATCGGGTAGGCATTTACAAATAATATACGCAATTTTTATCAGCGATATAAAAGGCGTTTATTGATTTTAATCAGACAACCACTTAGCCTTGTAATTTATATTTAATTAGCGTGATAACAAATTAAAACATATAAGTACTAACTTATTTAAAATTATATTATACTAGCGATCCGCCCCGACTTCGTCCGGGTGTGATAAATGAAGAACCGCTCGACTGATTTTGTGCAAATTTCACATAAACCATCTAATATGGTCCGAACAAAGCCTAAACATTTGGTTTGAATAGGTGAGCCCGTTCTTGAGTTATACAATTACAACGAAAAGTGGCATTGATTTTTATATATATAGATAATTAAAATTATATTAAACTTAGTTTAGTTTCGTTTAGTATACATCTTATTCTAAATATATATAACTCAAAGGTGACTGACTGACTGACATAGTGATCTATCAACGCACAGCCCAAACCACTGGACGGATCGGGCTGAAAATTGGCATGCAGGTAGATGTTATGACGTAGGCATCCGCTAAGAAAGGATTTTGATTAATTCTACCCCCAAGGGGATAAAATAGGGGATGAAAGTTTGTATGAAACTTTGTCAATTTTAAAATAATACTTCTTAACGCGAGCGAAGCCGCGGGCAAAAGCTAGTTTAGTATATAATCATAGGTGGGAGAAATAGTGTTTTTGTATGTATGACAGTTGTAATACAATTTATTTTGTTTGTTCTGTTTGTAATTTGTATCTGGCTGGTTTTAATATCATTAAAAGGTGACAGATAAAAAAAAAAACTAGTGGCTATGTAAGCTGAAGACCGCGTATTTTTCTAAATGGCTGAAATTATTTTGTACGTTTCCAACCCCCATATCTTAGTCATATAGAAACATTTCCAAAAAGCAAATCAACAATCAAAATCTATGTAATCCTACTAATATTATAAATGCGAAAGTTTGTGTGTAAGTATATTTGTTCCCTCTTCACGCTTTAACGGCTGAACGGATTTGGATGAAATTTGGAATGTACATAGATTATACCTAGGTTTAACACATAGGCTACTTTTTAACTTGATAATAGCGGGCGAAGCCGCGGGGCACGGCTAGTTATAGAATATGCTCACAAAATTTCACGAGAATCGGTTGAGAAATGCGAACTGTAGAGGAGAACATCCGGAAATCCGCCGGACATACGAAAGCATTTTTTCTCAAGCTAAACGGGAGTCGCTTCGCTCGCTCGCTCGGTCAAAAACTTATATCCAAATTAAAGAAGTTTACTAATTGCCCTTTTAGAGATGTGAGAGCCAAATCAGTCGCCGTGCGTTAGTTTCGCAAAAACTCGTTTTTTTTTTTAATTATTATTTGTGACAGGCTAGTGTTTGACCACTATCTCACCTGATGGTAAGTGACGATGTGATCGAAGCTGGTAAACACACTAGACCTGGAATACGCAGGCTCTCAAGGATAACTGCTCTACCGATTTTAGTTTTTGTGTGAAAAACCACAAGCAGCCGAAAAATCTAAATTGATAGCTTTGTATGGCAATTGCTTCGGATTACATTCAATAGATGGCGTGAAACAAAGTTCATCGTATATATTATTATACTGTTTTTTTTTTCAGAAACTCCAAATGTGTGGCACAGAGAAGGAGATGCGGGAGGTAGCGGCTAGGATTTGCAGGAACTATCTACACGGAGCTTGGAAAACTGTCGATCCCGATAAAATGCAGTTCAAACGTATCAGGTTAGTTTAATTTCACCATAGCTATTGTTACAGTCTGTTTATTTGTGTATTCCCACTGCTGGGAATAGGCCTCTCTTTCCTCCCTCCAATCGCGAAAAAAATACTGACTTAAGATCTTATCCAATCATAGGTGAAGCATGCAAATGTCTGTATGTCGCGCTACGAACTGTAACAGTTAGGGAAAGTTACCAAGTGTCTTCTAGTACTGTAGTCCCTGGATTCGATTCCCGTCAGAAGCACAATTCCTTGTAAAATGATATATGCGGTTTTGGTTCCGGTACATATTTTTTTTTTATTTGTGACAGGCTAGTGTTTGACCACTATCTCACCTGATGGTAAGTGACGATGTGATCGAAGCTGGTAAACACACTAGACTTTTCAGCACCCACTGTAGTTCCTGGATTCGATTACCGTTAAAAGTACAATTCCTTCTAAAGATATATGTCGCTTTGGTTCTACCCCTAGCCAAAAACCTATTCTATCAAAAGAAACGCTATCTAATTGAAACAGACCTTAATAACTTGTGTACATAAGTTTCAATGTTATATTCGGCTTAAAACACGAAAATTTCGACTTACTTTGTAGTCAACTAGTTTTGGACAAATTAGTTGTCCTTCATCAGGATGAGTCAGATGCGCGATACGCGATCCTGATGAAGGACAACTAATTTGTCCGAAACTAGTTGAGTCCGAAGCAAGTCGAAATTTTCGTGTTTTAAGCCGAATATAACATTGAAACATAATATGTAATACTCACGATAGTTTTAACATTAAAATTGTGACTTGTAAACCAAAGACTTGTATCAGGTTTGAAATATCTTGACTTGTTATTTAGCGCTCACCGAGATTGCAAAGTTACAGACAAGCAATTTGAACCCTTTGTGAGATGCTTTAAAGTCTGTTACATTTGGAAAGCGTTTCTTTTGATAAAATCGAGATGACGCGTTTTGGTTTTTGGCTAGGGTAAAAATGTTTTCGGCAACCATGATACAAGTCTTTGTCTTAGTCTAGGGGCTGTGATCCTGGAAATAGTAAATATATAAGATGTCAAATCTCTTTATGCTCTGCCGAGTTTCTTGCCAGGTTCTTCTCGAGATGGCTGTAATTTTGCGAATCTGGCAATAGAATCATTAACTTTCATGAGTGCCTCTTTGGGGCCCATGTGAATAAACAATTTTGACTTTGATTTTGTAATGTGAGTGGAAACATTATCCATAATTTCTGCATACAGAATATTTGCACACTACTGCTTGCAATGAATGTCTGGATGTGGTACTACCCTAGGGGGAATCGGCAAAAGAGTCAACTCCTACCACAAAATAAACAATTTATCCGCTTATTACCGAACATCCTTCATATTACTAGTCGTTCGCGCCGAACTGAGACCTCGCGCCTACACTTTGCCTAAAATAGAGAAACTTTTGAAGCTAACTACTTAGAACTTTTATTTTCAATAATAATTGTTTGATTTCTGTATTTGTCGTTCAAGTACAGGATATAACGGATAATGTACGTAAGTTTCAGCTTCAAATGTGAAGCCGTTTTTGAGATAGACCCCGTGACAAAATAGGTGTAAAAACAGTGACTTTGGTGGCCTACCAATTGTTATTTCCCAACATAGATTTTTTCTAAAACCGTTTTCGTAGTCTACTTGAAAAGCTATTTTCAACGATACCCCACAAAGGTATAAAAAAAAAAACAAAAAATAGTTTGCTTCCCATTACATGTATGAGTGCCCCCTTAATATTTTCATTTATATCATTTTAATTTTCATTTCTAGCTTTGGGCCATAATTTTACATATTCTCAGAGAATTTGATGTTATTTACTTGCACGGTTTAGACGCTAGATGCCTCTTGACAGACAGACGGACGGAGTAAGTGCCGAATCACCCGAGTCAACTTAGAGATCTCGCTTCTATCGATCAATTATAATCATTGTTTAATGAATAACATCGAATTTCATTAATGATATTTAGTACCTACTTAATTAGTGATAACGAATATATGTCAAACCGGTGTCAGAAGCAGTTACGACTAGTTCGTCGATAACGTATTTTGGTAGGTATTATTTACTAAAATATTCCATTTGTAAACAGCTATGATAGTGGGAATCGATCTAACATCAAGTAAACAAAATAAACGCAAGCAAAGCTTAAAAAAACCGACTTCACGCTTTATCTTCGGAACCTTGATCAGATTTAATGTATAAACACGCATTATTGACTATCACTCAAAAACTAGAGATCAAACCTTGGTCAAATTTCAACGGGACCACATGAAAAGCACCAGTTTTCAAATAAAAAAAGTAACATCAAAATCGGTTCACAACGAAAGAAGTTATGAGGTAACTTTTGAAGTCGGGTAAACGAGAACATCGTCAAAGTACGCATTATTCGTCACAAAATAGGCATTATTGAAGATATTTCAAGAACTACTGATCAGATCTTGATCAAATTTAATTGGGACCAATTAGAAAGCAACATCTTTCAAACTAAAAAAAAATTTCGAAATCGGCTCACGTGGAGAGAAGTTATTATATAACAAACATTAAAAAAAAAAAAAAAAAAAAAAAAACGAGAATCCCTTGAAAAATGATTTATTTATTTATTTATTACATATTAACTGTGAGAAGGCCTTACAGTTACCCAAATCCCCCTCCAGTACCCTAAATTTATACAATTTTTAACAAAAAAGTAAAACTAATTTAGTTAAAAGTATACATATTTAGTAAAAATTAAAAACAAAGAAAAAATAAACAAATTTTTTTTTTCTTTTATCCCAGTCTAATAATTACGCATAAATAATATTTAAAAATAAAAATGCTTATAGATACATACATTTTGAGGTAATTAATTCTATAGCTGCCTTGTAAAGCTCATTGCTGGGTGAGTGGAACAGATGAAGATGAAACTATCTTGGGCTAAATTGCTTTCATATGTCCGGCGGATGTCCGGTTGTTCTCCTCCACAGGTCGCATTTCTCAACCGATTGTTCTGAAATTGTATGAGCAGGTTTAACAATTGTATAGAATTTTATGGTCGATTACATTTTTTGGATTTTTTTCAAAATAACGGAGATGTAGGCATAAAAAGGTTTGTAAGAAAAAAAATTTAGAGGCATATTGTGTGTATTGATTGCACACAATTTACGCGCTCCACGTCCTAGGAGCTTAGTTAATCAGTCATATAGATATGTGACTAAGCTCCCACTTTTGTTGATATCATTGGTAAACAAACAAATATTACATAATCTATTGCGCATTGCGAACTAACCGAGTGGACCTCCTTGCCCTAGTCTGGGATTCTTGAACCCATGTACAGACAAAGAATAAATCTACTAGAAGGAATGATAGATAGATAGATAGATAACTCATTATTGTACACCAGAAAAAGAGGAGAATACATTAAAGACATTAAAACGAACTTAAGCTAGTACAATGGGCGGTCTTATCGCTAAAAGCGATCTCTTCCAGACAACCTTTGGATGGAGAGGAGATAGCATGGAGACAGATGGAGAGGAGATAGCAATTCATTGATATAGTTATCTTTTTATGTGCAATTCTTCTGTATATGACTGAACTCCTGAATGGCTGGACTGATTTTGATTTTTGGGTGGTTCAAGAATGTTTTAGATTCAATCAGTAAAAATATAAATTCATGAAAAAATATATGCAAAATACACACGTACAGAACTATTATATTATACGGCCCCACGGTGTTACCCGCTGTGTCGGGATAAACAGTACAAACACACTCACGAACTTTCGCCTTTGTAATATCGCCTATCTCATACCTTTAAACGAGCAATTCTTGTGTATATGTATATATATATATATATATATATATATATATATATATATAATCAGGATCTCGGAAACGGCTCCAACGATTTTCATGAAAGTTGCAGATTAGGGGTTTTTCGGCCCAAGGAATCGATTTATCAACGTTCCAGGTCCGAGAAATGCTCGGTTCCCAAACTGCATTTGAAAAACCGGGTTTAAGAAAACTATCAGCGCCATCTATTACGCCATGACCGATGTAAAAAACTGTTTCTACTCGACACTAGATGGAGCTTTCTGAGGCTACAAATTCAAACACATTCTACCAAAAACAAAAAACCGAGCAAAGCTCGGTCATCCGGATATTTTAAAGATATAAAATATGAATTATAAAGCAGCTCAAAAAAAATTGCATCTTGAAATATGCAATGACAGTAGCTTGCTCGTTTACTTGCAAGGCCTAAAGGTGGGTGTGAGTGTGAATGCGTTTGTTTGTTTGTTTGTTTGTATAAAGGCATAATCGAGCCGGGACATATATACGGTAATCTGTAAAATACGGCAAACCTTATCTTTTAACCGACTTCAACGAAAGGTTCTTAATTTATTTATTTAATAATTAAACGCAAGCAAAGCTTAAAAAAATCCGACTTCACCGCTTTATCTTCGGAACTTTGATCAGATTAGATGTACTGAACACGCATTATTGAATATATTTCAAGAACTACTGATCAGATCTTGGTCAAATTTAAATGGACCAATTGGAAAGCAACATCATTAAAAAAATATTCAAAATCGGTATACGTGGAACAAAGTAATGAGGGAACACAAACAAAAAAAAAATTAAATACTGTTGACTTGATTACGTCCTCCTTTTTTGTGAAGTCGGTAGAAAAACATTTTTCTTGCGCTTAAATTTTTACATCACACACATAATCACATCCAAAATCAGAAACACAAATTTCCCTTGAGGAGAAAACTTGTTTTTCGGGAATCTGCTTAGAAGGCAAACGCGGACCCAACTAAGCCAACGGGCAGTTCGATCGACGATGTAGTCCTAAAACCTACGGAACTGGCTCTCAAGGACAGCTGCCGGAACACCGGTTGCGCATCTTCCTCTCGGTTTTGTCCAGCAGTGCCAAACCATAATAAAACTCGTTTGTATTATGATTTGTTTACATTTGTTTTTTTACTCAATCTCGGCGTGTTGTACACAAGGTCACTTATTATTTACATGTTTTGCGATGCAATACAGAAAACATTTATCCTATGTACTTCTATATTATACCTACGAAGGTATAATAAATAATTGAAACGCAAGCAAAGCTTAAAAAAACCTACTTCACCGGCACATTTTGGTTTAGCTTGATCGAAATCGATATAATTTATATGGGACAACCTATGAAGCATAATCTACCAAACAAAAGAAAATCATCAAAATCGATACATAATTGGCGAAATTATAGCGTAACATACAAGAAAAAAAACATACAGTTGAATTGAGAACCTTCTTTTTTGAAGTCTTTTCACACGCACAGCCCCACACTTAGTTCGATGACTTGTGTCGTCGTTGAAAAAAACATTAACATTTTACTAGAATCACACCTAGAATCAGTGACTCAAATTTCACTTGGGGGATATAACTTGTGTTCTCACCGGGAATCGAACCCATAAATTTGTTATGCCACGAATAACGGTTACAAAGTTACGTATTACAATACAATACAATACAAAAACTCTTTATTGACACCAAAAGATAAAAACAACTTACAGAGAAACTTATAAAGATAGGTATAATGGGCGGTCTTATCGCTAAGACCGATCTCTTCCAGACAACCTTTGGATGGAAATATAAACGAAAAGACAATGTAGGGATGGTGGTGCGATAAAATGAATGAAATAGATTTAAAAATAATAGAAATACATTGTTTAAACTACATAAACAATACATACCAATAATAATATCAGAATATACTTACATATAATAAATAAATATTTACATATAAGTACCTATAATACATATTATTATTATAGGTACGTTATTATTGGTATATTATAGGGAATACGTATTTTATGAGATATTCTGGTATCACCCCCTTAAGACAGGTGTATTCGACAAGGCGAGACTGGCTCATACATACAGTCGAATTTAGCGAAGCAATGATACTTATCAGCCTTAAAAAATGCGCCTGGCACAAAATGCCCACTAACTGAATGCACTGAGCAGTAACTCGACTTCAACTTATATACCTAATGCTAAGATTTATAATGTTTTAATTAGTTGTTTATTAAAAGACTAATAAAGGCGTATAACCTGAAATGTTATGTAAATGTTATTGTTATGTGTATTACCCGACTGTTTCCAGTATAATATACACTCTGTATATTTATTTGTCAAATAAAGATCTTCAAATCAAAAAAACAAAGTGAAGCAATCATTTGGTGGCTACGCAGGTTCGCGCGTCAAACTTCGATTGTTGAGGTTTTCCTCATATATCGAGAAAATTAAATGAAATGATAACCGCTTTTTGTTACAATTTTACGGTAGTTAGGTATATTTTTTATGGTACAAAGTCCTAATAAGAGTTTTGCCGCGAAAGTGAAAAAATGGCGTTGTTGATTTTGTAAAATTTTCCAAAACCTGTGATTCTTCGAGTGTTAATGTGTAATAATGGTGGATTATTAACCGTTAATACTTAGTAAACGTGCATATGTGTAGGCAAATCATACAAAGTTGAAAAATGTGATTTTCACCTTCGCTCCAAAACTCCAATAGAAGTTCTAGTAAAGTTTCTACTATTTTACTAGGGCATGACTTGACTACGACTGGACCTTGACTCTTTTACTTGACTTTGACTGTGACTTGTGACTAGGACCTATAATATGAAATACACTTGAAATATATTATCACTTGACACTGGCTAAATGCATAAGATTGCGAAGCCAAAACTAAGAAAAAAAAAAAAGTCCTAATAATATGAATCATGCCCCGTGACACTCGCAGCGCGTTCCGCCTGGTCGATCGTAACTGATTGACAATGATGAATCAGACTAGTGCTTGGATGGGTTACCGTTTGGGATTTTCAACTCGGTCTCGGCGTGCTTCGGAGGGCACGCTAAGCTGTCGGTCTCGGTTATTAGCCGCAAGACAACAGTCGTAAAGCCATGTCGGATGCCTTGAGGCGGCCGGGATATCCTGACTCTAGGACTGCCCGCTAGTCTATAGGACAAGCAAGCATGCCCCGTGCACCAAACGGACACCAGTGGGATGAGCGGGAATAATTTCAGACATGTACTACCACTAGTGAGTTGAAGAAGTACCGAGCCAGGTGCGTCCTATGTGCAAGCAAGTTAATGGTGCTAATTCTGTTGAGCACCGAACTAACCTAAACTAAAAATAAACTAATTTTAGTCAAAGAATACCTAAACGATATTCTGATTTTACGTTGAACTTAATTTAAAAGTTGAAATGACAGGACTAAAATTGATTTTGACATCAACCAAATTGAATTGTATTCACAAGAGCCGCAATCACATATTCCTCCATTATAGACTTTGTAGGTCAGTATTTGCTTCATTAATTGCACGTGTTATTCTTTCAAGTATAAGATCACATTAAAAATAATCCAGACCTTTTTCATACAGACTAATTTGAGTTTAAAATTTCTATTTTTAGTCTTAATTTGACGTAAAACATGTACATCAGAATAAGAATTTGGTCATTTTCACTAAATAGAGTAACTAAACTAACTTAGTCCTGTCAAACTTAATTTTAGTCTAATCTTGCATTTTCTGAATAGGTTTTAGACTAAATCAGAACTAAAACTAATTTTAGGCTAGTTTAGTCTAATTCTGGACAACAGAATCGGCACCAATATCTAATTGACAGCCAATTATCGCCAAATTTAGTGAACCATAAATACAATTACTATTGATAATTTATTTCTAATGCACATTTGGTAGTAACAAATTGATCCTTATATCAAAATAAATACTTTTATCGCTTCTATCAAAGTAGATAAAATTAGTCTTTTTCTTTTCTCCATCTAACTTTAGGACCTTGGAGAAGAAAATAAGCTACTCGAAGTACTAATCCTGCGCAGACGAAGTCGCGGGCATCAGCTAGTAGATGATAAGCTAGAATTACGTAAAGCTTGAAGGTCGGCACTCTATTTTCATTTTTTCTCGTGTTCCATTATCAATTTAAATGTGTTTATATTTTTTCGCGTGCTTCAATACGTACTAAATGTATTGTTAGCCGATAGTCGTTACGTTTTTGTGTATAAACACTTTTGAATACAATTTGTAGACGAATTATAAAAAGTTAAATAAGAACTTGAGGTAAAAATACGCTTTTTCTAGGAAAAGTACATTCAAATGATTCGATTTGATATAATAATAGTACTTATTTTCTGTCTGAATCTGAATTTTGTGAGCTAATTATATAAAACTACTAGCCATGCCCCGCGGCTTCGCCCGCTATTATCAAGTTAAAAAGTAGCATATGTGTTAATCCTAGGTATAATCTATGTACATTCCAAATTTCATCCAAATCCGTTCAGCCGTTAAAGCGTGAAGAGGGAACAAACATACACAAAAACTTTCGGATTTATAATATTAGTAGGATTTTGTTGGTTCAGATCTTGGATTTGTTTTCTACCGACTTCACAAAAAAGGAGGAGGTGCTCAAGTCGACTGTATTTTTTTTATGTGTTACCTCATAACTTCTTTCCACGTGAACCGACTACGAATTTTTTTATGTTTAAAATATGTTGCTTTCCAATTGGTCCCATTTAATTTGATCAAGATCTGATCAGTAGTGCTTGAAATATCTTCAATAATGCGTGTTTAGTACATTAATCAAAGTTCCGAAGATAAAGCGGTGCAGTCGGTTTTTTATAAGCTTTGCTTGCTTTTAATTATTAAATGGCAGATATACGGTGGTTGAAAACGTAAAAAAACTTATTCAGCTATACAATACAAATACTCTATATTGCACACCAAGAAAAATATTAATTAACAATAGAAAAAATAACAATATAGCAGTACAATCGGCTGCTTTATCGCTAAGCAGCGATCTCTTCCAGGCAACCTTAGGATGGAGAGGATAAAAAAGTTTAACAAAAAGTGATCGGTGGTGCGGCAATGATCATTATTAGCTATTAAAAAACTCGAGGTCTTCTGCTCACAGATCCACGAGTAAAATAAAACAATTTAATTAAGCAAATAATACTAAGTATTGTGTACATATTGTACACATAGTTATCAGCAGAAATTAGTTATGTCCGACGCAGCTCAGTTATCGTTATCAGCTAGTAGTTTTCCTTTGGCACACTTGTGTTTGTTTAGGTTTGATTTTTGTTATTTTTACCCCGAAATAACTCTTTAGTTTGTTATGTAAACTCAGCTATGTACATATTGGAATTACCTTATTTAAAACTACTTGTTTAATTTATACAAGTCTTTGAATTTATACTTACTTTTTTTACCGACTTCCCAAAAAAGGAGGAGGTACTCAAGTCGACTGTATTTTTTTTTTTTTGTATATTACCTCATAACTTCTTTCCCCATGAGCCGATTTCGAATTTTTTTTTATTTTGGAAGATGTAGCTTTCTAATTGGTCCCATTTAAATTTGATCAAGATCTGATCAGTAGTTCTTGAAATATCGTCAATGATGTCTATTTTTGTGACGAATAATGCGTACTTTGACGATGTTCTGGTTTACCCGACTCGACTTCAAAAGTTACCTCATAACTTTTTCGTTGTGAGCCGATTTTGATGATTCTTTTTTTTATTTGAAAGCTGGTGGATCAAGGTTCCGATGATAAAGTGGTGAAGTCGGTTTTTTTAAGCTTTGCTTGCGTTTAATTATTTTATTTTTACTCAGCGCCGCTTACCATCAGGTGAGATGGTGGTCAAAAGTTTGCCTATCATGAATTAAAAAAAATAAAAATAAATCGGCTTTTCTGTAATATAATATGTAAGTATTATACATATAAATATTCCTCTTGAATCACTCTATCTATTGCTGAAAACAGCATTAAAATCAGTTGAATAGTTTAAAAGATCTAAGCGAACAGACAGCGGAAGCGACTTTTTTTTATATGCCTTTGACCACAATCTCATCTGATGGAAAGCGATGATGCGGTCGAAGATGTAGCATGCTTGCCTGGAAGGTACCTTTCACTCTTGACTTGAAGTTATATGTTATGTTTCTTATATGTGATAAATTAACAGATAGAAAAAGTTATCCTGCCATATCTGGCCGTGTATCAAATTGTATTAACCGTTTCTCACCCACACCCCCATACTATAATCGAAGACTTGTATTGTTGTCGGAAACGCAAACATCACACATCCAGAATCAGACACAAATTTCCCTTCGGGTGAATACTTGTGTTCCCAATGGGAATCGAACCGATGCCAGCTGCTTATAAAACGCGCACCCAACTACGCCAGTGGGCAGTTAATTTACGCCAGTACATTATCTATGTTGTATATAAATATAATTAATAATCAAGGATTCCAACTATTATATTCAAACATTCATACGCTTTTACATTCACAGCCCCACCCTAAGTTCGATGACTTGTGTCGTAGTTGCTGGAAACATTCACATCACACACACGATCACAACCAGAAGCAGAAACACATTTTCTTCTGGGGGAGAAAACTTGTGTTCCTACCGGGAATCGAACCCGATACCCCTGCTAAGAAGACAAACGCCAGCCAACTAAGCCAACGAGCAGTTCAATAATCAAGGATGCAATCTATTATATTCAAAAATTCAAACGCTTTCACACTCACAGGGGGCAGTTCCATACTTTCATTTCAAAACTATTCTGTTTTCAACAGTTTTGTTTCTCGTGTCCCACAGCGGAGGCCTATCGAACTTCCTATACTACGTGGCGCTGCCAGAAGACGCTCACAAACACATCGGATACGCCAGAGACAGTTCCCCAGAGGCTGACGTTGACAGATCCAGACAACTGATAAGGTGCAACTCATTCTCAATGGACGAGCCAAAGAAGGTATGCATACTGTATTTTACGCAACTTCAAAAAAAGAAGGAGGTTCTCAATTCGACTGTACTTTTTTTTATGTGTGTTACTTTAAAACTTTTCTCTACATTTAGAAATTTTTTTTTTAGTTTGGAATATGTTGCTTTCTAATTGGTCCCATTTAAATTTGATCAAGATCTGATCAGTAGTTCTTGAAATATCGTCAACAATGCCTATTTTGTGACGAATAATGCGTACTTTGACGATGTTCTCGTTTACCCGACTTCAAAAGTTACCTCATAACTTCTTTCGTTGTGAGCCGATTTTGATGACTATTTTTTTATTTGAAAGCTGGTGCTTTTCTTGTGGTCCCATTGAAATTTAATCAAGATCTGATCTCTAGTTTTTGAGTTATAGTCAATAATGCGTGTTTATCAAGGTTCCCAAGATAAAGCGGTGAAGTCAGTTTTTTTAAGCTTTGCTTGCGTTTAATTATATATATTTTTTTATATAACAGGTCCTCATCAGAATATACGGACAAGTACACGGCGAGCGGGCCATGGACGCGATAGTGACCGAGTCTGTCATATTCACTCTACTATCAGAGAGACGTCTCGGGCCCAAGCTACATGGAGTGTTCAGTGGAGGGAGAATTGAGGAGTTCATACCGGTTAGTATCTACCGTGCTGCATAGCGGCCGCATCGTCACCAACTAAGACCCTAAGAAGAGTCTCGGGCCTAGTTACATGGAGTGTTCAGTGGGGGGAGAATCGAGGAGTTCATACCGGTTAGTATCTAACGTGCTGCAAAGCGGCCGCATCGACAGTAACTGAGACCCTAAGAAGAGTCTCGGGCCCGAGTTACATGGAGTGTTCAGTAGGGGGGAGAAGTTTATACTGTTTAGTAGCTACTGTGCTGCATAGCGGCTGCAGCGTCACAAACATGCGAGATTTTCACTCTGCTGAACGAGGCAGTTGAGTCATTAACTATGAGTGCCTCTTTGGGGCCCATATATTATAACGATTTTAATTTTGACTAAATTTCCTTTCTTTTTAGGCTCGTCCGTTAAAAACGCGGGAACTCGCTGAGCCAGCGTTGTCTATGAAGATTGCCGAAAAAATGGCCGCCATTCATTCTATGGACGTGCCTCTCACAAAAGAACCCACCTGGCTGTGGAAGACAATGTACAAGTGGATTAAAACTGTCAAAGAGGAAAGGCTGTCTGGGACCTATGTGCCTAAGGTTAGTACGATCTAGGAGTCTTTAGAACCTTCTGCGAAGCGGTGATGGCGCAGAAGGAGGCCGCGGAACGGGCCAGAGAGGCCTTTTCTGACCCGATCCGTCGCAGACGGATGGGGGGGAGGAGCAGGCAGTTCGCCCTCTCTCCTCCTCTGTAGTGGGGTCACTGGTGGAGAGTCAGGGAGCTCTCCACTGGCTTGCACGGCCCCACAAGTCTGGGGGGTGGCCTTGGTGAGCAAGGTCACCCCTACATGGGCGCAGTGGCCCGGTTTGTACTCGTGCCTACCGCCGGGGCAAGATAGTGACTGCTAGCGCGACCCTATCTTGCCCCACCTCGGCGAGAGACTGCTCACGGGGGGGTTTTTAGTGGGTTCGAGCCCCACATTCCTTCACCCCTGGGAAGGAAGGGAAGTGCAAGGCATTTTCTCCCCCACAAAAAAAAAGGAGTCTTTAGAAAGATTTTAAAGACCAAAGTCTTTAATGCGTGCGTTCTGCCAGTTATGACCTACGGAGCCGAAACGTGGACACTGAAAGTAGGAAGGTATGAAGTATGAATATAAGTATGAAGGTTGCTCAGCGAGCTATGAAGAGAGCTATGCTCGGTATTTCTCTCAAGGTTCGAGTCTGGAACGAGGTGATCCGACAGAGAACTAAAGTCGCCGACAAAGCTCAAAGAATTAGCTGTAAAAAATGAGGGGTGGAGGGTAGGAGGGTGAGAATAGGTCGTAAACGACCTATTCATATACCTACCGAATTTACAAAAAAACATCGAGCCTTTTGGGAGGAATTCGACTACAAACAGGAGATATTAGATATTAGATGTATTTTCGGTGACAATACAATGGTGCTGGTCTGATGATGGAGACGGAAGATGGTCATAGGAACTTCAGAACTAAACAAGATAAACCCATCGAGTTTGGGCTCGTTTGATTCGTCTTGACAAGTTCTCTGGTTATATAACTTTTTAGTCCTTTTTTATTTACAACTGGAAAAAGCTTCATTTACAAAAAACTATTGAAGTATTCCTTGTTTTTTTTTAACTTGCAATGTATGTATGTATTTATGTTTGTCCGGGTGGAATCTTGCAACTCAATCTTGAACCGATTGAGCTGAAATTTTGTATTCGCGTTTAGTTTGGATGACAATGCATGGTCAGCTGTGTGACGTCATTCTAAATCCAACATGGCGGAACACACAAAATGGCGGACAAGTAATTTTTAATGAACTCCTACAATATGGGTATCAAATGAATGGGCATGCCGAGAATAACTCGAAAAATATAGTGACGTCACTCAAATCCAATATGGCGGACTTGTACAAGCTTGTTTTTAACACTTATTCTAGACCGAGGAAGAGAAGCGTATAATCAAGGAGCTGAAGAACGTCGATTTTGAGAAGGAGGTGGAATGGTTGAAGAAGTACATTTCTACCATTGAATCGCCCGTCGTCTTCTGCCACAATGACATGCAAGAAGGTAAGAAAAAAAAAATGGTTGTCTGTAAAGTCGGTTTACGGACGATAATTTTACGTGATAACGTCATAAGACGAACGCTTGGCCGATCGTGCCTCTCTATCGCTTGTTCCGCGCTCTCGCTTGCACAATCGGCTCAGGCGGAACGTGATACTTTTTCGTGCGTGCAGCCGGTGTTCATCGGTATCGGGGTCAGAGGTGTCGGGTTCGATTCCTGGCGGAAACAAAAGATTTCTCGCCAAGGAAAATTTGTGTTTCTGCTACTAGTTGTGATTGTGTGTGTGATGTCATGTGAACACCTTAACCTGAGGCCGGGGCAGATTGTAACACAGTGTATATATATAAATATATATATACCTATATCAATTATGTTCATAAATTTATGTGTAATGATATGTTCTCTGGACAATTATTTAAAGTGTCAATAAAGCGATTTTTTATTAATCTCATATGTTTTTAACTAGCGATCCGCCCCAGCTTCACGCGGGTGCAATTTAAGGTTGATTAAAAAAAAAAATACTACAAACCTTGCCCTGACAATTACGAACACAAGAAAAAAAGAATCAATCAAATCGGTCTAGCCGTTAAGTTTTTGTGAGACTGTAATTTTATTTTTATAAATAGATTTATATGAAAATTTCAGGAAACATTCTCATATGGGAGGATCCATTATCAACGTCAACTGATGATGAAACGAAAGAAACAGATGAATCATCTGTCTACGTACAAACTTACGACGATCTGGCGAGGACCACGCATCACAGGCGCTCGCATCACAAGGAAGTTGACAGCTACGATGATGCAGTCACTTCAGACAGGTATGTACACTACAATATGTCACAATCTAATGAGAAACACGCATCACAGACGCTCGCATCACAAGATACTTGACAGCTGTGATGATGCAGTCACTTCAGACAGGTATGTACACTATAATATACCTAAATCTAATGAGACACACGCATCACAGGCGCTCGCATCACAAAGAAGTTGACAGCTACGATGATGCAGTCACTTCAGACAGGTATGTACACTACAATATACCACAATCTAATGAGAAACACGCATCACAGACACTCGCATCACAAGATACTTGACAGCTATGATGATGCAGTCACTTCAGACAGGTATGTAGACTACAATATACCACAATCTAATGAGAAACACGCATCACAGGCGCTCGCATCACAAGATACTTGACAGCTATGATGATGCAGTCACTTCAGACAGGTATGTACACTACAATATACCACAATCTAATGAAAAACACGCATCACAGGCGCTCGCATCACAAGATACTTGACAGCTATGATGATGCAGTCACTTCAGACAGGTATGTACACTACAATATACCACAATCTAATGAGAAACACGCATCACAGGCGCTCGCATCACAAGATACTTGACAGCTATGATGATGCAGTCACTTCAGACAGGTATGTACACTACAATATACCACAATCTAATGAGAAACACGCATCACAGACACTCGCATCACAAGTTACTTGACAGCTATTATGATGCAGTCACTTCAGACAGGTATGTACACTACAATATGTCACAATCTAATGAGAAACACGCATCACAGGCGCTCGCATCACAAAAAGAAGTTGACAGCTTCGATGATGCAGTCACTTCAGATAGTCATTGTCTTTGGTGCGGTGGGCAAGTATCTGCCCTCTTCGCCGTGGGTCCTGGGTTCGATTCCTGGCGGGAGCCTAAATTCCTTTCCCAATGGAGATTTTTGTTACTGGTTCTGGATGCGATTGTGTGCGAGTCTTCGAACTTAGTATCAACTTAATCTGGAAGTCTACAAATCAAGAGTGAATAGGTATCTTAAACATAACATAAACGCTTTCACACTCACAGCCTCAAACTAAGTTCGATGACTTGTGTCGTGGGTGCCGGAAACATTCACATCACACACACAATCACAACCTCCTTAAAGGCGAGCATGTCACATCTCCGGTATCATCACCTTCTATCAGGTGAGATAGTGGTCAAATGGTCTATTTAGCATAAAAAATGTGTGGGACTGTGAGTGTTTGTTTGTTTGTCAATGTATTGTTTTTCTTACAGTATAATGTCTGGTATGAGCGACTCTGGCGAGCCACAACTGGTTCTCATTGATTTCGAGTACTGCGCTTATAACTACCGAGGCTTCGACATCGCCAACCACTTCCAAGAGTGGAGGTATGACTACACCAATCCAGAATTTCCATTCTACCACGAATTAGATGAGAATACACCCACTTTGGAGCAAAAGGTTAGTTGATTTTCATTTTTTTATTGTTATACTAACTGTACCCGGCGTGCGTTGCAATGCCACGTTTAGAAAAAGTGTTTTACCTCTTTCTCGTTTATGGTGGCCTGGTACTTTAATGCCATGCTAAAAACTTATTGGATATTGTTGATACAAAGATACTAAAATCACGATTGAACGGGGGGTGTAGGATGGAGAAAAATTCTTTATGAGAATAGATCTCATAACTACCAAATTTACAAAAAAAAATCATTGAAATCGGTCGAGCCGTTTCGGAGGAGTTCGTCCACAAACACCGTGATACGAGAATTTTATATATTAGATATAGTGACCCGCCCCGGGTGTGATTGCGACAAAAAAAATTAAGAATTGGTTACTGTGAGTCAACCGTAACAGATAGAGATATGCCGTCGCAGAGTTTTCTTTAGGATTTTAGAAGAACTACAATTCTCTAGTACATCATTTGTATGTATCTCTTGGTTTAGCCTACGTAAGCCATGTAAATTTATTTTTCGTTGACTTGGTTGCAAAAACAATGATTTTTCTACTTAAATATAAACTTAATTAGGTTTTATTATATACATAAATCTTTTGTGAATAATGATCTATCTGATGGTGAAAACCGCATCAAAATCCGTTGCGTTGTTTAGAAGGAGTTAGCGGATAGACAGACAGACAGACAGACGCGGAAAGAAACTTTATTTTATACTATGTAGAAAAGAGATAGAGCAGACACTCGTTTCTAACATTACCAAGAGAACATAAAATGTATTAAATTTTCTGTCATTTAAAAAAGATAAAAAATACTTTTTATGGGTAAAAATACAATATATTCTATGGTTTATTAAAATGTTTTCCGTAGGTTGAATTTATACAGTCTATGGGCCAATAAAATATGTGAACTATGGGCAAATGAAATAATATGGGTAAACTAAATATAGTCTATAGGTTAATAAAATATGTGAACTATGGGCAACTAAAATAGTTGTAAAATATGGGTTAACTTAATATAGTCTATAGGTTAATAAAATATTTGAGCTATGGGTAAATAAAATAGTTTTAAATATGAGTTAACTTAATATAGGTTAGTAAAATATGTGAGCTATGGGTAAATAAAATAGTTTTTTTTTTATATAGGTTAAATCTATGATTTAACTTTAACTAACCTATAGTTTTTTTTTATTGTCTATAGATCAATAAAAAATAAACTATGAGTATGTAAAATAGTTTAAAATATTGTGCTTATAATATTTAGAAAAATATATAAATTGTGGATAAACAAAATGTTAATATTTGCGACAATAGCGCGAAGTCGAGATAGTATATCCGTTTCAGCTTGGGCAAAAATGCTTTATTGTAGTCCGGATGTCAGGTTGTTCTCTCAGGTCGCATTTCTCAGCCGGTTCTCCCGAAATTTTGTTAGTAGGTGTCGGTAATTTTATAGTTTTTTGTTTTTTTGCCGAATCAGTTATTGGACTTTTTTTAAAACGGCCAAGATACATAAAAAAATATTTCAGAAATACGCGATGTCTTCAGCTTACAGATCCACTAGTAAGTCTCTATGTTCAATTTATATTGTCTATAGGTCAATAAAAGATGTAAACTGGGTAAATAAAATAGCAATAAACATCCATGGGTAAAACAAATGTTTATAGGTAAAAATAAAAAAACTAAACTAAATAGATAGATAGATATAAAATTCTTTATTGCACAAACAGTATTGTAGGTACATAGGCGAACTTAATGCTACAAAGCATTTTCTTCCAGTTAACCTGGGTGTATCGAGGATATTTTGATATGGTAGTGCACATCTTCGGTAAAAAGTTGTTTTTATTTATAATTCAAACTTTAATTTGTATATAGTATTATATAAAAAAAAAATAGTCTAATTTAAGATACCAATAAATACCAAAAAAAAAAATATTTATACATACATTACAAATAGTGCCTATGGGTAAAAAATATTGTCTATGAATTGTAAAAGGGTTGTCTATGATATTTTTTCGGTATTGCCATTTGTCTGCCACTACGCAGCTTGTGTTGTTTATGCTTGTATTTTAGCCGCTGCAGCGTCTCCGCAATCATGGACCGTAATGGACCATAGAGCAAGCACCTTGCGCCTGCGCCGATCTTGTCTATGCTCGAAACAAAAATGGCGGGGAGTAAAAGAAGTATACTTTGAATTAGGATTTATGTAATTTATTTGTTTCTTTTTTGTTGTTGGTTGGTCAGCGCATTTTAGAAGTCATTTATTCATTCAGTGAGTCATTTAAATTTATCATTTGTTTTCATTGATTTTCATTTTATTGATAGGAAAGAAACTTTTTAAATATTTTTCATTTTCATTATTATGCTGATCAATTAACAACAATACTAGATTTTGTCAAGCATTGTTTATTAAATTAAAAAATAAAATAGTAAATTTTAAATCTTTTTTTTAATAATAAACAGTACAATGCTTGACGAACGTTGTAAAGAACTAAATGTTAATATGTAAGTTTACTTGAAATTCTAGGGTTTTTTATTCAAGAGGAGATTTGCAATATCTACGCCATTTTGAATCACGCTTGGCTAACGCCATCTATTGTATGATAGATAAAACAGACGTTTTTTAAATTATCTTGTTCTATTACAGAACATTATTATCGATCACAAGTGAAAAAATCTACATTTTGAAAACACTCTCTATAGTCAATAATAAAACGGCTGCACCGATTTTCACCAAACAAAGCTAAGAACACTCGATCAAGTCGCCTTTCGAACAAAACAAAAAAAAACAGGGTGTATAGTAAAGACATGATAGACATTCATAGAAGTGAAACTTTTGTATTACAGGGAAACATATTAATTATTTATCACTGTATTTACCCCCACCACTTTTTGTCACACAAAAAGGTTGTGGATCAGAATTTTAAAACCTTCTCATAAGAAGTTTCACTTTAATCATCATAATCAGTTCAGCCGTTTAGAGGTTTGATGCCACAGACACAGATACACACGTTAAACTTACAACACCTCTCTTTTTGTAACGTAGGTTAAAATAGTCTGAAGTTAGTCGCTCAACCGTTAATATTGCAGATAAAAAAGCCATATTTATTTTTTTTATTTGGGTTTTCATAAACATGCCTTCTTTAAAGATCAGTCTTTTAAATATATAAGTTATCCTCTGAATACATTTAAAATATTACATTATTTTTTGACGCCCATAAATGGTCGATACCATCTATGGGCGTCAAAAAATAATTAAATATATTTAAACGATAGTAAAATTATAAACATAAACGCTTACACACTCACAGCCCCACACTTAGTTCGAAGACACGAGTCGTTGGTGCCGGAAACATTGACATCACACAATTACACTCAGAGCAAATTTCCTTTGGGGAGAAAACTTGTGTTCTCGCCGGGATGAACTCGATACCCTGCTTAGAAGGCAGACGTGCAAGACGCAAATGGGAAATTCAGGGTATTTAAATAATAATAATATAAATGACTAAATAGAATATAACATAATATTATTATAAGAAATAATTACCATCAAGTGAGATAGTGGTAATTTGATTGCATATTTTAAAAATACAAGGTAATTTGAAAAATACTTGAATTCTCTTGGGCCGTCATTCCAACTATAGAGACCAATATTTTATGGCTATTGCAAAATCTGTTTTAATATTTCTCAAATAAAGGAGATATTTCAAAATTGAAGGAGCCTGGGCCAGCACCATGTACCATATACATACATATAGTTATACAATGTAGTAACCGCTTTTGAATGTTTATTTTCTTTACTTTTATTTCGTTTTAATGTACATTTAAAATATCTTGGTACATCGATAGCAACACAATAGTTACAAATGGCGGATTGCGACAATGTTGAACTGTCATTTTGACGTGTCATTCATTGTTAATGATCATTTATTGTAAACATCACACCAATTCTAAATTATTTGGGTTTCGTTATAATTATAATAGGACTATAGAATTTGTTACTCGATTGAAACTCACAACAGAGTGACATTCAGTATCTTTTTCTCATTACTGCCCCAAAAATAGGGTTAATATATTTAAAAACTCAAAATATCTATGTTGGAAAATAACGATTTCGTAGGCCACCAAAGTCACTGTTTTTAGACCTATTACAAAATAAACCGTTTTTGAGATAGACCCCGAGACAACTCGGGGTCTATCTCAAAAACGGCTTCACACTGAACGCTAAAACTTACGTATAATATCCGTTATATTATTTACTTGAGCAACTAATACAGAAATCAAACAATTAATATATAGAAAAAAGTTACACTTAATAGGTAACCTTAAAAGATTTTCTCAATGGGGCAAAATTTAGGCGCGAGATCTAAGTTCGGCGCGAACGACTAGTAATATTGTATATAATACATAGTCTTAATTATTACGGGAAATATAGCATTTAGAAGAAAGACATAGAACTAAATGAGCTAAGGCAGGGGTCGGCAACCTTTTGAGTCGGAGGAGTAAAAAATTACAATTTACAAAATTTCAAAGTTTTATAAAGCCACAAAAAAATTTCTTGTCAACAATAATCCTTAATGCTAACAATAATACCTACTGTACTATGAGTATCGTATAGAAAACGCTATGCACGTGTTATACCTACCTAATCATCCCATAATTTACTTGTTTCAACTGTGTAAATGTACTTTTTTGCTACCTTTGGAGGCTTGTTAATGGCTCGATAGAAATGGTGCCTAGTCCTCGTTAATCGATTCAGAACGTTGTTTTAAATGTTTTTTTTAATAAATAATATTTGCGTATGGAACTAAAGAGCCGAAGCTTCACATCCTAAGAGCCGCATGTGGCTCGCGAGCCGCAGGTTGCCGACCCCTGAAGGGTTAGAAGAATAAAGGTCTGAGAGCTTTCTGGTATTTTACAAATTATTCTGTAGATGTTTATTAAAATAAAAAAATAACCAATACACTAAAGTATTCTGTATTTCTCCAGGAGATATTCATAAAGGAGTATTTGAAGCACTACACCCAGCAGTCCACAGACGATAAATCCCATCTGCCGTCCATCGATGACGTCAACCAACTGTTCGCTGAGGTCGAAGCATTTGCTCTCGCGAGTCACCTCTTCTGGGGTATTTGGTCTGTGGTCAATGCCAGCAAGAGTCAGATACCTTTTGGATATTGGGTGAGTTTGATAATTTTACAACCTTTTTTTTTCTTTTATTTTTGGGTTCGCAATCTTGTGCGTTTAGCCAGTGTCAAGTAATAATATATTTCAAGTGTATTTCATGTTAAATGAATGTGTTCTATTCACAAATCACAGTCAAAGTTAAGTAAAAGAGTCAAGGTTTAGGTCATAGTCAAGTCATGCCCTAGTAATGTGGTAGAATCTTTACTAGAACTTATATTGGAGTTTTGGAGCGAAGACGAAAATCACGTTCAAGCTTTTATTTAGTTTCACCTGTCCAGTTGTCTATCTATCTGTCAGTCTGTAATCAAATCTTGCAAGCTAAATTAGACCCACTTCCCGATGTCCGATTGGACTCAAATTTGGTGTACTTATGTATCTTCGGTGATAATACAACGATATTGAACTGCCCGTTGGTTTAGTTGTGTGAGCTTTCGCCTTCTAAGCAGGGGTATCGGGTTCGATTCCCGGCGGGAACACAAGTTTTCTCCCCAAGGAAAATTTGTGTTTCTGGTTCTGGTTGTGATTGTGTGGGTGATGTGAATGTTTCCGGCACCCACGATACAAGTCATAAAACTTAGTGTGGGGCTGTGAGTGTGAAAGCGTTTATGTTTATGTTTATTGTACTATGGAGCTGCTCTCATTTTTTATGCTAGTTAGGCAAGCATTTGATCACTATCATTATCATTATACCATTATCATTCACTATAATTTATTGATGACTAGCCGTGCCCCGCGGCTTCGCCCGCTATTATCAAGTTAAAAAGTAGCCTATGTGTTAATCCTAGGTATAATCTGTGTACATTCCAAATTTCATCCAAATCCGTTCGTTCGGCCGTTAAAGCGTGAAGAGGGAACAAACATACTTACACACTTACACACAAACTTATATAATAGTAGGATGGTGACGGAAGATGGCCATAGGAACCATCGAGTTTGGGCTCGTTTGATTCGTCTTGACAAGTTCTCTGGTTATATAACTTTTATGTTCTCTTTATTACAACTGTAAAAGCTTGATTTTATAAAAAAAAAATAAAACGCAAGCAAAGCTTAAAAAAACCGACTTCACCGCTTTATCATCGGAACCTTGATCCACCAGCTTT
The DNA here is from genome assembly GCA_948107665.1 of Lomographa bimaculata. Classification (NCBI taxonomy): domain Eukaryota; kingdom Metazoa; phylum Arthropoda; class Insecta; order Lepidoptera; family Geometridae; genus Lomographa; species Lomographa bimaculata. The sequence goes on from OX403614.1 coordinate 7,336,693, forward strand.
CAAATAAAAATAGAATCATCAAAATCGGCTCACAACGAAAGAAGTTGTGAGGTAACTTTGAAGTCGGGTAAACGAGAACGTCGTCAAAGTACGTATTATTCGTCACAAAATAGACATTATTGACGATATTTCAAGAACTACTGATCAGATCTTGATCAAATTTAAATGGGAACAAATAGAAAGCAACATCTTTCATACTAAAAAAATTTTTCGAAATCGGCTCACGTGGAGAGAAGTTATTAGGAAACACATATATAAAAAAAAAATACAGTCGACTTGAGTACCTCCTCCTTTTTTGGGAAGTCGGTAAAAAGAATAACATGTTAGTAATTTTTTTGTTTTCTTCCTTGTTATATCATATTTCTTCTTCCACAGGAATACGGCATCTCACGCATAGAAGTATACCAAAACTTGAAACTAGAAGTCATCAAGAAGGAGAACTTCGGCATTCCACAGAAAAGAAAAATTTGCGAAGTGGACATATGAGAGGATGTCTCCAAGCTCAGTGTTGAGTGAACCCTCGGGCGGGATCGGGTAACTTCGGCTTGAGTCGGGAAATACAATACAAAAAGTTAAAAAAAAAAACAGTGGTGAACAATGCTTGATTTCTTTTTTTATTGATAATTTTAATTCGTTTAATAATAATATGTTCAGGTATCTTCTACATGCTCCACCGTCGTTTGCATCATCACTTACCATCAGGTAAGATACTGATGAAATGTTTGCCTGTCCAGAATTAAAAAAAAACACAAAATAGTAAAAAGTACTAGACAATATAAAAGTGGGAGGCGTAGCGCTTAACATCAGTCGAAATGCTTGATTTCTCTTTTGATTGTATTTGAAAAATATTTTTTTTGTCCTTTTAGTACTATTGCATTAGAGGGGTATAGGCGAGCATCAAAATGGTATAGAGGGAGACAAAAAAAGGAGGATGATTAGTTTAAATTATCAATAGAAAATTACATAATTATGTTCATAAAGTACATATAAGATGTAATTTTGCAAATCTGGCAGTAGACTTAACTCTCATGAGTGCCTTTTTGGGGCCCATATGAATAAACGATTTTGAATTTTGAACACTAGACATTTTTGTATTGTATTCACTTAAGCCGATAACCGACTGTACGAACTACTCTAAGTGGACAAAGACACGTGATACGCTAGTGTGAAGGATCTCTTATCGAGATAAAGTGTAGTGTAAATATTTAAATTGATTAATTAATATACAAAATTAATTTTAAGTTTCTCTATGTATTTAACCACGGATCTGAAAAAAATGCGGATGTGACTATCCCCAATCAAGAGTGAAGCATGCATTATTCTTAGATCCGTGACTTAAACAGGTATTTTTTTTTATAGCTTAGCCTTAATTGAATATTAACATTTTACCTAATTTTGACTGTAAAGATTAATTATCTCCATAGACCAACGGAGAGAGAAATTAAAATTAAAGCAAAAAATATTTCACAACAGCCGCACACTTAGTACGAAGACTTGTATCCTCACATCGCGCACAATCACAGCCCGTAGCACAAATGTCCAAAATTGTGCTTTTGCCATGAAAGCGAAGATTTGCCCAGTGTTCCAACTGGGTCATCAATTATGTTGTAGAAGATGGTAAAAGGCCAAAATTACTGGCATTAACATAAATATCCGGATGACCGAGCTTCTCTCGGTTTTTTGTTTTTGGTAGAATGTGTTTGAATTTGTAGCCTCAGAAAGCTCCATCTAGTGTCGAGTAGAAACAGTTTTTTACATCGGTCGTGGCGTAATAGATGGCGCTGATAGTTTCTTAAACCCGGTTTTTCAAATGCAGTTTGGGAACCGAGCATTTTTGGACCTGGAACGTTGATAAATCGATTCCTTGGGCCGAAAAACCCTTAATCTGTAACTTTCATGAAAATCGTTATTATATACAAGAATTGCTCGTTTAAAGATATTAGATACATAATTTTAATTGACGGATATTACTATTTATGAAGTACTACGTTAATATTTCTTTGCCACCAACATGAAAAACAATCTACATATAATTATGCTACATCTTCGACCGCATCATCACTTTCAATCAGGGAAAAATATATAGTTTAAATTTCTCTCTTCTATGTTAACAAATTTAACATTGTTTATGTAAGATAATTTTTTCTTAAGTTAACTAATATTAGACTACCATTCCTTTAACAGATCTTAAACGTAGTTATTTAGTACAACTATAGTATTCCTTTACTACTATAGTATTTTAGACGCTTTCAGTTACCAAATTATAGAATAAGGCGGGAAAATGTTCATAGATACTAGATTCTAGAAGGATTTGAATTACAGATAAAATAACCGGTACAGTGCTATGCTCAAAAAAAAATTATAGCTATAGTTAATTTTCCTTTATAACAAAACTCACCAGCGGGGGAAGAGGGCGAGGTAAATGTTTCTGAATTTTGAACGACCAATAAAAACTACTGAATTGATGCTGAGGGGGAAAGATACTAGTAGTAGGCTTGTTATTTTGTCTGTATATATATTAATATGTCGTGTGGTGACTGAACAAATTACGATGAACTTATAAATGTCCAAAGAGATTAAATTATTTAAAAAAAAATGAAAAAATCTATGCGAGATGTGATTTTAGTTAAGTAAGGATTGTACAGTGCGATGCTAAGAAATGACACATTTACATTTGGCTATATTTTAGCCTTTGATTAAGTGCAATAGATATTTATTTTTAATTATTATTAGAAACGGGATATTAAATAACGTATTCAATGAAGTCGAAATTTGAAATGTTTGAAATAGTCCTCAATGATAAATCAAAATTACATGTTAAATATCCCATTCGTAACAATAATACGGGAATGTGGGTATTTTTAATGCTTTTCATCTATTTTTTATTATATAGTATTATATAATTTTGATTTTTAATACACTGACGATTATTAATGTACAGTTATAAAAACATAAATTAATATCACAATAAATATTTGTTAATGCGAGCAATTTGAAACGCGGCCATTTTGATGTTCTTTCTGTTACATCCACAAACCAATCACCGTCAAGTTGTCCAATCATGGAGATCAAAAATGTGTTAACTGACGTCACGAATCAGTATAGCCAATGGCATGCGTTTCTAAATAAAAATCATTTAAATAAGACGATATGTGTATTTCAATAGCTATGAAGATAAAGAAAATAATACTTGCATATTCTTAATTCTCCTTTTTTTTATGATAGATAAGCAAGCATTTGACCACTATCTCACCCGATGGAAAAAAAAGTCTACTTACGTAAAAAAAATAATATTTTTTTACTTAAGTAGAACTAATAACTGCGGGCCAATTGCCTATATTTCCTAATAGTAATTTTTGTGTTCAATTTTCTTCGCATCGCACTGTAAAACGTTGTGATTGTAAAAAAAATATTTATATTAAAAAAATTGTTAAATTAAAATAATATCGGCAGCATAACTTATTTATAACATTCCCTTGGTTTTGATTTACTTAAGTCTAGATAATGATTATATGTGAATAAAATGACTCTACTGGCGTAGTGGTTAAGTGAGCCGCTACGATCAGTCGAGCAAACTCGTTTTGTCTTGTAACTGTAAAATTGTATTTTTGTATTGCGTGATTTGGTGTTGTTTTTAATAATTTAGTACTTATATAAATATGACGTTAAGATAAACAATTCATTTTCTAGAATCGTATTTTTTAAAATAAACAAAATATGTAAAAAAAAAGTTCCGAGCTTATAGGTAATACAGATGCTCAAGCCCAATACCAGTGGGTAGCGTGTTTTAATGCTGGCATTGCCTCTCTGAAATGCAATGCTAATACTTTAAGCCGATTTACTACCAGCATTTTGATCACGCGTCGCCACAGGGGTTGCAAAATAAAGCACCTTTTTTTATAGAAAATAATCTAGATGCTAGAAAAAATATATTTATTCCGTCATTTACATGTTAAAAAAATATAGGACACGTATTTTTTATTTTCTTAATTAAACGAAAAATTACGAAGATACAGTGCGTTGAAATTCCGCGTGACGCACACTCCAGTACACTGTTTACCGAGGCGTGACGTCACGAGCCACCACTCCCGAACTTTGAAACTCTTTATCTTAATCAATTTCTATAGATTTGTTAAATGAAAAAATACGTATCCAATATTTTTTGATAACTGACGGTCTAATTCGATTTTTTTTCTACCCAGGCATCATCTCTGTTGCGATTTATTAGACCCGTGGCAATTTGAATCAGTATTAATTATAGAGTGATAATTAATAAAGTAATTAATTAAACCTTTATATTGCTATCTAAATTCTGTATTAATGTAACGGCGAAGTGTTTGGCGGGAAAGTTTTTTTTTTTTAATTTATTTACGGCATCTGAAGAATATTTTCTACGTTATCGAATAAAGATTTTAACATTAGCAAACCTGATTACTTATGTCAAACGTATTTTTTTTTAATTTTCACTGATTTTAATCATTAACACAAAAATTACAAAAAATATTGTTTTTTAAAATTTGTATATTAAATACGCAATAATAATGGATACTTTTTTTTGTATAACAACATTACAAATTATCTTTGGACGTCGCAAGCGTTAATTATTATGAATAAAAAATACGAAATCTATAAAGCCAAAATAAACTAAAAAAAAATGTGTTTCCTGCCATAGACAAAAAAATCATTTATAATGTCAACAAGTTAGATTATCTCATATACTTTATTTTATTGTTAAACCAATAACAGAATATATATATAGATCAATATGAGTAAGACAAACTGTATTAAAAATAATTGACTTCTGACCTATTTATGAATGAATTATTTATATTTTGTATAAACAATATGAATATATTTGATATGTTGAATACACGGACTTAAAAGAAATACGGACGTGACCTCATCCAATCATGGGGGAAGCAAGCAAATGTCCGTGAGTGCGTACATCTCAAGGCAATCTGTCACAGACAACTAAATAGTTAAATTAAATTATATTTATTTATAAGAATATTGTGCAGCACAGGTCTTAAGCATAATATAGTTCAAAATATTTTACCGTTTCCGGTTTCCGGTGTGTAAACATTTAGTAAGGTTAGAATAAAAAAAGTCTCGAAATTAAATCAATGTAGCATTAAAAAGGAATAATTATTAAAAAATAACAAATTCTGATCATCAATATCAAGCAATTAAAAAGGAATTAAAATACATGTGAAAATCCTACTAATATTATAAATCCGAACGTTTGTAAGAATGTATGTTTGTTACTCTTTCACGCAAAAACTACTGAATGGTTTTTGATGAAACTTTACAATAATATAACTTACAGATCAGAATAACACATAGGCTTTAATTTATAAAAATATAGTGTAAAATTGTAAATTATCCAAAATATAACGATAAGTGTCGAGTAAGTAGGAAAAAGGTGTAGCTCGCGTAACAAGCGAAATTTGTAGGACCTAGGGTGCTTCACCCGTTTTGTATGCGGCATTACGTCCGCATTATTTTAAGTCCGTGGTTGAATGTTTAATAGCGAATTACGGTTTGTACGTAAACCCAGCAGGCTATATGTTTACTCTTATTATTTAATAATTATAAATATAACTATAAAGTATAAATAATTATTAAAAATCGTGTATATTGTGTAATAACTATCATATCTCTCAAGGCACTGATTGGCTAAGAAAAATCTAAATTTAAATAATAATAATTATTAGATTTTCTTACGCGGTTCAACGGTTTGTTTGTTTGAAGCAACTAAAAGTCGTTTAACATAAAGTTGAACACATCAATCTGATTGACGTAACCGGTTTCACACTAACAGCCCCACACTAAGTTTGACCCATAACACAAGTCATCGAACTTATGTGGGGCTGTGAGTGTGAAAGCGTTTGTTATCTTCGGAACCCTTGAATAATTCAATCTGTTTTACCGACTTCACGAAAAAGGAGGAGGTACTCTTCGACTGTTTTTTTAATGTGTTACCTCATAACTTCGTTCCATGTGAACAAATTTTTTTTTAAGCTGGTGCTTTCAAGTTGATCCCTTTTAAATTTGATCAAGATCTGATCAGTAGTTTTTGTGTTATCGTCAGTAATGCGTGTTTAATACATTCAATCTGATCAAGGTTCCGAAGATAAAGCGGTGAAGTCGGTTTTTTTAAGCTTGCTTGCGTTTAATTATGAATAGGCTAGCATTTGACCATGATTGAACCGCGTACAGGCTTAACCAAAGTATTATTCAAAAATTGTGCCTTGGTGTCTATTTAGGATTAAGATTATAAACAAAATGCTTTGACAGAATACTCGAATTATTGTTATACTAAAGGCTACCCGTCCACAGGAGCGGAGAAGAGCAGAGATGCTATATTAACCAATAGAATTTTAGCTCTGCTTCGGTAAATATGGATTTGTAAACGTAATTAAAAATTCATATATTTTAATGCGGAGCGGGGAATGGAGCGCGGTAGCGGGTCTCGACGCCACTCGGCGGTGCGCTGTGCTTGCTCCGCACAGTATCCAACTCGCTCCGGATACTGCCTCGCTCCGCACTAATAGACAAACACAGTTCACAACACCGCTCCGATTTTTGCCGCGAAAGTGAAAAAATAGCGTTGTTCATTTTGTATAATTTTCCAAACCCTGTGATTTTTCGATTGTTTATGTGTATAATGGTGGATTATTAACCGTTAATACTTATTAAACGTGCATAAGTAGGAAAATTATACGAAGTTGGAAAACGTGATTTTCGCCTTCGCTCCAAAACTCCAATAGAAGTTGTAGTAAGGTTTCTACCACTTTACTAAGGACTTGAGTATGACTGGACCTTGACTCTTTTACTTGACTTTGACTGTGACTTTTATATGAGATACAATTGAAATATATTATTACATGACACTGGCTGAATGCCTGTGATTGCGCAGCCACAATTTAAAGATCAAAACAGTTCGCAACTCCGCTCCGCATTATTCTCTCGCACCGATTGGCTTAGTCTCCCCGCTCCAGTGGACGGGTAGCCTACTTCTGTGGTAAATAATCAATTGTATTTGTTTCAGATTAATTTAAATTTAATATAACATTAATTATAAGTAATTTGTTTTTGAACGGGAATGTATATTAGTGACAGTGTACTTATTGTTTATAGAATTAGCTTGTAATTAGTAAAAATGTTATCATTTATTTAATAAATCAGTTGCGAATATTACAACCTTTTATTTCAACTTAGCAAGGGTCTTATGCAAAGGAAATTGTTTAAAGATATATTTTTTGAAAATTCGGTATATTCCTAGTTGCCCCCACATGGATGTCCCCAGGGGGCAATTGGGTATTTTATTCCCAGTTGCCGCCGGGTAGCGACTGGGAAGTTATTGCCCTTCAAGGCCGAGGTCAAGAGAGTTAAAAAAACACACCAGGGCGCCACCCAAACACGTACAAAAAATATCATTCAAATCAGTCCAGCCGTTTAGGAGGAGTTCAGTGACATACACACGTACAGTAGAATTATATTATTATACAATTATTATAAAGATGATACGCAGCAGTTTAAATTAAATCACTGGATTTGAAGTGGATGACTGTCGCCACCCGGAGGCAATTGGGAATAAAATTCCCAATTGCCACCTAGTGGCAATCCATGTGAGGAAAAATTGGACGTCCTCTTTACTTGCCTTTCTGTAGAAAGTGATAAATATATGGATCAGAGCCAAGTCGCTTTATCTCTGGTTAGGCGCAGGCCAGACAAAGGAACAGCAATAAAAACTACAATAATCAGTAAAACATCAATTTAATATACAACAAAAATACACAACAATTTAATTACACGATTTTAATTTTCGAAATTTAATAATTATAATAAAAATATTTACATAAGGGATAACAATAGCATACAGGAATAATAATAAAAAACGCATTTACACTCACAGCCCCACACTGAGTACAAAGATTTGTATCGTGGGTGTCGGAAACATTTACATCACACCCAGAATCTGAAGCACATGGCAAATGTCCTTTGGGAAGGAAATTTGTGCTTATACCGGGAATCGAACCTAGGACTCACTGAATACTTCGTCAACTAATCCGTCAGTAAGTTAATTACAATAACTTATTACAATATATAATTATTGATTGTTACATTTGGTATTTAATGTATATAGTTAAAGCCCTGAAAAAGAAAATACCTATTATCCAATAAAAGCAGGCAAACCCGCAAAACACTACTAATAAATAATTATATACAAAACACTACAAAACGACAGAAACACCAATTCCAATAGTCTCTGCTGTCACATGCGCAAAACTCCATCAAAATCGGTTCAGACGATACTGAATCGTTTTTGGCGAGGGAAGACGGGCGCGGCCGGCTATACATGGTACATCGTCAAAAGACACTGGCTTATGACACGCATATATCTCTCCCAGACGCTCTTCAAGTCGGCTTCCCTGAAAAAAAAAAAAGTAACACTTAAAAGATTTTTTTTAATCGAGCTTTTTCCAGTTGTAAATAAAAAAGGACTAAAAAGTTATATAACCAGAGAACTTGTCAAGACGAATCAATCGAGCCCAATCTCGATGGGGTTGCGTCGTTTCATTACAGAGTTCCTATGACCACCTTCCAGCTCCATCATTGACCCTGGTTACCATTGAAAGACAAACTACTCGTAAAGACGATTAAAATGAGCCCAAACTTGATAAGGTTGTGTCGTTTCATTGCGAAGTTCCTTTGGCCACCTTCCAGCTCCATCATCAGATCAGCACCATGTCATCATAATATTGCATTGTCACGCGATCCACACATGTACGCAAAATTTCAGCCCAATAGATAGCCGGGTAGTGGATCAAATTTAATTTGCAAGATTTGATGACAAACATCGGGACAGGTGAAACTTGTAAAAATTACTAAAAAGTTATATAACCAGAGAACTTGTCAAGACGAATCAAACGAGCCCAAACTCGATGGGTTTATCTTGCTTAGTTCAGAAGTTCCTATGGCCATCTTCCATCTCCATCATCAGACCAGCTCTATAGTACCATATAATTGTATTGTCACCGAAGATGCACACTAAATAAGTACACTAAATTTGAGTCCAATCGGACATCGGGAAGTGAGTCTAATTTAGCTTGCAAGTATCGATTACAGACCGACAGAGAACGGGACAGGTGACACTAAATAAAAGCTTGTAAAAACATTACTTTTCCTATAAAAAAAAAAATGATAATGCGAGCAGGTTCGGGCAATTTCAAACAGCCATTTTGACGTTCTCTCTGTAACACCCACGATCCAATCGCGATTGCCGTCAAGAAAAGTCTACCAATCATAGACATCAAAAATGTGTAAACTGACGTCACGAATCAGTCTAGCCAATAGCGTGCGTTATGATATTTTAAATTTCCCATGCATAAACATAAAACATAAACGCTTTCACACTCATAGCCCCTTCCCATTCATTAAAATTTCTAATCAAAAAGCAACCTTTAACTATATTTAAATACACACTACTAGCCGCGCCCCGCGACTTCGCCCGCGTTTATCAAGTAAAAAAGTAGCCTATGTGTTAATCCTAGGTATAAGCTATGTACATTCCAAATTTCATCCAAATCCGTTCGCGTGAAGAGAAAACAAACATACTCACACATTTACACACTTACACACAATCTTTCGGATTATAATATTGGTTTATAGATTGTAATAAGTATTAAAATCGTTTGGAACTGCCCGTTAACTCAGTTGCGTCTAAGCAGTGGGTTTCGGGTTCGATTCCCGGTGGGAACACAAATTTTCTCTCAAAGAGAAATTTGTGTTTCTGGTTCTGGATGTATAATACAAATGTTCTTGGCACCCACGACACAATCATTGAATTTTGTGTGGGGCTGTGAGTGTGACAGGGTTAATTTTATTGGGTTCAAATCCCGGAAGTTTGCTCTCCAAGCTAAATTTATGTTTCTGTTACTGGGTGTGTATGATGTAAAGTTTCCGGCACCCACGACACAAGTCATCGAACGTAGTGTGGCTGTGAGTGTGAAAGAGTTTGTTTCTTACCTAAGTACATCCATTTGTAGAGCACAATGTTCGTATGCAGAGAGGAACTGCGCCAAGTCTGTTTTTGGCCAAGAGCCGAGACGCAGGGGCTCGATGCATCTGTTAAGAATAAAGTCAATTGTTAAAACTTTTTTAGACAAGCTTTTAGAAGTCCGCCATATTGGATTTAAAGTGACGTCACTTTATTTTTCGAGTTAGCAAGCGAGGAATCAAAATAATTTTTAGCTATTAAAAAAAAATATTTTGCTTCCCGCTTACGTGTGTCCCCTTATTATTTTAATTTATTTAATTTTAATTGCCATTTCTGCCTTCGTTCAGCCGTTAAAGCGTGAAGAGGGAACAAACATACACACTTACACACAAACTTTCGGATTTATAATATAAGTATAGGATTTAAACATACCCAGTGGTAATTTAATTTCAATTTTAGGCTTTTCTGCTTATATCTAGTATAAAGATTGTGTGCGTCGCTTCTAAATTTATATATAGCCCCACACTCAGTTCGATGACTTGTTTCGTGGATGCCGAATACATTTACATCACACACAATCACACTTAGAACCAGAAATACAAAATTTCCTTAGGGTTGATTTTTTTTGTTTATATAGCACTAGCTGTCCCGGCGACCTTCGTTCCGCCTAACAGTCAATGAATGTGCATATTTAGGAAGCCATACCCGGCATGCGTTACAATGTCACGTGACTATATTATTACAACCTTCATGTTTATGTTTGCCTAGTACTTTACCAAATCCGAGTGACGTATGAGAAAATGGAAAGCATGTCGAAATGTAAAAAAAAAATTAAAGAAATGTACGTTCTTAAAAAGTATCCTATGTCCTTCTCCTGGCTCTAAACTACCTCCCTGCCAATTTTCAGCTAAATCGGTTCAGCCGTTCTTGAGTTATAAGTGGAGTAACTAACACGAATTTCTTTTATATATATAGATTAGCAGAACTATATTGAAATTTTTTGAAAGGAAAGGGCGGGGTTTGAACCCGCGGCCATAGGGTGTCATGCCCTATTGCTCTAAAAGCTGAGCTACTCAAGCCCTGCCTGAAGCGACGAAATTATCCTTTCCTTATTATTAAAGTCTAACGGGGACGTGTGACGTCATCTACCGAAACAGTTTATAGAAACTGCTACGGCCAACGAGTCTAACATTGCAGTTAGCTCCACGTTGTGTTGATAACTTCCACCGAAATCAATTGATTTTTACCGACTTCCCAAAAAAGGAGGAGGTACTCAAGTCGACTGTTTTTTTTTTTACATGTGTTCCTCAAAACTTCTTTCCACGTGAACCGATTTCGAAATTTTTTTTAGTTTGAAAGATGTTACTTTCTCATTGGTCCCATTTAAATTTGATCAAGATCTGATCAGTAGTTCTAGAAATATCGTCAATAATGCCTATTTTGTGGACTACTTTGACGATATTCTCGTTTACCCGACTTCACAAGTTATCTCATAACTTCTTTCGTTGTGAGCCGATTTTGATGATTATTTTTTTATTTGAAAGCTGGTGCGCGGTGTAGTCGGTTTTTTTAAGCTTTGCTTGCGTTTAATTATGTTTATATGGCATTAGCCATGCTTAGCAGAACTATATTGATAAATTTAGGAAGGAAAAATTCCTTAGGGTGTTTCCGCCGGGAATCGAACCCGATACCCCTGCTTAGCCAACAGGCAGTTCAAATAAACTGCCCGAATTACAAATGCCATTGTGTTGGTGGTGGAAACAGTTACTGTTACACTACATTGCTTCCACCCGTGAACCAAGTCTTTGAACTTAGTGTGGGGCTGTGTGTTTGTTAGTTGATTCTTACCTCTCCAGTAGATCAATAAACAACGACCTCAGCTCCCGGCCTCTATGTAGATTGCAAGCCAGCCCGACTAGGGCGCGTGTGTATAATCTGCAAAAGAAGTAAAGTCCTGATTTACCCGCTGGCGTAGTTCGTAGCGCACCTGCCTACTAATCAGCGGTTATCGGGTTCGATTCTCGACAGAAAGACAAGTTCTTTTCCAAGGGAAATTTTTGTTTCTGTCTATTTTTTTTGCTGTAGACATTTGACTGTTATCTGACCTGATGGAAAGTGATTTGTCTTGTCTGGAAGAGACCGCTTTAAGCGATAAGACCGCCCATTGTCCTAGCCTAAGTTAGTTTTAAGGTCTTTAATGTATTTTCCTTTAATTGTGGTGCACAATAAAGAGTTACCTATCTATATATATTCTGTGGCCGAAGATGTTGCATGTTAAAAGATGTCTAAAAGATACCAATTCACTCTTAACTCGAAGTACAAAGACGCGGGAAATGTTCTACTCCTTCGCAGTACTGCTGATAAGCGAAGCGAAACGCATCGAGCGATCTAGAGGTATGTCAATCATAAATGTTTGACAGTTTATCTTGTCTACTGACTTCACAAAAGGAGGAACTCAATTCGACTGTATTATGTTTGTGTGTTACCTCATAACTTCTTTCCACGTGAACCGAATTTGAATATTTATTTTTGGTTTGAAAGCTGTTGCTTTCCAATTGGACCCAATTAAATTTGATCAAGATCTGATCAGTAGTTTTTGAGTGATCGTCAATAATGCGTGTTTAATACATTAAATCTGATCAAGGTTCCGAAGATAAAGCGGTAAAGTCGGTTTTTTTTAAGCTTTGCTTGCGTTTAATTATTTGTTGTTCTTAGTTTGTTTTGTGTTGTTGTTATTTAATAATTTAATACAAACAAACAAAACAAACGCAAACGCATTCACACTCACAGCCCCACACTAAGTTCAAAGACTTGTATCGCGGGTGCCGGAAACATTCACAACACACACATATTACACCCAGAACCAGAAGCACAAATATCCCTTGGGAAGGAATTTGTGTTTCTGCCGGGAATCGAACCCGGGGCCCACGGCGCAGAGGGCGGACACCTGTCCACTGCGCCAACTGAGTCGTCAAAACAGGCATGGAGGAATAAGGTCGTGTAATTCGAACGAATACTCTCCAAAATGTAAACGATAGAATACCGATAGGTTAGCGACCTTACGTCGGTGACTTATACTATTGTTACCTGAAGTTTAGCTCCAACTCTTGGTACGACTTTTCTAGAAGCTTCGGCTTTAGACGCATACATATCAAACTGAAAAAAAAAACATTTCATTTTTTTTTATGTCATTGATAGACGAGACGAATAAGTCTGTAATGGGCAAGCATGACGCTTACCATCAGACGAGCGACTTGCTCGTTTGGTCTCTTAATTATATAAATATAAAAAAAGACGTGTGGCACTCGGGGACTGCCGCGGTAAAGCTATTGCATAGCATTTTTTATCAACTTATGCAATTATAATTATTTATTTATTTTATTTATGCAGTATTTTTTTTCCTGCCACCTAGAGGCGAGTTGCTGAACTAAAGAGACAAGCGTGATATTTCAAAAAAGTCATTAAAAGTTCTGCTATTCATCGATAGATGGCAAAACTAAAATGTATCACCGCTGTGCCGGTCGGAGTGGGGGGTGTTAGGTTATTTTCGTTACGGAATTTCTGGATTCGGTCTCCACGCTCAAGGCCCGCGATAGAAGCTATGCAATAGCTTAAAAAGAATATACTCGCAAAAGTGAAAAAATGGCGTTGTTGATTTTGTATAATTTTCCAAAACCTGTGATTCTTCGAGTGTTCATGTGTAATAATGGTGGATTATTAACCGTTAATACTTAGTGAACGTGCATAAGTGTAGGCAAATGATACAAAGTAGAAAAACGTGATTTTCACCTTCGCTCCAAAACTACAATAGAAGTTCTAGTAAAGCTTCTACCACTTTACTAGGGCATGACTTGACTATGACTGGACCTTGTATCTTTTATACTTGAATATCTTGAATATATAAAAAAAACTTTAGCTGTGACGTGTGACTAGGACTTTTAATATGAAATACACTTGAAATATATTATAACTTGACAATGGCTAAATGCACAAGATTGCGAAGCCAAAAATCCTCTTTCCACCGTAGGTCCTGGGTTCGATTCCCGGCAGAAGCACAATTTTCCTCCTCATAGGAGATTTGCGCTTCTGGTTCTGGGTGTGATTGTGTGTGTGATATGTAAATACACCACGACACAAGTCTTTGAACTTTGTGTGAGGCTGTGAGTGTGAATACGTTAAAAAATAAAAAGAAAAAAAAAATATTTGAAATATTATAAAACAGAATACACAAATACTCGTACCACGAAAGACGTCGGCTTCAATTTGCAAATCCTACTAATATTATAAATCCGAAAGTTTGTGTGTAAGTGTGTAAGTATGTTTGTTGAACGGATTTGGATGAAATTTGGAATGTACATAGATTATACCTAGGATTAACACATAGGCTAGCCTAGCCCTCTCTATACCATTTTGATGCACGCCTACACCCCTCTTCTCGTCTACCATGTGTGGTTGACTGGTAGAGAATGCCCCTAGCATTAAGTCCACCATTTGTACTTTTTGTGCAATAAAGAATTAAATAAATAAATAAATAAATAGGCTACTTTTTAACTTGATAATAGCGGGCGAAGCCGCGGGGCACGGCTATTCACTCTATATATGTAACCGTGTCGTTTACCATCTGGCTTGATGAAAAACTCACTGTTTATGCTCCTTCTCTTTGTCCAGCAGAATTCTCAATTCTCTTAGTTCTAGAAGAAACTCTCTGTCCATCTCTGTGTCGTAATACTCGGGCCCAGTGCAGCTATAAGTCCAACTTCCCATTATGGCCTAAAATATAAAAAGATAAGATAATATAATTAAACGCAAGCAAAGCTTTAAAAAACCGACTTCACCGCTTTATCTTCGGAACTTTGATCAGATTAGATGTACTAAATACGCAATATTGATGATATTTCAAGAACTACTGATCAGATCTTGATCAAATTTAAATGGTACCAATTAGAAAGCAACATCTTTCAAACTAAAAAAAAATTTTCGAAATCGGAAATATTGTCAATAATGTCTATTTTGTGACGAATAATGCGTACTTTGACGATGTTCTGGTTTACCCGACTTCAAAAGTTACCTCACAACTTCTTTTGTTGTGAGCCGATTTTGATGATTCTTTTTTTATTTGAAAGCTGGTGGATCAAGGTTCCGATGATGAATCGGTGAAGTCGGTTTTTTTAAGCTTTGCTTGCGTTTAATTATTTCTAACACATGCTTTTTTACGTCCGCCATATTGGATATTCTGTGACGTCGCTTTATTTTTCAAGTTATTCCCGGCAAGCCCTTTCATTTGATACCCATATTGTAGGAGTGCAATAACTTGTCCGCCATTTTGAATGAATAGAAAAGAACAGAATCAGTTTTATTGCTTGTTTATATTTAATTTTATATGTTCCGCCATATTAGATTTAGAATGACGTCACACAGCTAACCATGCATTGTCATCCAAACTAAACGTGAATACAAATTTTCAGCACAATCGGTTGATACTTACATACAGTGCAAGCTAAATAAAAGCTTGTAATAATAAAGAGAGTGTACTAACGAATTACACGCGTTTTGCTTCTACATTTATTGTCCGAACCGCAAAAGAATAGAACTCCTTGCCTGAGTTTGTATTTTCTGAGAAGTACAATATGAGAGTCTTCACGTCGCGAGTGAATAGGTATCTTCTAGGCAAGCGTGCACCATCGTCGACCACAACATCGCTTACCATCAGGTGAGATAGTGGTCAAACGTTTGCCTATCAAGCAAATAAAAAAATAGTTTATTGAGCGAGCGAGCAGAGCGAGCGAAGCTCCGTTTCTGCTTGGCCTTGCGAGCTTGGCTCCGTTTTGCTTTCGTACGTCCGGATTTCCGTTTGTTCTCCTCTACAGATCGCATTTCTCAACCGATTGTCGCGAAATTTTGTGAGCAGGTTCGATAATCACATGGTTTTTTTTTTGTCGATTCAGTTTTTGGCTTTTTTTCATAATGGCGGAGATATTTGAAAACGTACAAATAAACATATTTTAGCCATTTAGTAAAATACGCGAAGTGACAAATAGCCACTTATTTATTATCATTTATTAATATGGTCTTGAGTCCATCGACCGACGAGCAAAAATACTCATTGGCGATGATACGCTAATTGAGTCCAAATTGCAGAGTCTCGGTCACCGACGTAAGGTCGCGAGCCTATCGGTATTATATCGGTAACATTTTGGCGAGTGTGCGCATGAATTACACTAATTTATTCCCTCATGCCCGTTTTACCATCTAACAACAAGAAAAACTAGCAAACGTCATCCATTTATGGTTGATATACCTCCGGTTCGCTCGAAGCGTTTTGCTTCTACGTTTGTCATCCGTACTGCGAAGGAGTGAAACTCATGCGACTTTGTTCCCCGAACGATATAATCTGGGACTCAAGTCAAGAGCGAACAGGTATTTTCTAGGCAAGCATGCTACATCTTCGGCCGCATCATCACTTTCCATCAGATGAGATAGTGGTCATGCTTGTCTATGGAGTATAAAAAAAAAATATTTATTACCTGTGCACAATGATAGAAGTCGTTGAACGATAGATATTGCAGTTTTCTCTTGGCTGTTTCAAATCTCATACAAGCTATGAACACTACAGCTCCGTATTTTCTGTTGAAAGGAAACAAGATTAATTAACATCGTAATATAATAATAAATATTTTATGCAATACTTTAAGTTTGTCATTCAAAATTTGTAAATGTTTTACCTTCAAGGGTGTAAAATAACAATAGGGAATAGGGAATGATAGTTTGTATGGAAATATGTAAGATTTATGTGTATGTTTTTTAAGTTTGCGACAAGAGACAAAATATTAGAGCTATTCTGATGATATCTGATATACGGACTCATAACAATATTTATACGTATGTGTCTTATTTGTAATATAATTAGCCTAAATAATTGTGTTGTAACTGTGTATAAACAAAGTATGGTCGAACGAATATCATATAATTAGTGAACACTTTTTTTAACCTACCCTCATTTGATCAGATTGTATAAATAATGTATAATGCACCTGCAAGACGCCAAAATACTGTCTAAATATCTACATTTTCTCATTTAAGTAAATGTTATTCTTTTTGAGAAAATAAAACATCTTAAGCCAGAATTATTCTATTATTTAAGTATTCCAGGTCTAGTGTGTTTACCAGCTTTGATCACATCGTCACTTACCATCAGGTGAGATAGTGGTCAAACACTAGCCTGTCACAAATAAAAAAAAATAAAAAATTTAAAATGCTACCCAAAGATACTACTCCACGCAGACGAAGTCGCGGGCACAGCTAGTTTGATATATTTCAAAGAATCAGATAGGTATCAATTATAGATACTTCTCACTTCAACAAGCTCATGCTTTATGCTGGGCCAACCAGCCAAATGAGACATTAAAATGGATGGGCAAAAATGTATGCTTGCTTTTTGAAGCAACGATCAATTTGTTATGATTGGTCGTTCCACTGACGCTGACAATGAAGAAAGCGAGGCAAATGAATGTGATTGGCTGTATCTGCAACATCACATTCAAACACGCAACAAATACAGATTGTACAAGCCTAGAGTAAGATTGACTAAAGTACAAAAACAGGGTATATTCAATAAAATATCTATGTACAATAAACTACCTATTACACTAACTGATCTGAATACAATAGATTTCAAACGCAAATTGAAGGTATTCTTTGAAAATAATCCATTTTACTCGTTAAATGAATTTATGGACATGTATCTATCTGAAACTTGTGTTTAAGACGACATTACATTATATTTGAAATTGACATTTTGGATTTTGTTGCTATGATTATAATTGACATTCTATTTTTAATTTATTATGACATTCAATTATTTTTGAAATCTTGTATTCTACATGACATTAATAATATTATTGTATCTACTATATTTTGATTTTTTAAGATTATCTATGAGTTTATTATGTTTTCTTGAATTGTGTATAGTTTTATTTGGAATATAATGTAACATGACTTGCCCAGTATAACAACTATGTTATAAGGCTAATACACAATTCTAATTCTAATTCATTTACCTCGCACTCTTCCCCCGCTGGTAAATTTGATTTTAAAAGACAATTACAACAATTGTGTACGCGTTCGCCTTTCAAGCAGTGGGTTTCGGGTTCGACCCCCGGCGGGAACTCAAGTTTTCTCCCCATAGAAAACTTGTGTTTCTGTTCTAGTTGTGTATGTGTGATGTATCCAGCATCCAGGACACGAGTCATCGAACTTGTGTGTAGTATGAGTGTTACAGCGTTTTATTAACCTCGCTTGAGGCGCTTGATAGCGCTTTAATAAAACGCTACACAAACATTACAAAACCAGTTGATAGAAACTGGTTTTATTTACTAGCCGTGCCTCGTGGCTTCGCCCGCTATTATCAAGTTAAAAAAGTAGCCTATGTGTTAATCGTAGGTATAAACTATGTATATTCCAAATTTCAAACAAATCCGTTCAACCGTTAAAGCGTGAAGAGGGAACAAACATACTTACACACAAACTTTCGGATTTATAATATTAGTAGGATTAGCTTACTTGGCAAGTCGCTCGGGCAGTAAAAACGCGGCTCGTATATTGGCGACGACGTTTCCTGGCGCCTCTTCCACGGCCTTAAACACCCGACGGACATTGTCGAACTGTCGTCGGCAGCAACGCAATGGAGCGCCTGACCTTTCCGATACCTACACCAACATACAAGAATTATACCACCAACATAGATAGATAGATAAATTCTTTATTTGCACACCAAAAAAGGGTGGTCTTATCGCTCAAAGCGATTTCCTCCTGACAACCAAAGGGAGATGATAAAAACAGGGACGTTGGCGTACCTCAACAGTTATTTAAATAAATAAATGTACTTACACATACTTATTAAAATTACATACATAATATACCTACAACCTACATAAATAATAATAATATATTATAAACATACACAAACTAATATATATCATACATATATATGACATACTAGCCGTGCCCCGAGGCTTCGCCAGCTATTATCAATTTAAAAAGTAGCCTATGTGTTAATCCTAGGTATAAGCTATGTACATTCCAAATTTCATCAAAATCCGTTCAGCCGTTAAAGCGTGAAGAGGGAACAAACATACTTACACACTTACACACAAACTTTTGGATTTATAATATTAGTAGGATAAAGGACATTCATAGCTTAAACTTAATTGAGAGTGATACAATTTTTTATTTGTTCTTAAAAGTGTGTAGTGATTGAGAGCGACGTATAGAGACCGGTAAACTGTTCCAGAGGCGAATAGCTTGTACAGTAAAAGATTTGACATAAAATGCAGAACTGTGGCTTGGCATTTTTAATTCTAATGATTCATATGACCACAATGAGAGTGAGTGCCCAAGGTGAAGAAATTCAAACTGATCTTTGAGATAGCGTGGGGAGGAGGGATTAAACATACATAAACATACATAAACACACATAATATATCATCTATTTATTGTTATATCAATGGTAGCGAGCAGCTGACTAATTCAAAACTTCAGAGCTTAGGACATTGCCGCATGGTAACCAGTCTGTCAGTTTTTTATCAGGTACATTTCGAAGAGAGTGCCATTGGAACTACACGATCTAGTTCCCATTCCATAATATGACAAACTGCTAAGCAACACCACACATGGTAGACATGCCACAAATGCGGACAAAGCGTTTTGCTTCCACTTTAATTGTGTGAACTGCAAAGGAATCGAACTCCTTGCCTGAGTCGGTGTTACCTGATGAGTAAAAGAAAAATTATTTTAAAAATTATACTATCATTACTCACCTCATCTAAATCTTTCCGATGTCTAGAAGACAGTTTCCTTCCCAAGAGTTCTCTGATCACAGCATCATCAAGGTCATAATATCTGGAGATGGAGCAAACATTCATGTAGTTATAAACTGTTAGCAGATATCGGGTTCGATTCCTGTTGGAACACAAGTCTTCCCGCCAAGGGAAATTTGTATTTCTGGTTCTAGGTGTGATTATGAGTGTGATGCAAATATTTCCGGCGACCAAGACACAAGTCATTGAACTTAGTGAGGCGCTGTAATTGTGAAAGCGTTTATGTTTTATACCACTCATTTTCAAAGGAATTTCAACTCACTTTTCTATCAACATCTGTTTAGTTGGCTCGTCGATCTGGAATATCATTTGCTCAGAGAGTTTTGACGGCACCGTTAAAAGTCTCTCCAGGAGGGCAAAGGTTCTGGAAAATTGATAAAAAAGTGGTTTATTGATCAACCTATAAACAGTTCTCAGGTCTAACACAAACTTCACACGAGAAATAAGGGTACTAATTAACCTATATAAATGTGGATAGGGGCCATTCAAGTATTACGTAAGCAGTATAGAGGGGCGGGGGGTCTTTAGTTTTGCTTATTTTTGATGACATGGGGGGTAGGAGGGTCCAGATGATGATTACGTCACCCGCAGTTATTTACTTTTTTACACATATGGCATCTCACACATTGTCTATGCTTGAAAACCAAACGCATTTTCGGGGATTCCCACAAATAATGTTTACGTTTAGGTTTTCTTATATATATGTAGAATTATAACTTCAGGTCATGAATCAATAAAAAAAATTATACATTAAGTAGGTAATACAAAAATGTTTACGTAATCATGGGGAGAGGGAGGGGGAGGGGGGTGTAAGAGCTTTGCTTACTTTTACTGACAAGTGGTATGGGGGGGTAAATAAATGTAATAAATCTGCTTACGTTATACTTGAACGGCCCCATACATGTATCCTACTAATCCTACTAATATTATAAAAAGAGAAAGAAAGTTTGTGTGTTAGTGTGTAAGTATGTTTTTTCCCTCTTCACGTTTGAAAAGAATGAATCGACAAAAGTAAATATTTACCTGAGTCCGTTTCCTAATAAGTACAATATGGAAGTCTTAAATTCACAAGTAAATAGGCACCTTCTAAGCAAACATGCTCCATCTTTGACAACATCGTCACTTATCATCAGCTGTTAAACGTTAAGAAGTCAAATGTTTACATACCAAGGATAAAAATAAATATACCAAGAATAGAAAAAAAGTTGAATATTTTACATTAGGTACTCTAATTTTTTTCTGCTTACCTGTAGTGATCCAAAACATCGCTGGCAATGAGATCAACGGGTGCAACCATCTGTTTGACAATACTTCTTTGGTGCAGAGTCGAGACGGCTTCGCTCGCTGGAAATAGTCGTGTATTTTTAGAATCTATCACGGAGATAATAGCATCCTTTCATATCCGATATAAAACGCTTATTTATACATTTCCATTGTTAGGAAGACAGTCAACTTGGTATTCCCAATGATACTTATTAATTTACTAAAGATATTCACGTGAAAAGCTTTACTATCGTCACCTAACGAAATTATAACATACTAGGTAATGTTACGAGAAGATTATGTTGCTTGATACTCACAGGAACAGCCTTCGATCCATAGCTGATAGATTTCAGGATCTATGAGAGTATAATTGCTAACGAAAACATCTACTTCAGTGTACATTTTAAATTTTTATTTTCTGTTTACACTTATTTTCTGCGAAATTTTGACCATTCGCAAATGCATGACACGATAGTGACATTGGCAGCGGAATTGGGCAGAATTTTGACTTTTGACAGTATGCTCCAAAGAGTATACAATATATGTACGCCATAGACAAATAAAACGATAAAATAATAAGTTACCTTATATGCTCTACAAATCTTGGATACGTGCCGAATTATGTCTGCAATGCTGTGTTCGGTGCCTAACTTGGTTGCAATCTTTCACTCTAGCCCATCTAGAGGCAAGTCTCTAAAAGGCGAGTCGGTTGGAGCGAGTTGAAACGCTCTAGCGCGTTCCGGTTAGTCACAATTCACAACACAACCCATCGAGATAGGGAACAAACCTACTACAGTTTATTACTTTAGTTAAAAAATCCTTGACACAACCAAACAACCGTCTTGAGAGATGGTTGTAAAATACTCTGACGCCTGTCAATGTCAAGTATGAAGGAGAATTCTGCACCAAAAGCTGCGCGTGAACTCAAACTGAAAGTTGAAAATGAAGATAATTATAGATTGAAACTGATGTACTTGTTGTAGGCACGAACGCAGCCCATCACTCCCTCAATAGACCGGTCGTTGCTCTATTGGGCGCGGACGTCTCTCGTCACTTATAGACTTACTTCGCCCGCTTTTATCAAGTTAAAAAGTAGCCTATGTGTTAATCCTAGGTATAATCTATGTACATTCCAAATTTCATCCAAATCCGTTCAGCCGTTAGAGCGTGAAGAGACGTTACCATCAGTATAATATTATAGTAGGATTACCCAAACTAGCATAGAATTACCTGTACTCCTAGTCAGTCATAGTTGAGTAAAAGTGTTAAGGTCTAATAACATTACAGCTATCTCGAGAAGAACCTGGCAAGAAACTCGGCGGCGCATTTTTTTTCATTCATTTTTTTTTAAAAGAATGCATGATATTCAAATGATAGAAACTTTACTAGAACTTTGAGACCACGGTTTTGGACCGAAACGAGAATCATGTGTTAAAGCTTTCCATTT
Organism: Lomographa bimaculata; assembly: GCA_948107665.1. NCBI lineage: Eukaryota > Metazoa > Arthropoda > Insecta > Lepidoptera > Geometridae > Lomographa > Lomographa bimaculata. The sequence goes on from OX403614.1 coordinate 7,359,281, forward strand.
TTAAGCTATTGCATAGCTTCTATCGCGGGCCTTGAGCGTGGAGACCGAATCTAGAAATTCCGTAACGAAAATAACCTATCACCCCCCACTCCGACCAGCACAGCGGTGATACTTTGTAGTTTTGCCATCTATCGATGAATAGCAGAACTTTTAATGACTTTTTTTGAAATATCACGCTTGTCTCTTTAGTTCAGCAACTCGCCTCTAGGTGGCAGGAAAAAAAATACTGCATAAATAAAATAAATAATTATAATTGCATAAGTTGATAAAAATGCTATGCAATAGCTTTACCGCGGCAGTCCCCTAATGCCACACGTCTTTTTTTTTTGAAGATTCACATGTTTTTGAAACTAATACACAATCGACAACCCCGTTTTTTAACTTTCGCAACAAAACTCCCATCTCAAACTCAACAGTCCGTGGTTAAGTGCTGCCAGACTTTATAAGAGTTCCTCTCATAAATTTGGGAGGTTTGGTCGCACTTTACGCTTTTAAGAGGCTCTTGCTCGGCTCGCTTTGTATTGCTCAGACAGTTATAGCTTTTTTTTATGACAGATAGGTAAGTATTTGGCCGCTATCTCGCTCTTTTGACTTTTAATAGAATATTAGAAAATAAAATCAGAACCTTAGTGAGCGCAATTCCGTTTTACACTTTCTATCTCAAAATAAAATTTGTTTAGATAATTTGGTGTTCGGCTTTGAAATTCCCTTTAAAATATCAATTGGCAGCATTTATTTCTAGTTCTTATATTGTACTTAACAACTTGCAAATTACACTACCTAATATATATATTTTTAAAGTTATAGCATTTTATTCCCGAAGCGACCCAAGTGACACAGCAACCAATCGCAATCTTTAGGACATTTTTAGCAGGCAGATTCTGGCAGGCTGGTAACACAGTTTGACTTTGTCATGTCGCTTTGCTGTTGTGAATTCTAAATTGTTTTAATAATTCGTGTCTTTTCTTGAAGAAAATAAGCAAGTACGTATGTAAATAGTGCCAAACTAAGCTAATAAACCTTAGTTCTGATTATAACCAGCCGATATACCAATATTTATTATAATCTGGGTATTTTCTCATCGGAATCTTGAAGTCGTTTTTTTGGGGTCGTACAGTTATATTGAGTCGAACAAAAAAAAGGAATTGGAGTTTATAATCGGCGCAATCGGCTACCTGAGTCTGATGTGTGTCAGGTTTTTTAAAGTAGCCCTTGCATTCCATGTGGCCTTGTGAAGTGTGTTGTGTACCTTTTCATACTCCAATATTTTACATGGCTGCTCCATAAAAAGTAGTGTTGTGTTTTCTGGTAATATTGCAAGGACGTGATTCGGTTTGAGTAGAGTAGTTGTGTTATGTGGTCGCTGCGCTAAACCAAATTTCGTCAAAAACTGCATTTTTACTGGAGGGAATGTGGAAGAAGTATTATTACTGGGTATATTTAAACTGCTCTTTAGCTTAGTTGGGTGGCGTTCGACTTCTATGCAGAGGTATCGGGTTCGATTCCTGGCCGAAACACAAGTTTTATCCCAAGAAAATTTGTGTTTCTGGTACTGGTTGTGATTCTGTGGCTGATGTGAATGTTTCCCGCATCCACAACACAAGTTTTCGAACGTAGAGTGAAAGCATTTATGTTTATAATATTTTATAAATTAATCCTCTTTATTAGTCTCAGTGAGTGAAGCACATTGCAGTCTCACTGTAAACTTTATTACACAAATTGTTTTTTTTCGTATAGTATTAGCTATGCTACGTAGAACTAAAGTCGTTGATTTTAACGGTTGACTTTATCAATGCAATGTGTTGCTAACTGCAACGTTTGACGTGTTGCTTCAGTAAGAGTTTAAATTTAATAGCTGTTAGAGTAAATGACCTAGCACCTTACACATATAGGTGGTTCAAAGCCTGCCTTAAGAGCATTTATTCCTTTTGTCTTCTCTCTCGCTTGCACATTTCGATATTTTTAACAAATACAATTAGCTATGTGTGTTTTTGAAAATGTTTTCAACCAACTATATGGATATATATATTATAATAAAAACTCCATTTCACTTACCAATACACAATTTATTATTTATTATTATTACAATATGCATAAAGATATACTAAAGAAGACGTGATCTCTCTAAGGCGGTTGTCCAACATCTGCCCGTCTATCCCTCCATTCTACCACCGCCATGTATTTCAACCCCACCCAACAAACTAGAATCAATTGACAGTCTCATACTGTATCTAATCAAATGAAGTACTTAAAAGTCAAAAGACTTTCCAATAAATTGAAATTTATATTGATAGTGTAGTAAAATAAAGTACTCGAAAGTCCCAATAAATTAAAACCTAACAATATATAATTTATGTCTTAATCTACCCTTCCTTTTTCATATCTTTAAGTTAAACGAAGAAAGCATGAAAATCACATTGAAATTTGCTAACTGTGTTTTTTCTCATCTTATTGAAGGATATGATAGCGAAAAGAAGTTTGAAACATCCTTGTATTAATCTATATATATAAAAGAAAGTCGTGTTAGTTACTCCACTTATAACTCAAGAACGGCTGAACCGATTTAGCTGAAAATTGGCAGGGAGGTAGTTTAGAGCCAGGAGAAGGACATAGGATACTTTTTAAGAACATACATTTCTTTAAATTTTTTTTTACATTTCTACATGCTTTCCATTTTCTCATACGTCACTCGGATTTGGTAAAGTACTAGGCAAACATAAACATGAAGGTTGTAATAATATAGTCACGTGACATTGTAACGCATGCCGGGTATGGCTTCCTAAATTTATGCACATTCATTGACTGTTAGGCGGAACGAAGGTCGCCGGGACAGCTAGTATCCATATAGTTAGTTGATAACATTTTCAAAAACACACATTTAATTGTACTTATTGCAAATATTTAATTGTGCGAGCGAGAGAGAATACAAAAGGAATAAACCCTCTCAAGCGCAATATTTTTATTATTATAATGTAAACTGGCACTCATTTACACATTTGTTGGAAGAAAATGCCCCAATCAGGTTTGTCCGTTCAACTTAAAGAGTTTATTGGCGAGATCTATGTTGTGGTAATCGGTTAAAATCTTGTATGTCTCTATTAGGTCACCTATTTGCCTGCATTGTTCTAAGCTGGTTATACCTACTATCACTGTGTTTACTTTTAATTGTTTGTGATGTTCAGCTTTGTGGTATTTGAGATTGATTTTAGTATTTGAGGCACTACCCCATAGTTGAATGCCATATGTCCAAATTGATTTTATCACTGCTTTATAGACAAGAAGTTAGTTATCTAGGATAATTTAGATTTTCTTCAATCTCTACTTGAAAATATATTTGAAGTAGAGATTCGTATTCTATTAATGTAGGCTCTCTCCTTACTAGCGTAAAATGTTTCAGTTCTAACATGTCTGAGGCAACCTGCGGGGGCGAGAACGAAGCGCCTCCAGATAGGTTTCCAGTAGTATGGGTGAAGATGGAAGTGAATGACGAAGAACCAGAGGAAGAGCAGGACTTGGACCACTATGAGCCCCCACAGGAGGTCGGAGATACAGTAACAAGAAGGTAAGCTTCTATAAATAAATGCTTTCACACTCACAGCTGCACACTATGAACTGCCTGTTGGCTTAGTTGGGTATGCATTGCCTATTAAGCAGGGGTATTGAGTTTGATTATCGGCGGGGACACAAGTTTCTCAAGGAAAATTTAATTCCTGTTCTGGTTGTGATTGTGTGTGATGTTTATATTTGTTTATATTTATTTGATACTTTATTGCACAATAATATTGTACAAAAGGTGGACCTATTGCTAGAAGCATTCTCTGCCAGTCATCCAGCAGTGACTTCTACTCTGCTATTATGAGTAGAAAGTAGGTTTATGAAATTAGATCTGTTGGGCATTGGTCCCAACATACAGTTCTCTTCTTCAGTATCTTTCCTAGTACGAATATGCAAATTCTGTTCTGTTAAGTGTACGAATATTGCAAATTCTGTTCTGTCAAGTGTCAACTGATGTTGTCATGCATATTACGAGGCGCAGTGATGCCGTTCTTTGCGGGAAAGTGTAGTTAGTATTAATGACAGATCTTAATTATTATGGAAAAAATGCATTCGGAAAATTCATCTAATATATAAAATTCTCGTGTCACAGTTTTCGTTGCTATACTCCTCCGAAACGGCTTGACCGATTTTTATGAAATTTTGTGTGCATATCGGGTAGGTCTGAGAATCGGTCAACATTTATTTTTCATAACCTTAAATGTTAAGGGTGGTCCAAACCAATTTTTTTTTTTTGTATCAAATTTTATGTTAATTTTTTTCATAAAATAGCAGCATGTCAGTATAAAATATATGGCAATCTGTATATATGGCAAAACAACATTTGCTTGGTCAGCGAGTATAACTATATGAGTTATGGGTTAGAACAAGAATCAGGTTCCGAGTTCTTTTTTTCATTATGATAGTTAAACATTTGATCACTTTTTTTGAGTAACTTTCCGAATCGATACGATTGGATAACTTGCTCTTTAATAATACATTTTATCGTACGATAACTAACCAGGTAAGGTATCTGAGTTATTTTTTAATTTTTTATTGCACAAAAAGTACAAAAAGTGGACTTAATGCTAGGGGCATTCTCTACCAGTCAACCACATATGGTAGACGAGAAGAGGGGTGTAGGCGTGCATCAAAATGGTATAGAGAGGGAGAAAGACAAAAGAAAGTTAGATGATTAGTTAAAATAATAAATATACATAAATGATTATATACATATTATATATAGTTATCATATGGATCTGGAACAGGAGGCTGATATTAAGTAATTTTGGGGGTTGACAATACCCATTCAGTCTCGACTTGAAGACTCCAAGAATGTACTTATCTGAGAACACAGGCTCTGGCAAGGAGTTCCATTCCTTTGCAGTGCGCATAATGAATGTGGAACCAAAATGCTTTGTGAGGAATATCCACCATATATCGGTGTCGCAATGCAGTCTGGTGGTTCTATAATGGAATGGGGATGGAGGATTACAATTTATATTTACAATAAACTCTTTATTGAACACCAATAACAATAATAATTAACAACAGAATAGTAACAGCATAGCAGTACAATCGGTGGCCTTATCGCTAAGCAGCGATCTCTTCCAGACAACCTTAGGATGGAGAGGATAATAAAGTAAAAAAAAAATGGTTGTCTGTAGTCGGTTTACGGACGATAATTTTGCGTGATAACGTCATAAAACGAACGCTTAGGCCGATCGTGCCTCTCTATCGCTTGTTCCGCGCTCTCGCTTGCACGCTCGGCTCAGGCGGAACGTGACACTTTTTCGTGCGTGCAGCGGGTGTTCATCGATTCATAAGACGTTATCACGTCAAAAGTGATTGGTGGTGCGGCAATGATCATTATTAGATCGTATCCATAGCACACTCTCCGAAATGTATTCGATACCGAAAGACTCGCTATCCTGCAACGATGTTGCTCTGAAGCCTAGCATCAGGTATTTGGTATTAAAATAACCCTGTATATGTTTAATATGTTTTCTATTCAAGCGTGAAGATCGAAGTGGAGGTGGATCATTTGGCGATGATGGAACAGTCTGATGATGATGACGAGGATCAAGAAGACGAGTCTCAGGAGCAGGAGAAAGACCAAGACTATGAAGACCCTCGTATAAGGTACATATAGTAGTGTAAAAGTAAACTGACTACCCAGTTGGCGCGGTGGACTAGTCTCTGCCTTCTGGTGTGTTCTGGGTTCGATTCCCGGCAGGTGCACAATTTTCCTTCCCAAAGATTCGTCTTCCCAATGGCGATATGTGCTTCTGGCTCTGGGTGAGATTGTGTGTGTGATATGTAAATATTTCCAGCAACCACAAGACTTGTATTGTACTAGGTAGAACACATTAAATCCACACTTTAAGGGTAGGTGCCGGAAACATTTACATACACATAATCACACCCAGAACTAGAAGCACAAATATTCCTTGAGAAGGAAATTACTCCTGCCGGGAATCTAACCGGAGACAGCGCAGAAGGCAGACACTGGTAAATCGTTCAAATTGGGTCGTCAAATAGCTTATTTTCTAGGCAAGCATGCTACATCTTCGGCTGCATCTGCATTTTCCATCAGGTGCTTAAATGCTTATCTATCTAGCATAAAAAAATATATACAATGAAACATTAACTTAGGGGCCGTCTCCACAAGCGAAAGGTTCGAGGCGATATTATATAAACACGTCATAAGAGAGTGTATAGACGACGACAATATCGCCGCGATTCTCTCGCTTGTGGAGACGGCCCCTTACATTTAAGAATGCACGTTAAGTAAACAAAAATATCTGTCACATCGTTATTTGAAAATCATTGGTGAAAAATAACAAATTGCTGTAATAATAATAAAAATAATTAATTGTAAATAAATTTATCTTCCAGAACACGCCCCAAAAAGAAAAGGACCCCCATCCATCGCAATCATCTCAAATGCGACTTCTGCGACTACAGAACTTCGTTCAAGAACGCATTGAAGTACCATGTCATGAACCATACCAACCCCACTCCTCTATCCTGCGACCAGTGCAGCTATACAACTAAATACCCGAACTCCTTGCAACGGCATCTCCTTGGCCATCAAATAAAAGAAAACCCGGATCTGGAGACTACTCAATACAAGTGTGAAGAATGTGACTACGTCTCTATATTCAAGTTCAATCTCAAAGCCCATAAAAGGAAGCATGCCAAGATCAAGCGTTTCAAATGTGAGCTGTGCGACTTCGGCACATCGTACCAACAGAGCTTCTTAAAACACCAGAGATCGCATCAAAGACGTATGTTGAAGGAAAGCGGGAATTATGTGAAGGAACCTAGGATTCCTAAAATACCGAGTGTGACGTATCAATGCGATAAGTGCCCGTTTGTGACCAAATTCGAAGGACATATAGCGAGACACCTCGCTCAGATACACAAGGAAGTGTCAGCGAAAGCGAATAAGTGCAACTTCTGCGAGTTTGCTACTAAACTCAAGTGGCGTCTCAATATACATGTGAACAGGAGTCGTCAGCCTACTCCCACGAAGTGCGAGTATTGTGATTTCGTTACCGATTACAACTGTGCGTACAAGTTACATAAACGAGTGGAACATTTGGGTCACGTGGGCAAGGTAGTTCAAGAAAGTGATGTTTTTGTTCGTACCGAGGAACCTGCAACGTCGTTTGGTATGGAGGAACCGCAGCCTCCGCTTAACGACAAAACTCAGTTCCTGCTTGACAAGGACAACGTAGAAATCGACTGGCGGAGCATTGAAGTGTTAGAGAATGCGGGACAAGAAAAGCCGTTCCAATGCATCCAGTGCGATTACACAGCGAAATTCAAAGCTTCGGTGCAAAGGCACTTTCAACGTCACCACACAAGCAATGACAAACGACCATACAAGTGTCTCAATTGTGATTTCTCCACGAAGACCAGAGATCAGATATCATTGCATGCGAAGCGTAGCCAGTCGAACATAATCCTACGTTGCGGAAAGTGTGAATTCAGTACTTATTTCAAATGTCAGTACGTGATGCACCAGAAATGCCACTATCCGTTTAAATGTAAGCTCTGTAACTATACTTGCAAGCTTAACTATGACATTCAAAGACATTACTCCGCTGTGCACCTCGGGAACGGAATGAAATGCAGATTCTGCGATTTCAAATCTCCTCGAAAAGAGAGTCTTCTAAACCATGAAACTATCCACACAGGAATAAAACCTTTCCAATGTGGCCAATGCGATTACTCAGCAATCAGACGTTCTTTACTACTGAATCATATTAAGAAAAATCATTTCGACAAAGCCATGGAGCCTATCATATACGATGACAGCAAAATTGAATCGTTGAAAAATGTAGACGAACGCTTAACCAATGGTTACATGAATACTTCCATGGATGATATACAGAGCAATATCATGGATAAGTTTGATTTGAAAAAAAAAATTGAGGCGCTGAAAAAATTGGACGAGCAATCGACAAGTCATTTGCTCGAAGCTTCCTCTGGGCTCCTTGAGAACAGCGTTATCAACCGTAATTTCGATTTGAAAAGAGTGTTTGATTCTTTCGAACGATGTTTTCCTATAGGTAATGGATCGCAAAGTTCTAATAAATAAGTTGTTATTTAATTTAAAACTTTCACACACACGCACACACACACATACACGCAAATACTAATATTATATTCGTTTGCAACAATCTCAAAAACCGACTACATTCAAAGTCAAGTAAAAGAGTCATGGTACAGTCATAGTCAAATCATGCGCTAGTAAAGTGGTAGAAACTTTACTAGAACTTCTATTGGAGTTTTGGAGCGAAGGTGAAAATCTTGTTTTTCAATTCTGTATGATTTGCCTACACTCTTGCACGTTCACTGAGTATTAACGGTTAATAATCCACCATTATTACACATTAACACTCGAAGAATCAAAAGTTTTGGAAAATCATACAAAATCGTCAACGACATTAATTTCACTTGGCAAACTCCCGAACTAATTTTGGAACGTGGGGATAACAGTCTGTCAGTCAGTCATCACTAAACGGCTGGACCGTTTTGATGCAATTTGCCACGCATTACTAATATTATTGTAATATTTTAAGAGGGTTTATTCCTTTTGTCTTCTCTGTCGCTCTCACAATTCGATATTTTTAATGAATACAATTATGTAATGTATATTATGTAAGTGTGTTTTAGAAAATGTTTTCAACTAACTATATGGATATTTCAAACATTTTTTCGCTATCATATCCTTCAATAACATGAGAAAAACCAGAGTTCCCAAATTTCAATGTGATTTTCCCGCTTTCTTCGTTTAACTTAAAGATATGAAAAACGAAAGGTAGATTAAAACATTCATTGTATTAATGTCCATATAGTTGGTTGACAACATTTTCAAAAACATACGTAGCTAATTGTGTTTATTAAAAATATCGAATTGTGCGAGCGAGAGAGACGACAGAAGAAATAAACCCTCTGAATCACGAAAAATATGAGATATTTAAATATGATATTTGCCCGTTGGCTTAGTTTGCGCGCGTTCGCCTTCTAAGCAGTGGGTTTCGGTTTCGATTCCCGGTGGAAAAACAAGATTTCTTCCCAAGGGAAGTTTATGTTTCTAGTTCTGAGTGTGATGTGAATGTTTCCGGCACCGACGACACAAGTCATTGAACTTAGTGTTGGGTTGTGAGTAAAAAAAAATACGTCAATCTTGACCACTATCGTGAATGCACTATTATGAAGTTCATACTTTAAACTTGCTGAAATTGTATGTAAACGCTTTCACACTTACAGCCCTACACTCAAAATGAAAATTGTTTATTCACATGGCCCCATAGAGGCACTCATGAAAGTTAATGACTATTGCCAAATTCGCAAATTATTATTATAGCCAAATCTGACAAGTAACTCGATAGCGCATTTTTTCCACACTCAATCCTACTAATATTATAAATCCGAAAGTTTGTGTGTAAGTATGTTTGTTCCCTCTTCACGCTTGAATGGCTGAAGGGATTTGGATGAAATTTGGAATGTACATAGATTATACCTAGGATTAACACATAGGCTACTTTTAACGTGATAATAGCGGGCGAAGCCGCGGAGCCCGGCTAGTTTAAAATAAAAACTTACTTCTCTCATACATGTTATCTTAACCTAGGTATATCTATATTTTGCAGTCGCCAGAAAGCGCTCTTACAGTTTGCCTCCATGCATCCTTGTCATTAACATAATCATTGTTTTTATAATAAGCTTTAAGATTTAGTTAATAAGATTTAAAATTCAGATCTCCATGATAGTTTCGTGGACGTCACAGAAAAATAAATTAAAACTGCTCGAACATCTAACATTTTAAAATATTAATTTTGATGTAAAATGTAAAGTTTTTATTGATTGTATATTATTTTTGGCAATGTTTAACGTAAACAATCGACTACACGTAACAATTTTTTTTTTTTAATGTTCCCGACGCTTTATCTGGAATATATAACGGCTGCACCGATTTCCACCAAACAGCAAAAAACACTCGAACTAAATAAAAACCAAATCAAAATCGGTCCAGCCGTTTGGAACCTACGATGCCACAGCCAGACACACAGATACGATACACAATATAAACTTATAGCAGCCCTCTTTTTCGTCAAGGGTTAAAATGCATAAAAAAATATGCAATATCCCTATTGAGGGAATAGGGAAGCCACATTGTTAATTGTACATCAGTGGAGTTTATATAATAATAAATATATGTATAACAATGTATGTGTAATATAACATTATAATGTTATAAATGCGAAAGTTTGTGTGTAAGTATGTTTGTTCCCTCTTCACGCTTTAACGGCTGAACGGATTTGGAATGTACATAGCTTATACCTAGGATTAACACATAGGCTACTTTTTTATTTGATAATAGCGGGCGAAGCCGCGGGGCACGGCTAGTATAATTGTGTATAGATTTATCAGTATTGTAATAAAGATGTTTTTTATCATATAAAAAAATGTCGCTAAAATCACTCCATTGTTCTGCTATCCAGCCAGTGATTCTAGCGTTTACCAACCTCGACCATATCACTTACCAGGTGAGAAAGAGGTCAAACGCTAGCTCATCAGAGATAAAATATACATTTATTAGTAAGTGTGAACATGTTTTCATTCTATCTATACAGTACCCGGCGGACAAAAATGCACATCGAACTAAAGAGATAGCTAGCTTCGGCTTCGTAGAGCGTCGTCTCTGTCTCCTTCAGGATCATTTATAGACCTTAATTCTTGTTATAACCCTAGAGGTTAGAACAAGAATTAAGGTCATTAGTTCATTTAGTTCTACGACTTTCTTCTGAATGTTATTTTTTCCGTAGTACACACACGACACTTAGATTTAACAGAGAAGATGAATAATATGTTTTAAAATTTATTACAAACAAATCGAATAGCTGTACCGCGAAAGACGTTGGTGTCAATGGTTGGAACGATGTTCCAAGATGTTTCTACAAATTACCTTTAGAATCAGAAAATATTTTACCGTCATAAACTGTGTACAAAGTTGCTATTTAACTAAATGGTATTGCATCAACAGCTAATCCATTCTGGACGTACAATATATTTAAGCTTATAAAAAAATTTGGTTGTCTGTAAAGTCGGTTTACGGACGATAATTTCACGTGATAACGTCATAAGACGAAAGCTTGGCCGATCGTGCCTTTCTATTGCTTGTTCCGCGCTCTCGCTTGCACGCTCAGGCTCAGGCGGAACGTGACACTTTTTCGTGCGTGCAGCCGGTGTTCATCGATTTATAAGACGTTATCATGTTCAAAAAAATGTGTCGCTTTCGTCAGTCTTACAAGTTAGATAGAGCGCGGTACATGTGTATTATTTACCGTCGGGTACTGTACCTTCATTTAATATAGTTATCATTTATACCTTTAGTATTATAGTATGTAAAAATGAGATTTTATTGTCGAAAAGATAGTATTATATTTATATTAGTAAACGCAGCCGTTCGAAACAACGTTAAGCAACGTCAATTACTTTACTTGATGATATAGATTAATTTCAGTTGGAGGTGTAAAGATATATGACCATTGTTATTTGCGACATTAGTGCACCTGATCATGTGCATTGGTAAAACGTAACTCAAAATATCATTTTAGATGTTTTAATCTTGTTAAATATATTTGAAAAATAACACTACAAATAATCATTCGATATTTAGCAATATAATTCGCAAAATGAGTAGTACCACATAACCTTATATATAAAAATAACCAACATGTTTTTTCAGTATTTCTGTTTTACCAAACCTAGTACAACTAAGTAAATAAAGCGAATAAAAAACCTGACTTAAGGGGCCTGCGGAGGCTGATTTGCCCATACAATCGTAATACCGAAATTATTTATAATTCAAACATATTACAACCATAATGTGCTGTTATTCAGATTAAAAACGTATTAATCTAGGTACCTGGATAGTTTTTATTCCAAAATAATTACCTAAAACGAAATATAAACCAATTGATTTTCACACATTATTACGAAGTCAATGACGCATCTTTAACTTATTCGTTTTGTATTAAAAACTAACACATTTCTTTTGTCATAGAAATAGAAATAGAAAACTTTATTGTGTATAACTGTGCTTACAGGAACATAGTTTATCATTTCAAAGTACTATTAATGCAAAAAACAATGGCTTAACATTACATTTTCATTAATAAGTTTTGGTATTACGGCACCTATCATAATGTGTTCGGTCGGTAGTGCTATCGCATCAAGCATGGGCAAAGTTTGCCAGTTAAACAGAGACAGCCTATAGATCGTTTCAGACTCCCCGGCCTCTTAAGACTACTACATTTTTTAGCTAAATCATACGTAATTTTTTCTTGTTGAGGTTTCAAATAGCGACAGGTGTCGAGTTTATTTTAAACTGTATAGGTCTCATGCAAAGAGTGTTTTTATGATTTATCGTTTAACGAGATAATGAGACGTAGCTCTGATCAATATATTTATCTCTTTTTAATGTAAGGCGAGTAAATAGCTCGTCCGTTTACACCTCCGGCTAAAATAAATTTGAAAACAGTATTTCGCTTTGATATAACACGGGATGGCTTCAGTAAACGAATTCATTGCTACTGTATGTACATAGATTATATAGATAATTACTAATATTTACGGCTTCTTGTTTGGATATGTAGAGTATAATGTCTAATAATTTTTATTGTCATAGAGATCGTCCAAAATGAATGTCCCGTCACCAAACTTGTATTTGGCCAATCGATTGACTTTGTTGGAGAAGAGTTCGGTTTTAGACGATCTCTAACTAGTGTAAGGTATAGTAATAAACGAGGTTTATCGCTTGATAATTTGTTTTTATTAATGTTTTGAACATGAATTGATCCAACTTAAATCACAGAACGACGTAGCGTAGGAACTGCTTCTGGATGGTATTGGGAAAGCTGTGAATACAATTTGAATTTGTGTTTACCATCTTCGACCACACCATCTTTAGATAAACTGGACTGACTACCAGTGATAAAAATTATAAGATACTCCTGGATTCAGAACGAAGTTGATATTTCAAATTCAAAATCTTCTATTCACATGTCCCCAAAGAGGACCCTGTTCCACTAAGTTGAACTGGTTGAACTTATTGGACAAAAAACGTTCAATTATTTCAACTTTGATATTTTTATAACAGTAGAACTTACTGGATAATATTGATCCTATTAGTTCAACTTTCTATTTAAATCATAAATCATTTATTCACAAAATTTTTGGATTAGGGTGTCGTAAAGCGGCACTGAGGAAAAACAATTAGAAATAAAAAATAATAATAATTAGGTTAACTTTTCGGAAATCCTATCTAAGGCTTCCTTCTCTATAATCGGACCAGCTCCATGGTAGATACCATATTGTATTGTCACCGAAAATAAATATGTACACCAAATTTGAGACCAATCGGACATCGGAAAGTGGGTTTAACGGTAGGAGTAGATTGTCAATTCAGTAATATTTTATAAATTAAATATGTTATGATTTTTCAAAAAAAAATAATATATTTTTTTGAAAAATCATAACAAATTTCAGCCGATATTTATTAAAATACTAATAAAGGCATATAACCTGAAATGTCATGTAGATGTTAAGGGGATGAAATTTAATGACCACCAAAAAAACAATCGTTGCCCTAAACAGCCTCATCCAAAAAAAAAAAATATGTATAAATAAATGAAACCTGTACCAAAATCTTTCGGGCTATTTAAGTCATGCCTACACTACAAAAACTTTTCAACAAATAGGCCACGCGTGTACCAAATTGTAACTTGGGTATAATTTAGATGGCCACCAAAAATAAAATAAATTTTCCTGTGACAGAACTGAATCGGATAACAGTAGGTTAAGGTTATTTCTTTTTTAAAATTAATACAAAAAATATTTATAATACGAAAAAATTGATTTATAGTAACATATTTGGATGAAACTTTTAAATAAAATGCGACGACATATTTGGTGCATGCGTGGCCTTATTGGGTAGCTCAGCGATTATTCTGAAGATTTTTTCCTTTTTTAGGTTAGCAGACTTTACGTTTATTGGTGATAATTTCACATTAAAATGGGGATTAAATTCTGGTAAGTACTTACGATTTTTAGCGCGTTATATTTCATTATATCTGGTGATTGCTTAAACCTAAGCCAATGTTATGTGTATTACCGGACTGTGTCCAGTATATTATACACTCTGTATATTTATTTGTCAAATAAAGATCTCCAAAACAAACAATACATAAAATAAAGAGATATAATAAAACCACATTTTCAAGGACAAATACCTTTTATTTAATTTTTCCATTGTGCATATTTCGGTAAATATAAAAAATATGGCAAAATAAACAATATAACTGAGCGTGCATCCATACAAAACAAACAGCGCTTCTCCTTCACTACACTCCGAACGAAATAAATGATCACGATACAAAAAAAGGATATATATACATTTTGGCAATTTCATTTCGTTGTAGATTACATAGACTTTATTTACTGATTAATTTACTAGGAAATAAACTAATCAAGATAAATATTGTCTAATTTTATTCTGAATTTGTTATGGGATTAACATAATTATATGTACTGAGAATAAAACAAAATTATTATAACTAATAGAATAAAACATAAAATAAGTACATTTTGCTTTTTTTTACTCTAGCATTTGACCACTATCCATCTGATGGAAAGTGAAGATCCGGCCGAAGATGTAACATGCTTGCCTACAAGATACCTATTCACTTTAGACTTGAAGACACTCAGATTGTACCGTTCGGGAAACAAAGACGGCAATGAGTTCCACTCCTTCACTGTACGGATGATAAACGCTTCGAGCGAACTGGAGGTATGTCAACCATATGTCATTGCTCTTGATATCATTTCGAATCCTATTTTCCTAGTTTTTCTATGTCTATCCACCTTAATATAAAGATAAAACATTCAATAAAGCTTTACAAAATAAAAATGTTTTATCCATGGAGCTAATAAGATTGTTTGAAAGTACTTTTTAATTCCATGGTTTTATCTTAGACGTGTGACATTTAACATCATTAAAATCGAGACAAAACAATACGCATACTGTAAGAGGTTTATCGACTTTCTATGAATAAAGGTAAAAAAAGTTAAAATATTGCCAAAAAGTTTAATTTCCGCTATAAATCCGAACGAAACAAAATTGCCATATGGTAAGTCTATACAATATTCAATTGGACAAAAGAACCGCCTCAAATTTTTTATTTGCTTTTTTTTTTAATTAACTATTCAGACGGAAGCAGTTTAAAGACTAGAATGATAATGGATCCACCGTGCATGGCTGTCGGGAGAAAAAAAAACGTAGCTGTCAAAAGTTAGTGTGGGGACAAACACTTTCGGTATCGATATATCGATCGATCAATTTGTTCGATAGACGAAGTGTTTGTTTCGATAACCATACACGGATTTATCCCAAGCTTTGTAGTTAAAACTACCGCCATTTTAAAATAGCGATTATAAATAAAGATTCACCGCCCAAATCCTCTCAGAAATCGTAATATCATACTTAATAGCTAAAAATATTTTTTAATCATTGTAATTTTTTAATTTAGTTTTATTACATACATTTTTTTTATTTTTACTATAAACTAAGCAGCGAGACTAGAATTTAATGGCATCTACGTAACGTATATATAAATATAATAATTGTATATATTTTATACATTTTTATATAGATTTTGGGTGTTTATAATATTTTATAAAATAAAAATCTTAAAGAAAAAAAATGTAGACTTGACATTTAGAAATTATTAATATTTTCCAAAATCAATAACACTTGCTTTTCATGTGCGACGATAATTAAATTTATCGAAGATGTGATGAGATACAAATATAATAAACACCCAAAAAAGTACCTAAGACGTGTGCAACATCAATTTTACGAATTTTACGCAAAATTTAAACATTTCGAATTCAAATTTTTTAAAATGACGCCTTCTAAATACATACATATTAGCGAATTGTACAACATTGTTTAGCTAATGCAGTCAACATCATCATCATCCATTTACATTTCCAAAAATATCAATCTTTCATGAGAATCTATCATGATTTTTGACTGTCAACAACTTAATTTTACCAACAACACCAGACCATTCGACAGTCTACTCAATGTCGAATGTCTTAAGTGTCAATTTAATACAAAATTGGTAAAATCAAGCGATATAAACAGCTCAATCAACATGATATAACATGCTTCAACAGAAAATATACAATAGAAGGTATATCATTAAATGCAAAGTGCATGCATTTGCAAGGTTTGAAGCTAAACGTGTACTAGAAAATATTGAAATCTTTTTTAACCTTGGCCTTAAGAGAAGGCCGTTAAACATTGTCTGTGGTCGTCGCCTTCAAACGAATTTATCGATTTCAATGCGTTTTTATTCACTCATTTAGATGACGTTTGAATGCATTTTATACTAAAAAAGGATGCGACTTTATGATATCTATTTACTTTTTGATTTTACCTTTTCACAAAAATAAAGACATTCGATAGAATGGTAAAAAGCAGTTTGTTTTGTAATTTAATGATCCGTCCATTAATAATTGTGTTTTTCTATATGTACACCTTTAGCTTCTTTAAATTATATAAAAGTATGCCATTAAACTTTTTTTTAATCGAATAATTATTAGTGCGAGTCTTATTTTAATCGAGATATCGATTATATCCATATAATAATCGTAGTGATGGTCTAATATCGACAACTATCGATATTTTTTTAAAATAGCATAATAAATATCTCTCATAGCCGATTTTGATTAACAATCGCTAAATAAAATATATAGCAATTTAATTACTAAAACATTTTTGTACATGTATCATTTTTCATACGATCCGAAGTCGATTTTTAACATATCTTGTGACATTTTGAGTTTTTGACAGAAGCTGTCAAGGCGCTACCAAATTAAGTGTAATTAAGTACCTAATTCATTTCCTTTTGTTGTTTACTATTTACATGATTCAATCGCAGAAATTTTATTGCACAATCTAACTAGGTCAGCACGTAATATAAAAAAAACCTTGTAATTCTTGAAAAAGTACAAGCCTACAAGGTAATTTTTTTATGTATTACATTTAATTTGGTAGTTCTACCTTTTTTTTTAAATAAAAAATGTGAAACAATTAAAAGAGCTCCCGGCCTAGTTTTTTAGCTTTAGAAATACTCTTTGACTATTCATATCGATTTAAAAATTGTTATCGATATAATCGATAACAATCTATCGATGTTTCACGCCCTATAAACAAATAAAAATATGTTCACCAATTTCTAAGAATGTATTTTCTAGTGACATAGTTTTATTTAGACGTACATTAAATAGTGAAAATATGTTTTTTTTCTAAAGCTAAACATCTGACCGCGTGATTAGAAAATAAGAGAAAATTAAATAATTTAGTAGGTATATAGCACCAAAAAAAATAATTATTTACACAATATAGCCAATAGCAGTGTTGCACCTTTGGAAAAATAAATAATATATTTACAAAATTTTAACATTTTTGCCAATAATCATAACACATAATGAAAAACTTGTTTCAGTTATTAGCAACTTTAATACAATTTTTTTTTTTTAAACAACTCGTATATTAGAGATTGTCTCATCTATAACGGAACCTTCCGACACATTAATCAAAGGTTTGAGTGTCAAAGACGGCATTGTATTGCGCTTCTCCCCTTAACACTCGTTTTTTGGATCTTGCAAAAATTGCCCACTAAACAAAACAATGTTTTTCATGTAATGTTATAATTACTGATACTTCCTATAATATTATGTGATTTTTAATTAAATAATATTAGTGAGCTCGAACGCAAGTCTTTGATAACATAATTACTGACGAAGCTACGTTAATTAGCTCTGTTCTAAAGGGTGTTCAATATGAAAAACTTAACAAGTTTTGTTTTAAGTTCAACCACAGAATATAGCAGGGAGGTACAGAACGCCCCCCTCCCCTTTCCACCAACTCCCCTCTACCCTATTAACCGATCAATGTTCAGATTGACAAGATGTCAGTAGGAAACTATATCACGCACACATTTAAAAGAATGTATACGTGTACGATCGTTGTTCTTGTGTGACGACGATGATTTGTTTGTGTGAACAAACGAACGTATGTATGTAATTCATCTTATCCATATTAAAAGTTCTGCTATAGAAACAAAAATGCAATTGATTCGGATGTTATCAACGTAACGTGTAACCAACGTTGACCGTTGGTTCCAAACTATTCTGGTAGATGACGTCACAAGTACTTTGAGACGTAATAATAAGGAAATTATAATTTCGTCACTTGAAGAGGCTTGGATAGCACGACGGTAAGAGTGGACGAGGCACCCTTAGCCGCGGGTTCAAACCCCGCTCCAAGAGATATTTTACCGTCTTGACCATCATCAACACATTTATCATTCAGGATAGTGGTGGTACCCAAGTTGTCAGAGATGAAAAAATCTATTTAAATTTAAAGTCTCGGATGTTTGATAAAAAAAAAACAAAAGCGAAACTTATAAAAGAGACAATTATATATAGTTGTCTCTTTTTAGTTTCATAAAGTCCGATTCACACGTCCCAAAAGAAGTTTCACTTAAAACATAGTAGTTTTAGATATTGAACATCCCTTAAACCAGCGAATATTAAAATCCTAGTAGCTGTCAAAAATTAAATAAGACGTTACAATAAATTACAAAAAAAATCTTAATTTTTACACCCAATAGTTACCAACAGTCGCTTCCAGCGATAACACCCCCTTGTCGAGTATCGAACGAAAATTATTATAGAAAAAAAAACTACACAGTACATATCACTTTATTTGCTCTCGCTGTACATACCGCAATGTTGTAGCAAATTTTTCCATTACTTATTTTATTTTCAATGTAGAATATTTTCTGTAATTTTTTTTTTCCCACTCGCTATTTTTAACGTTAGCAATATTTCATAGTAGAAATTAATATTCCTTTTTTTTTTTTATTTTTTTTTTACTGGTAGCGGTCTATTAGATTAAGTTTTGTACATATTTATATCTAATTATAGTTTTTTTTTGTTTAATTTTAATTTAGTTTTTAGTTTAATGTAATATACATAAATATATCAATACAAAAAAAAAAAAAAAAAAAATCCTTTTCATTTACCTATTTGCATTATTAATTTTCCGCAAAAATCTCTGCTTTTTATTTCACGAGTAAAGATTTCGCTTGTTACCTGTTTAGTATAAATATTAAAAAACGCTTTAACGCTTTTTAATGTTTATACTAAACAGCCCCACACTAAGCTCGACGACTTGAGCCGTGGGTGCCGGAAATTATCACATCACACAAACAATCATAACCAGAACCAGTTCTTTTTCTTAAAAGGCAAAAATTTTAAATAACTGAGGTTAAAATTGCGACCGCGAAAAAAAAACACTACAAAATTTTCTACTACGTATAAAAACTACGTGAAATATATCGAGTGGGGAAAAAAACGAAAAGGAATAATTAAAAATTGAAAATAAATAATGGGAAAATTTGCTAACAAACCCGCAACGGGCCGAAAATCTACGGCCCAGCTTTTTTATTAAAGTAGCCGAGAAGCTAAGTTACTCGTTCAGGCTGAATCCTTGATAGGAGCTAGAAATTTTCGATTCAATTTTGATAACTGAACGATTTTTTTTTCGAAAGCGTTATCAAAGTTAGCTAGCGCATAAATTTCTTGACTGCGTCAGTCAATTTTTTTTCATTTTTTGGCAGTTTTTTTAGTTTTTATTCTCGTAAGAATACTATCTGAAAATCTTATGATTGTTTTTTAAAGTTAAAAAAAAAGTGAATAAATAGATTTAACATTAGAGATGGATAGATTTAGAGTTGTTTAAAGAAATTTACCAAAATCTGATCGAATTTTGAGAAACATACTTATGTTTCTCAAAATTCGATCAGATTTGGTTATCAAATAAGGGATTATGAGAGATCCAAACTTTGTGTGGTACTGTAATGGGCAAGCGTGAAACTTACCATCACACGAACGACTTGCTCGTCTCGTCTCTCAATTACATAAAAAATAAAAGGACCTTTTTTTGAAGAACATAAGTTGATCAAATTTTGAGAAACAATCGTTAGTTGATCAAATTCTGAGAGTCATAAGTTGATCATATTTTTGAAAATATGAGTTGATAAAATTTCGACAAACATACATTGATCAACTATTGATAAACATAAGTTCAGAGAAATATTCTTTAACGAGTGTATCAAGGTTTCAGCTCCGTCATTTTAAGCGTATATTTAGCTTGAAAAGGCGATCTATCTAAGAAGAGATCTAAATACTCATACAATTATGAACCTTACGCCATCCGGCTAAGGTACAAAATATAATGATATCAATGTACACTGATTTAGATCGACTAGAAATGCCAAGTGAAAAAAGTAGGTAAAAGATTGTAAGTAAAATATTGTAAGAATATACAAATAGAGAAGAATATTCTGATTTGAAAATTGAACAGTTGCTTTTGATTTGATAAATTTAAAAGTTACTTATATTCTAGCAACATCTAGTCTCTCTAAATCTGTAACAACGGCTATAACAGTCGATATATAAAAGTTAGTTCGATTCGATAAAAAATGTGAACAACGTATTGGCCCAACGTATTTCGATTTTATAATATTTTTCTTACTAAGAATTGTAAATAATTGCATTTTAGACTAATTATTAAAAGAATTTCGATGCATATTTTTTATCGACATTCAAAATTGAAGTTTCTCAATTCATAGTAAATATTGCTTTTTATTTTTCTTTAAAAAATCGAACTAAATCTCATAGGTGACTAAAAACCCTTATTATTATACAAATAAGGTTTAAATAGCTAACATTGAGGTGTTTTGATCACATATGTATAGTTAGTTAGTAAGCCTTACATCTTTGACTGTACAGTCACCAACAAAAGCAGTTGAACGTGACCCAAGTTTCCACCCAAAGCAGTTCAATGTGACCAAGTGTTCAACCAAAGCAGTTGAACGTGACCAAGTTCCACCCAAAGCATTTGAACATGACCAAGGTTCCAACAAAAGCAGTAGAACATGACCAAATTTTTGAAAAAGCTGTTTATGTTAACTTGGCATTATCAGCGCCTATGGTTAAAACCACTTTCAACCACTCATTGGAATATGGTTACCACTTTAAAAAAAACGAGCAATGTTCACCTACTTTTATTGCTGGCTGTACCAAATTTGTTTTGTATTCAATTCACCTTACATTTATGTCACATAAATTGTAGTTATTTATGCAATTATTGCATAATCAGTAAGTGCATTTGCATACATAACTTATGTACAATTGTACATATATTATATCATCTCATATAATGATTTTAGAAACAGGAAAAAAGTCACAGACAGGACCGTCTCGACGCTATAAAAAAACATACAATACGTTATAACATACAACAGTTATTTTAACCCTTGTTGACGTAATGCAGGCGACAGTAAATTCCAGAGTTCTTGAAAATTACAGTTTTGTTTGCAAAATTGTATTTTCTGTCATTGATATAAGGCTTACTTTAGATTAGAGAAGATCCTCGGCTCTGCGGTCGAATGCAATAACCTGAAATAGAAATAATTAAAATTTTTAAAGGGATATAGTTAAACGAGAGCAATAGCTGGATTAACATTTCTATGAACTTATTACGAATTATAAAGGAGGCTTTTCTGGTATAGTAAAACTTATTTTTCCTACTTCGAGCTTGGGTAAAAAAAGAACAACAAATCTTAATATAATAAAAAGTTGCGATTGCACTCTTAGTAGAAGTCACAGGGTCACGGTCCTTCGAGGCGGATGCTTATACCGATCTATACCGCTCGTTTGCTCAGTCGGTAACGCGTTCGCCTTCACGTCTTGAGAATACAAGTCTCTTTCCTAAGGTAAATTTGTGTTCCGGTTGTGATTCTGTACGTGGTTTGAACGTTTCCGGCACCCACGAAACAAGTCATCGAACTTAGAGCGGGGTTGGGAGAGAGAGAGCGTTTTTAACGACAATAAATTTTATAGACTATATAGAACCCACACTAGTTATTGCGGAAAAATATAGCACTCTGAAGTAGGTCATAGAACTAAACGAGCCAATGTTTAGAACAAGAATAGGGGTCCAAGAGCTCTCTGGTATGTTAAAAATAACCTTGCAGTTTTGTAATTTTGCAAATCTGGCAGAGGAGGCAATATTCACGAGTACCCTTTTGGGGCCCACGGGAATAAACAATTTAGATTCCAAGAGATTCCATTTAGGGGCGACCGGCGTTCAGGGTCCTTCGAGGCGGATCGTGCGACTCACCGCCTAGGGCGCGATGGAGAGCGGGCGGAAGCGGCGCGCGCGCGCGGCGTTGATGGGCGCGTGCTGCAGCGGCGGCGGCGCGGGGCGCGCGGGCGGCGGGGAGCCCGACGGAGACGACGCGCCCGAGCCCGGCGGGGACGGCACCAGCAGCGACGGCACGCCGCGGGACCCGCTGCGGCTGCGCCACAACACATGCACTTACTGTTTGTTTCATATGCCGCCCGTTGGCTTAGTTGGATGGCGTTCGCCTTCTAAGCGGGGGGTTTGTCCAGGCGGAAACACGAGTTTTCTCCCCGTGGAAAATTTGTGTTTCTGGTTCTGGTTATGATTAAGTGTGTGATGAGAATGTTTCCGGCACCCACGACACGAGTCATCGAACTTAGGGTGGGGCAGGGAGAGTGAAAAGTAAAAAAAAATTAGCTTCGAAATATAGTGCGTTTAGCCCGTGTCAAATAATATTAAGTTTGAAGTATATTTCATATTAAATATCCTGGTCTCAAGTCCCGGTCGAAGTCAAGAAAAAGAGTCAAGGTCCAGTTGCAGTCGAGTCGTGCCCTAGTAAAGTGGTAGAAACTTTACTAGAACTTCTATTGGAGTTTTGGAGCGAAGGCGAAAATCAAGTTATTCAACTTAGTATGATATGCCTACATTTGTGCAATTTTATAAGTATTAACGGTTAATGATCCACCTTTTATTTCACATTAACACTCGAAGAATCACAGGTTTTGAAAAATTATACAAAATTAACAACGCCATTTTTTCACTTTCGCGGCAAAACTCCCGCCTTAAATTATGCAGCGAGCGGGGAGCCACGAAGTGTATTTAATACGCACCAATAAGGAATATGGCAATTAGGAGTGGAACTCATTGCCCTCATTTTTGTTCCCCGAACAGTATAATCTGGGAGTCTTCAAATCAAGAGTGAAGTTGTTAGATGGTAAAAGAGGTAGAATTAACTCATTTTGAAACGGACCCAAATTTGAATTGAGGAAAAAGAAAACACCATTTTAAAAAAGAAATAACCTAGGTAAAATACGTTTTGGGAAATATATATTTCGGGAAAAAACATTTTGGAATACTTTCTGGTATCAAAGTCAATAATCCCGTATACATTCTTACTCTTCGACTTTCGACTCTGCCGACTTACCTAGTATGGTGATGCGGCTGCCGATGCCTCGGCCGAGCGAAGCGCAGGTTCAATTCCCGCGCCGGGTCCGACGCATACTTATCTGACGCGTTCTGACGCCGACGGCGCAACGCTACGAACGACGTCAGGTTTTAGTAAAGAAGGTATGCGTTTTATTCACGTTAGATATGAATGGCGCGTTCGAGCCGAACTGTAGGAGCGATGGAACCAGATACATTGATTTTAGGCTTGATTAAATTAGGAAGTTTAAATAGCAATACAAATAAATTAAAACTATCCATATATGCCCTTAAAAAAGGTATTCGAGTAAATCAAGTGCAAGGCTTATCCAATATCCCATTTTTTTTTTTTTATTTTTTTTTTTTATTTTTTTTTTTTTTTTGTGGGGGGGAAAATGCCTTGCACTTCCCTTCCTTCCCAGGGGTGAAGGAAGGGGGTATGTGGGGCTCGAACCCACTAAAAACCCCCCCGTGAGCAGTCCCTCGCCGAGGTGGGGTAAGATAGGGTCGCGCTAGCAGTCACTATCTTGCCCCGGCGGTAGGCCCGAGTACAGACCGGGCCACTGCGCCCATGTAGGGGTGACCTTGCTCACCAAGGCCACCCCTCAGACTTGTGGGGCCGTGCAAGCCAGTGGAGAGCTCCCTGACTCTCCACAAGTGACCCCACTACAGAGGAGGAGAGAGGAGGCGGGCGAACTGCCTCCTCCTCCCCCCCATCCGTCTGCGACGGATCGGGTCAGAAAGGGGATCAACCTCTCTGGCCCGTTCCGCGGCCTCCTTCTGCGCCATCACCGCTTCGCAGAAGGAGACCACCGCCTGCCACAATCTCTCACTGCCGAGCATGGCGACTACCACGCTCGGCAGGGAGAGATCTCCGCCTATGATCGCTGAAAGTGTGTGCCGCTGCGGGCCCCATGCGGCACACACTTCCAGCGTGTGGAGCGCCGTATCCTCCAGCGCCCCACATTCGTGGCAGGCCGGGGTCGGCTCCCGTCTCGCGATTTGGTGCAGGTACTTTCCGAAACATCCATGTCCGGAAAGCACCTGCACCAATCGGAAGGTAAGCGACCCAAAACGCCGCCGCACCCACCTCCGAAGGACCGGGCGGATGGCCTCCACCGTCCACAGCCCGGGGACCGGTGGAGCCAGGTCCTCCGTCCACCGCCGCAACAGGGCAGCCCGCGCCCGCCACCGCATGCGGGTGACCTCTTCCCACGCTGGGGGGTTATCCAATATCCCAAATACAACCCAGCATTTTATTCACGTGCCGATTCAGTCTCTTGGACAAATATTAATTATATTTTACTCGCCGTGCCCCGACTGTTGTTTCATGGTTAGACTTTAAAAAATATTTCGCAAACAATGAATTGAGCATAAAATTAATAGTATCTTCATCTCTTTCGCTCTCAGAAGTACACAATAGATTCTATAACTGTCTAACTATTTTATTGAACAATTTAAGCTAAATAATACCCCACTAGTATGTCGAATATATTAATTCTGTAATATAATATAATAAATAAAAATGATGGATGGAGCCTCGCATTGTTCTTGGTCCTTCGCGCCGGATAATGAACAAGCGACTTTTTATCTTATATACGGGCAGTGACAGTTTATTTTGTAACCTAG
Source organism: Lomographa bimaculata (assembly GCA_948107665.1). NCBI lineage: Eukaryota > Metazoa > Arthropoda > Insecta > Lepidoptera > Geometridae > Lomographa > Lomographa bimaculata. The sequence goes on from OX403614.1 coordinate 7,384,431, forward strand.
TCGACAGTCGTTTTGCTACATAAACAGTGTACCACAAGTATAATAAGGTATAGACGCTGTGCTGCCTATAAGTAATAAGAGGTTGAGATATATTGGTTTTGCTTTTTAAACTTCCTTCGTGTCGCTTATTGGCTATCGCAGTCGCAGCTAAGTAACCAATCATGATTGTTAAAACTTAATATTGTATATAGTCCATGTTTGTATGTCCCATTAGTGATGGTGATAATTATACATAGATATAAGTAAAGCGAAATTTAGTACATTTCACGATTCTGGTCGTTTTTGATAATGATTTTTAGTACATAGATTTGTTGTTTCGCTGAAACGAAAATAAAAATTAAACTAAACTATGATTCAGGAACATTTTTCATATGACATATTAAAAGCCAGAATACTCATAGGCGATAGTAAGTTAGTGCAGTGTCGGTCGCCGACGTAAGGTCGCTAGCCTATCGGTATTCTACCGTTTACATTTTGGAGAGTGCACAGGGAGTTATTAAAATCTTTTACTAACAAGAGAACGAGATTGAATTTATTTATTTATATAGCATTAGCCATGCTAGGCAGAACTATAGTGATAAATTTAGAAAGGAAAAACCATATGACACCCTATGGCCGCAGGTTCAATCCCCGCCTCAAGCGATATTTTTTTCTTGTTTCCTTTCTAAATTTGTCACAATAGAACGAGATCGATTTGAGAACGAAATTGATTTGAGCTAGCGTATTGGTTGCGCGTCTTCCTACTAAGCAGCGGGTATCCGGTTCGATTCCCAGTGAGACCACAAGTTTTCGCCCCAAAGGAAATTTGTGATTCTGGGTGTGTATATTGTGAATATTTCCAGCACCCACGATGCAAATCTTCAAACTTAGTGTTGGGGGCTGTGAGTGTAATTTTGTTGACTGGCGTCTTAGGGGCCGTTCAAGTATTACGTAAGCACTATAGGGGGGCGGGGGGTCTTTGTTTTGCTTATTTTTGATGACATGGAGGTTAGGGGGGTCTAGATGCTGATTACGTCATCCGTAGCTATTTACTTTTTACACATATGGCAACTCACATATTGTCTATGCTTGAAAACGAAACGCATTTTCGGGGATACCCACGAATAATGTATTTTCGGTATTTTCTTATTTCTATAATTAAGTAATAAATAAATAACTTCTGCTCATGAATCAATAAAAAAAACAATACAAGTAAATAATAGGTAATAGAAAAATGTTTACGTAAGCATGGGAGGGGGGGAAAGAGCTTTGCTTACTTTTGCTGACAAGGGGGATGGGGGGGGGTAAATAAATGTAATAAATCTGCTTACGTAATACTTGAACGGCCCCTTATGAACGACTGAGTGTAATTATTTGAAAAGTTTTTATGGGAGGTCTTTAAAATTCTAATCCGCAACCTTTTTGTGTGACGAAAAGTGGTGGGGGTAAACACTGTGATGAATAATTAAAATGCTTCCCTGTGATACAAAAGTTTCACCTATATCATGCGTCTTTACGACATACCCTGTTTTTTTGTATTCAAGCTAGGTAGTGCATTTGGAATGTGTGTGGATGTGTTTGTGTGTGTGTTTGTGTGTGATTCTCACCGGGGGTAAGGTCGGCCGTGTCGACAGAGTCTCCGCTCCAAGAGGCGCATTTGGCGAGTCTGTTCTCGCACGTCGCGACGGGAATGCGTGAAGCGCTTCCACTGCCGCTGGAACGCTGGAAAAAGCGCTAAATTACTTCTATGAAGATACCCTATATTATTTTATTATACCCTATTCTATAAGATCTTACAAAATTTAAACGCAAGCAAAGCTTAAGTAATTTTAACGCAAGCAAAGCTTTAAAAAACCGAAATCTCCGCTTATATTTTGTTTTTTGTTGATTTTCTCATATATTATAGTAAATTTTCTCAATAAATTTATTGGACCACCTCTGAATCGGATGATGATCTACCAAACAAAAAACGAATAATTAAAATCGATTCGATTCCTAATTGGCCAAATGATCGCGTAACATACATACAAAAAAAAACATACAGTCGAATTGAGAATGAGGAAGAGGTCCTTTTTGAAGTCGCTAAAAAACCGACTTCACCGCTTTATCTTCGGAACCCATGATCGGATTAAATTTATTAAATACGCACTATTGATGATAACTTCAAAACTAATGGTCAGATCTTGATCAAATTTAAATAGGACCACATGGGAAGCAACAGCTTTTAATAAAAATAGAATCATCAAAGTCGGTTCACGTAGAAAAAAGTTTTGAGGTAACAGACAACAGTCAAATTGAGAACCTCCTTCTGTTTTTGAAGTCGGTTATAAATATAAGGATAACATATTGAAACTTTAAAAAGAAGAGTTTGGAAGATAAAAGGCAATAAAGAAGTTTACAAATATACATATTATGTACATACAAGATACACGCGAAAAACATAACCCTTCCTTGGCAGTCGGGTAAAAATATTATTCATCGAGAGCCCTTAAACGTATAATCTAATATTTATTATTTACTTATACTTAATTGCACAACAAAAGCAATGTACAATTGAAGGACTTAATGCTTGGAGCATTTTCTACCAATCATCCAGCATAATAAGTATGTTACGTTTAAACTCACGTCTCTCAAACTCTGCGAGCCGTCGCCAGCGGCCGATGAAGATTCCTTCTTCATTATAACATTTGGTCTGAAAGAAAAAAATACATTCATATCATACTATACTATCACATCATAATAATGGATGCCTGTTGACTCGCATAATTTTCCAGTTCCTAGTTTAATTTGGCCGAAAATGTTTCGCATAACAAGTTTTGGCATATTCATGATTTGGCATAATAATGTTAGGGCATACCGTTTATTTTTGCATAACTATTTGTTGGCCTAATGTTTTTAGGCATAATATTTGAATTGTTGGCTAAGTCATATATAGGTGCGACGACGAGCGTTAGGTTGCTGGTGAGCACAAGAACGCGCGAGCGTCGCGAGCGTCGCGAGCGTGCCGCGGCAGTAGTTGCGGCCGGCGAAGCGCCAGGATATAGTTATGCACATTTGTTTTAGGCCAATTTATCATTATGCTCAATATTGTTATGCGGAAAATTTTTATGCCTAATACGTTATGCTTATCATCATGTGGCGTATTGATTCGTGGACTAAAAGTTGTTAACTTTAAATTATGACTTTAGATTTTATGCGAGCCAATATGGACCCTGTCCTTACCTGAAAATCAGTGACTAAGGTCTAACTTTAGTCGTATGCTGAGTCGTAGCCCATATTCATGACACTCACAACATTTCACACTTCTTATTCTTTTATTTATTTTGATTATTTTGTATGTATATGTCTGTGTATTTTATTTATTAAGCTATTGCATAGCTTCTATCGCGGGCCTCTCGCGTGGAGACCGAATCCAGAAATTCCGTAACGAAAATAACCTAACACCCCCCACTTCGACCGACACAGCGGTGATACTTTTAGTTTTGCCATCTATCGATGAATAGCAGAACTTTTAATGACTTTTTTGAAATATCACGCTTGTCTCTTTAGTTATGCAACTCGCCTCTAGGTGGCAGGAAAAAAAATACTGCATAAATAAAATAAATAAATAATTATAATTGCATAAGTTGATAAAAAATGCTATACAATAGCTTTACCGCGGCAGTCCCCGAGTGCCACACGTCTTTTTTTGTTGTTTGTTTGTAGTGTAAATGTTGTGCGTCATTAATAATAAATGTATTTTCTTTCTTTCTTTCTTACCTATCGGGTATGGCGTCCAGTCTCGTTCGCTCGACGGCCGGGCTTTGGCTTTTCTCGCCGCTGCGGGTCGATGACCTGCCGGCCAAACTGTCGTGTACTGATGTACTATCAAATTATCACTCATACTAATCATATAATGCGTTTCTAATATGTATATAATATGTCTCTAATATGTATATCTAATATCTTTAAATGAGCAATTCTTGTATATATATATATATATATATATATATATATATATATATATATATATATAATCAACCTTTAACGGTAAATGCTGATCCAGTGAGAAGTTAGAACAATTGTTGATCCGCCTATTTTACTTGTTTACTCAGCTCCGCGTCGCGCAAACTGATATACTTTGATCCGTCCTTAATGCGCGTGTGACGTCGGTGGATCTGCACTAACAGGTTTTCAACATGCTCGTCAGCGATTCGACCAACATTTGTTGATCCATCAACGGTCGAAAAAATCATACTGAACGACATTTACTTAGACTAAGTGGATCCGGAGCCAAATTTGACTAATAGGTACTCGAACAAAAAGCGGCAACGTCGCATTCTGCGTGTGATAGAGAACCTAGTAGACTACTTCGTTAGAGTAATAAGGTAAGAAAGATGCGTTAGTTACGAGCGAATTTGTGTTATTTTGTTCATTTGTCATGGACAAATCAGAAGATGATGGTGAGTATTTTATTAACCATATCCATATTTCATTATTTAACTATTCAGAAAATTGATATTATGTGGGTGTTATTGTATGGTATTGTATTAATGAGTTAATCCGGCCGGATGTGATCGGCTCACATGAAGGGGGCGTATTAGAGACCGCTTCAGAGGAAACGCGCTACCTCATTCATAATCGATACATATGGTAATAAATAGATATTCACTTTAATAAGGACTTACTTAAATACCTAGTACCTAGCTAAAAGTTTTTAACCTCGGACGAAAAAAGAGTTGTGATTGTGTTTAGGTATGTGTACGTAGTACCTACTTACTATGCGTTTCAAATAACAAAAGGACCAGCAAAAACGCCATCATTTCACCAGTGCTGCCTGCCAGAAGCTGAATCAGAATAATAAAAATAGATAACCAACAATTTGATTGGCCTTTTGGCTCTGTGGTCAGTCTCACGGGTTCGATTTCTAACCATGGCAAACATTTGTGTGACGAACACGAATATTTGCTTTGTGTCTTGGTCTTAAACAACTACCTAATTATCTATGTATTTCTCAGGCCTCCATTCCTAGTACAGTAGGCTTTGCCTAGTTTGAGATCAGGGACTACATAAGTGTGAAATGTCCAGGATATTTATTTATTTTATTTTATTTTAGTAAGTACCTACCTAAAAAGACCAAACATACCTACATACCTATTTACAAAATTTCAGAAGTTTTGATTCCAGCTCAATCAAAATAATATTTAAGATTCAAGCTCAATCAAAATAATATAACACTTGCACGAAGTTTCGTTAGAAGTTAGAAGCTTTAATCGATACGTGATAATGTGATTTAGACCGGGAGACCGGATTAGGATTAAGACCGCATCGAATAAAACGCTTTAAACGCTTTCACAATCACAGCCCCACACTAAGTTCGATGACTTGTGTCGTGGGTGCCGGCAACATTCACATCACACACACAAATACAACCAGAACCAGAAACACAAATTTTCCTTGGGGAGAAAACTTGTGTTCCCGCCGGGGATCGAACCCGATAGTTGGATGGCGTTTGCCTTCTAAGCTCTTCTTGCTTAGAAGGCAAACGCCACCCAACTAAGCCAACGAGCAGTTCACAACAATTGCAATAGAATCTCACAGAACAATTGCAAAAGGATTGAAACATGTCAATAGGAATTAGAGTACGTATTGGGATGCAACTTCTGCATAATGCAACTTCTGCATAATGCAACTTGACATATCTGCTGTCACGGCGTGTGTATGCATAAATTGCATGTAAATACGAACTTTAATTCATGTTGATATGTTTCAATCTCCTTTTGCAATTATTCTGTGCAATTCGATGCGGCTCGCCCGGTTTAGATCTACCTTAGAGCTTATTCAAATGAAGTAGTAACATATTTATGGTCAGTATCGATACTGACTTACTAGCCAAACTATCCCCCACTATAATCACCTGCCGTTAACGTAAGCCCCGCTTGTCCTCACGCGTTCCCCCTACTGCACTGCACTCCAGTGCATCCACCACTACCTCTGCTGCCTCCACCTCCACCATCACCAACCATCCTCCAACCTCCACCATCTCCACCACTGTTGGTGAAGACAGTGGTGGAGGTGGAGAGCAGAGTCTGTGCATGATGGAGGTGGAGGCGGAAGCAGCGGAGGTGGTGGTGGTATCGTACCAAGCTCCTCGACTACATTTATGTGTAGTTATTTCTAGTTCATATTTATTTTCATATAGGCTGGCATTCAATTTGACCACCATAACTATATATACTAATGTGGCTCCGACCGGATCAACATGTACAATCACGGGACTGCTTACTAGCGTTCGCCGAAGTTGATCCGATATACAAATCCACCTTGCGATAGTTACGGAAAACGTTGATCCGATTTAAATAAGCCAATCAGAGCACAGCAAACGATAAGATTGGCTGAAAGCAGCCGCGACGTTGCCGTTTCGTATCTTTGTCCGTCACAAGCTACAGATTGAACGGATAACTTAGCAATTCGACAACGCCACGACTTGTACCGAATTTATGGTGGTCAAATTGAATGCCAGCCCATATGAAAATAAATATGAACTAGAAATAACTACACACCGTCGACCGCATCGTCGCTTTCCATCTGATGAGATAGCGGTCAAATGCTAGCCTATTTGTCATAAAAAAAAAAAAACATAAATGTAGTCGAGGAGCTTGGTACGATACCACCACCACCTCCGCTGCTTCCGCCTCCACCTCCATCATGCACAGACTCTGCTCTCCACCTCCACCACTGTCTTCACCAACGGAGACAGTGGTGGAGATGGTGGAGGTTGGAGGATGGTTGGTGATGGTGGAGGTGGAGGCAGCGGAGGTAGTGGTGGATGCACTGGAGTGCAGTGCAGTAGGGGGAACGCGTGAGGACAAGCGGGGCTTACGTTAAGGCAGGTGATTATAGTGCCCCCACTATGTGACACATGACCATAAATATGTTACTACTTCATTTTACCGAATATCCACTTGGCTACTTAATGGTAGGTACTAGAGACAAACTGAACAGAACTTTTGTTTTGTGACTTTTCTAACTCAAAATTTTTATGCATTTTTAGAAAAATTATAGACCAATAGTTGTTCAATTTTATTTAACCTTACCATTTAGTCAAAATGTATTACCTTTTACCTATATCCAATACCATTTGTTATCAATAAGTAAATCTATTACCTATTATGAATTAAACATAGGTTAATTAATTTAGTTGATGTTTTATTTAAGCAAGTATTAAACATAAGCTAGCAGTATGTACGAGTACCAATACAAAGTAATAGTGGATAGGAAAAACAATACCACTCAGATTACAAAATTTAATTAAGGTAAAATAAATAAATAAAATAAATATCCTGGACATTTCCCACTTATTGATCTCAAACTAGGCAAAGGCTACTGTACTAGGAATGGAGGCCTGAGAAATACATAGATAATTAGGTAGTTGTTTAAGACCAAGACACAAAGCAAATATTCGTGTTCGTCACACAAATGTTTGCCATGGTTAGAAATCGAACCCACGACCTCAGGATCCGCATTCAGAGCTTACCATAGAGTGAGACTGACCACAGAGCCAAAAGGCCAATCAAATTGTTGGTTATCTATTTTTATTATTCTGATTCAGCTTCTGGCAGGCAGCACTGGTGAAATGATGGCGTTTTTGCTGGTCCTTTTGTTATTTGAAACGCATAGTTAGTAGGTACTACGTACACATACCTAAACACAATCACAACTCGTTTTTCGTCCGAGGTTAAAAACTTTTAGCTAGGTACTAGGTATTTAAGTAGTAGTAGTTCCTTATTAGGTATTATAAAGTGAATATCTATTTATTACCATATGTATCGATTATGAATGAGGTAGCGCGTTTCCACTGAAGCGGTCTCTAATACGCCCCCTTCATGTGAGCCGATCACATCCGGCCGGATTAACTCATTAATACAATACCATACAATAACACCCACATAATATCAAGTTTCTGAATAGTTAAATAATCAAATATGGATATGGTTAATAAAATACTCAACATCATCTTCTGATTTGTCCATGACAAATGAACAAAATAACACAAATTCGCTCGTAACTAACGCATCTTTCTTACCTTATTACTCTAACGAAGTAGTCTACTAGGTTCTCTATCACACGCAGAATGCGACGTTGCCGCTTTTTGTTCGAGTACCTATTAGTCAAATTTGGCTCCGGATCCACTTAGTCTAAGTAAATGTCGTTCAGTATGATTTTTTCGACCGTTGATGGATCAACAAATGTTGGTCGAATCGCTGACGAGCATGTTGAAAACCTGTTAGTGCAGATCCACCGACGTCACACGCGCATGAAGGACGGATCAAAGTATATCAGTTTGCGCGACGCGGAGCTGAGTAAACAAGTAAAATAGGCGGATCAACAATTGTTCTAACTTCTCACTGGATCAGCATTTACCGTTAAAGGTTAATTATATATATATATATATATATATCTATATATGTGTGTAATCAGGATCTCGGAAACGGCTCCAACAATTTTCATGAAAGTGACAGATTAGGGGTTTTTCGGCCCAAGGAATCGATTTATCAACGTTCCAGGTCCGAGAAATGCTCGGTTCCCAAACTGTATTTGAAAAACCGGGTTAGCTATCAGCGCCATCTATTACGCCATGACCGATGTAAAAAACTGTTTCTACTCGTCACTAGATGGAGCTTTTTGAGGCTACAAATTCAAACACATTCTACCAAAAACAAAAAACCGAGCAAAGCTCGGTCATCCGGATATTAATACATTATGTATCCATTTATGGTTGATATACCCCCAGTTCGCACGAAGCGTTTCGCTTCTACGTTCATCATCCGTATGGCGAAGGAGTAGAACTCATTACCTGTGTCTTTGTTTCCTGAGGGGTATCATTTGGGAGTCTTCAAGTCAAGAGTGAATAGGTTTATTCTAGATAAACATGTCACATCATCGGCCGCATCATCACTTTCCATCAGGTGAGATAGTGGTCAAATGTTTGTCTATAATGTATTAAAAAAAACATGTACATGTGTATATAGTTGTACTACCCGCCGTTGAACGTTCGCCTTCGAAGCAGTAGGTATCGGGTTCAATTCCCGGCGGGAGAACAAGTTTTCTCCCCTAGGAAAATTTGTGTTTCTGGTTCTAGGTTTGATTGTGTAATGTGAATGTTTCCGGCACCCACATCACAAATCATCGAGCTTAGTGTAACTACCCGTCGGCGAAGTTGCTTGCGCGTCTGCTGAATAACCAACGGCTATCGTGTTCGAATCCCGGTGAGAGTACAAGTTTTCTCCCCAAGGAGAATTAGTGTTTCTGATTCTGGGTGTGATTGTGTGAGTGAAATATAATTAAACGCAAGCAAAGCCTAAAAAAGCCGACTTCACCGCTTTATCTTCGGAACTTAGATCAGATTAGATGTACTAAACGCGCATTATTGAAGATATTTCAGAACTACTGAGCAGATATTGATCTAATTTAAATGGAAAGCAACATCATTGAAACAAAAAAAAATTCATAATCGGTTCACGTAGAACAAAGTTATGAGGTAACACACATAAATAAAAATGGGTATCTGTACAGTCGGTTTACGGACGATAATTTTACGTGATAACGTCATAAGACGAACGCTTGGCCGATCGTGCCTCTCTATCGCTTGTTCCGCGCTCTCGCTTGCACGCTCGGCTCAGGCGGAACGTGACACTTTTTCGTGCGTGCAGCCGGTGTTCATCGATTTATAAGACGTTATCACGTCAAAAATACAGTCGACTTGAGTACCTCCTCCTTTTTTGTGAAGTCGTTAGAAAAATTAAGACAGTGCGGGGCTGTGTGCAAACATTTATTATTACCGCGCAATAGGGAATAGCAAACCTACGTGCTCTTTTCTCTAAGCACCTAATCTCCATTCAATCTAATTAACTAATTAGTCTTACCGCTTATCCCTCTGGTGTTCCGTCGCATCGTAATACACAGAAGCCTCCTCGTGATTTAACCGTATTGGCTCGCCCCCGCTAACAACCGAGTGTATCTTAACTGAAATAGAAGAAATAGTAAAAATAGTAGGTATAATCCTTGGGCAAATAGTCCAGTTATATTAGTCAAATTGGGCAAGAATCTCGGAATGAGAGATAGTCGGCTGTAAAGTCGTATAAACCTTTATTTTGGCACCCTAAAACTTGTCTCAAAGCCTACTTATCGTAGGGTGTCCGCGACTACAGATATTCCAAGGTCAAAGGTCAAATAGATTTTTCACACACTTATTGCAAATATTCCTATGGGTTTTATGCTATTTGTAATAAATATTGTAGAGGATTAAATTCTCTACCACTTTTGTTGTGTGATATGTAAATATTTCCGGCACCTCTCAAGTCTCTGAACTTAGTGCGGGGCTGTGAGTGTGAGTGCGTTATGTTAAAAAATTTACCCGAGTGTCCGGGCGAGGTATTGTCCGGTGGGCGGACGCGAATCTCCAACCGGCTGGACACGGTAGCACCCTCGGGCTCCACAGGTTTTGGTTTGGGTTTCGGCTCTCGACCGCTCGATGTTGACGATATGCTCTGCAAAAGAAACATATTCTACAAACTTTTATTAAGTATCACCTGTCCCGTTGTCTGTCGGTCTGTAATCAAATCTTGCAAGCTAAATTACACCCACTTCCGATGTCCGATTGGACTCACATTTGGTGTATCACATGTATCTTTTGTGACAATACAGTAATATGGTACCATGGAGCTGGTCTGATGACGGAGACGCAATATGGCCATAGGAAATTCTAAACTAAACAAGATAAACCCATCGAGTTTGGGCTCGTTTGATTCGTCTTAATTGATTAAGTTATCTGATTAAACAACTTTTTTAAATATTGCTTGTACTTTTGCTAGAACCAGGAACACTAACTTTCCTTGAGGAGAAAACTCGTGTTCCCGCCGGGAATCGAACCCGATACCCCTGTTTAGAAGGCGAACGCCACCCGACTAAGCCAACGAGTAGTTCAATACATAAATCTCGCATTTAAAATAAAATCCACGCGTACAGAAAATTCACAACGAGCATATGCGAGCTTGGATGCGAGTTTGCCGACGCTACAGCTGGCCGGCGGACCACGCACCTCTCAATTCCAAAAGGTCGCATCCCATTCTTATCGCGCGCGGAATGTTATAGTTTATTGTTTTAATTTTAATGTTTTTTTTTTTTAGTCTAAATATATTTTTGGTATCGTTTTGTCCTGAAGTTCGTGAAGTCATGGCTATGGGTTGCGACTGAAAATCAGTGACTAAGATCTAACCTCAGTCGTATGCTGAGTCGTAACCCATATTCATGACACTCAACATTCCACACTTCTTATTCTTTTATTTGTTTTGATTATTTTGTATGTATATGTCTGTGTATTTTATTTATTTTACTGTTTGTTTGTAGTGTAAATGTTGTGGGTGTCATAAATAATAAATGTATTTTCTTTCTTTCTTTTTTATAGCTAATACTGACCAATTGTTATAGCTAATCCTGCTAATTTTATTATAGCTAATACTGTTTAATTGTTATAGCTAATACTGCTAAGATTGTTATAGCTAATACTGACCAATTGTTATAGCTAATACTGACCAATTGTTATAGCTTATACTGCTAATATTGTTACAGCTAATACTGACCAAATGTTATAGCTAATACTTACTAATTGTTATAGCTTATACTGCTAATATTGTTATAGCTAATATTGATTGTTATAGCTAATACTGACCAATTGTTATAGCTAATACTGCTAATATTGTTATAGCTAATACTGACCAATTGTTATAGCTTATACTGCTAATATTGTTATAGCTAATATTGATTTTTATAGCTAATACTGACCAATTGTTATAGCTAATACTGACCGGAAGGCTGCTAGCTCTAGCTCTCGTGTGTTCAGGCGAGGCGCGATGACGTGACGCTACATTTCGCATCACGTCTACTCGGTAGCGGAGGGCGCCGTCAGCGCCGTCAAATGACGCTTGTTGGACTAGCGGGGGTTTTAGCGAACGGATGTGGCTTCCTGGAAACAAAATTTGTTGTTAGAAAATAATTCATGCTACATACAAACAAACAAACAAACGCATTCACACTCACAGCCTAAGTTCAAAGACTTGTGTCGCGGGTGCTGCCATTCACATCACGCACACATTACACCCATACGGCCGCATCATGGATTTACATCACGTGAGATAGTGGCCAAATTCTTGACTATTAAACAAACAAAAAAATAACCCCGACTGGATTTATTTTAAATGTCTAAATAATAAACACGTCCTACAATGAAAGAAAACGACTTTTTTTTTAACTTTTTCGTTTATAAGACCGATCAGACGCCTTCACACTCACAGCCCTACACCAAGTTCAATTACTTGTTTCGTGGGCTCCGGAAACATTAACATTACACACACAATCACAACCAAATCCAGAAAACAAATTTCCCTTGGGGAGAAAACTTGTATTTCAGCCGGGAATCGAACCCTGCTTAGAAGGCGAACGCCACGAGTCAACGAGCAGTTCAGTAAAAAAAAACCGATTTCAATCACAAATATCTCCGAAACTCTTCATCAGATCTTGATCAAATTTAAATGGGACCAATTAGAAAGCAACATCTTTAAAAAAAATTCTAAATTGGCTCACGTTGAGAGAAGTTATGAGGTAACACAAAAAAAATATAAAGTCGACTTGAGTACCTCCTCCTTTTTTGGAAAGTCGGTAAAAAAACAACTAATTGAGAACCTTTTTTCAAGTCGGTCAAAACCATCGATCACTCACCAATAGAAGGTAAAGTCCAACACCGAGGCAGTACAGGCTGCAGATGTGGATACGCCTCTATCCCAGGGATGTGAAGGCAGCGACGGTTAAGGGGGGGCGCCTCCACTACTGGGGGGGAGGGAGGCACGGGCGACGGGGGAGGGGGGGACTTTTGGGGGGGCTGTGGGGGAAAACGTCCTATTAGTAATTAATATGGAATGGTTTCTTTATAATAAGTTTTTAATTATTGCCACAATTTACATGGTGGTTATAGTAAATAAATAAACGCTATCACACTCACAGCCCTACACTAAGTTCGATGACTTGTGTCGTGGGTGCCGGAAACATTCACATCACACACACAATCACAACCAGAACCAGAAACACAAATTTTCCTTGGGGAGAAAACTTTTGTTCCAGCCGGGAATCGAACCCGATACCCCTGATTAGAAGGCGAACGCCACCCAAATAAGCTACCGAGCAGTTACGTTAGACTCTTTTGCAGAGTCCGCCTGTAAACAGAGTCTGACAGTACCACACCATTGGCAGCATCATCACTCTCCATCAGGTGAGATAGCGGCCAAATGCTTAATAATCTACCACAAAATAATAATAATAAAAAAAAAACATTCAACCGCCAGCAGTAGTGTGTAAACGTTACTGTATGCACGATTGTACAGCATGTTCCCAGTGAACATTACAGGGCTTAATAAGAACATCGACATAAACGACTAAATTGTCTGCGCCACAGTATAACTACGTGTTTAAGAAAAAAAAAACATTCATTTTTAGAGTTCCGTACCCAAAGGGTAAAAACGGGACCCTATTACTGAGACTTCGCTGTCCGTCCGTCCGTCTGTCACCAGGCTGTATCCTCAAGAACGGTGATAGCTAGACAGTTGAAATTTTCACAGATGATGTATTTCTATTGCCGCTATAACAACAAATACTAAAAATAAAATAAAATAAATATTTAAGGGGTTCAATCCTACTAATATTATAAATCCGAAAGTTTGTTTGTAAGTGTGTAAGTATGTTTGTTCCCTCTTCACGCTTTAACGGCTGAACGGATTTGGATGAAATTTGGAATGTACATAGATTATACCTAGGATTAACACATAGGCTACTTTTTAACTTGAAAATAGAGGGCGAATCCGCGGGGCACGGCTAGTAGTTAAATATAATTTGTATCTACCGTCATTAGTAAGTAGTGAATAAAACTGTAGGTGGTGGTTTAGGATCGACAAATGGGCGGAATAAAAAATAAAAACCATTATCATTATTATTTTAATTAATTATATTTAAAGAGAACATAAAACTAAATATTCTATGAATACTTAAAGCGTCTACCTGTCACCGTTATTAGTATCAATCAAGAAACGGTAAAAAAATCAAGTTTGTTGTATGGGAGGCCCATCAATTTTTTATTTTTAGTATTTGTTGTTATAGCGGCAATAGAAATACATCATCTGTGAAAATTTCAACTGTCTAGCTATCGCCGTTCTTGAGTTACAGCCTGGTGACAGATGGACGGACGGACAGCGAAGTCTCAGTAATAGGGTCTCGTTTTTACTCTTTGGGCACAGAACCCTAAAAAGGTCCCAAATTTGCCGCCCATGCTGGTAAATTCGCAACAGCAGATAGTGCATATACGATGTGTAACAGAATGGTGTAGTAATACTCAAGTCACACATCTAGCTACATGTATGGAGTCTAACAGGAACTTCTGAATTCGCGGCAGCAGCATTAATATTGAGTTAAGATGAATTAAAGTTTCTAAACAATTATGTCATTTGCAACCCTATTTCATCAGCTACCGTTCTACACCACATAGCCTTTGGACCTAGACTTGTGACAGTGGAGGCCATAACAAAGGTCAAGGTCACGCGCCACAGATGTAATTTTAGGGTTGACAAAAAAATATTTTTTAATTTTTGTACGGAACAAATATCTCCGATTGCCGCACACGTAACTGTAGGGTTGTCAAATGTATTTGAAATATATAAATTTTAATTTTTGTACGGAATAAATTATTTCTGACTTCGACTTTCGTTCCCTGGCAGACGATTCCCGGCACGATACACATACACACCACCAAATATCACTACACCTTTTTGTTACAGGTTGTATAAAACAATGAAGACATAGTATAGTCACCTGCGTGTGCGTGGGTCGTTGCGTGTGTTGCGTGTGGTGCGTGGTGGAGGTGTTGTGCAGCTGTGTGCGTGCGTGCGAACAGCTGGACACTGCCGACGCGCCGCGTGCGCAGCGGTGTTCTGGGGACTGGAACAGACATATCTCATGACGTGCTCTCACTCACATCGCCTACATATTGGCCTCGATTCTGATGTACACTCACTAAATTAAATTTAAACTATTCCTGTCTTTTTCAAAATAGGAACACAAGACAGAGATAGCATACTGCTGTGCTCTCAAGTTATTCAGAACTTTGATGTCTATGCAAGCTTAGTCGAGTATGTGTTGTATTGGTGTTGACTAAAAACAAGCGCCATTCTGCTTTTGCTGTTCATATTTTAATTGTTAAACTAGCGCGACAGCACTTAAATGCATGCTATCTCTGTCTTGTGTTTTATTTTGTAAGAGACAGGGAGAGTTTAAATTTAATTTAGTGAGTGTACATCAGAATCGAGGCCATTGTCTAATACAGAAAATCTTTTGAGGTTAATTGCTTCTGACTTCATTTCTTTAAAATGATTGTTTAAATCGCTGAAATTTAACTTGCCGAGTGCCACTTTGAGGCACATATTTTTGTGTTACGAGTATCCTCACCTGTAACTGATGTCGTTTCCACTTGTTGTCTGTAGTATCCTCGGAGTCGCTGAAATTTAACTTGCCGAGTGCCACTTTGGGGCTCATATGTTTATGTTACGAGTATCTTCACATGTAACTGTTGCCGTTTCCACTCGTAGTCTGTAGTGTCCTCAGAATCGCTAAGATATAATTTGCCGAGTGCCACTTTGGGGCCCATATGTTTGTATTACGAGTATCTTCACCTGTAACTGTTACTGTTTCCACTCGTCTGTAGTGTCTTCAAAATCGCTAAGATATAATTTGCCGAGTGCCACTTTGGGGCCCATATGTTTGTATTAGAAGTATTCTCACCTGTAACTGTTGCTGTTACCGTGTCCTCGCAGTCGCTGAAACTAACTTGCCAAGTGCCACTTTGGGGCCCATAAGTTTGTATTACGAGTATCTTCACCTGTAACTGTTGCTGTTTCCACTCGTATGTAGTGTTTTTTTTTTTATACTGGATAGGCAAGCATTTGACCGCTATCTCACCTGATGTAGAGTGACGATGCGGCCAAAGATGGAACATGCTTGCCTAGAAGGTACCTATTCACTCTAGACTTGAAGACACCCAGATTATACTGTTCAGGGAACAAAGACCTCAGAATCGCTAAGATACAATTTCCCGAGTGCCATTTTTGGGCCCATATGTTTGTATTACGAGTATCCTCACCTGCAACTGCTCCTGTTTCCACTCGTTGTCCGTGGTTTCCTCGGAGTCGTCAAACTGAGATTTCCATAGAGAAACCAGAGTTAGAGCACCTCCTTTCGTCACCTGACAAAAAACATATTTTTTTAAATAAATATCAACACCTGTTTGTCAAACTTTATCACCAATGAGAATGTAAATACTAACGTCATTTGTCATTTAATGGGACCAACTAAACAATTCCGAACGGGGTATATTTCAAACTTTCAAGCATTATCTTGAATTATAAAGACTGATAATATAAATAAAGTGATATTGGTCACATTCTTAGTTTACTACTGTGCGGTGCGGGGCTGTGAGTGTGAAAGCGTTTATGTTTAAATTAAACATATGTCGAATTAATTATATTTATGTAAAATTATTAGTATAAATGTCAATAATAATCCTACTAATATTATAAATCCGAAAGTTTGTGTGTAAGTGTATAAGTATGTTTGTTCCCTCTTCACGCTTTAACGGCCGAACGGATTTGGATGAAATTTGGAATGTACATAGATTATACCTAGGATTAACACATAGGCTACTTTTTAACTTGATAATAGCGGGCGAAGCCGCGGGGCACGGCTAGTTTATAAATAAGTAAGAACAGTTATTTACTATGTATATTACATGTCATAAATCAATAAAATAAACATAAACTCTTTCACACTCACAGCAATACACTCAGTTCGATGACTTGTGTCGTGGGTGCCGGAAACACATCACACACACAATCACAACCAGAACCACAAATTTTCATAAGTGGAAAAAACATGTCTCTGCCGGGAATCGAACCCGATACCCTTAGAAGGCGAACGCCACCCAACTAAGTCACCGGGCAGTTCAAACTAGTTTTGTCTACCCACCTGTTGTAAAGCCGACACATTTTCATCGTCCATGACCGCGAATTGAGTATAGCTCTGATCAGCACGCGGTCTGCCAGCGCGGCGACCTGAAACAATATTAAATAAATTAAATTAATTAAAAATATTTATATTGCACTATAAATAAAACAAAAAGTAACATGAATGGATAGGGTATAATTTAGACAGCCACCAAAAATTCCGATTTAACCGACTTCAAAAGAGGAGATTCTTTATGTTTTTTGATTTGTATGTATATTACGCGATATCTACGCCAATTATGAATCGATTTTGATAATAGTATACTTCAGACGTGGTCCCATATAAATTTTATCGAAATCGATCAAGCCAAAACCGAAATATAAGCGTTGAAGTCAGTTTTTTTAAGATTTGCTTGCGTTTAGTTATCCTTGGGGGAAAACTTGTGTTCCCGCCGGGAATCGAACCCGGTACCCCTGCTTAGAAGGCGAACGCTCAATCAACTCAGCCAACGGGCAAACAAATGGTTCAAATACCTATTTAATGATACACAGTTCGATGACTATCATCATCACAATATGGCGTCTGGTTGACGCCATATTGCATTTCATTTGCACAAAAGTGAATAAGTTACTTATTAAAAACTTTGTTAATGACAAGCTTTTAGAAGTACGCCATATTGGATTTAAAGTGACGTCACTTTATTTTTCGAGTTATTCTCAGCAAGCTCTATCATTTGATACCCATATTGTAGGAGTGCATTAAAAATTACTTGTCCGCCATTTTGTGTGTTCCGCCATGTTGACTTAGAATGACGTCACACAGCTAACCATGCATTGTCATCCAAACTAAACGTGGATACGAAATTTCAGCTCAATTGGTTGAAGATATCTGCTTCAAATTGAGTTGCAAGATTCCATCCGAACAAACATACATACATACAGTGCAAGCTAAATAAAAGCTTGTAAAAATCAAAAGAATCATCAAAATCGGCCCACGCGTATATTCTCTAGAGACACAAAGGAACAAACATACATACATTACGCTGATAAATACATTAACCTTCATTGCGTCGCGCAGTCAGGTAAAAAAGGCACGTCTCTTTGGAAACAAGTCGTGCAGTTATGCTATGCTAGTGTTCGGCAAAGGTGTTCAAAACCATTACCTCGCTTGAAATGAGTGTCAGAATGCACGCTGTCTACATCTGCTACTATTCTTGGACTCACAGCTTCACCTGAAAAAAAAAAACACTTTTCAATAAAAACAATTATATAAAACCCAATTTCATCTCTACCAAAAATAGCTGGCACTTATTAGCATTGCAATTTAGAGCAATGCCGCCAGCATGATGGTAACGCTACCCACTGGTAGTGGGCTGGAGCACTTGAGTTACCTATAAGCTCGATGTCTTGTAGGTTACTTAGGTCTTTGCTATATATAGTTTTAGTTTAGTCTAGTGAAAAATAGGCTATACATAATATACATAAACGCATTCACCCTCACAGCCCCACACTAAGTTCAAAGACTTGTACCGTGGGTGCCGGAAACATTCACATATCATACACAAATACACCCAGAACCAGAAGCACAAATATCCCTTGGGAAGGAATTTGTGCTCCTGCCGGGAACCGAACCCAGGACCCACGGCGCAGAGGGCGGAGACCTGTCCACTGCGCCAACAGGGTCGTCGAAAAGTGGTGTTCCCGCCGGGAATCGAACCCGATACCCCTGCTTAGAAGGCGAACGCCATCCGACTATGCCAACGAGCAATTGGCAATTAGTTAGGACTACCTATTTTATCTCCACCACATTTTAATGGGACCAACTATATAATAAAACTGAGCCAATTATTCTAGGTCTGAACAACTGCCGGCTTACTTGGGTGCGCCTCCGCCTTCTAAACAGCGGGTATCGGGTTCGATCCCCGTAGGAACACAAGTGAACACAAGTTCCCTCAAGGGAAATTTGTGTTTCTAGTTTTGATTGTAATTCATGTCTCGCGATGTGAATTTTTCCAACACACACGACACAAGTCATCAAACTTAGTGTAGGGTTATGAGAGTGCGAGTAGCGTGTTGCTATTTTGAATTGCATGTATTTTTAACACCTTTTACTCATTAAAATTACCAATTAAAAGCATATGAATAATTGAAACGCAAGCAAAGCATAAAAAACCCGACTTCATCTCTTATGTATCGATTTTGGCTTGACCGATTTTGATAAAATTGATATGGGACCACCTCTGAAGTATACTCTACCAAACAAAAATAAAAACCATATAAATAGATTCATAATTGGCGGAGATATCGCGTAACATACAAACAAAAAAAAAACAGTCGAATTGAGAACCTCCTTTGAGGTCGGTTGAAAAATAAGTTATAGCTTTAAAAAACAAACGGATTAAATTAAAAACGCCACGTGACTATATTATTACCTCCTCCATGTTTATGTTTGCCTAGTACTTTAACAAATCAGAGTGACGTATGAGAAAATCATTTTTATACAACAATTAAAAAAAAAAATTGAAGTTCCTAAAAAGTATCCTATGTCCGTCTCCTGGTTCTAAGCTACCTGCCTACCAATTTTCAGCCAAATCGGTTTAGCCGTTCTTGAGTTATAAATAGTGTAACTAACACGACTTTCTTTTATATATATAAGATTATATTACCTGTGGTGGAAGGTGAAGCGGTAGCCAAGTCTTGTACGCAAGTGGGAGGGGCCGTAACAACTCGCAAACGAGCTAAGGTCGGCCCTCCACCTGAGAAAAGAACACATCGTTAAAGAATCAAAGTTTATTCACAGGGGCCCCAAAGAGGCACTCATGAAATTTTACATCGCAAAATTACAGCCATCTCGAGAAGAACCGGGCAAGAAACTCGGCAGCGCACTTTTTCAATAATTTTGTTTTAAACACTTTTGATCTATATTATATAGTCGCTAGAAAGCTATAATTTTTGGCGCAGTCGGTAGGATCAATTAGGTTTCTTTTAATTAATACGGTTGACATACCTTCAGTTCGCTCAAAGCGTTTCGCTCCTACATTCATCATCCGTACAGCGAAGGAGTGGAACTCATTGCCTGCGTCTATTCCCCGAACAGTACAATCTGGGTGTCTTCAAGTATAGAGTGAATAGGTATCTTATAGGCAAGCATATTACATCTTCGGCCGGATCTTTACTTTCTATTAGGTGAGATGGTGGTCAAATGCTTGCCTATCGGGCATAAAATAAATGAATACATAAACTTAACTAAATAATAGACATACCGGGAGCGGGCGCCCGCGGCTTGCAAGGGGGTACACTTTGTCTCTCCGGACGCGCCGCTGTGGTGCCCGTCACGGCGGAGTTGCTCGTCTCTTGCTGTAACAAACAAACATAATAATATAAATGTTTGTATCAATAACGGGATATTTACCATGTGTTTCGTTGTTGTACTCCGTGATCATGGTGCTTGCAACAGTGCCGAAATATCGGAAACTCAAAACAAACGAAATACATGGTAAATATCCCGTTATTGATACAAACATTTATTGTGAAAGTGACCATGGTAGCTTAAAAACTTACAAACATAATAATAATTAAATGGAAGTAAACCTTCAAAAAAACCGACATAAAATGTATATGGCCACCTCTGAAGTATAATCAACCTAAAAAAAATCATCAAAATCGATTCATAATTGGCGGAGATATAGCGTAACATACATACAAAAAAAAGGAACAGTAGAATTGAGAACGCCAATTGGGTCGTCAAAACTGGGCGGTGTTTGAAAGAAAGAAAGACAATACATTTATTCGCGAAGTTACATCATTTAAAAACAACAAGACAAAGCACAAAACAAAATACAAAAAACAATAATATAACACCGCATGATGTTACGAACGAGGTTCCAACTCAGCATTTCATTCTCATTTTTTTTTAATAGTGTTATAGTATTTTACCTCATAACTTCTCTCCAAGTGAACAGATTTTGAAAAAAAAAAATTTGTTTGATAGATGTTGCTTTCCAATTGGTCCCATTTAAATTTGATCAAGATCTGAGTAGTAGTTTTTGAGTTATCCTCAATAATGCGTATTCTGTGGACACATTGACGATGTTCTCGTTTTTAACCGACTTCAAAAGTTACCTCATAACTTCTTTCTCAGTGCGCCGATTTTGATTATTTTTTTATTTGAAAGCTGGTGCTTTCCATGTGGTCCCATTTAAATTTGGTCAAGGTCTGATCACTACTTTATGAGTTATTGTCAATAATGCGTGCTTAATACGTTGCATCTGATTAAGGTTCCGAAGAGAAAGCGGCTAAGTCGGTTTTTTAAGCTTTGCTTGCGTTTAATTATCATAATAAAATTTATATAGGCCTTTAAATAGGTTAACTTTCTACCTAACTATTCTTATTCTGTGTAATAAATCCCATACAAGTTCATACAACTTACTTTTGCATGTCTATCCGGGGATGGAGCGGGGGTGGTCCTAGGTTCAACCTCCTTTTCTGTAGTCGGCTTATCCGTGGCTGACTGTTGACAAAAGGACGAAATTATATATCTAATACCTTTAAACGAGTAATTCTTGTATGTATGTATGTATATATTGCCTGGTAGAGATCGCTATTAGTGATAAGGCCGCCTGTTATGATACTTTACGTATAAGTTTGTTTATTACCTTTGTTTTATCTCATCTTGTAAAGTGGATCAATAAAGTATTATCTATCTATCTATATATATAACTAGCTGCGCCCCGCGGTTTCACCCGCGTTGATAATGATGAAAAGTGATGATGATGATGATGATGAAAAATAGATGTTGGCCAATTCTCATAGATACCGGATAAGCACAAAAAATTTCATCAAAATCGGTCAAGCCGTTTCGGAGGAGTATGGCAACGAAAACTGTGACACGAGAATTTTATATATATAATTTAAATCTCGGAAAAGGCTCGCCACGGTTTTCATGAAATCAGTATTCAGCTTAATCTTATATATAAAATTCTCGTGTCACAATGTTAGTTACCTTACTCCTCCGAAACGGCTTTACTGATTTTTACCAAATTTTATATGCATATTCAGTAGGTCTGAGAATCGGCTACTATCTATTTTTCATACTCCTAGGTGATAAGGGCTGTTCACCCTTCTGTTTGTTGTGTTTTTATTTTTCTATAATAACAAAACAAAAACAAACAAACGCATTCACACTCACAGCCCCATACTAAGTTCAAAGACTTGAATCGCGGGTGCCGGAAACATTCACATCACAACACACCCAGAACCAGAAGCACAAATATCCCTTGAGAAGGAATTTGTGCTCCTGCCGGGAATCGAACCCAGAACCCACGGCGCAGAGGGCGGACACCTGTCAACTGCGCCAACTGGGTCGTCAAAATGTGGCATTAAAAATACATACAACCCTAAATTTTCACCCTTTTATCACCAACCCCTATTTTTTAATTGCCATTTTAGTAATTTAATCATATTTTTTGTCTACACTAGAAATTACCTAGAAATAATTTATATGGCAAAACAACGTTTGCCGGGTCAGCTAGTATATTATAAATTATTTGGTCGCCAGAAGGCGCTTGTGCAGTTTTCCCCCATAGTAAAAAAACATGTGATTTTGAACCGCAACAGCATCAAAATAAGAACAATATCTACTCACGTATCCATTGACGTGATGATGTGGCGCTCGTTTCTGCTCCGTCCGTTCCTTCTGTGCGTTTGTGTGTGTGTCTGTAGCTACTGCCGCCGTTTGTTCCGTCTCTAAACGTGGTCGGGCCGAACGAGCCTACAAAACATTGGCTGGGATTATTTTCGACCACTCACATCCCGTGGTTGCCTACAAAGGGAAGACAAGGTATTTGCAGGGGAAGGATACGTACTCCAATTTGCTCGAAGCTTTTCGTTTCTACGTTTATCATCCGGACAGCGAAGGAGTGGAACTCATTGCCTGCGTCTTTATTCCTCGAACGGTATAATCTGGGAGTTTTCAAGTCGGAGTGAATAGGTATCTTCGAGGCAAGAATGTTACATCTTCGCTCGCATCGTCACTTTCCATCAGGTGAAACGATCTTCAAACATGAATAAAAACTAGTGCCTAAGTGAACGGAAGAGCACGCGTATTTTCGAAATAGCTGAAATAAGTTTTTATTTATGTTTTTAACGCCCATAACTCCGCCATTTTGAAAAAAAAAAACCAAAAACTGATCCGACAAAAAATTCTATTATAATTATCGGACCTGCTCACAAAATTTCACGAGAATCGGTTGAGAAATGCGACCTGTAGAGGAGAACAACCGGAAATCCGGACGTACGAAAGCAATTTTGCCCAAGCGGAACAAAAAATGTGTACTTACATTATCGAGCTGTATATCTGTGGGTTGCACGTGGTCAGCAATCGCTGGATGTATCGGCCGAGGCCGCGGCACTGTCACCGCCTGGAATACACAACGATCGAGTTAAGGTGGAGTAGGCTCCAAATTGGACGATTCATCCTCACGAATATTAAAGATTAGACCTTCAAAAACGGTCGATTAACAGCATTTTTTTATGTGTAATAAATGTTCACAAAATATTTTATACAAGGTGTAACAGGAAGGTGTAGTAATACTTGGTGGTGTGTATGTGTATCGTGTCAGGAATCGTCTGCCAGAGAACGAAAGTCGAAATCGGACATAATTTTTTCCGTACAAAAATTTAAAATTATGTTTTTCAAATACTTTTGACAACACTACAGTTACATGTGCGGCAATCAGAGATATTTTTTCCGTACAAAAATAAAAAAGTATTTTTTTGCCAACCCTACGATTGCCTTTGTGGCGCCTGACCTTGACCTTTGCTATGGCCACCACTGTCAGACTTCTAGATCCACAGGCTATGTGGTGTAGAACGGTATCTGATAAAATAGGGTTGCAAACGACATAATTCTTTAGAAACTTTGATTCATCATAAGTCAATATTTACGCTGCTGCCGCGAATGCAGAAGTTCCTGTTAGACTCCATACATGTAGCTAGATGTGTGACTTGAGTATTACTACACCTTTCTGTTACACATTGTATTATGTATATTTTACAAATGACACTGTATAAATAGCGAAGTTACGTCATGATTTTATATAATGCATTTGTTGTATCTATAATGTTTGAGTATCACTGTTTAAGACATCGACCATAATGAATAAAAACAACATTAAAACACATAACTAACTGAAGTATAAGAATATCCTTACTATAATATTATAAACGCGAAAGTTTGTAGGTATAGATGTTTGTTACACTTTCACGCAAAAACTACTGAATGGATTTTAATGAAACTTTACAATAATATAGCTTATGCATCAGAATAACACATAGGCTATAATTTATAACGATAACTATCTCAAAATCCTACTAATATTATAAATCCGAAAGTTTGTGTGTGTGTGTAATACAATACAATACAAATACTGTTCATTGCACACCAAGAAAAATATTAATTAACAATAGAAAAAATAACAATATAGCAGTACAATCGGCGGCCTTATCGCTAAGCAGCGATCTCTTCCAGGCAACTTTAACCTTGTGTGTAAGTATGTTGGTTCCCCCTTCACGCTTAAACGGCTGAACGGATTTGGATGAAATTTGGAATGTACATAGCTTATACCTAGGATTAATACAAAAGACTACATATTAACGCGAGCGAAGTCGCGGGGCACTGTATGTTCTTTTTTAACGGATTTTAATAACCATGGTTTCTATTGTTCACTAATGTACACAAATAAAAACACATACATAAACCACATAAACACATAAACCTCACCGGAACTCAGTAATTCGGAATAACTTCTAATCAACGTTAGGGTATACGCCTGCAAGTAAATATGTCACATCGGTTTATGGTCGATATTCCAAGAGAGCGTACGAAGCGTTTTGCTTCCACATTTATTATACGTACTGCTAAGGAATGGAATTTGCCAGAGTCTGTGTTTCCCGTTAAGTACAATCTAGGAGTCTTTAAATCTCGAGTGAACAGGTATCTTCTAGGCAAGCGTGCTCCATCTTCGACCACATCGTCACTTTCCATCAGGTGAGATAGTGGTCAAATGCTTGCCTATCGAGAGTAAAAATAAAAAAGTTTTGATCTCCAGCAACGGGTGGGAATGTGTTGATATCTTGTTTAAGTACAATGCTTTACCCACGAAGGAAGTCATCGCACTTAGTGTGGCGCTGTGAGTGTGAAAGCGTTTAATGCTTCCATTGGTATCTCTCTTTAATAAGATCAAAAGGTATTGTTGTTTCTATAGAATTCGTCATGCTAGGCAGAACTAAAATAAAAACAATAAAAATTCATATTTTTTTTGTTTTGGTTGGACATTACCAACACATCGTATAGCTTACTGCAATTTTAGACTCGTTGGCCATAGTAGTTTCACACTATCTCAGTAGATGGCATCACACGTCTCCATTAGACGTTAATCGTAAGGAAAGGAAATTTCGTCGCTTGAGGCAAGGTTTGGGTAGCTCAGTGGTTAGAGCAATAGAGTACATGTATTCAAACTTAGCCTAAAGCGATATTTTTCTTTTTTTAATTTACTTCTTTGGATGGGAATGTATGATTCCCTAAGAACAGTGATCACAAACAAAATAAACAGATGGCTACGTACATTTACTCTTCTCAAGAAAACAAAAGTTTTAAGGCAACACTAAGTTTATTTGATTGGTCGTACCGTAACTGGCGATGACAGTTGTCAAATCGCCCAATCAGAAGCTCGCATTGACATCAAGCATCGACCAATCACAAGCTTTGATTTTAACTCGACTTCTTAAGACCCCTGCTAATGAATTTCGTTACAAGGGAAAATAAGCCTAATGCGCTATGAACTAAGTTTAAAATAAACATGTTTGTGGCGGATAAGTAAACGTTGAAGGGAAACACTCCGGTAAACAGGATTGCCTAGTGTGAGATACAGTGGTCACTGTAATAATTACTGTTGCTGACGTCGTGAACCAATTCCTAAGTGTCCTAGAATAAGTGTAATATCTAAGATTTTTTGAAGAATAAAATATTATTATTATTATTATTAAAACTCCGGAGAAAAACGATGACTCGGCCATCCTGATAAAACGCACCTCCCTAAGCACAATCCAACCAGTATTCTTCCACATTATATTACTTCTCTATAAAAAACGTAGACTATGTCTATAATGACAATACTCACGTCCTTTTCCCAGTCGTAAGCGTCCAAATCCCGGATGCCGCGTCGCTTGCAGCAGCGTTCGAGCAGTGACGTCAGCATGGCATAGTCCGGGGTGTCGGCGTACTCTAGCTGCTGCACGTGTTCTAAAAACGAGCGCAATTCCGATGGGAGGTGCTTTAGAAGGAGACGGTGATCGTATTTCTCTTTCATGAGGCCGACCTGTAGAAAAGATTATTTATTTATCATAATTAATAACATAAGAACAATTTTGACAAATGTACTCATTTCACTTATAATTTACTAACATTTAAAATGTAACGATTCCATGTGACATATTATAATTGATTATGAATTTATTAGCGTCTGATAGTTTTATTAAAATTGGTTCTAAGCAGTACACTGTGGCCCCACACTAGGCTCAAGGCGCGTGTCGAGGAAACCTACTGTTACGATATATTATATACAAATATATATATAAGAAAACCTCTACTTAATATATAATTGTAATAAGCTAGGTAAACATATTTTCGTTATTATTTTCTGTTAATGAGAGCTGCGTGCTTATATTTTCAAATATTACCAAATGTAAGTTATCCACTGGAAATATATAATTCTTATTTATTAATTTGAGTATAGAGGTATAGAATAGAATATGGTACTGAAACGTGGCCTCTTACTGTAGGCCATATAAATAAGCTTTTATAAAAAAAATGCATTGATTTTTCTAACAAACACGCTTGTTTGGGCTGTGAGAGAACAAACGAACATACATAGATATCGGAGCTAAAATCAGAATATTTGCTTCGCCGCTATCGTGTAATAAAATTAATATTGTTATTCGTCACAATAGTCAAGAGTGAATAGGTATCTTCTATGCAAGCATGTCACATCTTCGACCGCATCATCACTTTCCATCAGGTGAGATAGTGGTCAAATGCTTGCCTATACTGCATAAAATATATATATATATATATATCTATTATTTAGATAGACAGATAGATAGATAACTCTTTATTGTACACCAGAAATAGAGGAAACTTACACAAAATTATACATTAAAGACATTAAAACGAACTTAGGCTAGTACAATGGGCGGTCTTATCGCTTAAAGCGATCTCTTCCAGACAACCTTTGGATGGAGAGGAGATAGCAAAATGTATTGGGACTCAGGTGTATTTATCTACATATATAAAACAAAGACGGGCTAAAAAGATAACTCGAGAACTGCTGGGCCTGAAAATTGGAATATAGGTAGATAGGGGTCTGCAATAACATATAGCCTACATTTTATTGCGGGCAAAGCCGCGGGAAACTGCTTGTCATGCATAAAATCCTAATTGTATGAACTGTCAAAATAAACATACCTGTTCTTTATCTTTGATCTTCCTCCACGGCAGTTGTCCATTAACAAATTCGACTAGCATGTAGAAAAGGGACCACAGATCGTCATGTCGTCCCATCTCTTTGTTCTTATGCGCGTTGATGGAGGCGTACCGGACCGTGCCTGCGAAACAACGAAAACACACTTTCTGAGGACATTACGACTACTGTTTTCATTTTCCTTTTGGATTTTGATGGAGCCTGTAATATGAAATATCTAGAGGCAAAAAAAATTTTTTGATAAATCCCCGACGACGCAAAAATGAATAATATAAAATAATCTGAAAAATGCCCTTTCATTTGATACCCATATTGAGGGAGGTGTGAACAAATATGTAATTTCGCCATTTTGTGGTGGTGGCCATCTTGGATTTGAAATATGTCAAAGTGTATATTATATTTTACTAATCAAGCTCTTTCATTTGATACTCATATTAAAGGAGTAGTGAAAAAATATTTAATCCGCCATTTTGTCGCGGCGGCCATCTTGGATCAAACATAGCTTATAACACTCCCGACTAATACACCTTTGAAACAAAAATAACAAAATTAAGTTGTATAAACCTTTATTTTGGCACCCTAAAACCTACTTATCGTAGGTTGTCCGCGACTACAGATATTCCAAGGTCAAAGGTCAAAAATTGTTTTTATACACATTGATTGCAAATATCTAGTTTCCTATGGGTTTTATGCTATTTGTATTTGTAATAAATATTGTAGTGGATAAAATTTTCTACAACTTTAGTATAAACATTTTTACATCTTGAACCGTGTCTTGAGTATTACTACATCTTTTTGTTACACATTGTATAGTCTTACAAAGAACTATAAATGTTCTAATTAAAATCATATTAAGGGTGCAAACTAACCTGGTTTTCTCGAATTATAGCGTGTGATGAAAGTCGAAAAAAATAATTTAAGGCGTTTAAATGATTAGAAAGAAAGAAAGAAATGTAGCGAGTGTTGTCTCGACCTACCTCTGAAGCCGGCGGCGGCGCGAGGCGGGCGCACTTGTCCGTTGCTGGTGGTGTACTGGCGCGCCAGCCCGAAGTCTAACATGTACACCTTGCGGCAGTTGGCCGGGTGACGACCTATGCTGAAGTTGCTCTGGAAGTCATTAATAGTCGTTACATTAGTCAAACTAGCAGTGCCCGCGACTTCGTCCGCGTGACTATTGGACTTTTAGTAAGGATCTCAAATTTTTTTGAAAATATAATATAGCCTATAGCCTTCCTCGATAAATGTACTATCCAACAGTGAAAGAATTTTTCAAATCGGACCAGCGGTTCCTGAGATTAGCGCGTTCAAACAAACAAATTCTTCAGCTTTATAATATTAGTATAGAAGTATAGATTAGGGCAAGAATCTCGGAATGAGAGATAGTCAGCTATAAACTTGTATAAACCTTTATTTTGACACCCTAAAACTTGTCTCAAAACCTACTTATCGTAGGGTGTCCGCGACTACAGATATTCCAAGGTCAAAGGCCAAAAAATCGATATTTTTACACGTTGATTGCAAATATCTTGTTTCCTATGGGTTTTATGCTATTTGTATTTATAATAAATATTGTAGAGGATCAAATTCTCTACAGCTTTTGTTTAAATTTTTTTTTTATATCTTGAACCATTTTCGAGATGTTTACGCAGTGTTCAAAATCTGTCCAGTAGTTGTTGAATTATCATCAACAATGCGTACTTTTAAGATAAGTCGACAAGTCGTTTTTTTTTAAATAATTATTTAAACGCTTTCACACTCACATCACAAGTTCGATGACTTGTGTCATTGGCGCCGGAAACATTAAAATTTCACACCCAATCCACGCAGAACTAGAAATACAAATTTGGAAGAAAACTTGATTGAAAAAATGTATCCATTTTTTTATCTCCACTTTCTCTCTTTCATAAAACATAAACTCATTTACGCTCACAGCCTCACACCAAGTTCGAGGACTTGTTTCGTGGATGCCAGAAACATATGTTCACAAATGTTATATCTATCTATACTAATATTATAAAGAGGTAAAGTTTGTAAGGTTGTATGGAGTAATCCCTGGATCTACTGAACCGATTTTGAAAATTCTTTTACCAATAGAAAGTCACGTAATTTTTGAGTGTAATAGGCTATGTTTTTTTTACCCGGGCAAGGCCGGGCAGGTCAGCTAGTTTACAAATAAAAATACTTACTGGTTTGATATCTCTATGTAGAAAACCTACTGAGTGGATTGAGTCTATTGCCTTGAGTATCTGAAGTCCCAATCTGAAACCAAACAGTCACAAATTAATCAAATCTATATGAGGAGGTAACAATCAAAACGTGATATGTCACTTGGATATGGAACCGGGAAAAATATACATTTCTGATATTAACAAACTGAGTAAATGTTCATGAATATTTTTAATGTTAAATCATGAAACTAGTTCTACTGACTTATATTATTATACT
This sequence comes from Lomographa bimaculata, assembly GCA_948107665.1. NCBI lineage: Eukaryota > Metazoa > Arthropoda > Insecta > Lepidoptera > Geometridae > Lomographa > Lomographa bimaculata. The sequence goes on from OX403614.1 coordinate 7,414,468, forward strand.
TTTATAGATAAATTAAGTATGTAACTTTTTATTTTTTTAGTTAAAAAATGGACAAAACATGTTATGTATGAACCACGTAGACAAAACACGTTTTGAACTGAAAACACGTTAATATGTTTCAGTCAAAATGTGTTTTGTCCATAGGTCTCAGCACATGTTTTGGACCTTAGATTATTTGGTGTTTTAGGTCTGATTTAACAAAAAAAATACTGTATATATTTATGAAAATACTTTATTTTAGAATATTAATTAGTACAACTTAAATTCTCACACAATTTTCTTCGTCTAAGCAATCACAATCAGTCTCATTATCATCATCAATTGCAATGGATGGAGTATTGAAAAGAACTTCTTTATACCAGTTTGACAATGACAGACAACTAACTATGACAATTGGTTCAGTCAAAACATGTCATGTCAAGTATCAAAATGGCGTCCCTTTGTCTGTGATTGGTTCATTGGACAAAACATTTTATGATGGCAACCTGATGAAGGACAGAACTCGTTTTGTTTTTACTACCACTTTTATTCGTACAAAATACTCAGACAAAACATGATTTGATTGAAACTTTTCTTCTACAAAACATGCAGTCCATAGAGAAGAGAAAGATGACATCACTAACTCAATTTTTGTTTTTTTGTGACAAATCATGTTTTGATTATTGCCTCCTCATATATAGTGTGTTACCAGTGATGACATATGGTACTGAAACGTGGCCTCTTACTGTGGGCCTTATAAATAAGCTCAAAGACACACAACTAGCTATAGAAAGGGCTATGCTCGGAGTTTCTCTACGAGATCGAATCAGGAATGAGGAGATCCGTAGACGAACGAAAGTCACCGACATAGCCCGGCGGATTGGCAAGTTGAAGTGGCAATGGGCAGGGCACATAGTACGTAGAACGGATGGCCGATGGGGCCGAAAGGTTCTGCCACGGACTGGCAAGCGCAGTGTCGGAAGACCGCCCACAAGGCGGACGGACGACATAGTGAAGGTCGCAGGAAAACGCTGGATGCAGGCCGCTAGCAACCGTTCTTTTAGGAGATCTTTGGGGGAGGCCTATATCCAGCAGTGGACTTCTTGCGGGTGATGATTATATATAGTATATATTGTAGTGGTAGGACGCATACTATACTAGTAGTTACACGTTAAAATATTAATAGTTACAATCATTAGAAATGTACAATATTAATTGGAGATCAAGGAACAATACAACATTAAAATTAGCAGATTTAAATAACTAAAGAAAAACAAACGCAAACGCATTCACATTCACAGCCCCAAACTAAGTTCAAAGACTTGTATCGTGGGTGCCGGAAACATTCACATCACACACACATTACACCCAGAACCAGAAGCACAAAAATAAATATCCCTTGGGAAGGAATTTGTGATCCTGCCGGGAATCGAACCCAGGACCCACGGCGCAGAGGGCGGGCACCTGTCCACTGCGCCAACTGGGCCATCTGGTGGGGAAAAGTCTTCAGATTGTGCACATATGTGAGTGAGATGATTAGAGTGAAGACACTGACCTGAGTGTAGTAGAAAGAGAAAAAGCGCCCCTAGGTTGTGCGCGCCTCAACTCGGCTAGATTGCGCCCCTGTAGTTGCATCACTACGTAGTTAAACCGCGCGTTCCGACCGCAACCTATGAAACGGCACACGTGCTCTTTGCCTGAAAAAATAGAGAAAATAAATACATTTACAAATAAGTCTATATACAAAAATTAAGTTATTGATTCAGTATAGAGATAATAAGAATCGAAGCTACCTGCATATTTAGTTTTATTTAAAAATAGAATCTACCCACATTTTTAGCCTCATTTAAACATGTCAGAGATAAAAAATCAAATCTACATTTTTAGCTCCGATTAAATATGTTAAAGATAAAAAAATTATCTACCCACATTTCTAGTCTCATTTAAATATGTCAATAAAAATAATTAAACGCAAGCAAAGCTTAAAAAAACCGACTTCACCGCTTATCTTCGGAACTTTGATCAATCATTAGATGTACTTAACACGCATTATTGACGATATTTCAAGAACTACTCAGATCTTGATTAAATTTAAATGGGATCAATTGGAAAGCAACATATGAAACAAAAAAAAAACAAAATCGGTTCACGAGGAAAGAAGTTATGAAGTAACACACATAAAAAAAAATACAGTCGACTTGAGTACCTCCCCCTTCTTTGTGAAGTCGGTAGAAAAATAGAATCTACCCACATTTTTAGCCTCATTTAAACATGTCAAAGATAAAAAATATAGATCTACCCACATTTTTAGCCTAATTTAAACATGTTAAAGAAAGAAAAAAATATATCTACCTACACTTAAGCACCATTTAAACATGTCAAAGATTTAAAAAAAATAACCTACCCACATTTTTACTCTTTAATGTGAAGCCCCTACTGACCTTGCAGTTTTTTGAGCACAGCTACTTCCATTTTCAGCACCTGTTTCGGCTGCCGCGCAGATTCCACCTTCAGGGCCACCTGTTCTTGCGTGACCAGATCCAGACCCTCGTATATCTCGCCGAAACCACCGCCGCCGATTTTCTTTATCACCTGTGGTAGAAATAATGTGGTTAATATTTTAAATACGGGAAAATACCCTACAAGTTTTGTTTTATTTCCGCGTGTTAAAAAAGCCTTAAATCTGTGGCATAAGTAGGCCTAGAGGCCTTTTTGAATTAATTACTAAGGACGAGGAACTTTCATTTTAGTCTTTTTATAGATGAAAACGAAACATAAACAAATCTTTAACACAAAACGCCAACGTTTCACTGGAGTTTGAACCCAGCACCTCCCACTTACAAGCTGGCAAACATCCACCTGCGCCATCTCGACTATAAATTCACCTGCGAATTTTTACCTACGTCCCATCGTTCCTTGAACGTCTCCCATGAAGCTGCAGATCTTCAGCAATTATAATAAGATATTATTGTATCTATAACTTGTTTTTCATAGATAACTATGGACGAGAAACTTTCATTGTAGTTTTTTTACAGGTGAAAACCAGCCATCATATTGATGACGCCTGATCAGCTAAACATAAATAATCTTGCAATCAACACAAAACGCCGACAATTGAATAGAGTTTGAACCCAGCACCTACCGATCACAAGTCAAAAATCTTCCGCCTGCGCCATCCCGACTTTAGTTCCACCTGCGAATATTCTCGTACCTTCCATCGTTCCTTGACGACGTGTCCCGGCTGCAGAAGGTCTTCGGAAGCCATTGTGATGTGATGCGCGCGCCGGGAGGTGTCGCAGCGAGATGTGGGCGATACTCGACCCCCACCGAAGTTTGGGAGGGTCCGCGACCTGAAAGGGGCAAGATGGTACGTGAATAGGGAATATTCAATATTTAAAAAAAGTATATATATAGGCAAACTTTTGACCACTATCTCACCTGATGTTAAGTGACGATGTGGTCGACGATGGAGCAAGCTTGCCTAGGAGATACCTATATTTTTTATGCTTTTACTAGATATTTTTTATTACGCTTTCACTCTCACAGTCCACATTTTTTAATTTTTTATTGCTATATTGTATGTTTAATGCTATATATTGTTTAGAGACGTTAAATCTTAATTTAAGAATAAATAATAATAAGGGTGACGAGCGCAGCGTATTCTTTTCAACATAAACGCTTTCACATTCACAGCTCCTCACTTAGTTCGATGACTTGTGTCATGGGCGCCGGAAACATTCACATCGCACACACAATCACATCCAGAACCAGAAACACAAATTTTCCTTGGGGAGAAGACTTGTATTTCCGCTGGGAATCGAACCCGATACCCCTGCTTAGAAAGGGTGAAGGAAATTAGTGTACGGGACTCGAACCCACTATAAAAACCCCGCCGTGGGGACTCCTCGCCGAAGTGGGGCGATTATTAGCAGTCACTATCTTGCCCCGGCTGTAGGCCCGGTGCCATAGGCCACTGCGACCTTGCTCACCAAGGCCACCCCCAGACGTGTGGCCCGTGCAAGCTGGTGGCGAGACCCCTGGCTCTCCACCAGTGGTCCCACTACAGAGAGAGGAGCCTGCCCAACGTCAAATTCTGCATATATATTGTTCAACTAGCCGTGTCCCGTGGCTTCGCCCGCTATTATCAAGTTAAAAAGTAGCTATGTGTTAGTCCTAGGTAAAAGCTATGTACATTCTAAATTTCATCCAAATCCGTTCATGTGTTAAAGCGTGAAGAGGGAACAAACATACTTACACACAAACTTTCAGATTTATAAAATTAGTAGTATAGTGGTCAAATGCTTGCCTATCCAGCATTTAAAAAAATAACTTTGGTTAATATTGTATTTTCTATTTCATGTTCATCATTGTATTTGTTCTACTTTGTTCTAAAATAAAAAAAAAAACAAGATTACCTTAGTAAAGGATTGGCTTGAATGCGCGGCGGGGCTGCGACTTCCACACGCCGCTCTTCCCTCTGGAAATTAAAAAAAAACTCAATTAAGATTCCTGTATATGTATACTACTCTACTAAGCAGTTTAAGTCAATATTAAATTAATTATTAATCAAACTGGATCGTTATTCCAACAGTGATAATTAAACGCAAGAAAAGCTTAAAAAAACCGACTTCACCTCTTTATCTTCGGAACTTTGATTTAGATGTACTAAACGATCAGATCTTGATCAAATTTAATTGGAACCTATTGGAAAGCAACATCTTTCAAACAAAAAAAACTCAAAATCGGTTCACGTGGAACGAAGTTATGAGGTAACACGCAAAAAATAATACAGTCGACTTGAGTACCTCCTCCTTTTTTGTGAAGTCGGTAGAAAATTGTGTTTACACCGGGAATCGAACGCGATACCTGTTGCTTAACGCAACGCGCACCCAACTTAGCAAATGGGTAGTTCTTTAACTAAGCTTAATTGCTTGTAACTTTTTTTCTTAATGCGAATTTTTGGATATTTGCATTTGTTTTTCAAGTACAGGTTATAACGGATCTTATGGATAAATTTCAGCTTAAATTGTGAAGCCGTTTTTGAGATAGACCCCGGGACAAAATACATCTACAAACAGTGACTTTAGTGTACCAAACGCAACACAGGACGTATTTGGTTCGAACAGATAGTCGACCAAGACCGCGTGCCAGCACGCCGTTCGAGCCAGGCGCGTATTTGTGGCGAAGCCTTTATTCGTACGTAGGTGTAGAAGTAATAATAATTAAACGCAAGCAAAGCTTAAAAAACGACTTCACTGCTTATATTTTGGTTTTGGCTTCATCGATTTTGATAAAATTTATATTGGACCACCTCCAAACAAAAAAAAATTATCAAATTCGATTAATAATAATTGGCGGAGATATCGCGTAACATATATACAAAAAAAATACATATGTACAGTCGAATTGAGAACCTCCTTTTTTGAAGTCGGTTGAAAACAATAGTAACTTACTTCCGAAACATATTGCATTATTTGGAGTACAGTCTGCTCCATAGATTTCATATTATCACCAAATTTTTTATCAATATATTTAAAACGCACTATATGTCTATTATATCACCACATTAACACTACAAGTCGTAGTCAACACTCTTTAAGAACTACTAACAGACTATATAAAACCAATTCTTTTGTCTCAACTATGCCCATTTAAAGCAGATGGTAATTGACTTCATGTAGATGTATAGAATTAGCACCTTTTTGTCATTTTGAGCATTACCAAGAACCAATTGCTAGTTGGCATAGTTGAACTGTCTTATGGCTCAGTTGGGTGCGCGTTCGCCTCCTAAGCAGGGGGTTATCGGGTTGGATTCCCGGCGGGAGCACCCATCGACTCATCGAACCCGATACCCATACATACAGGCAAACTGCCCAAGCGCTTTCTGGCAACTACATATTATTATATAAACACTATTATAAGAACACTATCGAAATGCTTTGTTAGTTACTTAATTATTATTTTTCTATTCTCTTGTTTTTTTTATTGTACCTACCGGAATTACCCCGATCAATCGCAATGAGTTTAATAATGTTATAATAATTATGTTTTATGTATTAAGTATATGTATAATGTTGTATTCATACGTCTATTATAGTATGTGTATTGTTTTTATATATATATATATATATATATATATATATATATATATATATATATATATATATATACATGTTTTAGATTTTTTAAATTTAACGTGGTCATAAAAAAATCTTTTAATATTGCCATATTTTTACCACTTTCTTATTTTTATTGCATGCCTACAGCCTTCAACCATGAGTGGTTGACTAGTATAAAATGCTTTTAGCGAATCTGGCAGTAGTCATTGACTTTCATGTGTGCCTCTTTGGGGCCCATGTGGTAAACGATTTTTATTTTGAGGTCCGACAAGAATTACCAAGATCCAAAAAGAATCGTCGTGATCCCGACAAGACTAACCTGAGGCTCATTTCGTCGCGGGCGCTGCGCCGGGGCGGCGGCGGAGTCCGAGCCTTGCGACGCGGTATCGGCCGATGATGATGATGATTCTGAAACAATAATTAATATCATTGGAAAGGGTATATGTATTTTAGTTAGTATAGTTACCTACACGTCATTACAACTGACTGTACCTAATCTACCATTTAATATATATACCTATATAAACGCTTACACTCACAGCCCTACACTAAGTTCAATGACTTGTGTCATGGGTGCCGGATTCATTCACATCACACACCATCACACCCACATACGTATACACCCATATTACATGTAATATTCATTCAGTGGTTGAGAAAATATCATCATGAGGCTCTTGACACCATTGAGCGTTGAAACTTGAACAAATTGAGAGTCATTGACTGTGTGACTGGTGCAAACCACTTGTGCAAACCAATTTCTTGACAGGTTCTTCTCGAGATGGCAATTTTTTTTTTTTTTTATGCTCGATAGGCAAGCACTTGACCACATTTCCACCTGATGGAAACCGAAGATGTACCATGCTTGTCTACAAGATTCCTATTCACTCTTGACTTGAAGGCTACCAGATTAAACCGTTCGGGGAACTAACACAAGGGCAATACGGATCATAAATATAGAAGCGAAACGCTTCGAGCGAACCGGATATATATAAATTAACGACGTTGTTAAATCATGTTGTTAGATGATAAAACAGGCATGGGGGTATCTCGTGTAATTCCTGATGAGATGAGATAGCACAGGTGTTTAGATATTCTGCATAGAAGAAACTCAATAAAAAAAAAATTTATAAGTAGTTTTCAATATTCCAAAAGTAAAACTAGTGAGTAGTCATTATCGCGCTCGTGACACATCCAGCTTAGCAGTCTCTGGGTCACCAAAACACAGGCCTAGCCTAGTTTGGGGCCCGCAGTAACACAACTAAATGACTGTAACTATGTTTATACAGAATGCATGACAAATTCTAATGTAATATATATGTAGCGATCCGCCCCGGCTTCGCCCGGGTGAGATAAATGAAGAACCGCTCGACCGATTTTGTGCAAACTTCACATAAACCATCTACTAAATAGTCCGAACAAAGTCTAAACATTTGGTTTGGATAGGTGAGCCCGTTCTTGAGTTATACAATTACAACGAAAAGTGGCATTTTTTATAAATGGATGTGTTTTTTGGTAAATAAATAAATAAATAAAAAATCTCTAGTTTTTAATATTGATGATACCTGATCTATTCGACTGGTGTGGTGCTTGTTTTTTGAAAGACGTCTCCCTCTCGCAGGTTGGCTCTTGTTCCCTGTAACAAACAAACAATGTATAAATTAAATAACTAAATATAAGTTTACTATATAATTTTGTCCTCGCAATTTATTTTGCATTTAGCCAGTGTCAAGTAATTTTTTTTTTTTTTTAATTTGCTAGGTATTTCGTCAAACCACTCCTAGTCACCAGTCACAGTCAGTCTCAGAGTCACTATTACCAAGTCAAAGTCAAGTAAAAGACTCATGGTCCAGTCATAGTATAGTAATGACTTAATAAAGTGGTAGAAACTTGACGAGATCTTCAGTTGTAATTTTGGAGCGAAAGCGAAAATCACGTTTTTCAACATTGTATGATTTGCCTACACTGATGCACGTTCACTAAGTATTAACGGTTAATTATCCACCATTATTACACATTAACACTCGAAGAATCACAGGTTTTGGAAAATTATACAAAATCAACAGACATTTGTTCACTTTCGATCTTAATTTTTTTTTTTGTTTGTTACCTTTGTTTATAAACCAATTTCGTTTTTTTTTGAAAGGATATACTTTCAGATAAATCTCATGGACATTGCATCGAAATTAAAAGTAAAAAAATACAACCCCACACTAATTTTGATGACTTGCATCGTGAGTGTCGGAAACATTCACATCACTCACAAAATCACAACCAGAACCAGAAACACAAGTGTTTCTTGGGGAGAAAGCTTGTGTTCCTGTCGGGAATCGAACTACTAACCACTACTAACTTAGCCGACGGGCAGTTCAATTGATTAGGCAATCTTCTTTCGGGTCTTCTAGTGTCGGGGATAGTCATTTTAGGACACTTTGACTCGTTAATAGTAATAAATAAGTTGTAAGAATAGCGCGAGTGCGTCTTATAACCTTGATAAAACTAACTGATCAATCCACTGGCCTACTAAAAACATTGTTTATAGACAACATTGTAATTGGTCGCATAACGGTCGCGTTAAATGCGTTTAAGTGATAAATTAGCGATATGAACTAGATAACGTAGTGATAGGACTCTTTAGCTGAGTCCGCCTGGGGCAGTACCACCATTGCCAGACATTCAACCGGTAGTATCAATGTGTAAACTTTGCTATAGAATTGAAAGGCAATGTTTCCCACGATAAATTATAATTTAATAATAATTTATTCATCATCATAAACTTAAGCTTAATTAAACAGATGAATTACAAAACATGTTAGCGTTTGCAAGGCCTTTCTGTTTATAAAAGGTGACCACTGTCTCCCACACTAGGAAAACCTGTGTTGTGGGATTCAGTCTCTTCCTCACTGTTATTACAGTACAATGAGAGTAGCTTAACAAAAAATTAGAATTAAAAAATATATATATCTGTTCAGACAGTATTTAAAACTATAACATAATTATCATGTTAAGTAGGTACTTATTCTTTCAAAATAGTTAATTTATAATTATGACTTCTACTTTATGTAACGATGCATAAATAGATTCAGGTGTGTGTCATATGTAAATGTTTCCAGCACCCACGATACAAGTCTTTGAACTTAGTGTGGGGCTGTGAGTGTGAATGCATTTGTTTGTTTGTCCTTTCTTAATACCTTACTATATAGAAATAAATAGTCCGGTAATCTCAGGGTGACGAGCTTAATGATTTGCCGCGCAGGATTTTGAACTATTTAAGGTGGCGATACCTGAATTTCATGTAAAACGCGTGTTTTTGTAACCGTTTTACTAAGTATTCATAAAAAAAAAAAAAAAAAAACCACCAGATAAATAAAAATATTCGTCGTAATCTGAGTGATACGATAAATGATGCCTTCTTCTTAGAATATTCATAACGTTATATAATATATTCATAAGAAAAAATACCAAATCTCATGCAAATAACATCAATTTGTATATTTGTAACCATTTCGTTCCGCCATTTTATATCAAAACAATGTGAAAGTTATTTCATATACGGATATTTACTAGACTAATGCTATCTTCAGCTTTTTTTTAAGGTGCATTTTCACGAAATTGTAATATAACAATAAAAATCAAAGACTGCCACACGTGACCTTGCGTAACCGCCACGATGTAATTTACGCAATATACACCTTTATGTGCAAAAGTGTAAGGAGGATAATTGGCTGTGGTTAAAAAAGGTGCTCGCATTGACGTACACCTTCCTTCATAGTACAATAATCTGAGTGGCACTGAGCTTTAATAGGCAAGCTAAACCTGACCCTTACCTCCACCTACAAGTGAGCGACTTACATATCTCAATGACATATAATTAAACGCAAGTTAAGCTTAAAAAAACCGACTTCACCGCTTTATCTTTGGAACCTTGATCAGATTCAATGTATTAAACACGCAATATTGACAACTCAAAAACTAGTGATCAGCCCCCCGATTACCTATCTTTGTTGCAAACGGTTTCAATACTAAATTGACATACCTCCTAAGAAATAAGGTTCATTTTTGCTTAATTTTAATTGAAACCGCGTGCAACAAAGATACGTAATAGGGGGTCACATGTAAAGTACCAACTTTCAGATAAAAAAATAATCATCAAAATCGGCGCACAAAGAAAGAAGTTATGAGATAACATTTGAAGTCGGTTAAAAACGAGAACATCGTCAATGTAGTCCACAGAATACGCATTATTGAGGATAACTCCAAGAGTCATCCTCAATAATGCGTATTCTGTGTCGTGTTCTAGTCAGATCTTGATCAAATTTAAATAGGACCAATTGGAAAGTAATATAAATCAAACAAAAAAAAAACAAAATCGGTTCACGTGGAACGAAGTTATGAGGTAACACACATATAAAAAAAATACAGTCGACTTCAGTACCTCCTCCTTTTTTGTGAAGCCGGTAGAAAATAGTTTTTAGCGCGATAAGTCCCAAAGTCGGTAAAAACAATACAATGAACATGCATATATTAAGAAATACAAATCACAACTCAATAAATCGATGACTCGCGGTACCTAGTAACAATCTCTAGTTGATAACGCAACTGAACTACGCCCCCAATAATCAATTATTGTAATAGGGAACATAAACATGCGATAGAGATAGGGATAAACATAGACCTTAATACTTTAGACAATAAACCAAGAACTAGACATAAAGACAGACTGACAACAGCAGGTTTAAATCTATAGTAAAAGATAAATAAATAAGCCTACTAAAATTATAAATGCGAAAGTTTTTTTTTAACGCATTCACACTCACAACCCCACCCTAAGTTCAAAGACTTGTATCGTGGGTGCCGGAAACATTCACATCACACACATTACACTCAGAACCAGAAGCACTAATATCCCTTGGGTAGGAATGCGTGCTCCTACCGGGAATCGAACGCAGGACCCACGGCGCAGAGGGCGGTGACCTGTCCACTGCGCCAACTGGGTCGTCAATCAACTGTGTAAGTATGTTTGAGATAATTTATTTTACATCGTATTTCAATAGATTCGATTAATGTACACCACCGTCAGATACTTTCCACTTTAATTTAAATCCATTCTAAGGTAGTCTGGAAGAAATTGCTATACGCGATAAGACCGCCGATTGTATTGCCTAAATTAAAATATTATTCGTATAGACATGTTAAGTAGTACACCGTTGTAATAAGGTTATACATTAAAGAGTTATTGCATTGTATTGTTCTCTCTTCACGCTTGGATGAAATTTGGCATGTGAATAGATTATACCTAGGAATAACACAGGCTTTTTAACTTGATAATAGCGGGCGAAGTCGCGGGGCACGGCTAGTAATAAATACTGCAAAGGAGTGGATTGCTCTCGTCTTTGTTCGCCGAGCGGTATAATCTGGGAGTCTTCAAGTCGAGATTGAAATTTTCGACCGCAGCATCACATTTCACCAGGTGAAATAGTTTTTTTTATTATCTGATTACTATCTCACCTGATGGATGGCGGCCGAAGATGTAGCATGCTTGCCTATAGTGGTTGAATGTTAGCGAAAAAATACATAAACCGCATGCAAGGTCAACCGCTCATAAAATTTGGAACGAATCCAAAACGGCTAACACAATTTAAGGGTTGGGGTAGTAAAACGGTGATATCGTCTGGTCACAGAATACTTTATAATGTCAGAGACAGTACGGTTCCCAAGGATACCTATAATATAATAAAGTTTTCAAAATGTAATTTCGCTTTAAGAATAATTAAACGCAAGCAAAGCTTAAAAAACCGACTTCGCCGCTTTATCTTCGGAACCTTGATCAGATTCAACGTATTAAACACGCATTATTAACAATAACTCAAAAACTAGTGATCAGATCTTGACCAAATTTAAATGGAACCACATGGAAAGCACCAGCTTACAAATAAAAAAATAACCATCAAAATCGGCACACAAAGAAAGAAGTTATGAGGTAACTTTCGAAACGAGAACATCGTCAATGTAGTCCACAGAATACGCATTATTGAGGATAACTCAAAAACCACTAGTCAGATCTTGATCAAATTTAAACGGTACCAATTGGAAAGCAACATCTATCAAACAAAAAAAAAAAGACAAAATCGGTTCACGTGGGACGAAGTTATGAGGTAAAACATATATAAAAAAAAAAAAAAAAAAATACAATCGACTTGAGTACCTCCTCCTTTTATGTGAAGTCGGTAAAAAATCACACAAATTGATCGAGCGAAGCGAAATCTATAAGTTGACTTGGGTTGTTCAGCACTTTGTCCGTCCGTCCGTCTGTCTGTCAGAGGCATCTAGCGTCTAAACCACATAACCGAATGACTTCAAATTCTCTAAGAATAAAAAAATCTATGTTGGAAAATAATGATTTGGTAGGCCACCAAAGTCTCTGTTTTTAGACCTATTTTGTCCCGGGGTCTAACTCAAAAACGGCTTCACACTGAACGCTGAAACTTACGTATAATAGTTCACGTATAATCAAACAGTTATTACATAGAAAAAAAGTTATAAGCAAGTAACCTTAAAAGATTTTCTCTAGGGCAAAATGGCAATGGCAATTTTCGACGGCAAAATGTAGGCGCGAGATCTCAGTTCGGCGCGAACGACTATTATTATAAATGCGAAAGTTATTATGTCATGTTTCAATTGAGCTATCTTTGTAACGACCGAAACAAGGCGCAGGTGTCCTTGACCTGGACGCTCCATACAAATGTTGCAAATAATCGTCATACACACAATAACAACACCGTTCGTACATACAATTCGTACATACTTTCAAATGTGTGTAACCAGATCTTTGTTCTAGCGCCGTAGGCCCTGGGGTTCGATTCTCGACAAGAGCACAATTTTCCTACCCAAAAGGACATTTGCTGATTCTGGGTTTGATATGTATATGTTACCGGCATCCGCGATACAAGTGTTTGAACTTAGCGTGGAGCTGAGAGTGTGAATTTGTTTGTTTGTGTTTGTTTCTAAATAACAATTATGTGTTTGAACGACAAACTAACGGTCACCCAGTGTATGTTCTACAACCCAAATATTTGGGTATGTAATTCTTTGGATATTCTGAATAAAAAACATCGTACTAACTATGTAGATGACGTCACTATCTTAATAACCTTGCAGGTCGGGGTCAAGTTTTTTCGCTATCTGCAATAAGATATCGGTTGACCTAAAGACACAAAGTAGAGGCTTAACGATTGGTAGTAATAAAACAAAATAAACAAAATTCGATCTGCATATTAATTGACGATGCGATCATCTTCACGCTCAAACGCCTGTACCAATTTCGATGAAATTTGGTATGGAGGTAGCTGACACCCTGCATTAACCCATAGGCTTTTCATCTCTGAATACCCGCGGGTCCGGGACTTTCTAATCTGCCTATTATACCTCCGGTATACATATCTATCTACTTGGGTAATGCTCGACTGATCCCGATAGACTGGCCTTGGCCAAGCAAGGCAGTCACCAAGCAACGTTCGATAGAGTTCATTTTAATATCAGTTTTATAAGCACCCATTGTATTCTTTTGCCGGTAACTGAGTTAGAAGAAAGGTTCTTTATTAGCAATAACACAAAACATACGCTTTGTTCTCCTAGAACAGGTTCAAAGAGGACATGTTGATTAATCTAAATAGTTAAACACTGCGCGCGCTCTGCCCTCTATCTCGAAAATGGTCCAAGATATAAAAAAAAAATTATACAAAAGTTGAGAATTTAATCCCCTACAATATTTATTATAAACTAGCCGTGCCCCGCGGCTTCGCCCGCTATTATCAAGTTAAAAAGTAGCCTATGTGTTAATCCTAGGTATAATCTATGTACATTCCAAATTTCATCCAAATCCGTTCAGCCGTTAAAGCGTGAAGAGGGAACAAACATACTTACACAAATACACACAAACTTTCGGATTAATAATATTATAGTAGGATATACAAATAGCATAAAACTCATTGGAAACGAGATATTTGCAATGTGTAAAAAATTTTTTTTTTTGACCTTTGACCTTGAAATATCTGTAGTCGTGGACACCCTACGATAAGTAGGTTGTGAGACAAGTTTTAGGGTGTCAAAATAATGGATATACAAGTTTACAGCCGACTATCTCTCATTCCGAGGTGAAACCCAAATTTTCCTGGACTATTACACTGAATAAGTATTATAACGAGAATACCAAACTTAGCAGTTGTGTGTGTAGCTACAAATTCTCTGGCAATTACTAAAATTTCTCGCTTGCTTGTTAGTAGTGGTGACAAGTTACAAAACGTTCGCTTCTCTCGTCATCGTGTCGTACCTACATTGAACCTATTGGCTTTTTTCTTTATGCTAGAAAGGCAAGCATTTGACCACTATCTCACCTGATGGAAAGTGAAGATGCGGCCTAAGATGTAACATGTTTGCCTAGAAGATACCTATTCAATCTAGACTTGAAGACACCCAGATTGTACTGTACGGGAAACAAAGACGCAGGCAATGGCGATGGTGTATTCGAGGTTGGTAAAGATCTAGAATGTAACTGACTCTTAAGGATAGCTACCAGAACACCATTTAAAGGCGAAAATGTTTCTGGCGATGGTTGAGGGTGATAGGCTAACTGAGCGAGCTAAACAGATTTAGATGATAAACAAGATAATGGCCTCGATTCTGATGTCACACACTAAATTAAATTTAAACTATTTCCTGTCTTTTACAAAATAGGAACACAAGACAGAGATAGCATTCTGCTGTGCTGTCATGTCAGTCAGAACTTAGATGTCTATGCAAGCTTAGTCGAGTATGTTATTGGTGTTGACTAAAAACGCGCGCCTTTCTGCTGTTCATATTTTAAATGATAAACTAGCTTGACAGCTCTAAAATGTATGCTATCTCTGTCTTGTGTATTTATTTTGTAAGAGACAGGGATAGTTTAAATTTAATTTATTGAGTGTACATCAGAATCGAGGCCAATATGTATTATAGACAGTCTTGGTAAGCCTTATATTATGACAGCCTCATCATAAACATAAACGATTTCACAGTCACAGCCCCACAGTAAGTTCGACGAATTGTGTCGTAGGTGCCAGAAACTATTAATATACACATATTCATCAAAAGTACATCGATACTAAGTACATACTTTTTATTCTGAATTATCACAGGCAAAGCTATGGAGCACAGATAATCCTACTAATCCTACTAATATTATAAATACGAAAGTTTGTGTGTAAGTGTGTAAGTATGTTTGTTTCCTCTTCACGCTTTAATGGCTGAACGGATTGGGATGAAATTTGGGATGTACATAGATTATACCTAGGATTAACACATAGGCTACTTTTTAACTTGATAATAGCGGGCGAAGCCGCGGGGCACAGCTAGTATAATATAAATATAATAAGACGGGATGAAAAGTTTTTATAGAGCCAGCGAGTTGGAACTAATCAGAGCGTTTTATGTATATAATACATTTTTGTATCCTTGAGATAAATTTAGCTTAAAATTATGTTTATTTTTAAAGAGTTACAGACCTTTATGGTTGATTAAGTAAGGGAAATTGTGGGTGGTATAACAGCTCTACATTTCTACCGACTTCACAAAAAAGGATGAGTTACTAGAGTCGACTGTATTTTTTTTCTTAATGTGTGTTACAACATAATTTTGTTTCACGTGAACCGATTTAGACATATTTTTTTTGTTTGAAATATGTTGCTTTCCTATTTAAATTTGATCAAGTTCTGATCAGTAGTTTTTGAAATATCCTCAATAATGCGTGTTTAGTACATATAATCTGATCAAAGTTCCGAAGATAAAGAGGTGAAGTCGGTATTTTTAAGCTTTGCTTGCGTTTAATTATTTCTATTAGGCTTGGTTTTTACCAGGATCTCACCTGTGTACGTGGTAATTTGGTTGAAGGTTATTATCATGCTAAGCCTAGAACAGGACTATGAAGGATAGCTACTAAAACACTATTAACACTATTTGATGCATGGTGAAAAATATTTAAACTACCTCCGCACGGACCCATGGAAATTCCAGGATAAAATGTAGCCTATGTGTTAATAAAGGGTGTCAGCTATCTCCATACCCAGATTTCATATAAATTGGTCCAAACGTTTGAGCGAGAAGAAGTAACAAAGATACAAACACACCCACTAACTTTCACTATTATAATATTAATGTGATTTTGGGTATAGCCCAAAGCTTGTTCGCCTCTTATCCCTGCAATTATCACAAAGGATGACCTAATAATTTCTACTGATAGTAAAATGTAGATGGCGTTGTTCTATTCAAACCTACAGTTATGCACTGGTAGCCTTTCGTCCCAGTCATTCTAGACCTACCATATTTACCATCCTCAGCATATCTTTACTTACCATCAGGTGAGTTAGTGGTCACTAGCCTATAAGAGATAAAAAGGAACACCTAATTTAATCAGTACTTCTACAAGTGACGCGTTAGAAGTGGGTTACATGGACTAGGACAGGGGTCGGCAACCTTTTGAGTCGGAAGAGTCAAAAATAACAATTTACAAAATTTCAAAGTTTTATAGAGCCACAAAGATTTTTCTTGCCAACAATAATCATTAATGCCAACAATAATACCTACTGTGCTAAGAGTATCGTAGAGAAAACGCTATGCACGCCTTATACGTTAGATATACCTATCTAATGATCCCATAATTTACTTGTTTCAACTGTATAAATGTACTTTTTTGATACCTTTGGAGGCTTGTTAATGGCTCGATAGAAATTGCGCCTACTGCTCGTTAATCGAATCAAAACGTTTTTTAAATGATTTCTTTCAATAAATAATATTTGCGTACGGAACTGAAGAGCCGCAGCTTCCCATCCAAAGAGCCGCATGTGGCTCGCGAGCCTCAGGTTGCCGACCCCTGGACTAGGAAGAACTGCCGATCAGATAAAATGGTGGTTCCTGGAGAAGGCCTATTGATATCCTGATTATAAGGCACATGCTGGTGTTGCAGATCAATAATCACACTAATATTAAAAATCTGAAAGTGTGTGTATGCATATGAATACATAAGTATGTTTGTTTTCTCTTCACGCTTTAACAGCTGTATGGATTTGATCTAGAATTAACACATAGGCTACTGGAAAAGGCGCAGGTCAAGGCTAGTTTGTTATCCTACTAATATTATAAATCCAAAAGTTTGTGTGTAAGTGTGTAAGTATGTTTGTTCCCTCTTCATGCTTTAACGGCTGAACAGATTTGGATGAAATTTGGAATGTACATAGATTATACCTAGGATTAACACATAAGCTACTTTTTAACTTGATAATAGCGGGCAAAGCTGCGGGGCACGGCTAGTAAGTAAATAAAGGCTCATAATATTTTTGTTTAATTTAAATTACAATCATAATTTAAGAGTTCTTAATATGTTTTCAGCACTCATGACTCAAGTCATCAAACTTCATGTAGGGCTGTAAGTGTAAAAGTATTTATGATTTATAAGTAATCGTAGGGAAGATTGCGGCGTGGTAGAAAATGTAGTTACAAAGATTGAGAGATGGAAGCTTAGATGGTTTGGACACAGAAAGGACAACAGAAGATTGACGAAGCAAATTCATAGGTGAGTGTAAATGGCCAAGTAAAGGTCAATTTAACATCACACACACAATCACAACCCAAAGAAAACAAATGATGTGATATCCCAAAGAAAATTTACAGCTTATGATACAGATAAGTAATTAAGTTCGCATTAAGTTCGCCTATGTACCTACAATACAGTTTGTGCAATAAAGAATTTTCTATCTATCTATCTATACAGATAATTGATCAAGCAAAGCAATCATCTCTCAAAGCGATCATTGAGCGAAGCTATGTTGAATTGGGTGGTTCAGCATCTTGTTCATCTGTCAGAGGCATTTAGCATCTAAACCATACAAGTGAATAACTTCAAACTCTCAGAGTATATGTAAAGTATGGTCCAAAGCCACAAAATGCAAATTAATATCATATAAATTAAAGTATTAACTCCATACACAAAGTGAGATGCAAAATATTTTTTATTTTTTTACCTTTGTTGCTGAAACGAGTGTTAAAAAGTAGAAAATGAAACCATCTAATAAAATCTAAATTGGAAAATAACAAATAAGTAGCACGCCAAGGTCACTGTTTGTAGACCTTATTTTGTAGCATGCTTGCCTAGAAAAAAAACCTAAGTATTTTAGACTTTGAAGTTATTTTAATGTAAAGACTTGTTTATTGAATAGTTAGGTCTATTTTACTTATACAGACTTGGTTACCTACTAATAGAAGTCGTTGGACAACAATGGCTAAGTGTGACGCTCATTGGAAACGCATACAGAATTCAATAAACAATGTAGATTTTAACCTACTTTTTAATGAGAAAAACAAGAATCCAGTTTTTCCAATTAGAAAATTTTAGAGCAGTGAATAACAAGGTATAAATATGTCAAAAATACTATAAAGAAATCTCATCTCTATTCCCTTTCATCAAACTTTATAATTGCGTGTACAATAAACGTAACCAGTAAACTATAGGTGCGGCAAACTTACGCCTCAGTCGAAAATATCGATTGAAAATTAGCGTTTTCTTATGGTAACCAATAAAAAGAAATACATGAGTCTACTTAATAATACCTAATGAATCCACCTACACAAAAATACAGTAAAGTTTTACTTAGAAAAATGCTAAATAATACTAGAAAGTCGCGACTAAAATTAACGAGATATACGCTAGAAAGAAACAACTATAGATGTGCGACAAAATTAAAACGCCTTTCTTTGAGACCAGTGTCGCATTCTTACGTCACTTTCACATTCGGTCGGATTCTATTAAAACGGGATACATGCACATAAAGGCTAACCCACCCACATTCAATCGATTTTTACTCAAGCATGGGTGATCTTTTTCTCGCAATTTACACTTCATTTACTTGCTAAATACATTTACTTCGTATATGGAAGGCACCCACGCGTTTAAAGTGTCGAAAAATATACAAATACTCACCGAAAGTTTTAGTGTGTCGTCCGGATTGACAGAGAACAAAATTAGAATCGCTCAGAACTCACAGAATAAACACTTTACGGATGTAGTTTTATGCCGAATATAATTGTTGGACGTTATAAAACGCGCGAGCGACGGTCTTCGTCGCATGTCACGACATATTTCTGATGTTTTTCCGTGATTTTAGCTACGGACAAACATCGATCGAGTAGCCATGACAGATACAAATTTTCACTAACTGAAGTTAGCAACGCTCGCTCAGCTGACGGACAAGTTTTTTTTTCTGAGTTGCGCACTGAAGTTTGTCGCGGTCGCAGTAAAAAGGTCACTGAACTTTCAAATAGTATTTTTTTTGAGTATAAAATGCATTATTGGGAATTTATAACTGAAATATTTATATTTTGTTATCGTTTAGAATATTTATCAAATCAACAAAGTTTCCACACGCGCACGCAATTTGAGTTGACAGCTGCTATCAATATTCGCATTTATAGGTGACAGGGGCAGACTCAGGCCTTGATAAAAGGGGTTTAAAGATAACTACATTCGAAAATAATATAGTTTCTTTTAATATTATATAGTTTAAGTTTATTTAGGGTATCTTGTAGTAACTAAGTAGATTCTGCGGCGATCATAACACTTCAATTTATTATATAAACATCATTATTAATTTTAGTGGATGCCTAGTATAGGGCATCCATAAATGACGTCACACAAATTTCATGATTTTGGACCCCTCCCCGTCCTTGTCACAGCTGGTCAAGTTTGAGTGAGACCCCCCCCTACCTAGTGTCATGTCATACATAATGCGATTTTAAATTTAGAAATTTATGAAATGTTGAGGTGGATTTTGATTTTTTTTTTTGTTTGCAGGTTGTTGCTTTCCCATTGGTACCATTGAATTTGATCAAGATCTGATTAGTAGTTTTTGAGTTGTCGTCAATAATACGTGTTTAATACATTAAATCTGATAAAGGTTCCGAAGATAAAGAGGTGAAGACGGTTTTTAAAACTTTGTTTGTGTTTAATTACACATATTGAGGTCATCATTATTATGTTATTTAGTAGGTATGTAGTTTAAATTTAGTGTTGTGATACTTAGATAAAAAAAAATATATATTGAAAAAAATTTGATGTCACATAATTTGGGACCCCTCCCCGCCCCTTGTCACACAATGTCACACTTCGTCGACCCTATCCCTCCCCCTTAACGTGTGACGTAATTTATGGATGCCCCCTAAGGGCACATGACAGGATGTGTCCTTAAAAACTGTACTGGCCAATGACAGCAACATACATTACTCGTATTAATTATTGTCACCTTAGAGATAATAACTGAATTTATAAACACGGTGAGAGATCTGCTAAATTAAAAATGTGCCTCCCTACTTTTTTACAGAAACTTGAAACAGAGATTTCTTAAATGTAGCTATGTTTCCGAATGTCGATGGCACACGTGATTCGATGATAGAATTATTTTATCTTTGAAAGAGTGTGAGAGTGTCTAGTCGTTCCTAAAAAAAATAACTTAAAAGTAATTATATAGGTTTTGGGTGAAAAGATAGAAGAAGTATAGTATGGTTTTAATTATAAGAAAATAAAAAGCTACGTCTTGTTTGATGAATTTATTGGAGCTCTGCTAAATATCATGCATTAAACAATTGGTTAGGATAGCTAATAACCTCATATTCTACATACCAAGGTATAGTGGGAGCCCAATCCAGCTGCACACGCCGAGGTGCTACCAACGACATCTTGTCTTCTGCTCCCTCCACCCTCAGCAATCAGATATCTCGTTTTATTTTAAAAATCGCTATCCGTCTCGCTCATCCATTTACTTAAAATCATTTCTGTTTGATTCAACCTTATTGTAACGTGATTTAAGTTATGTTTTACCTGAAACAAGCACAATTAATGTTGTAGAACAAAAGAAAAATAATCGCTTATACTACGTACGTATAACTCGACCATTATCTATGTATATAAGAAAGATCATAATTTGAAAACAGTTCAACCAATTTGGCTGTATTTTTTATTGCGTTCGTGATTTTCAGGACGAGATTTTTGTTAAAGAAAATTAAAATTAAAACCGTGCGAAGCCGACGCGGCAATAATATAGTTATAGAAGAAGAAAACCTAGAGTGACCCGAAGACTGTGTGTGAACGTCAAGTAAAACAACTTGGTTGATTTACTCAACTATAATACTCAACACGTCAACTATAATAACTGATTCCCAAAAATCAAATTCGAATCTGGGTAACTCTATAATGATCTACATAACACGACTTATTTTAACACATACTTGAATAAAAGTAATTTGATGGATTAATAGCCCTTAACCCCCCCCCCCCCCCCCTCTCCCTCTTCAGATACATCCCTGTTAAAGCTATCGGCTAATAAAAAGCGACCTTCATGGTTCGGTTCGTAAGCACTCAATATCCCAAATGACTATGAGGGCTATTATGAGGGCTACTAAGTTAGAATTAACTATACGTTTATCTGTGACCTAACTAATATTAGTTCGATAGGGTTCGCCTTCCTTGCCCTAGAAGAAAAGATCGTAGATAGATATATAACTCTTGTTACACCTTCCATAAATCACTCAAAATTATTAATAAAACTAACTTACATACAAAAGTACATAGGTTTTTGAAGGCTTGACTTATTATAATTCCCTGCACACACCCAGTGTTCGAAGTTCGAATACTTTCACAATTAATTTAATGTTTGTTCCATTTTTTTTTATGTACGATAGGCCAGCGTTCAACCACAATCTCACGTGATGGAAAGCGATGATGCGGCCGAAGATGTAGCACGCTTGCCTAGAAGGTACCTATTCACTCTTGACTTGAAGACTCCCAGATTATACTGTTCGGGGAACAAAGACGAGGGCAATGAGTCCCACTCCGTCGCTGTACAGATGATAAACGTAGCAGCGAAACGCTTCGAGCGAACGGGAGGTATGTCAACCATATATGGATGACGTTTGACAGTTTGTCTTGTTGTTAGATGGTAAAACGGGCATGGGGGAATTAGCTCGTGTAATTCCTGCGCACACTCTCCAAAGTGTAAACGGTAGAACACCGATAGACTTGCAATTGAGACTCTGCAATTTGGACTCGACTAGCTTATCATCGCCAATGAGTCTTATTGCTCGCCGGTCGATGGACTCAAGAGCTTCAAGCAATTATGAACACTCCTACGAAACAAACATTAAAAAGGAAGAAAAAACATCAGGATTTTAAGATTATTAGATATATACACCGTTGACCAATTCATTATGCAATGAACATAATAGAATAAATTCCCAGAATATGCATGAACTGAGTCACTTGCCGACATGTGTTGCAGGCACATGCACGAAACGTAAAACGGCCTTGCCCTGATGGACTCCAGGTGCGCGCCGTCGAATTCATTTTCAACATCACGTCTAAACTTAAACTGAAATAAACATGCAAATTTTTACCTGCTTGTTTGCCCTTTACGAGTCATAAGCCACTTCAGGCTTCTGAACTTGGCTTAGGTTTCCTAAGACAGCCTGGAGAAAGATAAAGAACGATAATAATTATTGACACCTATGGCGTGGCTGTAGGATAAGACAAGCCGAAGACGGGCGAATAAAAAGATAGGTGATAGTTAGGTCGTTGGACATGGACTAACACAGTGTGATTAATAAATCTACGGGCCAATTGCCTATATTTCCTAAAACTAAACTAAAACTATGTACAGCAAAGTACTAAGTTACCTACAAGACATCGAGCTTATTGGTAACTCAAGTGCTCAAGCCCACTACCAGTGGGTAGCGTTCCCATCATGCTGGCGGCATTGCCTCTCTGAATTGCAATGCTAATACGTTGAGCCAAATAAGTGCCAGCATTTTGATCACGCGTCGCTTCAACCAGGCGCTCTGATAGAATTTTGAAAATAGAATGAGCTCCCGGTCCCCACGGACCCAGTGTCTCAACACCAAACGGCTCAAATATGTAACCACTGCCAAGGTTTACATATTTTCGCCGTTTGCGCTGCTCTGCCGAAGTTGCCGCGACGCTAACCCCATTCTGTGTTTCAGGAAGATGTGACGGAGCTAAAGTATCGACACAAGTTACATCCCATATTAAACAAATAACATAGTGTGATTAATAGTGTCGGATTATGATTTGGCTTAAAACTTTTTCCTGACGTAGTTCGTTTCTTTCTGTGGGACTTATAAATAAGCTTGAACTTACACAACGAGCTATGGAAAGGGCTATGCACAGGGTTTTTCTACGAGATCGAATCAGAAATGAGGAGATCCGTAGACGAACGAAAGTCACCGACATAGTCCGGTGGGTTAGCAAGTTGAAGTGGCAATGGGCAGGGCACATAGTACGTAGAACGGATGGCCGATGGGGCCGAAAGGTTCTAAAATGGAGGCCACGGACTGGCAAGCGCAGTGTCGGAGGACCGCTAACAAGGTGGATGGACGACATAGTGAAGGTCGCAGGAAGACGCTAGATGCAGACCGCTAACAACCGTTCTTTTTAGAGATCTTTGGGGGGAGGCCTATATCCAGCAGTGGACGTCTTGCGGCTGAGATGATGATGAGTTCGATTAGATAGTTAGCGACACCTCACCGAGATGTGTTAATAAAGAAAACACAACCTATTGAATGGGAGAGACGTGATTTTTCCAATGACATGATTTTTAATGTTAACTGAAACGCAATCGTTTGACTACCACACACAACTTTCCTATTTGATCGGTTAGTAACTCGTAATGCAGTCAAGAATCGCGAGGAATAAGTGCTTCACGATTTTTTTGTAACCTAAAGTTTAGACCTGGAAACTGGAATAGAAACTGGTTCTCATAGACAGCTACTAGACCGTTCCACAGTGGAGTGGGTAAAGATATACCAAACTAAATACTTTAGAGTTTTAGCACAATGTTATTGTTAGTCTAGTCGAGTATAATATGATGTGACGGTGAGGGTTTTTTTCTATTAATATTGGCTTCGCAATCTTATGCATTTAGCCAGCGTCAAGTAATAATATACTTCAAGTTTATTTCATATTAAAAGTCTAATCACAAGTCACAGTCACAGTCAAAGTCAAGTAAAACTATAGTAAAAGTCATGCTATAGTAAAATGGTAGAAACTTTACTAGAACTTCTGTTGGAGTTTTGGAGCGAAGGCGAAAATCACGTTTTAATCTTTGTATGATTGGCCTACACTTATTCACGTTTACTAAGTATTAACGGTTAATAATCCACCATTATTACACATTAACACTCGAAGAATCACAGGTTTTGGAAATTGTACAAAATCAACAACGCCATTTTTTCACTTTCGCGGCAAAACTCACGGTGAGGGTTAATAAGCACATATGTGGCGATAGTGTTGTACAGATCGCAGAGTTGAATACCGTTCGATCATGTTCGATGCATGCTGCAAAACAATATCGATCGCCAGTTACCTGTTTCATAACTATTACTTCAACCGCGAGTCATAAAATTAAACGACAAAACAGTTACAAAAACAAAGCGTATCATGTAAAATAATTATCTGGCATCTATTTCAGACGAGCGTAGGAGTCAGGTGGAGTCCACTCGTAAATACCTAATTTTACATTTGGCCTAAATACCCCTGTCCTAGATACATCGATGTTGTTTGACATGCTTGTTGATTTTGTGCATCATATCTGTCAAAATATGACAGCTCGTTAATAGCGATGCGAACAATTTAGGATTAATCACAACTAATCATAAAACAAAGCAAGACAAGGTGAGTGAAAAAATGGCGTTGTTGATTTTGTAAATTTTTCCAAAACCTGTGATTCTTCGAGTGTTAATGTGTAATAATGGTGGATTATTAACCGTTAATACTTAGTAAACGTGCATGAGTGTAGGCAAATCATACGAAGATGGAAAACATGATTTTTGCCTTCGTTCCAAAACTCCAATAGAAGTTCTAGTAAAGTTTCCGCTACTTTACTAGGGCAGGACTACTATGACTGGACCTTGACTCTTTTACTTGACTTTGACTGTGACTTGCGACTAGGACTTATAATATGAAATACACTTGAAATATTATATTATCACTTGACACTGGCTAAATGCACAAGATTGCGAAGCCATAACTAAGAAGAAGAAAGCAAGACAATGATTACTGAAGTGTAAGTGGTGGCTGACAGACACACTTTGATGAGCATGATTTTGGACACAAGAATTAAGCACTTTGGATAAAATGGTTTACTCGCAGAACGTCCCATTCGCATTCGGTCACGTAGTCGCAAAACGTCACAATCGCAAAATGTCCCATTCTTAAATCGTCCCATTCGCAGTACGTCCTATTCTCAAACCGTCCCATTCGCAAAATGTCCCATGCATACATCACATTGATAACAATATCTAATAAAAATGTTACTTTTTCATATTGAATGGTAATCACAACACAATAATAATTGGTAGAGCATTTTGTGAGTTGCTCGCCTGGCTTGCTACCAAAGTAGCTTACCACCATCAAGTTGAAAGTCTGCCGCCAAGCCAAATACGGTGTTCCGGCAGTTATCCTTGAGAGCCTGCGTATTCCAGGTCTAGTGTTTACCAGCTTCGATCACATCGTCACTTACCATCAGGTGACATAGTGGTCATACACTAGCCTGTCATAAATTAAAAAAAAAAAAAATGTACTAAATGAAATATTTCAAAGCAGCTGTGCCTCGCGGCTTCACCCGAGATCCGGGTAAACGTAGCCTATGTCCTTCTCGGAAGATTTAAATAACTCTTTGTCAACCACTCGTAAATCATATTTTTAATTTTAGTTCAACCGTTTTGATGTAGTTTAACGACAACTAACGAACAAACATCTAAAAGTTTCGCATATATTACTATAGGTAATCGGTTCACGTGGAACGATAAAAAAAAAATACAGGGCTGGGGACCTCCTCTTTTTTTGTGAAGTCCCGAGATATTACCTAAACTATTTATCAATATCGTTCTAGCAATTTAGCAGAGAAAAAAAAAACAAAACAAAGGCATTCACAATCACCGCCCCACTCTAAGTTCAAAGACTTAGCATGAGTGCCGCAAACATATACATCACAGTCATTCACAGTTAATCACACACACAATCACTTCCAGAACCAGAAAGAATAATTAAATCATCAAAGATTCGGCCGCATCGTCACTTTCCATCAGGTGAGATAGCGGCCAAGTGCTTACCTAATTGTCATAAAAAAAAAAATACGAGCGAAGGTTTGTGAAGACAGATAAAGAAGGCTACTTTCTAATTTATAAAATTAGTATTAGAATTTCTCTTATCAAGGATAGACAGAAGTAAATCTTACTAATATTATAAACCCGAAAGTTTGGGTGTAAGTATGTTTGTTTCTTCTTTACGCTTTAACAGCAGAACGGATTCGGATGAAATTTGGAATGTACATAGCTTATACCTAGGATTATAATATAGGTTATTATTAACTTGTTTTAGCGGGCGAAGCCGCGCGGCAAGGCTAGTTTAGAATATGGAGTTTGTTCTATATTCTAAGACTGTGAAGTGACAATGATTGCTTCCAAAAGAAACTGAGGCTTTTGGGGGCTGAGTCACCCACGTCCGTAGGAGGATACCCCTTAAGTCTGACTCCCTACACGTGGTCCCCGGGTGGTGCTAATCAGGTGACATTTGAGAGGTGGTAGAGCATTTTGTGAGTTGCTCGCCTGGCTTGCTACCAAAGTAGCTTACCACCATCAAGTTGAAAGTCTGCCGCCAAGCCAAATACGGTGTTCCGGCAGTTATCCTTGAGAGCCTGCGTATTCCAGGTCTAGCGTGTTTACCAGCTTCGATCACATCGTCACTTACCATCAGGTGAGATAGTGGTCAAACACTAGCCTGCCAAAAAAAAAAAAAAACTGTGAAGTGACAATGATTGCTTCCAAAAGAAACTGTATTCCAATGGTTTTAAACTTCACAGATATAAATACCTTACCAAAGGTTACACATGCATAAGTATTCGTTACTCTCCTAATTATACCAACAATAACAAACGTAAAGAGTACGAAATACTACAGAGCCTCATTGCTTTGGTATCACTGTTCACTTCCAGAAATATCATCATTGTTTACAGTACCCAGCCACGCTTTGCAATGTTCTATGTTTAGATACTCCAGCTGGATACAGGTTTTTATCACGTTATTTTAGTTTTGTAGACATTCATCTGTCTTCGTCGATATTGTGTAAGATTATGTAAGCTAACTGGCAAAGAATAACTGGCAAACGTCATCCATAATCCATTTATGGTTGACGGGGAGTTTTGCCGCGAAAGTGAAAAAATGACGTTGTTGATTTTGTATAATTTTCCAAAACCTGTGATTCTTCGAGTGTTAATGTGTAATAATGGTGGATTATTAACCGTTAATTTACCGTTTACAAAGTTAAAAACGTGATTTTCGCCACTTCGAAAACTCCATTAGAAGTTCTAGTAAAGTTTCTACCACTTTACTAGGGCATGACTTGACTATGACTGACTACTTGACTTTGACTGTGACTTGTGACTAAGACTTTTATTATGAAAAATAGAAATTGTTAATATTTTGTTTAATATTTCGACTGAAGGAGTATGCATCCATGGTCATGAAATAAATTTTAAAAAAAAAAAAATGCTTAACGTACCTCCGGTTTGCTCGAAGCGTTTTGCCTCTACGTTTGTCATCCGTACGGCGAAGGAGTGGAATTCATTGCCCGCGCCTTTGTTACGCGAACGGTACGATCTGGGAGTCTTCAAGTGAATAGGTATCTTCTAGGCAAGCATGCTACATCTTAAGCCGCATCATCACTTTCCATCAGGAGATAGTGGTCAAATGCTTGCATATCGAGCCCATAATAACAATTATACAAAGCGGTTTTTTTTTTATTAATAGCTCTGTCTCCGGATATAATATCTGGATCTCAATTGCATTCTAGGGGGTCAGGGGCCAGGGGTCTCGGGTTCGATTCCCGATACAAGTTTTCTCTTCAAGGAAAATTAGTGTTTCTAGTTCTGTGTGATATGGATGTTTCCGCCACCCATTACACAAGTCATCGAACTTAGTGTGGGGCTGTGAGTGTGAAAGCGTTTACGTTTATGTAATTATTCCATTATATTTATTTAATACTTTATTGCACGGTAAAAAGTGTACAAAAGGAGGACTTAATGCTAAAAACATTCTCTATCAGTCATCCAGCGCTGGAAAATGAAATGACATGAGGCGTGCATCAATCAGGGGTAAAGAAAATATATGTTTATACTCGTAAGTTCAAAAACCTAATCACGCGAGTTCCACATTCCTAATTAAATTGTACAGAAGACAAAGACCTCTTTTTATAAGTCTATCGACCTAATTATTCAACTGTTGCCATAACTCAAATACTACCAAGTAATTCGGGAACAAGCATCTCAAATTTAATCTGTATATTTCTTTCATCTAATAATAACCTGTCAAATAAATTGCAAAGAGATATCTGTTCCCGGTTCGCAAACAGAAATAACCCGAGGATGCTAAGCTAAAGACGTTAGTTCGTTGACCTTTATTGTCTTCGTTAAAAACATCATCATCCTTCTGACATCCTGTTGTGTTGGCAGTATTTCCACCTGTGATGATGCGGTGGAAATTTAGTATTTGAGGTTCGATACAACTCATTGAAACCTCATTGGATGCACAGATTATATACTACTAACACTCAACAGTAATGTTGAGGAGTTTTGCCGCGAAAGTGAAAAAATGGCGTTGTTGATTTTGTATAACTTTCCAAAACCTGTGATTCCAAAACTTGTGTTGACGATTTTCTATTATTCCCCAAAACCTGTGATTCTCCGAGTGCTAATGTGAAATAATGGTAGATTTAACCGTTAATACTTAGTAAACGTGCATAAGTGTAGGCAAATGATACCAAGTTGAAAAACGTGGCTTTCGCCTTCGCTCCAAAACTCAAATGGAAGTTCTAGTAAAGTTTCTACCACTTTACTAGGGCATGACTTGACTATGACTGGACCTTGAATCTTTTACTTGACTTTGACTAGGACTTTTACTATGAAATACACTTGAAATATAATATAATATTTTAAATTACTTGACACTGGCTACATTCACAAGATTGCGAAGCCAAAAAAAAAAACAGTAATGTTAACATAATAATTGGTAGACAATACAGGTTATTAATACTGGAACTATAAATTAATTAATGCCAATAGTAACAATATTGCAGAACTCTATACTAACACTAACTAGAAATATTTATTGTGTACTAGCCGTGCCCCGCGGCTTCGCCCGCTATTATTAAGTTAAAAAGTAGCCTATGTGTTAATCCTAGGTATAATCTATGTACATTCCAAATTTCATCCAAATCCGTTCAGCCGTTAAAGCGTAAAGAGGGAACAAACATACTTACACACTTACACACAAACTTTCGGATTTATAATATTATAGTAGGATGGGTTAACAAAGCACGGCTTTATAGCTTAAGAAGGTTTATTCCATTTGTATTTTCTCTCGCTCACACATTTCGATATTTTTAATAAATACAATTAGCTACGTGTGTTTTTGAAAATGTTTTCAACCAACATGGACATGGAATGTATGGACATTAATACAGTGAATGTTTTAATCTACCTTTTGTTTTCCATATCTTTAAGTTAAACGAAGAAAGCGTGAAAATCACATTGAAATTTGGAAACTCTGTTTTTTTTTCATCTTATTGAAGGATATGATAGCGAAAAGAACTTTGAAACATCCTTGTATTAATGTAAGATTAAAACATTTTCAGAAACACACGTATAAAATTGTATTTTTTTTAAATATCGAATTGTGCGAGCGAGAAAGAAGACAAAAGGAATAAACCCTCTCAAAGAAATATATTACAGGCAACTTTGAATTGGAAAATTTCTTACCAGTACTTTACGTACTTTTTAATTTTTTTTTGTCTTATAATTGTAGGTTTGGATGATTTACATGATGTAAGTTGAATTTTTGTTTGTCTAGTCAATTTAGAAAGAAAAAAATGTATAGCTCAGTGGGTACAGCGGCCGAACAGCATCCTATTAGCTACCTTTGGTATAATTCTCATTCCAAGCGATATTTTTCATTTCAATAAGGTCTATTTCAAATAATTTTGCTTATTTTTATACGCTTTGCTTAATCCACCCATACATTTCCTCCATTTACCTACATAACCAAATATCTACAGGAGTCACAAAGACCTAAAATATTCCAATCTATTTAATAGTTTTTAGACTTTTTAGTCCAAATCGGTCTATAATATAATTTATGTTGTATACGGCTTTAAAAATGTGCTGACTAACGCCCTTTTGGCTAGAGCAGGGGTCGGCAATCTGCGGCTCGCGAGCCACATGCGGCTCTTTGGATGTGAAGCTGCGACTCTTTAGTTCCATACGCAAATATTATTTATTTTATTAAAATAGGATATAAAACATTGTATGTAGTCGTTTTTCACCGCACCCCTCCCCAGTGACAATTTTTTTTGTGGCTCGTTAAAAACTTTCAAATTTTGTAAATTGTAATTTTTGACTCTTCCGGCTCAAAGGTTGCCGATCCCTGGGCTAGAGTGGTACTGCGCTGGCGCGGCGTTCAGATTTACTTTGGAAGATTTATAGCAGGTATAATAAAATAAAGTCAAACCATTCAAGATAGTCAACTAAATCCTCAACTAAGCTCGAAGTTACACACTTACGAAGTTAGGCACTACACCGTACTAACTACTACTAACTCGTACCTATTGTTCTATTTTAAAATACCTACTGACAACGACACTGGAAACACAATAAAAGCCAAATCCAATCCAATAAATCAGATATTTACGCCTCTCCAACTTACAGACTATTTCTGCACTTCCTGGGTAGCATTCCAGATCTGTAAAGTAGGTCTATTTGTCCCAGTCTTTTGTTAGCAGGTAAATATGACGATCTATTTACGTGTTGTTTTAATGCCAAGAAACTGTGGATTTTGTATTTACAAGATCTAATGTTTATACTTTACAGATCTAGAATGTTAGTTTGGAAGCTTCAGTAGCTCAACGGTTAGAAATAAATCCCCGCCTAGAGCTGTAATTTTCCTTTCTACATCTACTACTTCATTTCTGCCTAGCCTGACTAATGATATTCTAGTCGTTCGCGCCGAACTGAGATCTCGCGCTTACATTTTGCCCCATAGAGATAAACTTTTTGGGTTACTTGCTTATAACTTTTTTTCTATATAATTGTTTGATTTCTGTATTTGTTGTTCAAGTACAGGTTATAACGGATATTATACATAAGTTTCAGCGTTCAGTGTGAAGCCGTTTTTGAGATAGACCCCGAGACAAAATAGGTCTAAAAACAGTGACTTTGGTGGACTACCAAATCGTTATTTTCCAACTTAGTTTTTTTTTAAACCGGTTTCGTACTCTAGTTGTTAAGGGTAGATAGAAAAATAAAAAATATTTTGATTACTACTTACATGTATGGGAGCCCCCTTAATATTTTCATTTATATAATTTTAAATGTCATTACTGGCTTTGGGCCGTAGTTTTACATAATCTATGAGAATTTGAAGTCATTCGCTTATACAGTTTAGACGCTAGATGCCTCTGACAGACGGACGGACGGACGGACAAAGTGCTGAAAGACCCGAGGCAACTTAGAGATCTCGCTTCGCTTGATCAAAAAACAAAATCAACTAATGTTTATACGTTTTACTGTTTGTGCTTTCTCTACATATTTAACACATTGAAAAAAAAACTTAAGTGCTTGCTTTGTACACTTGAGTAGAATAGAGTAAGTTTTTTTATGCCTGATATGCAAGCATTTGACCATAATCTCACCTGATGGAAAGTAATGATGCGGCCGAAGATGTAGCATGCTTGCCTAGAAGGTACCTATTTACTCTTGACTTGAAGACTCCCAGATTACCGTTCGGGAAACAAAGACGAGGGCAATGAGTTCCATTCCTTCGCAGTATGGATGATAAACGTAGAAGCGAAACGCTTCGAGCGAACTGGAAATATGTCAACCATATATGGATGACAGTTTATCTTATTGTGAGATGGTAAAACGGACAAGGTGGAATTAACTCGTGTAATTCCTGCGTACACTCTAAGTAGTTGGCGTTGCCTCGCTAATAAAAGATTTCAAGAAAAAACATTAGACATTTAATAAATTACTTATATTGTGATAAATAATAAAAGTGATACTTACTAGCAGTTACTAGGTATCGTTACTTAAATAGTGCCTCTTCGTAATAAGGACTTAAACATTAGTTTAAAACGTTCTACATTTAATTTTTTTGAGAGGTGGTAGAGCATTTTGTGAGTTGCTCGCCTGGCTTGCTACCAAAGTAGCTTACCACCATCAAGTTGAAAGTATGGGAGCCCCCTTAATATTTTCATTTATATAATTTTAAATGTCATTACTGGCTTTGGGCCGTAGTTTTACATAATCTATGAGAATTTGAAGTCATTCGCTTATATGGTTTAGACGCTAGATGCCTCTGACAGACGGACGGACGGACGGACAAAGTGCTGAAAGACCCAAGTCAACTTAGAGATCTCGATTCGCTTGATCAAAAAACAACTGGAGGCTGAGTCACCCACGTCCGTAGGAGGATACCCCTTAGGTCTGACTCCCTACACGTGGTCCCCGGGTGGTGCTAATCAGGTGACATTTGAGAGGTGGTAGAGCATTTTGTGAGTTGCTCGCCTGGCTTGCCACCAAAGTAGCTTACCACCATCAAGTTGAAAGTCTGCCGCCAAGCCAAATACGGTGTTCCGGCAGTTATCCTTGAGAGCCTGCGCATTCCAGGTCTAGTGTGTTTACCAGCTTCGATCACATCGTCACTTACCATCAGGTGAGATAGTGGTCAAACACTAGCCTGTCACAAATAAAAAAAATAAATAATAAAAAAAAAAAAAACATCCGTCTACAGGTATTATTATCTAATATATAAAATTCTCGTGTCACAGCTTTCGTTGCCATACTCCTCCGAAACGGCTTGACCGATTTTGATGAAATTTTTTGTGCTTATCCGGTATCTATGAGAATCGGCCAACATCTATTTTTCATCATCATCATCATCACTTTTCATCATTATCAACGCGGGTGAAACCGCGGGGCGCAGCTAGTACTGTTATATAAATATAGTGATATAAATGTTTACATTAGAAGACCCCATTATAACATTTTCTTTCTGAATCCGCCTCTGGCTCATTCTTAGCTAGGAAATATAACACGGAAGCAAGTGCGCCATAATTTAAACTGTTATGGTTTTACCTTCACACAGACCTTCGTTACCGATACTATTACGTTATCATAACAACCAATTTAATATAATCTAAATAGCCGAAATTACTACATAGTTTAGACAAGAGCTTGATTAAATATTATTAGTGGCCAGTTTCTGAACGCGCCCATTCTGTGACGTTGATTTTGGCGGGAATCCAAAATGGCGGAATTAATGTATTCCAAGGGGCAAATAATTGAGAATTTCTGAGATCTCAGTCAGCGTTAACAGCTAATAAACTTTGTAGTGAGTTAAGAAAGTGATAGGCGTAAACTAGAAGACTTATGTAGTTTATTTTTGTTGCAGAATGCGCGTGCGTTTGTGTTGGACAAATTCTACCAACAAAGAGAGTTAGCAAGCTTCTTGCAGTACCTAGTTAATGTAGATATAGAGAAAAAACGTCCTCAGTGTAATAGGGTTCTATATGCTACTTTGTCAGGAAAATAGTAGTGCATAATGTAGTATGTAGGTATACGCCTGCCAAGTGTGAGCCTGTCTTGCTCACCGAGAGTTCCGTAGCATTCATACGTTTTATATTTAGTACTAGCTGCGCCCCGCGGCTTTGCCCGCGTAAGTCCCGGACCAGCCAGATTTCGGGGCTAAAAAGTAGCCTATGTCCTTTCTCAGGCTCTAGACTATCTGTGTCCCAAATTTCGTTTAAATCGGTTCAGTAGTTTTAGCGTGTAAGCGTAACAGACAGACAGACAGAGTTACTTTCGAATTTATAATATTAGTAAGGATAAGGATTAACTAGCGATCCGTCCTGGCTTTGCACGGGTAAAAAAATGGTTGCTATGAGTCAACCGTAACAGATAATCGTAATATATATGCCATCGCAGAGTTTTATATAGAATTTTATCTTTTTACCATCTATAATGTACTTCATAAAGTGAAATTATTTAAATTAAAATTAAATACTATAGAACTCCGTGTTACTGAAGCTAACCTTTTAATTAGACCGGCAAAGAGTCATTATTTAAACTGAGTTTAAAATTAAGCTGACTATGATAGTATGATAGATCATTCAAAGAAAAATAAGAGTGGCGCGGCGGCAAAGAAAAAAATAAACACTTGGCACAAAAATAGTATTTCTTAACTTCACAAATAGACGAATTTTCACAATAGAAACACGGATTCTGCTTTTAACATTCCATTTCAAAGTATCTCTCAACTTACCTTCTGTTCTTTCTTGTTATTTTATAGTAAAATAGATGTTTGTACGTCATATTAATATATATCGTGGCCAAGTCCTAGCACGTGCTTGTAGTGGAGTAATTAATATTTATTTTGTTGCCAACACTAATCTTTAATACACATGTGATTTAGTGTAATTTATGAGTAGTCGAATGTACTAAGCATTCGACTTGACCAACCAGGACTGACTAGATATCACGGACAAAAGTTTCGTCTCGCAGTTGCTCTCCGGCGCGCAGCGTTGAGATGTCAGCCTCACACAATCACAATCCCACGCTTAGTTTAAAGATTTTTATGCCCGATAGGCAAGTATTTGACCACAATCTCACCTGATGGAAAGTGATGATGCGGCCGAAGATGTATCATGCTTGCCTAGAAGGTACCTATTCACTCTTGACTTGAAGACTCCCAGATTATACCGTTCGGGGAACAGAGACGCAGGCAATGAGTTCCACTCCTCTTCTTGCTAAATTGTATAATAATTCTTTTATGATATATACGCTGCAGGTTTTGATTTATTTGCGTTGCGAATATTTAACATGTTTGTCGCAATAACCGTATATTTTTATTGCGTTGAATTAGACGCTTGATTTTTTTACAGCTTTGAAGGATTATAAAATATTATAATATAGTATCTATATTATATGGTTTTGTGTATGGATAAGGTATATCAATTATACCTATTTTTATTTTATACCTTATAATATTTCATATTGGTTTTTACTTGATGCCTCCACGGTTTCTTGAAAATTGGGTCTAGACTAGACAGACTCACAGACGGACAACGAATTAGGGGTTTCTTTTTCATATAGAGGTACGGATCCCTGCAAAAGAAATTTGAAATGTGGTATATGATATGTGGTTTTTAAATTTTGTTTTTACTTTATCGTAAAAATTTTATACAAACTTATTTTCTTCTTTAGTCTAATCGCTCCCTGCAAAACATACAAGCTCTGAACTTGCATTTTTAAGAGTATAAAAAGTCAATTTGTCAGGGAGAATAAATTATCACTCTCTCTGACAAAACCAAGGATGCTTACAAACCGTAGAGGTTTGTTTCCTATCTCGATGGGCAAAACATAATAACAAATATTCAAAACTGGCAAAGAAATCAAACATTTTCCCGTAGCACCTAAGATTTATCTACAACTTACCTTAATGTTTCCGGTTTTAGTTCAGAAATTTGGCGTTGACAGCAAAAATAATTACCTAACTAACATATCTCTGAAGTTATTTCTCGACTTACAAAAATAAATCGCTCTTAATTTCTAGATTATAAAATGAAATCACACTCACGGTCTATTTCGCGATCCGGCATTGACCTTCGTTACAGCTTGTCGATCGCCGCCATTTTTTTGTTCAATAGCGCGGGAAAATGCTTGTGGTTATGACGGTTTGGTAGATCTGTGGGTAGTTTGTTTGGACAAAAATTTGGCGCGAACCGAACGTAGTTTGAGGTTTACTGACGACCTTTTAAACTGCGTTTTATGTTTTTAAACTTTCTGTTTTTAATAGGTACCTACTTTGGATATAAGTATTATAAATCCAATAAAATTACCTTTTATGTACATATAATAGGTTTTATTTTCTAATTAAACTCACAACTAACTGGTTAAGTTGTGTATTGGGCTTCCGAGCGGTATGTACTCAAAATATATATTTCAGAATATCAAATGAATTAGATATACATAAATAACTCTTTATTGTTACACCTTACAATAAAACACATAAAAATTACCTCATGCCTCCGTTTGCATTTCAGATTGTTTTTTTTTTAATACCAACATTATCAACAATCTACGGGCCAAATAAACTGCCCGTTGGCCCTTCTAAGCAGCGAATCGGGATCGATTCCCGGCGGGAACACAATTTTTCTCCCCAAGGAAAATGTATGTTTCTGGTTTAGCGTGTGAATGTGTGTGTAAAGTAAATGTTTCGGTACCCACGACACAAGTCATCGAACTTAGTGTAAGGGTTGTGTGTGTGAAAGCATTTATATAAAACTGTCTATATTACCTAAAACTATATACTTACATAAAATATAGTCTTTGTTTAATGATTATTTTTATCTGAATGGCGTGCTTACTGTACTATCAGCGTGCTAAAAAAGTTTGTTGTTTTAGTTTATTGTAATTCAGAGAGGCAATGCCGCCAGCATGACGGAAACGCTACCCACTGGTAGTGGGCTTGAGCACTTGACTTACCTATAAGCTCGATGTCTCATATATTGCTTTTATAGTTTTAGTTTCGTTTTAAGAAATATAGGCAATTGGCCCGTAGCTTGAAATTAGCCCATAGATAGATAAAACATTTATAATAAAGTGAAGAGACCAATAAGATGATATAATATTCATAACAATAAAAAGAAAATAACCACGAACCTTTTAAAAATATAAACAAGTTATTATTAGCTTATTTAACGACCACTTACTCTCGCACTTTGATGTATGAGTAATATATAAAAACCAGCCAAGTGCGAGTCGGACTCGCGCACGAAGGGTTCCGTACCATTATCTATACAAACGGGGAAAAAACACGTTTGTTGTATGGGAGACCCCCTTAAATATTTGTTTTATTTCAATTTAATTATTTACTTTAAAGTAATTGTGAAAAAAGAATGTATGACTAAATATTCTGTGAATATATCAAGCGTCTGCCTGTTGCCGTTATTTATATCGAGCAAAAACGAGCAAAAAATAACGTTTGTTGTATGTGAGCCCCCTTAAATATTTATTTTATATTGTTTTTTAGTATTTGTTGTTATAGCGGCAACAGAAATACATCATCTGTGAAAATTTCAACTGTCTAACTATCACGGTTCATGAGATACAGCCTGGTGACAGATGAGCGGACAGCGGAGTCTTAGTAGTAGACTCCTGTTTTACCCTTCGGGAACGGAACCCTAAAAATTAACTGATCTTTATTTTGGCATCGGCAGTTGTTTATATTTCTTTTGGGAAAGAATCCTAAATAAAATGTTTTACGGTCTAGCATTTTATAAAAGAGATCACACACGATCGTTTGTATTGCACATCATTTTTGAAACAATTTATGAGAGAGATTTGGATAACGACTTTTGTTAGACGTACTTTTTTCCTCCTTTTAATTTTGGCTTCGCAATCTTGTCCATTTAGCCAGTTTCAAGTAATAATATATTATATTTCAAGTGTATTTCATATTCAAAGTCACAGCCAAGTCATGTAAAAGACTCATAGTCTAGTCATAGTCAAGTCATGCCCTAGTGAAGTGGTAGAAACTTTGCTAGAACTTCTATTGAAGTTTTGGCGCGAAGGGGAAAATTAAGTTTTTTTAACTTTATATGATTTGCCTACAGTCATGCACATGTATTAAGTATTAACGGTTAATAATCCATCATTATTACACATTAACACTCGAAGAATCACAGGTTTTGGAAAATTATACAAAATCAGCAACGCCATTTTTTCACTTTCGCGGCAAAACATTCTTTGACGTACTTATTAATTCGGGTAGAATATAATCTTTTCTATGCTTATTAATGTATATACTCATATAATACATTGTTAGTGATGGGGTGCGAGTGAAATCTTTATTGTATCGATAGTCTTAAAATTTTCAAGACCATTTCATATGTGTCAAAATTTTTTGAAAAAAAAAGAATTTGGTGTAAGTATCATAAGTACGACAAAAGCAAACGCTTTAAATATTTATGAAATTAAACTTGTCACCTTACTGTGGAGTTATATACTTGAATATTATTTTGTCCTTACGTTCTTTTTTTTTTTGGCTCCGCAATCTTGTGCATTTAGCCAGTGTCAAGTAATAAACGTTTCATAATATTACAAGTAAGTCCTAGTTACAAGTCACAATCAAGTGGAAGAAACTTTACTAGAACTTTTATTGGCGTTTTGCAGCGAAAGAGAAAACCAGTTATTCAACTTTGTATGATTTGCCCGCTCTCCTGCACCTTAACGAACTATTAATAGTAAATAACCCACCATTATTAAACATTAACATTTGAAAAATCACAAGTCTTGGAAAATTATGCAAAATAGACATCGTCATAATATCTTCACTTTCGCGCCAAAACTCCTCCATTTGATTGTTATTGAAGTGAAACTTCTTCTGGGAGGGCTTTGAAATTCTAATCCGCAACCTTTTTGTGCGACGAAAACTGGTCCGCACTGTGTTTAATAATTAAAATGTTTTCATGTACCTAATACAAAAGTTCCACTTCTATCGTGTGTCTTTACGACACACCCCGTTTTAAGAGCTAAGCTAGCTGGACCCAAAGGGTAAAACACGACCCTATTACTAAGACTTCGCTGTCCGTCCGTCTGTCACCAGGCTGTATCTCATGAACCGAGATAGTTACATAGTTGAAATTTTCACAGATGATGTATTTCTATTGCCAATATAACAACAAATACTAAAAAAAAGAATAAAATAGGTATTTAGGGGGGCTCCCCCAACTAACGTGATTTTTTTACTCGTTTTTGCTTGATATTGATAACGGCAAAAGGTACGCTTGAAATAATCATAGAATGTTTAGTTATATATTCAATTTAAATATAAATAATCAAATCTAATAAAATAAATATTTAAGGTGGGCTCTCATACAACATACGTGATTATTTTGCCGTTTTTGCTAATGGTAGCAGAGCCCTTCGAGCGCGAGTCCGACTCCCACTTGGCCGGTTTTTTATTATATTCTCCATTATCTTAAAGTCTTGATATGTTTCCCACCTCACTATTTCCGAGTGTGCGTCTCTGCCAAAACAGTGTTTAGATATAACGCGTGATCTTTGATTATGACTCTAAAATAGAGTCAGACGGCGAAACAGTTGTTTTTTGTTGTTTTTAAGGAAAACTCAAAGCCCAGTTAATTAATTTCTACTTTAAAATATAGTGCGACATGTATGTGAAATTATAAACTTTGGTTATGGCGTTTAGATGGGTGTTTCCTTCGGCGTCGAATTTCGCTCCAAGCAAGTACTGAATGAAGGCAGTTCCTGCCTTCATTCTGATAGTTTCAAGCATCAGTTTAATTGGTGAACAGACAAATTATAACGCGAAGCAAGTTGTTAGTGCAATTTTGTATCTTTTGTTTACCCACATCGGGATTCAATATTTAGACAGCAATGGGTATATTTCCTACAGACTTCACAAAAAAGGAGGTACTCAAGTCGACTGTTTTTTTTATGTGTGTTACCTCATAACTTCGTTCCACGTAAAACGATTAAAAAAAAAATGTTTGATAGATGTTGCTTTCCAATTGGTCCCATTTAAATTTGATCAAGATCTGACCAGTAGTAGTTCTTGAAATATCGTCAATAATGCGTGTATAGTACATCTAATCTGATCAAAGTTCCGAAGATAAAGCGGTGAAGTCGGTTTTTTTGTGGCCCAAAGTAAAAAAATGGCTATAAAAATGAAAATATTAAGGGGGCTCTGAATATTCCATATTTATTTTAACCTGTTTCAAGTTTCATAAAAAGAATCGCGGAAGCAATAACTTAGTTATTTTTACGAATATATAAAAACGAACTGCTTGTCTGCTTCCAAGAATACATTACATCAATAACAAGTTCAAATTGTTCGTTATATTCAGGGATAATGACACTTGCCGAAATACGAGTCCTAAAGAATGAGGTTTATCTTTCTTCCGAAAATGAAAACT
This sequence comes from Lomographa bimaculata, assembly GCA_948107665.1. Lineage (NCBI taxonomy): Eukaryota > Metazoa > Arthropoda > Insecta > Lepidoptera > Geometridae > Lomographa > Lomographa bimaculata. The sequence continues at coordinate 7,454,704 of OX403614.1, forward strand.
CTGAAATGTCCTTTCAATTACAAGTGAGTACGCCTCGCTTGGATCAGTACAACACAATGGCAGACATTCAACCGACAAGCAGTAGTGCGCAAATATTACTGTATGCACGATTGTACGACAATGTTTACAGTGAACATTACAGGGGTTCAAGAGATTTAACATCTGATATCTTATGGTGACGAGCGTAGTGCTTTGCTGCCAGTGGCGGATTTATCAGCAGGCTGAGTAGGCTGGAGCCTAGAGTGGCAGATTTTAAGGGCGGCAAATTTGGGACCATCTTTTTTTTACCTAGTACACATTCATGCTAATTGGGGCAAAGGTGGTGTAATATAGAGCCCTCACTATCGTCCTAATTACACCTACTTTCTAAATGAAATTGTAACTTTATGACTTGGGAATCGTAATATTTAATTGACAAAAATATTGTAATTAATATGATTTTGAACTAGGATTGTACAGGTCGTTTCGGGCGGTAAAATTTGAGTAGCCTACTTGCGGCAAATGTGTAAATCCGCCACTGTTTGCTGCACAGGAGTTCGGACTATACTCAAAGCTCTGGGTGGTTCTGAACTGTAATAGGTAAGCGTGACGCCAAAGACTAAACATGATGCTTATTATCTAATATCTTTAAACGAGCAATACTTGTATATATATGTGTAATCTGGATCTCGGAAACGGCTCCAACGATTTTCATGAAAGTTACAGATTAGGGGTTTTTCGGCCCAAGGAATAGATTTATCGTTCCAGGTTCGAGAAATGCTCGGTTCCCAAACTGAATTTAAAAACCGAGATTAAGAAACTATCATCAGCATCTATTACGCCATGACCGATGTAAAAAACCGTTTCTACTCGACAATGGATGGAGCTTTCTGAGGCTACAAATTCAAACACATTCTACCAAATACAAAAAACTGAGAAAAGCTCGGTCATCCGGATATTTATGATAGATAATGAAACGCAAGCAAAGTTTAAAAAAAACACACAGCACTCTTCACCCTGAGATATTATATATCTCTGTAACATCACTGGAAATATTGCTCTTTAATCAGAAATAAGTACAGTAAATGTTTGCGACTGCTATTAGCAAAGTAGAGATCGAATGACAAGAATTTCCGGTATATTTAAAAATCAAATTTGCCAAAAATATCCAATGTTGAGTCGCAATTGCTCACTTTTTCGAGGAAAATGATACAATTCAGGAAACACGAAACCTAAATGTCTCACTCAGAGGCTGAAAGGTTGTTGAACTTTCAAGTTTTCAGTAATGAGAACAGATCGACTCACAGGGAATCAAAAGTAGGTAGCATAGTAGAAAACTATGGTAGTAGCGTAGGTTCTGTTTTTCTTGAAAGCAAGATGGCGCTGGTTGTCCTGTCAGATTTAGATAAACGATTGGCAATGGTATTCTATCTCAAATTTAAAATCGTGTATTCACATATGCACCGCACTGGAGGCGACCGTGCCCGCGTCCCAATATCTACTGATATAACGGGCATTAATTATGAAAGCTTATTATAAAATGACTGACTACATTAGTGACAAGGATGCATGGAGGCAAATTGCACAAGCGCTTTCTGGTGACTACATAATATAGATATACCTAGGTACATTAGTCATTTAAGAGAGTTTTAAAATTAATTATTAAAAAATGCACCGCCGAAGTTCTAGCCAGGTTCTTCTCGAGATTTAATTTAGCGAATCGGCAGTAGATCGTCATTAACTTTCATGAGCCAACCTTTTTTGTCAGCAACCACGTCAGATGCAGCTGCATTGCAGTAGGTAAACAATGGTCCAGTTGGAACGATTTCAATGTCACAAATCAACATGCGGAACTCCAGAACTGGGACATTTTACGCTTGAGTGATTTATTAATTACTTGATTGTGTTTACGACGATAAATTTCAGACACAAAGACACGAGTACCATGTCCTCTTTTGTGTCATGTCATGACATATGGGATGTCCGGGTGTGTAGAGGGCATCGAGATAGTAAACAAACCTACGTTTTGGTAGAGGGATATTTGAACTGCTCTTTGGCTGGTTTGTAGCATTCGCCTTCTAAACAGGGATATCGGGATCGAATTCCGACTGAAACACAAGTTTTCTCCCCAAGGAAAATTTGTGTTTCTAGTTCTGGTTGTGATTGTATGTGTGATGAGAATGTTTCCGGCACCCACGACGCAATACATCGAACTTAGTGTGGGGCTGTGAGTGTGAAAGCGTTTATGTTTATGTTTATCTCATTACCATCTATCTATGCATATTATAAAATTTTAACAAGCCAATGTACATTATAGATATTGGAAAAAAAATAATATGGAGTATCAAAAGCCAATTTTTTTCGCTTTTTTCAAATTTTGTTTAAGTATTTGTCTGTCTGTGTCTTTGTACACGCATAACGCAAAAACGATTGCAATTGAAATTAGTTTTCATCGATGTATTGCTAGAGGTTTAACCTCCATTTTATATCAAATCGAAAGGTTGGTTTTATCGCAGGAAAATATCAAATTGAAAGAGTGTTTTTAGCTACTTTAGCTGAAAATCAGTACAGCCATATTCAATTCCGTCGGGGGTACCTTCAAAATGTTTATTTAGCTGCTTGTTTAACTTAACTCTATTTAGTCTCTACTGCATTTTTTTATGCTCGATCGGCGAACATCTCATTTGATGGAAAGTGATGATACGGCCGAAGATGTAGCATATTATTATTTCTACATATATGAAGCAATTACCCATCTCAGTCTGCCCCAATTCTTATCCAATCAATCATAGGTTTCGTACAACATACGTCATCAGACATTGAAAGCGTTCCAACTGGTCCATTGTCTACACAGGAAGGGGAATCAATGACCCGGCTTCCTGACTCAGGTGCTCCATTTCCATTGAAAAACAGTGATACATGTCTCAACTCGATTTAGATCTTTCTATCTCAAATCTCCCTGTCATCGCGCATTGCGTTTTTTCGCACGAATATTTCTAATTACGAGCTTTCTTTCTAAAATTAATATGTTTGCCTATATAAAAAAAAACATTACGTCACACACACACAATCACATCCAGTAACAGAAGAACTAATGTCCCTTGAGAAGGAAGATTGTGCTACTGCCGGGATACAAACCCAGGTTAAACTTTATCGTCGCAGAAAGGAGTTATGATTATTACACGCCTTATTGCCCGAGCGAGCAAAGCGAGAAGCGTCTTCGTTTAAGCTTGGACAAAATTGCTTTCGTATGTCCGGCGGATTTCCGGTTGTTCTCTTCTACAGGTCGCATTTCTCAACCGATTCTTGTAAAAATTTGTGAGCAGGTTCGATAATTAAATAGATATTTTTTGTCGATTCCGTTTTTGGAGCTTTTTCGAAATGGCGGAGATATGGGGGTTGAAAATGTAAAAAAAAAAACATATTTTAGCCATTTCGAAACATACTCGAGTTCTTCAGCTCACATAGCCACTAGTTTATTAGCTTTACTTCACTGAACAAGATTTTTTTTTTGCCAACCCAGGCCAAGCCAGGCCTGGTGAGCTAGTAGATAAACCTAGGTTAATATAATTACATATGTAAAAGTGTTTAAGAATGATTAAGTCCGCATATGTGGCAGCATTTAAAGAAGGAATCACATATTTTTATAATGGAAGTTTGCTCATAATATTTTAGTAAAAATATTTTACTGTTTCTTTTTTATTATTTTTTTTTACTTTGTGCTTGTTTGTTGTTCATTTTATACATATGTATATGTATATATTTTTATATACAATAATTCTATATATATTTTGTATAAGCTGACTTTATTTATTTATATATTATTTATTATGTTTTTTATATATTCACACTAATATATGATATTATACATGTATAAATACATTTTTATATATTTACAAATTTAGACCCCTGGGTTGTGACTGAAAATCAGCGCCTATGGTTACAATTGGAAAAAATGCTGAGTCACGACCCTTCTGCCACTTTTTCTTTTTGTTATATTTAATTCTCTTTGTAAGCCGTTTTCATTGTCTATTGTATGTTTGTTTATCTTGTCCATAGTGCCAATTAAATATGTTTCATTCTTTCATTAAAAAAAAGAATGAAAAAAAATGCGCCGCCAAATTTCTGGCCAGGTTCTTTTCGAGATGGCTGTAATTTCGCGAATCGGGCAGTAGAGTCATTAACTTTCATGAGTGCCTCTTTCGGGCCCATGCGAATAAACGATTTTGATTTTGAGATAGGTACCTAAATAACGCTTACATTTCTTAAGTAATAAGATTAACAAAATGCAATGTAACAAAACACCTTAACAAGAACAAATCCAGCTCTGACCTACAGAATGAGATCCTAATTATATCATCCTATAAATAAGTAACAAGTCCGTCGACCTTTCGACATATTGACGGATCCGTCCAGCCATGCCAAACTGTCAATGATACTGATCTGCACATCATGGCATTTGGAACCGTCTGCAGCGGGAATAGGGGTGAAGAAAAACAATCGTCGAGGGTTGAAGAATGCTTGGATGAGTTGCAAAGGTTGTAGTATAATTAATATGGTGAGTAGATTATGTTTCTTATTTTGGTTGTGATGAAATATTGATGATTAGGATAGATTAGGTTTATTTCAGTTGATATGACGTGAGCGACATTTTTCCTCGTCCAGAGTCTACTTATTTTATTACAAACGGCCTTTAAAAAAGGAGGTTCTCAATTCGATTGTAATTTTTTTTTCATTGCAAGTATTTATTAAACATAGTCACAAGATAAGATTAGAAAAGGGGATTAAAACAAATAGTACTCAAAAATTTTGTAAACAGCTTGCCAAAGGAAAAGTGCCCAGAAGGCTACGTTTCCACGTTGAATAGCGATCTATTTTTTTGTATGTATATTACGGGATATCTCCGCCAATTATAAATCGTTTTTGATGATTTTATTTTGTTTGGTAGATTATACTTCAAAGGTCGATCGAGCCAAAACTAGAGTCGTTTTTTTTAAGCTTTGCTTTTCAAAAAAATTTACTTAAAATAATCGAGTCTGTTTCTTAAGCTTTGCTTGCGTTTAATTATTTTACTAACCTTTTCTAATTCTCTAGATGTTGTTTATGCGTTTTTTATGCTAGATAGGCAAGCATTTGACCACTAGTGCAAGTAAAGCTGCGATAGAAAATTTAACATGCTTGCCTAGGAGATACCTATTCACTCTGAAAGAATAGATGAAAAGATACCTATTGTGCTTGAAGATGCACAGATTGTAACGATTATATAATGTATAGCTCATTAACATGATGAGAAAAAATAAATTATTCCTAATTAAAATTTTTGTCTAACTACTTAATTGTAGAGAACTTAAAAAACTTCAAACTAACAGGATCTGTTAGCGGCAACTTTTTCAAAAGTTTTTCATGTTGTTTTTCGCACTGTACTTATGTCGTAACAAATAGAAAATTGCCATTTGTGGTTCTGGTTCTGAGTGTGATTGTGTGTGTGTGTATGATATGTAAATGTTTCCGCCACCCACGATACAAGTCTTTGAACTTAGTGTGGGGCTGTGAGTGTAAATGAGTTGGTTTGTTTGTTTAAGCACTGTCACAATAACAAAACTGACGAAATCAGAAATTCCAAAGAAACGGGAACGCCATTTTTTATTTTTTGTGTCGCTTACGCGCTGTCATTAAAAATAGATGACGGAATCAAAAATTCCTAACCAACAAAATAAGCGAAATTTTTTTTTTCCTGTTTTATAACCCCGACAAAAACGAGGGTAAAAAAAGTTTGTAGTGTGTATTTGTGTATATATATGTGCGTATATCTTTGGCTTCCTAACTCCCAAACTGCTGGACCAATTTTGATTTCGTTTTTTTTCATCGGTGACTTGATCGAGAGTGTTCTTAGCTTTTGGTGAAAATCGGTGCAGACTTTTTCCAAATAGATAAGGGGCAACGACGACGGGGATATTTTTAAAATTTTGGTTTTTCAACTTGATTTGCTCGTTGGCTTAGTTAAGTGATCGTTCGCCTTTTAAGCATCGGGTTCGATTCCCGGCAGGAACACAAGTTCTCTTCCCAAGAAAAAAATGTGTTTGTGATTGTGACTGTGTGTGTTATGTGAATGTTTCCGGCACCCACAACACAAGTCATTGAATAAGTTCGCACTCACAGCCCCATACTAAGGTATGGGGCTGTGAGTGCGAAACCGTTTATGTTATGTTTATGTCTAAGTGACGACTATTAATCTCATCTAGATAACTTTGGTGCAATATATGATATGGGTCCACGCGAATCTCTCAGGGAATTCTTTAAAGAAACAGGCATACTTACCATGCCTTCGCTTTACATCTTTGAAAATATAATGCATGTTCGCAAAAATATTAGTAAATATAAATTAAGAAGCGACGCACATAATCTTAATACTAGATATAAGCATAAAATTACAGTGCGCGCATTTAGATTAAGCAAAACGAATAAATCTTTTATGGCAAATGGTGTTAGATTTTACAATAGAATTCCTAAAATCGTAACTGAGTTACCACTGGGAAAGTTCAATTCTATAATAAAACGGACATTAATTAAGAAAGCTTACTATAAAACCACAGACTATATTAATGACAAGGATGCATGGAGGCAAACTGCACAGGCTCTTTCTATCGACTACCATAATAACACCTAGGTTAAGAAAATCATGTACTAAAAATTAAGAATGTTTTTTTAAAAAAATGAATGAAAAAAAATGCGCCGCCGAGTTTCTTGCTAGGTTCTTCTCGAGATGGCTGTAATTTTGCGAATCTGGCAATAGATTCAGTAACTTTCATGAGTGCCTCTTTGGGGCCCATGTGAATAAACGATTTTGATTTTGATTTTGATAAGTATTGATTGAGGTTTGATGATTTTATTTGACAATAATTTTCCCGTTATTTTTTTGCCATTTCAAAGGCGCCACGCTCAATTGGCAGACCTTTCTATGACGTATTGAAGCTATTTCTGTAACCACGTTTTGTTTGGGCGTAAAATCTTGTATCTGAGCGTAAAAATAATAATGTGATGGACGAGGAAAACAGACTCACTTTTTATGTGCGAGCTAAGGGAGAACATATGGTGGTGCACGTGACTTTATAAGGGACTTAATGAACAACTAAGTCTATACTTCGAGAAATCGGCATCAAGCAGCGTTTATCATCTTGGGTACAGTCTCGTATCCTCACCATTTTACCGAATTCACAAAAAAGGAGGAGGTACTCAAGTCGTATGTATTTTTTTTTATGTGTGTTACCTCATAACTTCTCTCCACGTGAGCCGAAATCGAAAATTTTTTTTTGGTTTGAATGATGTTGCTTCTAATTGGTCCCATTTAAATTTGATCAAGATCTGATCAGTAGTTTTTGAAATATTGTCAATAATGCCTATTTTGTGTCGAATAACGCGTACTTTGACCATGTTCTCGTTTACCCGACTTCAAAAGTTACCCCATAACTTCTTTGAGCCGATTTTGATGATTCTTTTTTTATTTGAAAGCTGGTGCTTTTTATGTAGTCCCATTGAAATTTGATCAAGGTCCAATCTCTAGTTTTTGAGTTATAGTCAATAATGCGTGTTTATACATTAAATCTGATCAAGGTTCCGAAGATAAAGCGGTGAAGTAGGTTTTTTTAAGCTTTGCTTGCGTTTAGTTATTATTGAAGTAAAATTTCTGGGCTTTGAAATTCTGATCCGCAGCCTTTTTGTGTGACGAAAAGTGGTGGGGGTAAACACTGTGATGAATAATTAAAATGCTTCCCTGTGATACAAAAGTTTTATTTCTATCGTGTCTTTACTACACATCCTGTATTTATCAACCGACTTAAAAAAGGAGGTTCCCAATTCGACTGTATGTTTTTTTATATGTATGTTTGTTACACGATATCTCCGCCAATGATGAATCGAATTTAATGTTTTTTTTTTGTTTATGTCGTAGATTATACTTCAGATGGGACCACCTCCCATATAAATTTTATCGAAATCGATCAAGCCAAAAGTAAAATTTAAGCGGTGTAGTCGGTTTTTTTAAGCTTTGCTTGCGTTTAATTAACCGTCTAACTGTAAAGTTAGAATAAACATAGCGTTAGACTGTCACTACAAGGTTGCCAGGAGATGTTCAGGAGGCATGGCGCCAGATTATTTTGGCAGAAGTACTTAGACGTTTTTATAAATTGACTGAGCAATTACTAAATTTAAGTATACCTATAGCTAACTAATCACTTGATACGTCTAATTTACGAGTAATATATTAGTAAAAAAAAATAGTGCAGCATATAACATGCCATTAAAAAAATGTGGCTCGGCTGTATCTCATGCGATAAATTTGTGTTTCTGGTTCTGTGTGTGATTGGTTGGCGTCGCGGCAACTTCGGCAGAGCAGCGCAAACGGCGCAAATATGGAAACCTCGGCAGTGGTTACATATTTGAGCCGTTTGGTGTTGAGACACTGGGTCCGTGGGGACCGGGAGAACATTCTATTTACAACAATCTATCAGAGCGCCTGGTTGAGGCGACGCGTGATCAAAATGCTGGCACTTATTTGGCTCAACGTATTAGCATTGCAATTCTGAGAGGCAATGCTGCCAGCATGATGGGAACGCTATCCACTGGTAGTGGGCTTGAGCACTTGAGTTACCTATAAGCTCGATATCTTGTAGGTAACTTAGTTCTTTGCTGTACATAGTTTTAGTTTAGTTTTAGGAAATATAGGCAATTGGCCCGTAGATAGGTGTGTGTGATTGTGTGAGATGTGAATGTTCCTGGCACCCGCGACAGAAGTCATCGAACTTAGTGTGGGGCTGTGAGTGTGAAAGCGTGTTATGTTTATGTTTAAATTCTACACATCGGTTTGAATTCTGCTTTCTGCTAAGAACACTCTCAATCAAGTCACCTTTCGAACAAAAATAACTTAATCAAAACAGGTTTAGCCGTTTGGGGGCTATACCTCAGACAAACACACAGATACACTACAAACTTAGTTATAGTACACCCTTTTTTCGTCGGAGGTCATATAAAATATTATCCTATGCTAATATTTCCTAAAACTATGTACAGCAAAGAACTAAGTTACCTACAAGTCATCGAGCTTATAGGTAACTCAAGTGCTCAAGCCCACTACTAGTGGGTAGCGTTCCCATCTTGCTGGCAGCATTGCCTCTCAGAATTGCAATGCTAATACGATGAGCCAAATAAGCCAGCATTTTGATCTATCGTCACCTCAACCAAGCGCTCTGATAGATTGTTGTAAATAGAATGAGCTCCCGGTCCCCACGGACCCAGTGTCTCAACACCAAACGGCTCAAACATGTAACCACTGCCAAGGTTTCCATATTTTCGCCGTTTGCGCTGCTCTGCCGAAGTTGCCGCGACGCCAACCCCAATCTGTGTTTCAGGAAGATGTGACGGAAAGTATCCTACGCTTATAATTGACATCTTATAAAAACAAATTTAAAAATGTGTACAAATATCTAAATATAATTAATAAACCTGATAAAACCTTTATTTGCTACAAAAAACTAAAATACAAATATGTAGATCGCTGGGTCCCACCCTAGGACGACCTGTGTCGTGGAACCCAGTCTCTTCCCTGTTTTAAATAGTCTTTATGGTTAGAACTAAGTTTGTACAATATTATAAGTAATTAATTAAAAATAAGAATAAGAAATAAAAATAAGAAATATCCCAAGGCATGTTTTTTTTTTGTGTATGTTGGTTGTGTGTATGTGAAGTCATGTGTATGTTCACAGATTATCTGTGGAGGTGTTATAAGTTATAAGTTTTATTTCATCGAAATGTTTACATCTTTTTAACTAAGTGCACTCAAATAATATCTAATTGATTAGTGGTAGAAAGGTATATAAAAACATTTTTTTATTTTTATTTTAAGTAACACAACACTTTGGTAGCCGTGCTAGGTCGAACATGTGTTACGGCTGAATATTATGTGGTATATTATAGGTGTGTATATTATATTTGTGTTAATCAACGAAGAGTTCTTAAACAAAAACAATATAAGGATAAAGTTGACTGAAACGCACAATGCACCTGAAATTTCCTGAAAATAAGAACAAAAACACAAAATGTCGCCAAGATTCTGACGCGATCGCAATCTGTCCACGCTTGCACTGATCCTTTTATAAAAGCAAACAAACATACGCAAATAAACTTCATTCACACACAAAAAAGCTAGTAGTTTTCTCTCACTTGCAACTTATATTACATGTCTTTTAGACAAACGTGCTCCATTGACGACGGCATCGTCGATAATCGTAAAAATAACTGAGTCCTTGTGCCGATTTTTTACCAGTGGAAACTTTTGCTTTTCATTAAATATAGTTTCTTTATATTTGTTTTTTGTATTTATTGTTTAAATACAGAATATATACGTACGTATCAAATTTAAATGTATAGACTTTTTTGAGCACCGGGCAAAAAATAGATCTAAAACGACAACTTTCCTGTACCACCAAACTGTACATTTATTCTATAAACGGTTTCGTATTCTATTTGAAATGTTATTTTTAAACAATAAAAAATAAAATATTAATAGCCCCCCGTCACATCCGGGTATGTTTCCTTTTAAAAAAACAACGGGTTGCACTCCGGGAGTGCCGCGGCCGGCTGAAGTAAAAACTTGAACATTAACATTGTAAACAGTAGGAGCAGGCATACATTTTCGCCGCGCGGTAGAAAAAGAGGGGGATATCTACTCTCCCTGCGTCTTACGAATTTTCGATCAGGTCACGTGTCCTGACGCGACTTTAACATTTTTTTTCCCATTCCAATAAAAGTGCACAACGCCGCTAAAGAAGTTTTCACTTCAAAAATATTATGTGCCAATTAATTTCATTAAAATTGGTCCAGCCGTTTGAGTGTGAATAAGTAATACTCAATAAGAGAATACCTATGGAATACAAATTTTAATATTTGTAAATAAGGCGTGTCACCCACGCAGACTCTTCTGTGTGCATGAAAATAAAACTAATATAATTAATATGACGTAATAATAATAAAATATACTAATAAACATTGATTTATTATTTGAATCGATTATTTGTAGCAAGGATAATTGTATGTCGTATGGCAAAACAAAACATAGCCGCACATCTACTAATTTATGACCGTTGTATCGCCCATGTTTACAATAAATAAATTAATTAGGGGGGGGATACGTGAGGCACGGGGGGGGGGGTTGGTCGAGCCGAACCGAACCCAATCTCACGTGGGGGGAGGGGGAGATGGTGTCTCAGCGAATATCACGTATTCTTGCATGATACAGTGTAAGTGTGCGAGGAAAATGGGTTTCATGAAGTAAAAAAAAACTGAAATATGGCTAAGTCATACAGTTAGTTAGTAGGGGCTAGTCTTAAAATATAAAATAAATTAAACGCAATAAAGCATATATTAACTTATTTACATTAAATATACGCATTTTGCAAAAACTCACGTGAGTTTAGGGGAGGGGGAGGGGGTCGAGCAACATCTCACGACATCTCACCAAGGGGAGAGAGGGGTCGCCAAAATCACCTCACGCATGGATGCCATATGACAGACAGACTGACGTACAAAGTGAGTACCCGAGTTAACTTAGTTACTTTCGCTTATACAAAACGCAATAACAAAACAACGTGGTAGGTATTATGTAAATGACGGCGTCACATTGCATTTAGTCCAGCACCTGTTGGTAACTATAAATTGTGAAAAATGTCCGTTCTCTGCCAGCTGACGACCATCGACTCAATATAGACTTTACGGCGCATGCCACCTACCAAACATACTGTGCAAACAAAATATTGTACTTTTTTCCTTTTAATTTCGGCTTCGCAATCTCGTGCATTTAGGCAGTAGGTAATAATATATTTCAAGTGTATTTATCTATCTATCTAATCTAATACCATTAAACGTGCAATTATTGTATATATATAATATGAATCTCGGAAACGGCTCGAACACAGGGGGTATCGGGGGTAATAAATCGATCTAGCTAGAAAACGTCATTTACAAAAACAAAACCAAAAGCAAGGCTCGGTCATCCAGGTACTTTCATATTTAAAGTCCTAACTAGTCACAATTCACAGTCAAAGTCAAGTATTAGAGTCAAGTAAAAGTGTCATTGGTTTTATTAGACATGGCCTAGTAAAGTGGTAGAAACTTTATATTACAGATATATTATTATTAGTAATTCGTCCTGAGCTGACGATCAGGACCAATTTCTAGTAACCCACCATTATTGCACTCGAATTAACACTCGAAGAATCACAAGTTTTGAAATAGGAGGAGAAAAAAAGGAGGAGGTACTCAAGTCGACTGTTTTTTTTTTTACTATTCCACGTGAGCCGATTTCGAAAATTGTTTTTTAGTTTTAAAGATGTTGCTTCCTAGTTTGTCCCATTTACATTTGATTAAGATCTGATCAGTAGTTCTTGAAATATCGTCAATAATGCCTATTTTGTGACGAATAATGCGTACTTTGACGATGTTCTCGTTTACCCGACTTCAAAAGTTACCTCATAACTTCTTTTATTGTGAGCCGATTTTGATGATTCTTTTTTTATTTGAAAGCTGGTGATTTTTATGTAGTCCCATTTTGATCAAGGTCTGATCTCTAGTTTTTGAGTTATAGTCAACAATACGTGTTTATTCATTAAATCTGACCAAGGTTCCGATAATAAAGCGGTGAAGTCGGTTTTTTAAGCTTTGCTTGCGTTTAATTATTTCAACAATGCATTTCATTTTCGCGCAAAACTCCAACGTCATTTTTAACTTTAATATCTACCTTTAAACGTGTCGCCCAAAATACCAACATGGCCGCTGCAGTCTTGCAATTGTTTTCATTTAGATTTCCTGATTGCTGAAATTGTGTGAAGGTGTTTTGACAGAACAGCTTCCTGTTTTCACGTCAAACGGGCGCAGTTTGGGAAACAGATCTAATTATTACTTGGCTGTCATTTGTTTGTAGATTTTAGGTTTAGTATACAGGGTAAATGAGACCCTACTACTATACACATAAAAAAAACATTAACGCTTTCACTCACAGCCCCACTCTAAGTTCGGACACTTGTGTTGTGGGTGCCGGAAACATTCAAATCACACTACATACAAACTACATAAAAACATTGCAAGTTAAATAAAACCTTATTACAAGTAAAAAGTTACTTAAAAAGTAAAAAAAAATCAAGCTTTTATTCGTTACTAGTAAATAATAAAAAAAGACTAAATACTTATACAACCAGAGAACTTGTCAAGACGAATCAAACGAGCCCAAACTCGATGGGTTTATCTTGTTTAGTTCAGAAGTTCCTATGGCCATCTACTGTCTCCATCAACAGGCCAGCTCCATGCATTGTCACCGAAAATACATAAGTACACCAAATTTGAGTCCAGTCGGACGTCGGGAAGTGGGTCTAATTTAGCTTGCAAGATTTGATTACAGACCGACAACGGGACAGATGAAACTAAATAAAAGCTTATAAAAATAACAAAAACAGTCAAGTGTGAGTCGGCTTTTGTAACGATGTTTGTATGCATTGCACTTTAAAAACAAACTCTGAAATCTCTTCGGAAGTCATTACTCTATGACGTCAATATGACTCATGGAAAACATAAACAAAATAGTAATTACTAACGCGAAACAGGTAAAATTGTAATCGATTATCGACAACTTATCGAGAATCGATAGTAAATATTTTTATAACCTCGGTACAGGAGCATTATTTTTATTCTGCGTCTAAAAGTAGAATGTTTGATGAGCGTCGGATTGTCTATTGAGTCTAGTTGATCGAGCGAAGTGAGATTTCTAAGTGACTTTGGTGGTTCAGCACTTTGTCCGTCCGTCTGTCAGAGGCATCTAGCGTCTAAACCATACAAGCGAATAACTTCAATTTCACAGAGAATATGTAAAGCTACGGCCCAAAGCCAGAATAGGCAATTAAAATGATATAAATGAAAATATTAAAAGGGGACCCATACACGTAGGTAAGTGGCAAGCAAAATGTGTTTTCCGACTTCCCAAAAAAGGAGGTACTTAAGTCGACTGTATTTTTTTTATGTGTGTTACTTCTTTCCACGTGAACCGATTTCGAAGATTTATTTTTAGTTTGATAGATGTTGCTTTCCAATTGCACAGCAGATGTGGTTACCTCAAGTATTTTATCGGCGATGTCAGCCGCCTTCTCCAGGGGCAGATCTTCTTGCGCAGCCAGTATGGCTTGTATATTGCCTGGCAGGCGGCGCATCCACAGTTGCCGAATTATGTCGTCGCTTTTAAACTCTGTCCCGGCCAACGAGCGCAGGTGCCGCAAAAATTGCGACGGCTTTCGGTCTCCAATGTCTTCTTCACCAAGAAGCCGCCGGACTCTGTCCTCGCCTGACGCCGACAAGCGTTTAATAAGTTCGGTTTTTAGATGTTGATAAGAGTCCGTGACTGGGGGGCGTTCAATAATGTCCGCAACTTCGCCGGCGATTTTGGAATCCAACTTTGCCACAACGTGGCTGTACTTGGTCCGGTCCTGTTTAATGCCCGCGATTTCGAACTGTGCCTCTATTTGGCCGAACCACACTGTAGGTTTATCGGCCCAAAAAGTAGGCAATTTGACTGACACGGCCATTGTCCGTTTATCCTGATTGTCCTGAAGCTGTTTTAACTGCTCCTGCAGCAGTCTAATCTGCTCCTCAGATGTTGCCATTATCGAAGAGGAACCGGAAGTAAAATAATAAAAAACCGGAAGTGACGATAATCTGTGACGAGGCGGAAGTCAATACAACAATTGTAGGAAATATGAGTGGAATAAATAGGAATCAGGAAATTAAATGACGGGCCCCGGACGTGGACGTATGATACACATTTACGCGTAGATGAACATAACACGGCTTATAACTAATTAATAATAATAAAATAAAAACATAATTAGACACAAATAAAACAATACAATAATCGACATATGGCTCTTTCGTGACAAAAAAAATATATACAATTTATGAATCTATCCTTTTTATGTAAACAAATTTAAATTCGACAACGAAATCACAAAATTTACCATTTCTGGTATTTTATCCAAAATCTACCTTTTTACGAGATGCTTACCGAAATCTACCTTTTTTACGTAAATTCTGTAGATCGCTATTCGTAAATTATAATCAGTAAAAATTCGAGAATTGCTTAAGAGTAATGTTCCGATATGATCACTGGTCACAAAGATAGTTGACGGAAATATGTAAATTCCTTTTCAAATTGATAGTTTAAGTAAAACAACACAACACTGCACGTTATTGTTAAATGTTTGTTTATAGGAAAGATATGCAAGTATTTTGGAGTTCGCTCACCGGAATCGTAGTATACTCCCTGGGAACGATGTACAGTTGAAAACTTCGCGGTCCGGCCCGTCCCGCACTCGGGGGCGTTGACCGCTGGCTGCTCGCGTCGCGTCGTCGTCGTGCGTCGTCGATGGCTTGACGCGTCGATTTTTGCACGTGGCTCGGCGAGTTTGCAATGTTTGCAATCCTCGGTGGTCCCGTCGGTGCTGCGGCTCACGGCGAATCGCGACACGTATCAAATCGCGAGATGTTCGCGTGTCACGAAATGGAGACTCGTTGCGCGGTGTCGAAGTCGTCGCCGGCGGCGCCGCGCCGGCACAGCGGAGGCGGCGCGAAATGAGACGGCGGGAACAAAATCGCCGCGTCGCGGCGCTCGGCGTGAACCGGCGGCGTCTGCGCCCGTTGTTGAAACGAACGTCGTGAACTGCACTTGCTGATATGAGCAGTGTGTGGCGCGGCACAATGGGCCAAGCGAAAGGCCGGGCGTTGCGACGGCAATTAGATGTTGCGCGCGATGTTGCTGAAGTTCGCCGCGTGGTGATGTTGGTTTTTGATGAAACCAAAATGTCCGCCGTAGGTTAGCTTTGTTAGCCTCACTTTTTGAATCACTGCACTATGCACTCCTCACGAATGAATTGTTTTTATTTACGTAGGCACGTGTTTGTAGGGGTCACCAATAAGGAGTTATATGATATACACAATGTTAGGTATTATCACTTTATTAGTACTTAGTGCGGTGTACGTGCGCGGGCGAGGCGAGGGAAGCGGGGGTGCGTGTGCGCCCCAAGCGGAGGCGGCTGGCGAACCGGTTCGTTGGAAGGGGTCGCGGCGCGAGATACATCGTACGATCGCGGCAACCACTCCCCCGCTCTCCCGCGCTCATCGGTGCCCGGGTGTATGCGTGTTTGAGTGGTGGCGCGTGAGTCGCCACACCACCCTCCCACGGAGAAAAGTACCCCCAAAGGAGAACAATAATACAGTATACAATAATATGAATAACAAAAACATTAGTTGAACAAATTTTTACAGCTTATTTCTTATGAACTAGTCCTAAGCAAAATTTTTTATACATCAATAGGCGTCTTAAAATGAACGCGACGTCCTGATCGTGTAACGTATTTGGGAGTTGGTGCGTTTTGGAAAGATTGTGGAGTTGCCTGAGATGAAAGTTTAGGTGGGACTGGGGCTGGTAGTGTGGATTGGAAATGGGTTGGAGTCGATGGAAGAGGATGTGGAATTGACGTTGGTTCCCCTTCGATAAAGGCTGGCTTCACCCGATCCAGACTCACTTGAACTTCCCTGTTTCCCACAGTTATGCAGATTGTTTTGTCGTTTCTGCTAATAACCGGGTGAGGTCCAGTGTAAGGTGGCTTCAGTGATGCCCTGACGGAGTCGTCTCGAAGCAGCACATGTGTGCATGTGGACAACTCTTTGAATACAAAAGGGCGCCGTTCTGAATGATGCGAGCCTGCGACAGGCTTCAGATCGGCCATATGGTTTCTCAGCTGTGATGTGAAATTATGAACGTCTTCTAGAGTGTCGTTGCCTGTTGGAAGAGTGACAAATTCTCCGGGGAGTCTGAGAGGCTCGCCGTACACGAGTTCGGCAGCTGAGGCCCGTAAGTCCTCTTTCAAGGATGCTCGCATGCCAAGAAGCACTAATGGAAGAGCGGTGCACCATGTGCCTCCGTGACACATGAGTGCCGCTTTCAATTGGCGATGCAACCTCTCCACCATGCCATTGGCACATGGGTGATAGCTAGTGGTGCGTGTACGTTGTACTGAGCTATGTCTCAAGAGAGCCTTGAAGAGGGCAGACTCAAATTGGCGGCCTTGGTCACTGGTTATGACGGCAGGAACACCGAACCTGGCGATCCAGCCATTGGTGAATGTTTCGGCCACCTCTTCTGCCGTGATAGCGACCATAGGCCATACTTCAGGCCATCGAGTGAACCTGTCCACAGCTGTAAGACAATATTGAAACCCTTTACTCGAAGGCATTGGGCCAATGATATCTATGTGGACGTGGCGGAAACGGTTGGTCGGTGGGGTAAAACTACCTAAGGGCGTTGAGGTATGTCTTGACACTTTGCTGCGTTGACATGGTAGGCATTCACGAGCCCATTTCCGACAATCCCTATTCATAGAGGGCCAAACAAAACGATCAGCCACCAAACGCGCGGAAGCCCGCGCGCCTGGGTGGCTGAGGTTGTGAATCTTATTAAAATAGTTACGCCGGTAAGAAGGTGTTAAAAATGGTCGTGGTTTTCCAGTTGATGTGTCGCAGATGATGGAAATGTCTGAGCCAGGAATGCAAACTTTTTCTAGTTTCAGAGAAGAGTTGGTCATGGCATTTTGGAGCTCATCGTCTGAGGCTTGTTCGTCTGCTAAAGCTGCAAAAGTCTCCTCAAAGGTGATAGCTTCTATCCTTGACATCGCGTCAGCAACCACGTTATCCTCTCCTTTCACATGTACAACATCGGTTGTGAATTGGGAGATGAAGGACAGCTGGTTGAGCTGAACAGGAGGAAGCTTTTCACGTCGCTGGATAAAAGCATAGATGAGTGGTTTATGGTCCGTATAAATGGTCACATGTTGGACCTCGAGCAGGTGGCGAAAATGTTGCACACTTTCGTACACTCCGAGAAGTTCGCGATAATACGCGGGCCACTGAGCTTGTTTGTCCGTAAGCTTTTTACTGAAAAACGCCAAAGGCTGCCATTGGTTATCAATTTTCTGTTGAAGACAAGATCCCACGTGTACTGAAGAGGCATCCGTGAATAGTCCCAAGGTGGCGTCGCCAACTGGGTGAGCAAGAAGTGTAGCGCAGGCCAGGCTCTCCTTGCATTTCTCGAACGCAACTTCAAGCTCAGGCGTCCAGGGCACTGGCTTAGCACCCTTTAGTTTAGAAGAAGCTAGTACATTGATGAGAGGGGCTTGCAGTTCGGCCGCGTTAGGGAGGAATCGGCGATAAAAATTGATCATTCCCAGAAACCGCCGAAGGCCTTGCACAGTTTTTGGCAAAAGGAAATTTCGCAGGGCTTCGATTCTCTCCACAGGCGGGCGTGTACCATCTTTGTTGATGCGGTATCCTAAAAAGGTCACCTCGTCAGAACCGAAAACACATTTGGATGCATTTATCATGACACCATAGTCGTCCAGGCGCTGGAACAAGGTGCGAAGGTGGTCTCTATGCTCATCTGCCGAGCGTGAAAAGACAAGCACATCATCCACATATGGATAGCAAAAATCGAGTCCCCTCACGACTTCGTCTATGAAACGTTGGAATGTTTGTCCAGCGTTTCGAAGACCAAAGGTCATGAAAGGAAACTCGTACAGTCCGAATGGTGTTGTGATCGCTGTCTTGCAGATGTCAGCCTTGTGTACGGGCACTTGCTGGTACGCTTTTACTAAATCAATTGTACTCAGCACGGTGGCCCCTGCAATGTTGTGCGAGAAATCCGCTATGTGTCTGACGGGATACCGGTCTGGAACAGTTCTAGCGTTCAGAGCCCGGTAATCTCCACATGGTCGCCATCCCTTTTCGCCTTTCTTGGCCATATGCAAAGGAGAGGCCCAAGGGCTGTCCGAAGGTCTCGCGGTACCACAGTTGACCATATCGTCAAATTCTTTCTTGGCCGCGACCAGCTTTTGCGGAGCGAGGCGACGTGGGCGGCAGGAAACTGGCGGGCCATCGGTTGTTACGATGTGGTGAACCGTCGCGTGTTTCACTAGCCGTGGGAAGCTTGGAGGTCGCGTCAAGTTAGGGAATTCCAGGAGAAGTCTGGAATAAGGTGAGGTGCTTTCGACAGACACACATTTTATGCTGACCTGGTTAATTTGAGCTATCGATGCCGGAGTGGTTAGATTTGTATTTCCATCGATTAGGCGTTTGTGGCGTAGGTCGGGTAATAAGTTATAATAACTTAAGAAGTCCGATCCTATTATAGGCGTTTCGACGTCGGCAATTGTGAAATTCCAGTGGAAATCGCGGCGTAGACCTAGGTTCAGATGTAATGAAATGCTTCCATAAGTTTGGATGTTGCTACCATTTGCTGCCGATAATTGATATCCAGATGATGTTGAGGCGATACCCTTGGCTAACTTTTGTGGGTAACAGCAAAGGTCGCTGCCCGTGTCTATCAAAAACCGGCGTCCCGTAGTCTTATCTGTGGCAAATAAACGGCGGCTACTCATTACCTCAGAGCAATCAGTCGCCGCGCTTACTGATCGCTCGAATAGTTTTCCTGGTTTTTCCAGGCGCATGGAGAGGTGCATTTCACTGCCTTTTTCTTGTAGGTTTGGTGATACCAGCACAGGGTGGAGCGTGAGGATAATTTCGATGTTGATCTCGATCTGTTGTCAGTTCGCGACCGTGATCGCGCTCTCGAGTCGGCACTGAGCGCTTCAACGCATTTAGTCAACTGCTCGACCCTGAGCGCCAGTTGCGTCAGCTCGGGTGACTGCGAGGCCGTGGTAACCGCATGCACAGCAGATGTGGTTACCTCAAGTATTTTATCGGCGATGTCAGCCGCCTTCTCCAGGGGCAGATCTTCTTGCGCAGCCAGTATGGCTTGTATATTGCCTGGCAGGCGGCGCATCCACAGTTGCCGAATTATGTCGTCGCTTTTAAACTCTGTCCCGGCCAACGAGCGCAGGTGCCGCAAAAATTGCGACGGCTTTCGGTCTCCAATGTCTTCTTCACCAAGAAGCCGCCGGACTCTGTCCTCGCCTGACGCCGACAAGCGTTTAATAAGTTCGGTTTTTAGATGTTGATAAGAGTCCGTGACTGGGGGGCGTTCAATAATGTCCGCAACTTCGCCGGCGATTTTGGAATCCAACTTTGCCACAACGTGGCTGTACTTGGTCCGGTCCTGTTTAATGCCCGCGATTTCGAACTGTGCCTCTATTTGGCCGAACCACACTGTAGGTTTATCGGCCCAAAAAGTAGGCAATTTGACTGACACGGCCATTGTCCGTTTATCCTGATTGTCCTGAAGCTGTTTTAACTGCTCCTGCAGCAGTCTAATCTGCTCCTCAGATGTTGCCATTATCGAAGAGGAACCGGAAGTAAAATAATAAAAAACCGGAAGTGACGATAATCTGTGACGAGGCGGAAGTCAATACAACAATTGTAGGAAATATGAGTGGAATAAATAGGAATCAGGAAATTAAATGACGGGCCCCGGACGTGGACGTATGATACACATTTACGCGTAGATGAACATAACACGGCTTATAACTAATTAATAATAATAAAATAAAAACATAATTAGACACAAATAAAACAATACAATAATCGACATATGGCTCTTTCGTGACAAAAAAAATATATACAATTTATGAATCTATCCTTTTTATGTAAACAAATTTAAATTCGACAACGAAATCACAAAATTTACCATTTCTGGTATTTTATCCAAAATCTACCTTTTTACGAGATGCTTACCGAAATCTACCTTTTTTACGTAAATTCTGTAGATCGCTATTCGTAAATTATAATCAGTAAAAATTCGAGAATTGCTTAAGAGTAATGTTCCGATATGATCACTGGTCACAAAGATAGTTGACGGAAATATGTAAATTCCTTTTCAAATTGATAGTTTAAGTAAAACAACACAACACTGCACGTTATTGTTAAATGTTTGTTTATAGGAAAGATATGCAAGTATTTTGGAGTTCGCTCACCGGAATCGTAGTATACTCCCTGGGAACGATGTACAGTTGAAAACTTCGCGGTCCGGCCCGTCCCGCACTCGGGGGCGTTGACCGCTGGCTGCTCGCGTCGCGTCGTCGTCGTGCGTCGTCGATGGCTTGACGCGTCGATTTTTGCACGTGGCTCGGCGAGTTTGCAATGTTTGCAATCCTCGGTGGTCCCGTCGGTGCTGCGGCTCACGGCGAATCGCGACACGTATCAAATCGCGAGATGTTCGCGTGTCACGAAATGGAGACTCGTTGCGCGGTGTCGAAGTCGTCGCCGGCGGCGCCGCGCCGGCACAGCGGAGGCGGCGCGAAATGAGACGGCGGGAACAAAATCGCCGCGTCGCGGCGCTCGGCGTGAACCGGCGGCGTCTGCGCCCGTTGTTGAAACGAACGTCGTGAACTGCACTTGCTGATATGAGCAGTGTGTGGCGCGGCACAATGGGCCAAGCGAAAGGCCGGGCGTTGCGACGGCAATTAGATGTTGCGCGCGATGTTGCTGAAGTTCGCCGCGTGGTGATGTTGGTTTTTGATGAAACCAAAATGTCCGCCGTAGGTTAGCTTTGTTAGCCTCACTTTTTGAATCACTGCACTATGCACTCCTCACGAATGAATTGTTTTTATTTACGTAGGCACGTGTTTGTAGGGGTCACCAATAAGGAGTTATATGATATACACAATGTTAGGTATTATCACTTTATTAGTACTTAGTGCGGTGTACGTGCGCGGGCGAGGCTAGGGAAGCGGGGGTGCGTGTGCGCCCCAAGCGGAGGCGGCTGGCGAACCGGTTCGTTGGAAGGGGTCGCGGCGCGAGATACATCGTACGATCGCGGCAACCACTCCCCCGCTCTCCCGCGCTCATCGGTGCCCGGGTGTATGCGTGTTTGAGTGGTGGCGCGTGAGTCGCCACAGTCCCATTCAAATTTGATCAAGATCAGTAGTTCTTGAAATATCATCAATAATGCGTAAATTATCTATATTTTATTAAATCAATAATGCCTCCTGTCCATATGGAGTATCATTAAAAGAATTTTGCAAGTAGAGACAAAATAGGTCTATTTGTCCCGGGGTCTATCTCAAAAGCGACTACATGTATAAAACTGAAACTATAAATATTCATAAAATATCCTCTAAACTAAACAAAAAATACAAAAATCAAATTATTATACGATTCAAAATTTTATGTGAAGCTGTTTTCAACCGACTTCAAAAAAGGAGGTTCTCAATTCGACTGTATTTTTTTTTTTGTATGTTACGGATATCTGCGCCAATTGTGAATTGATTTTAATGTTTATTTTCGTTTGTTAGATTATACTTCAGAAGTGGTCCCATTTAGATTTTATTGGAATCGATCAAGCCAAAACCAAAATATAAGCGGTAAAGTCGGTTTTTTCAAGCTTTGATTGCGTAATTACTGAGACAGACCCCGGAACAAAATAGGTCTAACTAAAACATTGATTTTGGTGGTCTTCCAAATATTTTTTTATTTGAAGTTATCCACTTGTATGGTGTAGACTGTAGACGCTAGATGCCTCTGACAGACGGACAAACTGCTAATTCCTCCAAGTCTACAAAGAGATCTAGCTTCGCTCGATCAATTATTCAATTCGCATTTAAGAACCCGTATACATTTTTATGTCTTTCTCGCTCGCACGATTCACTGATTTTGAGATATAAAACTGACGGTGTGAGTTATTGTAAATGTTGTCAATATAATCCCTAAATAATAATATCACGGATCTTATAAACTGATATTAGTTTTCTTAGCTTTTGGATTGGCGGAGAAAATCGATGTCAAATTGATTTTATATTTTTTTCACTCTTTCTTCGTCTAATTAATAGGTATTTAAACGAAAATTAATTTAAAGTATCCGTTACATAATTATTTAGTAAAGTTATTGACAACATTTTCCATAACTCGCTCCATAATTTTTATTTCTCAAAATGAATGAATTGTGCGAGCGAGACAGACATAAAAATGTATACGGTTTCTTAAAGAACATCTTTCTCCATTATTTATTTAGATAGATTAACTTTGTTTATTACCTCGATAACCTATTTGAAGCAAGAATTATTACCCAAACTATTTAAGAGACGAGCAATTTGTCCTAAAGGTGAACTGGATACATTCGTTTGTTAGCTTTTCTTGACTGTATTCCAAGAAGGGTTATCTGAATGTGGACATCTTAATAATTAAATTAATTTGGGCGAGAAAAATTCTATTAAATTTTGATAAAAATAATATATTTATTTGTGAGTGTTTATGAACAAGATAAATCTGTTATTGTTTAACTATATTGCCCAAGAAGGGTGGACTTAACGCTAAAAGCAGTTTCTACCAGTCAGCCACACATGGTTGGAAAAGTCTTCTTTTATTTTTGATGTATACATAGATGTTATACCTACATCAAAAATAAAAGATGTCGTAAAAATATGACAATATTAAAAAAAAAGAACTCCTCCTAAGCCACGGATTGTGTGTGTGATGTGAATGTTTCCGGCACCCACGATGCTAGTCTTTGAACTCAGTGTGGGGCTATGAGTGTGAATGCGTTTGTTGTTGTTGTTGTTGTATTTTTATGCGGTTTTCACGATTTCCACCAATAATAACTAACTAGATTAAGTCGCCCTTTGAACAAAAAAAACTAAATCAAAATTGGTTCATTCGTTTGAGAGCTACGATGTCACACACAGGCATACAAATTAATACGTTAGAACATGAAGGGGGCGTGGTCTAAGCTTCAATTCTTAATTTTCAATCCCCGACGTAAAATAAGGTGTCTTTTTTTTATTTGGCTTCGCAATCTTGTGCATTTAGCCAGTGTCAAGAAATAATATATTACAAATGTATTTCAAATTAAAAGTCCTAGTCACAGTCAAAGTCAAGTAGAAGAGTCAAGGTCCAGTCATAGTCAAGTCATGCCCTCGTAAAGTGGTAGAACAAGAAGTTTTATTGGGGTTTTAGAGCAAATGCAAAAACCAAGGTTTTCAACTTTGTATGATTTGCCTACACTTATGCACGTTTACTTAGTATTAACGGTTAATAATCCACCATTATTTCTGTGTAATAATGGTGGATTATTAACCTCACAGATTTTGGAAAAATACATGAAATCTACGGCGCCATTTTTTCACTTTCGCGGCAAAAACTCAAAATTAATTATTAATTGTCCAAAAGTACGAAGGTTATTAATAATTGTTTAATGACATGGCAATTTAATAAACTAGGAGTATTCGCTATATAGGCGAGGTGATGGTAGGTGGAGTAGAGCCCTGACTGATTGGATACCGAGAGAAGGCAAGCGAGCCGTTGGCAAACCAGCTGCTCGATGGGTCGACGGTATAGTGGTGATCGCAGGAAAGACCTGGATGCGATCAACGCAAAACAGGTGAGTGGCACAGTGAGGAGGCTTATACCCTGCAGTGGGTCGATACAGGCTGATGATGATGATGATTCGCTATACACACTAACATTTACTCTGTGGTAACACTTAAAAAAAGTAAAACAAGCATACTACAAATCTATACTCAATTGTTCAAATATCTACGAGCTAATTGCCTATATTTCCTAAAACTATATACAGGAATACCTAAGTTACCTACAAGACATCGAGCTTATCGGTAATTCAAACATACTACTAGATGAATGTTATGTATTTATATGATTTCTATTTTAAACGTTTTAAATGTTGCTAACAAACTTTGCCGATTTAATGTGACATAAATCATTAGAAGGAGTATCTATATGTAGGTAGAAAATTCCCATAAAACTGTCGATGTGTTACAAAACAAAAACGGGGCTGCTTAAAATTATAGAAAGTGAGGTAGTACGGTTAGAGAGTATGGAACCCATCGAAATAAACGGAACCGCATTATGTTAAGGTTTTAGGTAAAGATGCAAGTCATTTTGCTGTCATCTATTAAAAAAAGTTTATAGTTATTAGTTACCTAACTCCGCCTTTTATAGCAGCATCATTTTTCCACACGACACCAAGTCCAGAACAATAAAATATTAAAAAAACATATACTCACTTACCCATACAAAATCATGTTCCCCAAAAACTCAAAACACTCGCTTGAAAATGTTCCGAAAAATAACCACTGACGAAAATAAGCGCGCGAATCGAAAAATCGAAAATTGAATAGTTTATTTTTAAAAATGGCGGCTGCAAAAGCGCGGCAAAGCGGCGGCGGACGCGCGCTCTGAGCAGCAAACGCTTCTACTCTGAATATAATCTGTTTTATGATCCCACGAATGTAAATCTGGATGGGAAATATAAAATTACGCACGCCCAGGGCTGGGAAGAGGAGTAATGTCGATATTTTGTCTAGAAAAACTCTTGCGACCAAAGATTTATTTTGGAGAAAATATCGACAACAAAAGTAACAAAAAACTTTTCGAAACATTCAAAATTAACACGTATTTTTTAGGCAAGCATGCCTCACCGTGGACCGAATCATCGCTCTAGACCTAAATTGTAGTTATCGAGCAACAAGAACTAATGCAGGGTGTTACTCCTTTGCAGTTTGCATACTAAAAGTAAGTTCGAATTAGAATTGCTCAAACTGTCCAGATAACAATTCTTTAGGAATGTATTATGCTTACTACGCATATATGCCTTTTATAAATATTTTAGAGTAGTGTAATTTTATGTAGATAATGATTTTTTTTTTCTTCCAATGATACCTGTTGGTTTTTTACTTAGTGAGATAGAATTACCCAACCTAAACTCTTTAGATATGAGTAGAGAACAATAAATAGCTTGGTACATCTTACTACCAAAATAGGCTTCCATATTTCAAAGATTGTCTTAATGATAGCTATTCTATAATTTTTTGGCCGCATTTTTCAACCGATTCTCGTGTCGAATCTTGAGTCGTCATTTCGAAAAATACACAGGTCTTCAGTTCGCACATTCACTAGTATAAAAAGTTATTGGTATCTAGGTAGGAAAATCTGAAGCTAGGCACCAAACGGTGTTTTGGCTGTTGAGAGCCAGATTAGTTTATATTCTAAGCTCAACGCGCTTACTGCTCTCGACTGCATCAATACTTACCAACTGGCTATCTGATATGAAAAAAATAGAAATAACCTATTAAAATAAACTCGTTAAATACTCTCTAAAAACAAGCTTTTAGAAGTCCGCCATATTGGATTTAAAGTGACGTCACTTTATTTTTCGAGTTACTCTCTGCAAGCCTTTCATTTGATACCCATATTGTAGGAGTGCATTTAAAATTACTTGTCCGCCATTTTTGGTGTTCCGCAATGTTGGATTTAGAATGACACACAGCTAACCATGCATTGTCATCCAAATGTCAGCTCAATCGGTTGAAGATATCTGCTTCAAAATTGAGTTGCAGGATTCCTCCCGGACAAACATACTTACACTGCAAGTTAAATAAAAGCTTGTAAAACAGGGTGTGTCGGAAAGACACATGAAAGAAGTGAAGCTTATGTATTACAAGGAAACATTTAAATTATTCATCGCAGTGTTTACGACGAAAAGTGTTTTCTTTTCGTCACACTTTGTTAGAAGTTTAACTTCAAAAATAGGACTAACCTATTAAAAAGACGTCGGATATTTTCCCCTCACTACGCTATCCCTACTTAAAAGTCAGTTCAGTTACACCTGCCCAGTTATTCCACGAAACCATTGTTTATTTTGGTACAGACAAACATGTATGTTTATATACATAGGGTATATATACTAAGGTTATATATATTTGTGAATCTGTTCAGTCAGCGGTGACATAGTCGGTAGGTACCTACATATATCTGTAATACTTCACAAAAGTATTTCCTTTGTTTGAACCAATATTTAGTGGGTCCAAAATGGACCGACTCCTTTATTTTTTACCCGACTAAGGAAGGGTTATATTTTTTACGCGTATCTTGTATGTATGTGTATTTTGAACTGCCTTGACGTAGTTAAGCGAGCGTTCACCTTCTATCGGGTTCGATTCCCGGCGGAATCACAAGTTTTCTCCCTTAGGAAAATTAATGTTCCTGGTTCTATTTCTGGTCTGTTTTTGAAGACTTGAAGTACTTATTACTTGACACTGGCAAAATGTACTAGGTTTGCGGAGCCAAAACTAAAACATAAAAATGAGAAAATTTTGATGTCAAGATGTCCATACAAAAAAAAAGAGAAGCATCAGCTTCCAAATAAAATCGAAGTCAGTCATCGAAATCGGTTCACCTAGAAAGTAGGTAACAAACATAAATAATTAAACGCAAGCAAAGCTTAAAAAACCGACTTCACCGATTTATCATCGGAACCTTGATCAGATTGAATGTATAAACACGCATTATTCACTATAACTCAAAAACTAGAGATCAGACCTTGATCAAATTTCAATGGGACTACATAAAAAGCACCAGCTTTCAAATAAAAAAAGAATCAAAATCGGCTCACAATGAAAGAAGTTATGAGGTAACTTTTGAAGTCGGGTAAACGAGAACATCGTCAAAGTACCTACGCATTATTATCACAAAATAGGCATTATTGACGATATTTCAAGAACTGCTCATCAGATCTTGATCAAATTTTAATGGGACTAATTAGAAAGCAACATCTATCAAACTAAAAAAAAATCGAAATCGGCTCATGTGAAGAGAAGTTATGAGGTAACACACATTAACAAAACAGTTCAAAATGAATACCAATTGTATCAATAGTAGTAAGTACCTATCAATTGCGAGAACCTTGAGGAAATTACACGGATAAATTGATGCGTATTACCATCATGGAACTACGAGTATGGAGCAGATATAAATGATACCTACCTTTTTCAACATCCTCATCGCAGTCAATTATCCCCCTTACAATTTTGCACATAAAGGTGCATAATTAATATAGCGTAAGTTTTTTGCCGCGAAAGTGAAAAAATGGCGTTGTTGATATTGTATAATTTTCTAAATCCTGTGATTTTTCGAGTGTAATTGGATTAAACGGATAATAGGTACTTGGAAACGTGCAAAAGTGTAGGCAAATGATATCAAGTTGAAAAACGTGATTTTTACCTTTGCTCCAAAACTCCAATAAAAGTTCTAGTGTAGTTTCTACCACTTTACTAGGGCATGACTTGACTATGACTGGACCTTGACTATTTTATATTTTTTTTTTGTTTTAACTCCGCATTCTATGTGCATTTAGCCAGTGTAAAGTTATAAATTTAAGTGTATTTTTACCCGACCAAGGAAGGGTTATGCTTTTCGAGTGTATCTTGTACTACGTATGTATGTTTGTGAATTTATTTGCTACCTCGTATCTCCCAAAGGGATGGATAATTTTCTATTATATTCATATAACAGTTAATTTATTTTGCCTTAAAAACGCAAGTAACCTTAAAAAGGTGTTAGAAAAATAACAAAATAATTGTGTTTTTTTACGCATGTAAACAAAAAGAACCAAATCTATTGCGTAGGTTATCAAAATGAACAAACACACCCAACTACACAATCACACAAATACACAAATCTATTCTTATAGATAAATGCACAACACTTTAACAAACGCCCATATTATTATTATAATATATATACATTATTTTAGAATAGATCATGTTATAGTTATATTTTATTTATTGTATATATATATATTTAAATAAATTTAAGCATGAATAGCCAGGTATATAAATCAGCTAAGTAATAATATATATATATATATATGAAACAAAAAAAAAAGCATGACAAGTTATGTAGTATAAATAAAAAGGATATATTTGTATATAGGAAAATTACTACAACAACTGTAATAACACTAGGTGCACATACTTATATGCCAGTAATAATATGAAGATGACCAGAGAGGGTCGCTGTAACCCAACAATACAGGCTCTATATATATACGAGACCTAGTGTTGGGGACAGAGGTTCACGAAGGTACTTTATGTCCTAGTTTTAAGTACTTTATAAAACAATAACTATGTACCGCCACTATCTTTTAGGAATAATAAAAACATTTTGTATTTTTATTTTGTAAGGAAATGAAAAGGGAAACATAAAATTTCATATTATGTAGGTAAAAATTTTTCGCAATCGGCTTTTTGGATTTTTTTGTACATTGACTTGTTAAACGTAGCTTCATATTCTCTCTTCACAGGCAAATAAAAAATCGTATGTAAAGTAAAAGATTCAAAATTCAGTCTTAGACGAGTCATGCCACCGAGATAGTAAACAAACCTACGGTTTGTTAATAGCTACAACATCCTTGAGTCATGCATATAAAGTGATAGTAACTTCACTAGAACTTCTATCAAAGTTTTGGAGCAAAAGCGAAAATCACGTTTTTAACTTTGTATGATTTGCCTACACTCATGCACGTTCACTAAGTATTAACTGTAAAATCCATCATACCTTAACACTCAAAGAATCACTATTGGAAAAATGAAAAAATTTACAACGCCATTTTTTCATTTTCGCGGCAAAGCTTCATGGATGACATTGAATGATTTTAAATTTGCATTTAGACTGTTGTGTTCATGTGTGAGTCAAGTGTGCGGTAGCTTGAAATTACGCCATACGCACACGAACGAGTAGTGATATCCTGATTTTGTGCGTTTCCATTTGCATTTATCGACGGCACAACTTTGAAACGTGTATATTTATTTTATATCTGTGTGGCTATCTGACCACGTTGAAAGATATAAAAATAATTATAGTTATTTAAAAAAAAAATAGGAAACATAATTTATCATAATTATAGCGTCACTTTGTATATCAAAAAATATCTTTAAAGAAAGAAAGAAATGTATTTATTGCTACTATAAAACAGAAAAATACATAAAATGAAACTAAACCCTTTACTATATACTTTTTATAGAGCATTCAGCTTGGTACTGCGTGTTCATTTACATGAGCATAGTGCTGATATTCAATGTACCCCATCCTCGGCCTCAAATATATATAATGGAATAAAAACATGTAGTGCATAGAAAGGTATAACATTATGTTCATTTATAAATTAGATAGACAGAATTATAATATTTATCTTTAACTTCCTTTAATTCAAATCTACGGGGCGGGGCACGACTAGTAATTGATAAATTGATACTTATTCTTGGATAACGTACTCACGTGCATTACGTTACATAAATAATTTTAAATGAGTTTTCAATTAACTTATTTATTTTAAAAATAAAAGCAATTTAGAAATTAAGAGAAGCATAATTAGGTAATTATTCTATATAATGTCTTCTTGCATGTAAATCTTCTTCGAATAGTAACTTATATCATATTTTTATTATAAAAGACTAATTGTAAATCAAGCGAAATGGAAACAAGCGCTCACTCACACTAGCATCCGTCGATTATAATGAATAACAGAATTATCTACAAATTTACAAAACGCACTTCTTATAGACTCTTTGCATTTGCAATAACTGTCATTTTAAAATAAATTATCTGTCTCACCATGTGGTAATTTTGTATACTGTTGGTATAACTCTTATAGTAATGAAATAAGGGTTATTTTAGAGTATATTTATAAAATTATATATTGGTTTTATTATGAGATAAACATTTTAGTTTGGATAGAGTGTAGTGTAGTCGATTCAGTGACAAGGTGTAGTGGTATTTATTACTGTGGTATTACAATATAATATTGTAAGTATTCGTGATATTTACTTACAATAAATGTATTATATTCGTTTTTATTACTCAAACAATAGTTATTATGGTTTGTTATTATATAATTATTAGTTTATATTATTATTTGATAGTAAACTTAGACATGTTGATAATAATTTCAATTGCAATGAGTGACTATTATAGAGTAACATGTTTAGATCCGAGGTTACATACAATATAAAATACTACAGCATTATCTAATACCTTTAATCGAGCAATTCTTGTATATATATATATATATGTATAATTAGGATCTCGGAATTAGCTCCAACGATTTTTATGAAATTTTGTATGCAGGGGGTTTCGGGGCGATAAATCGATCTAGCTAGGTTTCAATTTTAGAAAACGTCGTTTTTTCCGTGTTTTCAGCCGAGCAAAGCTAGGTCATCCGGGTACTTATATTATAATGAGTGAACTGTCAATAGTTGAAATAATTTCCTAAGTGGTTATAAATTACCCTAATATATGTTTTTATTTTTAATTAGTATTGTACTTACTAATATACCTAATTAATTAATAATACGGTGCTGTTGTATATATTTGCGGTTTTTTTAGGATTTCCCATGCCTTGGAAAAGGCCAGCCAGCGTTCCCACCGGCCAAGTATGGAGCCGATTCAAAGGAAGAGAAAGAGATGGAAAACCAGCTCTAATGTAAGGAAACTTGCCTATTTGCTCTCTCGCTCGCACTCATTTAGTTACAAATGTTTAAGCTTTTAGTTTTGATAGATAAAAGGAAATCATAGTTTATACCTAGAACGACAGATCATCCTGACACCAGCACTGCGCAGTCTTAGTCGCCAGTCAAAGTAAGTTTGGGGGCTGAGTCACCCACGTCCGTAGGAGGATACCCCTTAAGTCTGACTCCCTACACGTGGTCCCCGGGTGGTGCTAATCAGGTGACATTTGAGAGGTGGTAGAGCATTTTGTGAGTTGCTCGCCTGGCTTGCTACCAAAGTAGCTTACCACCATCAAGTTGAAAGTCTGCCGCCAAGCCAAATACGGTGTTCCGGCAGTTATCATTGAGAGCCTGCGTATTCCAGGTCTAGTGTGTTTACCAGCTTCGATCACATCGTCACTTACCATCAGGTGAGATAGTGGTCAAACACTAGCCTGTCACAAACAAAAAAAAAAAAAGTAATTTAAAACAGTAAAAGTCCAGTCATAGTCAAGTCATAAAGTGGTTGAAACTTAACTAGAATTTCTATTGGGAATTTGGAGGGAAAGCGAAAATCACGTTTCACAATTTTGTTTGCCTGCACTTATGCACGTTCACTAAGTATTAACGGTTAATAATCCACCATTATTTACACATTAACACTCGAAGAATCACAGGTTTTGGAAAATTCTTAATATACAAGTCAATGTACTAAGAATAAATAAAATCCGTCTGCGAAAAATGTGAACCTACTTTTTATGTAATTTCTTATACCATATATGTAATATCTTATACATACCTTTAAATTTCCTCCATTTTGATACCCTACTCGCTCGATTTTTTTTGGTTCTGGGTGTAATGTGTGTGTGATGTGAATGTTTCCTGCGCCCACGTTACAAGTCTTTGAACTTAGTGTGGGGCTGTGAGTGTGAATGCGTTTCGTTTGTTTGTTTTGTTTTTTATTAACGTGTTACTATATCGCGCCAAAAATCCGCCATTTTGTTTTTACCTATCTAAGAATAATTGGATTATTAAGACGAGCCTAAGTACCGACGACCTTAAGTAGTTAAGTGTAGAAGAAGAAGTCGAAGATACGAGGTTATAAAGATATTAACAAAATTAAATACATTTAGGTATACATACAAGATACACGCGAAAAACATAACCCTTATTTGGCAGTCTCGTAAAATTCAATATCGATATTTTTTCACTTTACCGCAAAAAAAAATATCAGTTGGACGTTATAGTAACTACCTACATAAGATCAACATACCTATACGCGAAAAAAACGCTTTGAATTTGTTTCATTCCAGGTATCAGATCCGAGATATGGGCGTGTACAAACAGCAATGCCTGGAGCTGATGGTGGATAACTTCCTGAGAGATGAACCATTATGTGATATCTTAGGTTGGTATTTTTTTGCCCAAGCCGATCAACGAGGAACAAGGGAGTTATTGACACAACAAGCACTTCCAAGGAGGATTGATGACAGGCGGTTTCCACAACATTGTTTCACGAGGATTTTTGACATTATTCTTTAAGCTTGCTCCAGAATAAGCTTGTATTAATACTTAAATTGGGGTTCTTCTTACCATTGAGCAAAAAGCCAAGAGACTTATTGGCTGCGACCAGGTGCAAGCTTCATACTTAGCGAAATTTCGCCAGGTAGCTAGCCTCTCGGTAATTTATGGGAGAGTGTGCCAATCTATAAATTAAATAACACAATCTTATTCCTCCATCTAGACAGGCACGCACTTGTCAGATTTAAGTTCGTACAATTTTGTTTAAGATATAAACAGCGACCCAGCATCAATAGCGACAATCAAGGCCAACTGGGAGGAGTTCGTCTCTCAAGACGTTAGTCTAGCTTGCTTCACTGAAGAGGACGGACGCCCGGCGGAGTTGGTCGGCTTCAATATAGTGATCGTCAAGTGTAGGGATGACGAGGAAGATGATTTCGATACGGTAAGATAACTGATAAAGTTTCATAGGGTAAGACAAATTAAAACGGGAGTTAGTGACTTACGCGTTGTCGATGTCTAGATCGACAATTGTTTCGGCTTCATTTGGAAGCCTTCTTCAGGATGAGTGCAGAGCGCTCGCCGTCGCGTCCCACCTCGCACATGAGGAAATAAAGTTTAAGCCAAGACCCTGCTGAGACGTCCGCAGCGGGTCATCCCTACGAGGGCAATGCGCGGGTGACGGATGTTATCCTGGAGAGCGGGGTGCGTACGTGCGGGACCTCCCCTAGAAGTTTAAGCGGAGATCCTCGCCGAAGTGTATCATTTCCTGGCTGTGAGGAGATCCTGGGGTAGAACCCTAGACGTGGAAAGAGGTCACTCGTATGCGGTGGCGGGCGCGGGAACAGAAGGCACGCTGGAAGTGAGTGCTGCATGGAGACCACAGCGGCACATACTTTCAGCGGTCATAGGTGAGATCTCTCCCTGTCGAGCGTGGTAGGCACCATGCTCGGCAGAGAGAGAAATGACTATCCTCCAGAGTCAGTTATTTTAGTATTATTTAGGTTTAACTTATTCACTACCCTCAACCATTGACCACAATCAGGTGAGATAGTGGTCGAACGCAAGCCTATCAGAGATGAAAAGGTGTATCGACTGTGTTGAACTGTGCTTCCTAACTTTCAATGCTAGATAGGCAAACATCAGTCTGACATGAGGGAATGTGATGTAGCATGCCTAGAAGATATTCACTTGTACCATTTTTACCCTTTCAGGTCAAAGGTGACTCTTGGAAGAAGCTACTCCTGACTCTTATAACAGCGGAGGAGTTGGTGGACATCTTCAAAACATATGACGTGGAAAAATACTTGACGTCCAGTGGACTGGTGGTGCTAGCAGAGCACAGGGGACAGAATATCGGAGCCAGGTTGTTTGAGGCCAGGTAAGGTCTAAGATCTGGTAAGGTCACTTACGTTTCACCACTATCTCATCTAATGGTCAATAAAGTGCTCAAGGGTGGTAAACACGCAAGACATAGAATGATAGGTGTATTATACATAATAATATACATGCTCGTAGAAGTCGTAGAGAACATAGATAACACCGACTTGAACTGAAGTAGCTGTCCTACACAATCACATATACACTCACTTTCTCTCACACACATAATATACAACCTGTAACAAAAAGGTGTAGTAATACTTGGTGGTGTGTATGTGTATCGTGCCAGGAATCGTCTGCCAGAGAACGAAAGTCGAAGTCGGACATAATTTTTTCCGTACAAAATTTTTAAATTATATAAATTTCAAATACTTTTGACAGCCCTACAGTTACGTGTGCGGGAATCGGAGATATTTGTTCCGTACACAAATTTAAATGTATTTTTGCCAACCCTACGATTACATCTGTGGCACGTGACCTTGACCATTGTTATGGCCACCACTGTCAGACATCTAGGTCCAAAGGCTATGTGGTGTAGAACGGTAGCTGATGAAATAGGGTTGCAAATGACATATTTTTTTTAGGAACTTTAATTCATCATAACTCAATATTTATGCTGCTGCCGCGAATGCAGAGGTTCCTGTTAGACTCCATATATTTAGCTAGATGTGTGACTTGAGTATTACTACACCTTTCTGTTACACATTGTATACACACACAATCAACCCCACTTAGTGCAATGCACACGTGCAATAAGTGTTTTTTTATGTTATGTTATAAGGTACCTTCTATATTGTCCAATAATCATTGTAGTACAGGATGTTATCAACCTACTTCAGGCACCAGTCTCTCTATATCTTAGACCTAACCTTGGTGAACAATGTTATTTAAGAGAGAATACATTTTGATTGACATCTACACGAGATTAAAAAAATATTTCCTCATCAGGAAGCCTCTAGCCAAAGCACTGGGTATATCAGCCACAGCCACCGTGTTCACAGCCACGGCCTCTCAAGTCCTGGCGCAGAAGTGCGGCTACACCACGCTAGCAGAGTTGCCATATAGCAGAATGATCGAGAAGGGAGTGGACCTGACCGGTTGTCCTACTACTAGTGCCAAAGTTATGGGCACTAAGTTTAAATTTGACGATTGAGTTTTTACGGCAAAATAAACAAAAGCTATCACACTCGCAGCGACATACTGAGTACAAAGACTTGTACCGTAGGTGCATGAAATATTTGCATAACACACACAATCTTTTATGTACGGTGCTCCCAGAGCCAGAAGCATAATCTCTCCCGCAGTGCCACCCGAAATTTTGCATAACCGAGGCATGGGACTGCTATGCACTCCTCTCCCTAAAATTTGAATTATCAGTAATACAGGCCACCTGTAGTACTGAATTTGCACGCGCATCAAGTCGACGCGTATATATTTTTTTATGTATGACCACGCATATTCTTTTACAGAGTACTCCGAATGTGATAATTCTTTTTTTGTTTGGTAGTTTATACTTCAGAGGTGGTCCCATATAAATTTTAACGAAATCGATCCAGCCAAAACCAAAACATAAGCGTTGAAGTTAGTTTTTTAAGCTTTGCTTGCATTTAATTATTCCCAATTAACGTGTAATTTTTATAATTAATAACATAATGATTATTGATTATTAATATAGTTACCAAAATGGTGTATTCTACAATTTACTTATTGAAGTAAAGGTCTACAAAACATGTGATATACTATATATATAACTGCATGTACGAGTTGTACCTACTAGTTATTCGATCATAGTTAGATAAAAGTTTTAATACGTAATTATATTATTATTTTTCTATATTCTATTGATTGAGATTAGTTGCTTTTACTTACTTACTCCATATCCGACAGTCCTCCATCATCATATTTGATAACAGTACTCAAATTTCCATGGAGCGATGTCGACTAAATACACAATTCTAGTTTTTGTTAGGTGGAGCCCAGTGGATACAAAGAATGGACATTCAATCGTTTGAGAATAATAGCCATGGAGCACAGTGGCATAGATCTATATTTTTGTATTGATTTTTACACTGTTATTTTTAAACCTTGATTATTTAAGGTTTATAATGTACTAATATACAACTATTATATGTAATATTAAATTATAATTCGTTTAAATAATGGACAATACACTGTTCTGATGCACGCTTTACCTTTATTCCGACCATCGCTGGATGACTGGTAGAAAATGCTCTTAGCATTAAGTCCTCCAATTGTTCATTGTTTTTGTTGTGCAATCCTACTAATATTATAAATCCGAAAGTTTGTGTGTAAGTATGTTTGTTCCCTCTTCACGCTTTAACGGCTGGACGGATTTGGCTGAAATTTGGAATGTACATAGATTATACCTAGGATTAACACATAGGCTACTTTTTAGCTTGATAATAGCGGGCGAAGCCGCGGGGCAAGTCTAGTAAAGTATAAATAAATAAAAATAAAAACTATGATATAAGCAGTGTCCCTTTTAAAGTACTTACTAAACTGTAAATGATTAGGTATTATCTAAATTATAAATAAAACAAATTGTTAAGTTTTTAAATAAACTTTATTATTGTAAACTTGTCTTTTATTACACTAGTAAAATACAATAAATAAATGCTATGAAAATCACTGTAAAATGTTACAAAGACATATAATTATTATATTTAAAAATATTTTAGACTTGCATAGCTTATAATAAGTCATGAAGAGAGTCAAGAATGGCATCGTTTGTTTACTCTTACAGTTAAGTATTTTTTAGGTTTTTCAATGGACATATAATTTACGTAGAAAGGTAAGTTCCGCGATTTCCCTCGTGCTAAAATTCACTATCCAAGAACTCCTGGCACCTGAACGAAACTATGCTTCGACTTAAATATAATAAATGAACATGCCTTACCCATACAACTTGCTCAATAATAATTAAACGCAAGCAAAGCTTAAAAAAACCGACTTCACCACTTTCACCGCTCGATCAGATTTAATGTATTAAACACTCATTATTGACTATAACTCAAAAACTAGAGATCAGATCTTGATCAAATTTTCAAATGGACCACATGAATTGCTTTAGCACCAGCTTTTAAATAAAAAATAATCATCAAAATCAGCTTACAACAAAAGATAATAAGGGGTAACTTTTGAAGTCGGTTTAACGAGAACATCGTCAAAGTAGTCCACAAAATAGGCATTATTGACGATATTTCAAGAACTACTGATCAGATCTTGTTCAAATTTAAATGGGACCAATTAGAAAGCAACATCTTTTAAACTAAAAAAAAATTTCGAAATCGGCTCACGTGGAGAGAAGTTAAAAGGTAACACTTGTATCGTACTTTTTATTTAGTATCAGTCACAAAGAGGCAACATTTAACTTTGGTTAACGCGAGCGAAGCCACGGGTTACTGCTAGTATTTAAACAAACAAAAAAACCCAGTCGATGTTACTATAAGCGATACAAGTCCATATAAAAAGCGCTTAGATCCAAAAAGTTCTACACATTCAAAGCTTCCTACCACACAACTTCGCAACCTTTCTTAGCCAGTAAACGCGAATAAAACATGAAGAATTACTTTAAAGGAGTTTAGTGTTCATTTCGACCCAAAGTTCTCGATTGCAATCGATTAGGGATGTTAAAAAATTTTAGATTTTTATTTAAATCGATTTTTATAGTTTTATTAATCGATTTTTAGTATGGATTATATAAATATTTATACATTATATAGTACTAAATATTGTATCAATAATGCTATTTGGTTTCCTAATTCCTTACATTGAAATTTTATAGGAACATTGCCATTGATTTTTAGTTTTGAATTGGTTATTTTTTTATTCAAGTAATTTTATTTGATTTTTGATATGATAAATTGAAGAATCTCTTAGGTTTATTATTGGAATATGAAAGCATGTACTTTTTAATAATACAAAAAAACGATTTTTCGCAGAAATCGATTATTTTGTTAAAATCGATTAATTTTTAATAAAGAAAAATCGATTATTAATTAATCGATTCATTTACATTAATCTCACATCCCTACAATCGATTATCTTTACATCGACGTCGAAATCGATTGATTTTCTTCTCTCATGAACCATCGAATCGACTGAACTTTCAACCGATCGACTGTCGTATCGACGCGACGTCTAGATATTTTTATTTGTCCATTCATTTTTGTATGGGAAGCGTACTCTACTCCACCAGCTTAATGATAATTCTGTACCTACCAAATAAATACAATATTATTATGTATGTTTATATAAATGACTGTATAAAATGCTTTGGTTTCATGCATTATACAATATTTATAAAATATCTTAGAATTATATTAAATCTTCAAATCTAGAACATCCTAGAGATCTGTCGTGACAAAAAAGTCGTTTTTACCCGACTGCGCGACGCAAAAAGAGTAATATGTTTATCAGCCTACGTAATTCTTTTTTTTATGCAGAATAGGCAAGGATTTGACCACTATCTCACCTGATGGAAAGTGACGATGCGGCTGAAGATGTGACATGCTTGCCTAAAAGATCTATTCACTTGAAGTCTCCCAGATTATACCGTTGATGTTGATGATTCTTACGCCATTCGATTTGTCTAAATTGTGCGAGTGTCACTTAAGACATGACAGTAATCAAAATTCAAAATGGCGACGGCCAGACGCCATATTGTCAAAAATAAATGAAATTCGACGTTCTGTGTCAAGTGGGGTATCGTTGAATAGGTATTTGAAAATCATCTTTAGGTTTTTTTTACTATTACAGTAGAGTTTTTCGTTAATAATACCTATTTTCATACTAATGTTATAAATCCGAAAGTTTGTGTGTAAGTATGTTTGTTCCCTCTTCCCGCTTTAACTGTTAAACGGATTTGGATGAAATTTGGAATGTACATAGCTTATACCTAGGATTGACACATAGGCTTCTTTTTAACTTGATAATAGCGGGCGAAGCCGCGGGGCACGGCTAGTGTCTCATATGACGCTATAATTTGATTTATTTTATTTATTAGTAGGGATTTTATTCTTATCACATAAATATTAAATAATACATATATTAAATTACAAAGAAATTAATACATGGCAGATTTTTTTAGATTTATATTAGTTATTTAATTTTCAGTTAGCAATAATCACTTAGTAAACATCTCTTTGGGGCCCATGTGAATAAACGATTTGAATTAAGTTTATTCACGTGGGCCCCAAAGAGGCACTCAAAGATTAAAATTGCAAGGCATTGTTGGTTTACTTATCTCCTTTTACTATGTTCATAGGCAAGATGGTTTGTCATCAACAATTAATGTAGTCTTATATATATTTATATATACATAATAACTGCTGTACGTGTGTGTATCACTGAAATCCGCCTAAATGGCTGGTCTAATTTTGATTTTTTTTGAGTGTTCAGGTAGATTCAAGAATGGTTTAGATTTACTATTTGATCCGATAAATACATATTTTTAGCCGACTTCACAAAAAAGGAGAAGATTCTCAATTCGACTATTTTTTTTTATATGTTTTTTTTATCTGTGTTTTACCCTTACCTTATTACTCCTTTCTAGGTGAATCGATTTCGATTTTTTTTTGTTTAAAAGCTAGTGCTTCCCATATGGTCCCATTAAATTTGATCAAGATCTGACCAGTAGTTTTTGAGTTATCGTCAATAATGCGTATTTAATTAATTTAATCTGATCAAGGGTTCCGTAGATAAAGAGGTGAAGTTTGTTTTTTTTAGTTTTGCTTGCGTTTAAATTGTTATTAATAATTTATTTAATGAACAGGTCCGCTAGGATTTATTATTATTAAAAAAAACACAAAAATTTCATCGAAATCAGTATAGCCGTTAAGGAGGCGTTAAATCACATACACGTACAGATAAATATTAGTACATATATATAAATATTTGACTCCGCAGTCTTTTTGAATTTAGCCAGTGTCAAGTAATAATAAATATTTAAATAACAATATATTCATAATACAACTTTTCCTAGTCACCAGTCAGTCCAGTAAAAGAGTCATGGTCCAGTCATAGTCAAGTCATGCCCTAGTAAAGTAGTAGAAACTTTATTAGAACTTCTATTGGAGTTTTGGAGCGAAGGCGAAAATCACGTTTTTCAACTTTGTATGATTTGCCTACACTTATGCACGTTTACTAAGTATTAACGGTTAATAACCCACCATTATTACACATTAACACTCGAAAAATTACAGGTTATGGAAAATTATACAAAATCGATGACGCCATTTTCATTGGCTTTTTCACTTTCGCGCCAAAAATATACCTATTGTCTTTTATAAAGGAATGTATAACTTTATTTAAAAAAAAGCTTCTTTATTAATATGTATTATTGCTTTGGGTTCTGTAAACTGCCCGTTTGCGTAGTTTGTTACATCTTCTAAGCAGCGGGTTCGATTCCCGGTAAAAACTTGTTATACTATTTAATCCTATTTTACCATTAATGGTAAAAATGGTACTATTAGTGATTTCTTACAGTATGTGTTTTTACCAGTAACGGTAAAAATGGTATTAGTAACTTTTCAGATTAGTCCTGTTTTACCATTGATGGTAAAAGTGACTACGTTATCAGAGAAGTCCCATTTTCACTATTGATGGTAAAACCCGTAAGTGATTCGTACCAGTTTTACCATTAATGGGCGTAATGGTAAAACTGGTCCATAGACAACGGTCAAACTATAATTATTTCCTTAGTTTTTCTTCTAGCCAGTCGTTGGTAAGTTCGTCTATCTCTCTCACTTCTAGAAGACGAGGGGCGCCGACGGCGTTAGCTAGTGCTCTTTGTGTTCCTGCATACATCACCTGAAATATAATTAAATAAGTTAAAGACGACCCAGTTGGAGCAGTGGTCAGGTGCCCGTGGGTCCTGGGTTCGATTCCCGGCAGGAGCACAAATTCCTTCCCAAGGGATATTTGTGTTTCTGGTTCTTGGTGTATTTGTGTGTGATATGTTAATGTTTCCAGCACCCACGATACAAGTCTTTGAACTTAGTGTGCGGCTGTGAGTGTGAAAGCGTTTGTTTATTGTTGTTAAAGTAATATATTTAAATTAATTTAAGTACAAGAGATAGGGTTTAGGTTAAGAGAGAATTAAATTCAAGTTGGTGACCCTGCACCGGATCATTCTTGGTGTAAAGGGTAGCTATTGCAATCCAGGGTGGCAATGCTGCTATCATATTGGGCACCTTTGCTCCTGGAACTATCAGGGGCGGCCTATTTGACTAGTTAATAATTGTAACTAATGTTACAACAATAAATATTATTTAAGTACAAAAATATCTTATCTATTGCACTAATTATTGGCAGAACGCTTGCTTTAAAATGTATATAATTCCTTTGTTAAAATGCTAGGCACATTTTTTTAAACCACTACAAAATATAAACAGAATGTGTTTCCCTTAGTTTCACACAGATTTTTTTTTTTCAAATACGTTAATAAATGACGGTGTTCTGAACATACATTAATAAAAAGATTCCCATGAATTGAGAACGTCCTCCTCGGACTTCACAAAAAAGGAGGTTTTATTTGTACCTCATAACTTCTTTCCACGTGAACCGATTTCTAAAATTTTTTTTAGTTTGATAGATGTTGCTTTCCAATTGGTCCATTTAAATTTGATCAAGATTTCTTGAAATATCGTCAATAATGCGTATTCTGCGGACTACATTGTTCTCTCTCGTTTTTAACCGACTTCAAAAGTTACCTCATAACTTCTTTCGTTGTGAGCCGATTTTGACGATTATTATTTTTTATTTGAAAGCTGGTGCTTTCCATGTGGTCCTATTGAAATTTGATCAAGATCTGATCTCTAGTTTTTTAGTCATCGACAATATTGCGTGTTTAATACATTATATCTGATCATGGTTCCGAAGATAAAGCGGTGAAGTCCATTTTTACCGACTTCCCAAAAAAGGAGGAGGTACTCAAGTCGATAGTTTTTTTTTTTTTTACGTGTGTCTTAACTCATAACTTCTCTCCACGTGAGCCGATTACGAATTTTTTTTTTTAGTTTGAAAGATGTTGCTTTTAAATTGGTCCCATTTAAATTTGATCTAGATCTGATCAGTAGTTCTTGAAATATCGTCAATAATGTCCATTTTGTGACGAATAATGCGTACTTTGACGATGTTCTGGTTTACCCGACTTCAAAAGTTACCTCACAACTTCTTTCGTTGTGAGCCGATCTTGATGATTCTTTTTTTATTTGAAAGCTGGTGGATGAAGGTGCCGATGTTAAAGCGGTGAAGTCGGTTTTTTAAGCTTTGCTTGCGTTTAATATTTTTTTTTAAACTTTGCTTACGTTTAATTATCTTGTAGTTGGTTGAAAACATAATACAATACCTGTAACTCCATATGCGCATCTCTCGGCGTATAGAAAATAAAACACATCGGGAATGATATCCGACCGTCGCTGTGTTCCATTTTGTAGCTGAAATAATAAAAAAGTTAAAGTTAAATGAGAGATTTATTCCATCATGAAGCGTGACGAAGCGAGACCTCTAAGTTGACTTGCGTGGATCAGCACTTTGTCCGTCCGTCCGTCCGCCCGTGTGTCAGAGGCATCTAGCGTCTAAACCATACAAGCAAATAACATAAAATTCTCAGGAAATATGTAAAGCTTATGGCCCAAAGTCAGAAATAACAATTAAAATTATACAAATTAATATATTAACCATACACATCAGAGGTCCTACAAAAGAGCTTGACAAGTAGAGTACGCAACCTTTTAAAAAAAACTACAAACGAAAATAACAATTTTGTAGGCCACAAAGTCACAGGTTTGATCTATTTTGTCCGGTGGTTAATCTTAAAAACAGCTACACATTTAAAGCTGAAACTTACGTATAATATTGAGTATTATGAGTAGTAATATGTATTACACTTGGTATCTTAAAATAGAATTTTCTATGATATATAAATATAAATAATATAATAGCCTTCATTCAGATATGACAATATTTCTTTATTATTCGCAAATTGTTCTCTTGTTCCACTTATGCGTGTTCATTTGGCAGGTGGCAAAGGCCTCCTCCAATCTTCTCTATTCTGGCCACTCTATATTACTTTATTATTATATAATACTATATATATATATATATATATATATACATACAAATTAAATATTTTGTAAAATAAAAGATATTTGCAAAGGATATTTCAATATGGTAGTGCATACCGTGTAGTGGTTTAAGAGGCTTGCGGAGGTTGATTTGCCCATACAATCGTAATACCGAAATTATTTATAATTCAAGCATATTACCACCATACTGTGCTGTTATTCAGATTAAAACCATATTAATCTAAGTTCCTGGATAGTTTTTATTCCAAAATAATTACCAAAAACGAAATACAATTGATTTTCACACATTATTACGACGTAAATGTCGCATCTTTAACTTATTCGTTTTGTATTAAAAACTAACACATTTCTTTTGTCATTCCAACAGGAACATAGATTATCATTTTAAGGTACTATTAATGCAAAAAACAATGGCTAAACATTTTCATTCATAATTTTTGGTATTACGGCACCTATCATAATTTGTTCGGTCGGTAGTGCTATCGCATCAAGCATGGGCACAGTTTGCCAGTTAAACAGAGACAGCCTATTGACTCGTTCAAAGCCTCCCCGGCCTCTTAAGTGGGTCGATTAAGTTCACCTATGTACCAATAATATTGTTTGTTTTTCTATCTATCTGTTATAATGTGTACTTGAATAACATATACAGAAATTATACAATTCCAATGTTAAAAACAAATGTTATAACCAATTAACCTCAAAAGTTGTTTTCTATTAGACAAAATATAGGCGTGAGATCACAGTTTGTAGCGAACAACTAGTATTATTCTCGAATAATTGGATGTACTTAACAGTAAGTGTAGTTGGCGTAAAGCCATTCTTATTGTAATAATAAGTAAATATTGAACTGCCCGTTGGCTTAGACGGGTGAGCATTTGCCTTCTAATCAGGGATCTTGCTCGATTGCCAGTGGGACCACAAGTTGTTTCTCCAAAAAAAGTTTGTGTTTCTGGTTGTGGTTGTGATTGTTTGTGATGTGAATGTTTCCGGCACCCACGACACAAATCATCGAACTTAGTGTGGGCCTGTGGGTGTGAAAGCGTTTATGTTTATATAGTACTAACATTTGTGGTTGTTAATACTGTTATTGAAAGATAAGGTTACAATTATTAACCAGTGGTTGCAAGGTTCCAAGGTTTGTGGTTGAAAGATAAAACAGGCCAAGTGGTAGTGCTACACAGAGGCGTTAGCTCTACTCACAATTGGCCAGTTGCTACCTATTTTTTTTTATACTAGATAGGCAT
Organism: Lomographa bimaculata; assembly: GCA_948107665.1. Classification (NCBI taxonomy): domain Eukaryota; kingdom Metazoa; phylum Arthropoda; class Insecta; order Lepidoptera; family Geometridae; genus Lomographa; species Lomographa bimaculata. The sequence continues at coordinate 7,499,251 of OX403614.1, forward strand.
GCATTTGACCGCTATCGCACCTGATGGAAAGTGACAATGCGGCCAAATATGGAACATGCTTGCCTAGAAGGTATCTATTCACTCTAGACTTGAAGACACCCAGATTATACCGTTCAGGGAACAAAGACGCAGGCAATGAGTTCAACTTCTTCGCTGTACGGATGATGAATGTAGAAGCAAAACGCTTTGAGCGAACTGGAGGTAAGTCAACCATAAATTGATGACGTTTGACAGTTTGTCTTTTTGTTTGATGGTAAAAAGGGCATGGAGGAATTATATCATGTAATTCCTGAGCACACTCTCCAAAATGTAAGCGACAGAATACCGATAGGCTGATAGATACCTATTTTCTGTTGCGAAATAGACTGGCATTTGACCACAATCTCACCTGATGCAATGTGAAGATGTAACATGCTTGCCTAGAAGATATGTGATCTTGAAGACTCCTAGATTATATTATTCAGGAAACAAAGAATGAATGAATGGAGCTCATTGTCCGCTGCAATGAGTTCCATTCATTTGCTGTAAGGATGATAAATGTAGGATTTGGGTCCATAACCTCAAAATTGACATACCTGTAAACAATAAACCTAGGCTGGTGGGACGGCAGAATATCTTGAAGTTCCTCCAACTCAATACTTTCCAGCTGTTCATCAACTTCTAAGGTCTGCTTCTCTCTGTTCACCTGGAATTTTTTTATACCTTTTTTAGATCAGCCTCAGCGAGACCAGCACAATGCTCATAGGGAACTTTGTTGTTCATAGTTCTGGATTGTACGGCAGGTAAATAAAGGTTACCATGTCGCTTACCATCAAGCAAAACATCTTGCTTGATTCCTTAGTAATTTTTTATATATTATTGTATTACTGAAAGAATGAGTTAAATGAAAATTGAGTTGTCGACCCAGTTGGCACAGTGGACAGATCTCCACCCTCTGTGCTGTGTGTCATGGGTTCGATTCCCGGCAGGAGCACAAAATTCTTCCCAAGGGATATTTGTGCTTCCGGTTCTGGGTGTATTGTAGTGGGTATATCACCCCCAATTAGAATTATGTCTGACATAGATGTATGTTTCATCTGTGTCTCTGAGGCTTAGGAGGTCACAAATGGATAAAAATAGTGGAAGTTAGTACATATAATACTACTTTAACAATAGTCTCACTTCCCTAGGCTTTATATAATAAAATTATTAGACTTGGTATCTGTGTGTGTGGGAAGTTAATAACACATATTATTAAAAGCTGTCAAACATCCTTATATCACTATCATTCATAGTTGATAGTCATACATGTTCGCCGATCGCGATATGCATGAATGAGTCAAATGGGAGTGGTTTAGAACGTAGTTTACAAAACCACATAGGAAAAAGGTCAATAACGAAAAATGTAGGACCTCTTTGAAGGTTACTATAGTAACATCTCAAAAAAAAATATGAGCCACAATATAAAAAAAACTATCTACTATGTACCTTTAGTATCAAGGCGCAGTTAGAATTATGTTTTGCAAAGCGGAATTTCTTAAGCACATCTTTTACATCGTCTCCAATATCACAGACGTTCACATTTTGTGCGGACATTGTAATTTGCTTTATATAATTAACTGAATTAGAAGTAAATAAAATAAATAAATTTACGTCCCACTGCACCGCAGCCGCTTGTTTACGTAGACAATTAGACAATTTTGAAATTTGACACTCAATAGTTCAATTTTTATTTTGTGACTTTCTGTGGTAACGCCACCACAATTTCGCCAATGTCATGTGAGACCATAGGACAGAAAACAAAATATTTACCTAAGTACAAAAAAGAAAGTGGTTAAGAAATAAAACATATTTTCAGCGAAATTAATGTAACATGAGGGGGTAAGAATTTTCATGATAATTACAATTTAATTTTATTATCTACAGTATATTTACATAACAAAACTGTAGAGCGAAAGAAGGAGTAAGAAACTGGACGAGATATTTGAGGGGGTAGGAAGTCATAGAGACAAAAGCGCATATTATAACATTATTTACAAACCAATGATTGTCAATTTGACATTTGACGTGCGACTGTTTTTTTTTTATAGTTTTCGCTCTGCAATCCTTCGAATTAGGAAAAAAACTTACGGTACTATTACTTTAGCTACAAAATAGAGAGAGAGAGAGCTTAGGGCATCGTCGCATAGTGGCGAGTCTCTCGGTATTTTATCGGATACATTTCGGAGATTGTGCAACGGAATTACACAATCTAATTCCCCCATCCCAATTCTATTATCGGGCATCGAGACAGTCTCTTAAGCGACACCGCTATATGGTAAATATTCCACAAATGCAGACGAAGCGTTGTGCCTCCACATTCATTATGCGGACTGCAAAGGAGTGGAATTCCTTGCCCGAGTCTGTGTTTCCTGTACAATATGGGAGTCTTTAAGTCACGAGTGAATAGGCATCTTCTAGGAAAACGTGCTCCATCGTCGACCACATCGTCACTTACCATCAGGTGAGATGGCGGTGAAACGTTTGCCTATCTAGAATATAAAAAAACATAAAAAATTTTAAAATGTTATTTTGCCGAATAGCTGCAAGAATTTCACCGCTATCTTACCTGATTGAAAGTGACGATGCGGCCGAAGATGGAACTTGCTTGCCTAGAAGGATTCACTCTAGACTTGAAGACACATAGATTGTACCGTTCATTAAGTCAGAGTTATGTATTTCAAGTATTTCATAAAACCAGTCACAGTCAAAAGGCTAGTATTAGACTTTATTAGAGTCATGGCCCAGTCACAGTGATGAAGAATCACATGTTATGGAGAATTCTTAACTTTAGCGAAAACTCCCGACGACGACGACGCGACGTTCGGCTAATCGTTTTCATAAGCAGCCGCAAAGATCGCAACTCCTATTATACAAGCAATCAAAAATGAACGCAAGCATCGCGTCGTCGTCGCCGTGTCGCGTCGTCCGGTCCGCGCGTCCGCCTGCGTGTCGCGGAGACGAGTCGGCGGGGGCGGCCGGCGCAGCGCGGCGGCTCTTTCAGGCCGCAGTGTCAAACATTTGACGCTCAATACGTTGGCTTTTGACATTGACATCAAATGACAATTCTATACAAAGAATGAAAAGTAAATTTCGTGGGTCTCACAATGGGAATTTAAAAATTAATAACAAATTGTAGCCGTAAATACATTTATCATTTCCACATTTTAGAAAACCAAACGATATTTTCCATCTATTCCAAAACTTTTTTTAAGTATTTATGTTTTAATTGAACTGTACAAATTTAAATGTATTGAGACTGTTCGTTTTGTATTGTTTTTGTTAGAATTTAGCAAAAGTTTAATAGTTTACGTACACTCAATAAAGGTCAATAGCATTACAGAGCGCCCTAAATACAGAGTGAGTACCTGAGTTATTTGTTTATTGAATAATCCGCCCCACAACTTCCCGATATGTTAAAATACGAGGTAAACAGAGGTTTTTAACAACTACTTTCACCTATGAAGGTCTAGTAGACATTTGGTCTATTTCCATTGTATTGATGTTCGTGGCAACATGCAGCTCGAAAAAAGGTTTAATCTCCTTTCTATTAGAAGAATTACCATCTCCAAAAAATAGAGGATGGGGAGGATACCCAATTATTTTGAAGAAATATTCGCGCGTTTAGTTGGTGCTATGAAATATAACCAAGATTCATAATATTTGGTTATAACAATGTTATAAAATGATTTTAAGTGAAATATTGCTTAAGCACCGTTAAGAATAATAAGTGTATTAAATTAGTTGTATACGCTTCAACAAGGTCAATTATACATATTATAACTGTTTAAATGAAAAAACGTCAAAGCTGTTTTATGTGTGATATTTTTTTATTTTTAATGCTCTAGCTATCTTGACAATCTTCAACTATCTGTTTTGCCTACTTAACTGATTCAGCACCAAAAACTCTTATTGTAAGTGATAGTGATAAATGTATTCTTCTTTTACTCTTGAACCTACTCAATGAATAAGTACCATTAGTAATAGTGGTCAAATGCTAGCCAATCCCAAAAAATAATTACATGCATTGTTAAACATCTGCCTGACATCAACATAATGGTTATAATTGTGGCCTTTAGATCATGATAGTGTGGAACAGTTGCATCCTTATCATTTATTGCATTATTACACCCAATTTAGTGTCATATCTTCACTAGAACGGCAATTAATGCCTCAATTGTGAATTATCTACAGAAACAAACGAGCCATAGCTATTTCTAGATAACTCTTCAGTATCACATATTCTAATTTATGCACTTCTTAGATAAATAGGTTCACCTTCTAAGCCGGGTAGCGGTTTTGATTCCTGGTGTGAACACAGTTTTCTCTCCAAGGAAAATTTGTGTTTCTTGTTCTGGTTGTGATTGTGTGTACAATTGAATGTTTCCGGCACCCACAATACAAGTTATCACACTTACTGTGGGGCTGTGAGTGTGAAAGCTTTTGTAAAAATAATTATAGTTAAATTAAATATTATTTTAAAGGTTTCTTTGATATTATTATTATAATTATAGAGTACCCGGATGACCGAGCTTTGCTCGGCTGAAAACACAGATAAAACAACGTTTTCTAAAATTAAAACCCAGCTAGATTGATTTATCGCCCCTGCAACACCCCTGCATACAAAATTTCATGAAAATCATTGGAGCCGTTTCCGAGATCCTGATTACACACATATATTTATACATATATATATATGTATATATATAAGAATTGCTCGTTTAAAGGTATTAGATTAAGAACACTTGAATTAACACCAAATTATAATTGAGGAGATCCAAAGTTACTCAGTTGACGGGTAGTGACGGGAGTTGATCTAAGCTCCTGTCATCTGATACACTACATGGGGTGGGCTATTTTCTGCAACTTGACTGGCCCTTTTTGGGTGTCGTGGTCTCTTCAGTCCAGCTACCCAATATCTGCCAAGAATACCCGCAGTTCGGTCATCTGATATATCAGATACTTATCTACACAAGTCCTCAGGAACGGATAATAATATAAAATGGTAATGAATATAATTTGTACAACAATTCTGTAAATTTCTCTAAATTAATAGTGATAATTCGATCGCATCATCACTTTCCATCAGGTGAGATTGCGGTCAAATGCTCGCCTTGCAGAAAGAAAACTTATGTTTCTAATTCTGAGTGTGATTATGTGTGTGATGTGAATATTGCCGGCACCCACGACACAAATCCAACTTAGTGTGAGATTGTGAGTATGAAAGCATTTAGAGTTTTACGTTTTAATATACACTAAAACACAGACGACAATGCCTTATTAAAATTATAAATAGCTAATAACATTTGTTATCTCTATATAGGTTCAACGTACCTACAAACATGTGTTGATAAGCAGCGACCGTGACCAGATTACCAGCGTTTGAAGTGTCAGAGACTCAAGATGGCCTCTAAAGGTAAGAGCTACATGTCCTAATTATTAATTACAGGTGAAATTAAAAGATTTAACATATAATACCTCAAGGTGACGAGCGCAGTGCTTTGATGTGCAGGATTTTGACCTAAGTTCAAAACTTTGGGTGGCACTGAACTGGGAAAGCGTGACGCTTACCGTCAGGCAAGCAACTTGCTCGTTTCGGAAATTACAATTGAAAATAAAAACAAATTACAATAATTTATTGTCATACAACAGGTACAATAGGCTTGTTGCCTGAAAATTTCTAATTAGTCTGTCAGTTACATTATTAAAAAAATATTGGACTCATAATTTTTCTTTTAACCAACTTCAACAAAAAGGAGAAGGTTCTCTATTCGACTGTGGTTTTTTTAAAGTGTGTTACCTCATAACTTCTTTCGTTATGAGCCGATTTTGCAATGCTTTCCATGTGGTCCCATTTAAATTTGATCAAGATCTGACTAGTAGTTTTAGAGTTATCGTCAATAATGCTTGTTTAACATTAAATCTGATCAAGGTTCCGAAGATAAAGCGGTGAAGTCAGTTTTTTTTAAGCTTTGCTTGCCATGAATTATATCAATCAATCATAGCTTAAAAAACCGAATTTATCGCCTATATTTTGCTTTTGCTAGATTTTCTCATAAAGCTCTTTATCAATTTCGATAAAATTTATAAGGGACCACTTCTGAAGTACGATCTACCAAACAAAAAAAGAATCATCAAAATCGATTCATAATTGGCAAACTGCCCAGTTTCCGGCACCCTAGACACAAGTCGTCGAACTTAGTGTGGGGCTGTGAGTGTGAAAGCGTGTATATCTCTCCAACAATGCCAATGATTCGCATCTTCGAGCACAATGTGCCGATGATCAATGACACAACTAGTGACGCTATCTCGGTACAATAACGCCCACAATGTTACCAATGTGATAACAGCGTCAATGTGCTCTAACAAAGATGACGGCCATGTTTATGTCGCGAGTAACTTGCAGCGCAACATTTTGAACAATTGAAGTTCTTCAATTAAACAAATTGCTAGAGGCTGTGAGCTGAAAGAACTCGCGTATATTTTGAAATGGCCGAAATATAGTTTTTACTTTTCCAGAATAATAATATACAAATACAAATAACTTTATTGACATAATTAGTAAGTAACGGGCACGGGCACGGCTAGTACAAGATATATTTACTGCTAGCCGTGCCCCGCGGCTTCGCCCGCTATAATCAAGTTAAAAAGTAGCTTATGTGTTAATCCTAGGTATAATCTATGTACATTCCAAATTTCATCCAAATACGTTCAGCCGTTAAAGCGTGAAGTTAAAAGTTAAAGTGTGACAAACATACTTACACACACACACACTTACACACACACTTTCGGATTTGTAATATTAGTAGGATTTGCTATATTAGTATACTGAGAAGAACTAAGATAATCTTATTTCGTTGAATTTTCAAGACTCGTTAATTTTTATTTATTTATTTCCTAAAGACACAATACAGATTTGGGTCAAATTTGCCGCCCCCTAAAATCTGCCGCCCTAGGCTCCAGCCTACTCAGCCTATCATATAAATATATCTATATATATAAAAATCAATGCCACTTTTCGTTGTAATTTTATAACTCAAGAACGGGCTCACCTATCCAAACCAAATGTTTAGGCTTTGTTCGGACTATTTAGTAGATGGTTTATGTGAAGTTTGCACAAAATCGGTCGAGCGGTTCTTCATTTATCACACCCGGGCGAAGCCGGGGCGGATCGCTAGTATTATATAATATACTAGCGATCGGCCCCGGCTTGCCGTGCAATTTTGTTTGGATAGGTGAGCCCGTTCTTGAGTTATAAAATTACAACGAAAAGTGGCATTGATTTTTATATATATATAGATCATTAAATCCGCCACTGTGTGCATCTGTGTCTGTTTGTGGCATCGTAGGTCCTAAACGGCTGGACTGATTTTGATTTAGTTTTTTTTTATATTTTTAGAGAGAGGTTTTAGTTATTTTTCTTGTTTGGTGAAAATCGATGCAACCGTTTTCCAGATACAGCGTCGGGGGTATTTTCAAAATTTTGATTTTGCCAATTGTTTTGTTTGTTACCCAATAACTACTTTCCCATTAGTCCCATAGAAATTAAATCAAAATCTGTTTAGTAGTTTGCTTTGTTAATCAAAATAACTGGAAAAATGATGTCAACCAAGTAAAAAAATTTTTTACTTTTAAGTTGATCGAGTGAAACGAGATCTATAAGTTGACTTGCGTGGTTCAGCATTTTGTCTGTCCGTACGTCTGTCAGAGGCAAATGCCTGAATGGAAAGTGTCTAAACCATACATAAAACATAACATAACATAAACTCATTCACACTCACAGCCCCACACTAAGTTCAATGACTTGTGTCGTGGGTGCCGGAAACATACACATCACACACACAATCACAACCAGAACCAGAAACACAAATTTTCCTTGGGGAGAAAACTTGTGTTTCCGCCGGGAATCGAACCCGATACCCCCCCCTGCTTAGAAGGCGAACGCTCACCCAACTTAGCCAACGGGCAGTTCAAAGTACAAGCGAATAATTACAAATTCTCAGAGAATATGTAAAGCTTTGGCCCAAATGTCAATTAAAATGATATAAATTAAAATATTAAGGGGCACCCGTACAAGTTAGTATATAGTGGGCTAAATAGTTTGTTTTTGTCTGCCTGTGTGGATACAGAAGAGCTTGGCAAGTAGAGTACGAATTGTCCCGGGAACTTTCGAACCGAACCTTACCCAATCTCACGTTGGGGAGAGGGGGTGGGTGTCTCAGGCAGTGACGGATTTACACAATTGCCGCCAGTAGGGTATATCATTTTGCCGCTCTTACCAACCTCTACAATTCAATTACTTAGTTCACAATCATATTAATTGCAATGTTTTCGTCAATGAAATATTATGATTCCCAAATCATAATGTTGCAATTTCAATAAAAGATTAGTGTAATAGGATGATAGTGTATATTACACCATCTTTTGCCCGTAATTAGTATGAATGTAAACTACTTAAAAAACAATTGGTCCTAAATTTGCCTCCCCTAAAATCTGCCGCCCTAGGCTCCAGCCTACTCAGCCTGCTAGTAAATCCATCACTGTTCTCAGGAAATATCACGTAATTTTTTTGCAGCAAAACTGGGTTAAATTAAGTAAAAAAAATCTATTAAAATATGGCTAAATCATATAGTTAGTAAGGGTTAGTCTTAAGTAAAAAGAATTGAACAAAATGTGTGTTAAATAAATTCAACGCAATCAAGCACATATTAACTTATTTACATTAACGCAAACTGCACAGGCTCTTTCTAGCGACTACCATAATAACACCTAGGTTAAGAAAATTATGTATTAGAAATTAAGAATATTAAAAAAAAAAATGAATGAAAAAAAATGCGCCGCCGAGTTTATTGCCAGGTTCTTCTCGAGATGTCTGTAATTTTGCGAATCTGGCAATAGATTCATTAACTTTCATGAGTGCCTCTTTGGGGCCCATGTGAATAAACGATTTTGATTTTTATTTTGATTAAATATACGCATTTTGAAAAATCTCACGTGAGATTAGGGGAGGGGGTCGAGCAACATCTCACGACATCTCACCAAGGGGAGAGAGGGGGTCGAAAAATCACCGAAATCACCGCAAGTAATTAAAGGATCCGTACTGCGAAGGAGTGGAACTCATTGCCCTCGTCTTTGGTCCCCGAGCGGTATAATCTGGGAGACTTCAAGTGAATAGGTACCTTCTAGGCAAGCATGCTACATCTTCGGCCGCATCATCACTTTCCATCAGGTGAGATGGTCAAATGCTTGTCTATCAGGCATAAAAAAAATGGTAGCCCCCTACGAATGACTTTTGTATTTATAACATCATCGTGGATTATTGTAGATTAAATAATTATCATAAACATAAGTACCGGATAGCTTAAGATTTAGACGATAATGTTGTATTTTTGGCATTATTGGCTAACAAATAATCCTTGTCGGGTTTCTTGCTTTCACGAGTGCCTCTTTGGGGCCCATGTTGATAAATAGTTTTGAATAAGAATATGTAGAGAGTTTTGCCGCGAAAGTGAAAAAATGGCATTGTTGATTTTGTATAATTTTCCAAAACCTGTGATTCTTCGAGTGTTAATGTGTAATAATGGTGGATTATTAACCGTTAATACTTAGTAAACGTGCATAAGTGTAGGCAAATCATACAAGGTTGAAAAACGTGATTTTCACCTTCGCTCCAAAACTCCAATAGAAGTTCTTGTAAAGTTTCTACCACTTTACTAGGGCATGACTTGACTACGACTGGACCTTGACTCTTTTACTTGACTTTGACTGTGACTTGTGACTAGGACCTATAATATGAAATACACTTGAAATATATTATCACTTCTGGCTAAATGCATAAGATTGCGAAGCCAAAACTAAGGAAAAAAAAAAAAGAATATGTAATAAGGCAATATAATAGAAAATCCCAAAACGGACTGTGTAAAATGTGAAGTAAGACACACACTATATCCTACCTATAACCTGATGTTAAGTGACAATGCGGTCGACGAGGGATGTCCGAGATGGATTTTTATTTTTACTTTATTATAGTATTTATTTAAAATTATGTCTATTATTATTTATACATTTGAATGTTTTTTTTTTAACATAATATTTGTCACACCTTCGGCCGTATCATCACGTTCCATCTGGTGAGATAGTGGTCAAATACTTGCCTTTTAAACATTAAAAAAAATGCTGGCAAATATTTTGAACAGAGATTTGAGCATTGCCATTCAAAGTGGTAATGCTGCCGGCATTTCGGGTACTTTGCCAACTGGCAGCTGTAAGTTTTGTACAAATAATATACTAGCCGTGCCCCGCGGCTTCGCCCGCTATTATCAAGTCAAAATTAGCCTATGTGTTAATCCTAGGTATAATCTATGTACATTCCAAATTTCATCCAAATCCGTTCAGCCGTTAAAGCGTGAAGAGGGAACAAACATACTTACACACTTACACACAAACTTTCGGATTTATAATATTAAGTAGGATATCTAGTTTAGTTATTTTTGGTTAGTTTTTATTTTCATTTATTATATTTTTTACATAATATTAGTATCTTGTATTATTATCATATTTGTATGTACACAACAACCTATTCGCTTTTATAAATTATATCCTACTTAAAGGGTTTGCTGGAAGAAAAGTCTGTGAAGGGTTAAGCTCGCCTTTGTACATATGTTGTTATAGCCTTATTGTAAAAAAACTTAAGATATTTATATCATACTTTTTTTGGACTCAAATGTTACCATTCTCGACCTCATCATCACTTACTATAAGGTGAGATAGTAGTCAAACGCTAGCCCATCAATGAAAATAAATTAACAAAAATATTTTCTCTTTTCAGATGAAAGTACAGAAATGCTGGAAAAGGCTGAAAAGTAAGTACCCACCTATTTATGTAAGTTATTTTATCCTAATTGATAGTCAATTACCGAACCCTATTATCTATATTACAATCTACGGGCCTATATTTCCTAAAACTAAACTAAAACTATATACAGCAAAGAACTAAGTTACCTACAAGACATCGAGCTTATAGGTAACTCAAGTGTTCAAGCCCACTACCAGTGGGTAGCGTTCCCATCATGCTGGCGGCATTGCCTCTCTGAAATGCAATGCTAATACGTTGAGCCAAATAAGTGCCAGCATTTTGATCACGCGTCGCTTCAACCAGGCGCTCTGATAGATTGTTGTAAATAGAATGAGCTCCCGGTCCCCACGGACCCAGTGTCTCAACACCAAACGGCTCAAATATGTAACCACTGCCAAAGTTTCCATACTTGTGCCGTTTGCGCTGCTCTGCCGAAGTTGTTATCTATATTATATACTAGCTGTCCCGGCGACCTTCGTTCCGCCTAACAGTCAATGAATGTGCATATTTAGGAAGCCATACCCGGCATGCGTTACAATGTCACGTGACTATATTATAACAACCTTCATGTTTATGTTTGCCTAGTACTTTACCAAATCCGAGTGACGTATGAGAAAATGGAAAGCATGTCGAAATGTTAAAAAAAATTTTAAAGTAATGTACGTTCTTAAAAAGTATCCTATGTCCTTCTCCTGGCTCTAAACTACCTCCCTGCCAATTTTCAGCTAAATCGGTTCAGCCGTTCTTGAGTTATAAGTGGAGTAACTAACACGACTTTCTTTTATATATATAGATTACACCCTTACTAATATTATAAACGCGTAAGTTTGTGTGTACGGATGTTTGTTACTCTTTCACACAAAAACTACTGAATGGATTTCAATAAAACTTTATAATAATATAGCTGATACAACAGAATAACACATAGGCTATAATTTATAAAGATATTGTGTGAATTGTCCAAAATATAACGATAAGTGTCAAGTAAGTAGGAAAAAATACTGCCATCTGCGAGCTATTCTGGCGTGCGCTGCAAAAACCGTTAGAGTTACACGTATTTAACGTGTAATGGAAATGTTTATCTTAAATAGTCCAACAAAAAAGCTCGCGACAGCATATATCTACTTTTTTAAAAATAGATGTATGGATAAAGATAGATAGGACCTTGGAGAAGAAAATAAGCTACTCGAAGATCTAATCCTGCGCAGACGAAGTCGCGGGTACCAGCTAGTATATTATATTACCCTTGCTGAACCGGCAAACGTTGTCTTGCCATATATTAGAAAATTTAAATGGCCAGTAAAAAATAGGGGTTTATTGTAGGAGGGTGAAAAAATAGGGCTGTATGTATTTTTTAGCGCTGAATCATAAAAAAATAAAAACAAAAAATTTTGTCCTAAAATTAAAAAAAAAATGTTAAGGGTGAAGAACCCTTATCACTTGGGGGTATGAAACATAGATAGTAGCCGATTCTCAGACCTACTGAATATGCATATAAAATTTGGTAAAAATCAGTAAAGCCGTCTCGGAGGAGTAAGGTAACTAACATTGTGACACGAGAATTTTATATATAAGATTTATATATGTTTCGATTTAAAATTTAAAAACGATTTGCAACTGAGACAGGTAATCGAGGAAACTGAAAAACCGAATGAAAAAAGTGAATATGTAAAAAAAAATATGTAGCCCCTGCGACAAATGTAATAGCAAACTATCTACATGTTATGCTATGTTTGTCAAGGAAGGCGCTCAAGTCATATTTAAAACTAGCCGTGCCCCGCGGCTTCTGCCGCGTTAGTTAAAAGTACCCTATGTGTTATTCCGGAACCTAAACTATCTACATTAAAAATTGTCAAAATCGTTTCATTCGTTACGAAGATACGTGGTAACAAACATTCATACAAACACAAACTTTTGCATTTATAATGTTAGTAGGATGACCGACTGCACCGCTTTATCTTCTGAACCCTTGATCAGATTAAATGAATTAAATACGCATTATTGAGGATAACTCAAAAACTACCGATTAGATCTTGATCAAATTCTAATAGCACCACATAGGAAGCACCAGCTTTCACCTAGAAAAAACTTCTGAGGACATCATAAAAAAAATGCAGTCGAATTGAGAACATTCTCCTTTTTTGAAGTCGGTTAAAAATTGTCAATAACTCTCTTTAAGATAAAACATATTTGTAAATACAAATAACCGTGTGTTTGTACATAATAACCGGTAAATGATCGTAACTTTTTAACTTTCTCGATTCGAAAGACTGATTTCCAGTCTTCTCGAGACCACGGCCAATGCAACTTGGCTGAAACGTCGAGGTAAATAACTAGTCGTTCGCGCTGAACTGAGATCTCGCGCCTACATTTTGCTCCATGGAGAAAAACTTTTGAACTTTTTTTCCATGTCATAATTGTTTGATTTCTGTATTTGTTGTTCAAGTACAGGATATAACGGATATTATACGTAAGTTTCAGCGTTCAGTGTGAAGCCGTTTTTGAGATAGACCCCGGGACAAAATAGGTCTTAAAACAGTGACTTTGGTGGCCTACCAAATCGTTATTTTCCAACAAATTTTTTTTTAACTGATTGAGTACTCCACATATCCTTTTCAACGATACCCTACAAGTGTAGATTAAAAATAAAAAACACTTTGCTCCCCACTTACTTCCGGTTCGGTTTCGAAGTCGGTTTCAAGCTAAGCTTGCCATTAAATTATTATTGCATATATCTCTGACCACGATCTCACTCGGTGGGTTGGTGGTAAGTGACGATGTGGTACCGAGTGATAGTATAATGTAGAAGAAACTCTTATCTCTTCTGTGGCGCACCCGCTTCTTATTTATCTGATATATGTGTTCGCGTTACTCCTATCGTGATAATTGATAAATATACTTGATAATGATAATGCTATTTACATTAGAAATATATATAGAGTTTATTTATCATGATATCACAATTTACATGAATAGGCTTAAAAACTTATGTATTGTAAGGATCGAAGTGTAGTTTCTATCATTACATTTATACAAGGTCTTAAGAAGTGATATACCTATAAATGACCTAAGGCCGGTAATCGGTTTAGTGATGGGAAAAGCTGAATTCGGTTATTCGATGTTGTGAATCGGTTTTCCTGCTGTTTAGGAGGTAAATCCTTTTTCAGGCGTTGTCATATTTCTGCTTCCACATTTTAAGCTATTGCATTTTTCAACGTCTGAACGTATAACATAAGAATTTTTTTTTATTAAAATAATAAACGCTAAACGCTTTCACACTCACAGCTCCACACTAAGTTCGATGACTTGTGTTTTGGGTGCCGGAAACATGAACATTACACACACAATTACAACCAGAACTAAAAACACAAATTTTCCTTGGGGAATCGAAGCCGATATAATATATACTTAGAAGAACCTACATACTCTGTCTACGGTCCAATTGCCTGAATTTCCAAAAACTAAACTAAAATGATACAGCAAAGACCTAAGTTACCCACAAGGAATCGAGCTTATAAGTAACTCACGTGCTCAAGCGTTCCCACCATGCTGGCGTCATTGGCTCTCTGAATTGCAATGCTAATACGTTGAACCAAATAAGTACATAATAATAACAATAATGTATTGATAACATTAAACAGAAACACTCACTTATTATTACTTCAAAAAAACGTTGAAAACTAAGAGCGACAAATCTATTCAGCTGTCAACCTCCGTTTCACAGATGCGTACACGTTTATCGATAAATCTCATCTATTCTCTTCCCATCCTTACCCACTTATCTCGTCCCACCTCCATAATGGTAGCGAGTCAGTATTTCCCGCGCCTCGGTATGCGCGGTCGTCGCGTAATCGAGAACGGTTCAAATCGCAACTTTCGAAATTCGAAATTCGAAAATCGTGATCTAGTTTCGCGCGAATAGAGAGATTGTTGTATTTTTTCTGTGTGATGTAATGTTGCCATTTGTAAGCATTTTAATAATTCTGGAATATGTGAATTGAGTGAATGTCATTGAAGCCTATGCGTTTGTTTTAGCTGCGTTTGTCTTTCAGTAGTTCATACAAAGTTCTAAATTGTTTTATTCACATGGCCCCCTAAGAGGTACTCATGTTAATGACTTTATCATTGCCAGTTTCGCAAATTTACGGCCACTGAGAAGAATCTGGCAGGAAACTTTTTGCTCATTTTTTTCTTTATTTTTTGTTAAGTTAAAATATATATCTCAAATTTAATCATAATAATACGTTACTATAGTTATGTAGTGGTACGACTCTTTTGCAAAGTCCGCGTGGGGCAGTACCACGGCATTGACAGACATTCCGCCAGCAGTAGTGTGCAAACATGCATATGCACGATTGTACGACAATGTTCCAGTGGACATTACAGGGCTTCAAGATGTTAAACATCTTCAGGCTTCAGGCTTCGCCGCGCAGTTCGAACTAAGTTCAAAACTCACCATCAGGCGAGTGAGTTACTCGTCTCTTCAAGGAATTTAATTCTTTACCCGAGTCTGTGTTTCCCGATAAGTACAATCTATAGAAGTCTTTAAATCTCGAGTGAACAGGTATATTCTAGGCAACCTCCATCTTCGACCACATCGTTTCCATCAGGTGAGATAGTGGTCAAATGCTCGCCTATCGAGAAAAAAAAAAAAAAAAAAAAAAAATTATCCTCGAATTTCTAAGTAATGTTTTTAAAATTAAATTGTAAACAAGTTATTATGCCGTTAATCATACACAAACAACATTATCATAATCGTACCTTAATTATTTTTTTCTCGAAATCACATGACCTGCATAAATTATGCTAATTTTACAAATTGAACATAAAAACGTCACAAAAATATTATTTTGGAAGGAAAGTTCCTTATCGCGCGTTGCGAAAGGGGGCTAGACGGAAAAAATTAAGGCCAAAAGTTGTAACGACACTTTTTGCTATAGTTGTAAGCCATACCACGTTCTCGTCCGATCACCGAAGTTAAGCAACGTCGGGCGCGGTCAGTACTTGGATGGGTGACCGCCTGGGAACACCGCGTGATGTTGGTTTTTGCATGTTTCTTTTAATTTTGGAACGAAAGTTCCTTATCGCGCGTTGCGAAAGGGGGCTAGTCGGAAATTGAACTTCGTTCCATCCGGGTGTCCCTTGACACCTCAAGATTTTTTAATTTTTTTGGGCTACCCCTATAAGATTGACAATCAATTACTTCTATAAACAACGATAACTATACCTAATATGTATATCAATATTTTTTTACTACGTTTTTTATTGGTAAATAACACTCATTAATGAAGTCAAAAAATCAGAATCGTTTATTCACATGGGCCCCAAAGAGGCAGTCATGAAAGTTAAAGACTACTGCCAAATTCGCAGTTACAGCCATCTCGAGAAGAACCTGGCAAGAAACTCGGCGACGCATTTTTTTTATTCATTTCTTTTGAAAATCATTTTTAATCACTAATACATAATTATATTAACCTAGGTATATCTATATTATGTAGTCGCCAGAAAGCGCTTGTGCAGTTTGCCTCCATGCATCATTGTTATTAATGTAGTCGATCGTTTTATAATAAGCTTTCTTAATTAATGCCCGTTTTATTACAGATTTGAACTTTCCCAGTGGTAATTCAGTTACAATTTTAGGAATTGTATTGTAAAATCTTACCCCATTTGCCATAAAAGATTTATTCGTTTTGCTTAATCTAAATGCGCGCACTGTAATTTTATGCTTATATCTAGTATTAAGATTGTGTGCGTCGCTTCTTAATTTATATTTATCGATATAAAATATATAAGAAAACACCCCCCGACCCTCTATCTGGACAACTCCTTCACCGATTTTCATCAAACATAGCTAATAAAACTCCCGACTAATTCACCTTTAAAAAAAAAAAACAAAATCAAAATCGGTTCATCCGTTCGGGAGCTATGATGCCACAGACACACACACATACTCACAGGCCCACACTAAGTTCGATTACTTGTGTCGTGGGTGCCGGAAATATTCCACATCACACACACAATCACAACCAGAACCAGAAACACACATTTTCCACCCAACTAAGCCTACGGGCAGTTCAGGATGTTATTATACATCCTTTATTGTACAGTCGAATTGAGAACCACCTTTTTTTAAAGTCGGTTGAAAACGTTGTTACAGTCTCAGGTATTGCCTAACATGACAGAATATATAGCAGTGACTCTTACATTATGAGTACTTTGAGGGCCATGTGAACGCACTGACATAAATTATAAACGTATTTTAAAGGTCACAAGACAAGAATGACCATACCTAGTTACGATAATGTCTCTATGTGGAACTTACGATAGAACAAACAAACAAACAAACGCTTTCACACTCACAGCCCCACACTAAGTACGATAACTTGTGCCGTGGGTGCCGGAAACACTCGCATCATACACACAATCACAACCAGAACCAGAAACACACATTTTCCATGGAGAGAAAACTTGTGTTTCCACCGGGAATAGAACCGTCTGGGAGTCTTCAAGTCTCGAGTGAATAGGTATCTTCTAGGCAAGCATGTCCCATCCTTGGCCGCATCATCACTTTCCATCAGGTGAGATAGTGTTCAAATGCTTGCCTATTCTGCAAATATTCATTGCAATATTTATATTTTAAATATGAAGGAGGCATCCATCCATACACGTATGTCGGAGAGAAAATGGTTCAGTTTACGGCTTATCAGCACAACAACTCGAGACTTATTTGAATGTTGATAGCATTTGTTGGAAAGTTATCAAGAAGTAGTCACGAGGCCTCAAATCGGGTAAACTACAATTAGAGTATATTTTTTTTAATGCTGGATAGGCTATATATATATCATGTGACCACTATCTCACTCTAAACTTGAAGACACCTAAATTGTACCGTTCTAACACAATCTACAATACTAGGGATACTTAAAATATGTAATATATGGACAGGTTTTTTTTTATGCAGAATAGGAAAGCATTTTGACCACTATCTCACCCGATGGAAAGTGACGATGCTGCCGAAGATGTGACATGCTTGCCTAGAAGATACCCATTCACTCCAGACTTGAAGACTCCCAGATTATACTGTTCGAGGAACAAAGCTGTAAGCAATGAGTTCTACTCCTATGCTGATAAACGTAGAAGCGAATCGCTCCGAGCGAACTGGCGGTATGTCAACCATAAATGGATGACGTTTGAACGTTCGTCTTGTTATTTACATTTTTTTTTATACTCGATAGGCAAGCATTTGACCACTATCTCACTTGACGGAAAATGATGATGTGGCCGAAGATGTAGCATGCTTGCCTTGAAGATACCTATTTACTCTTGACTTGAAGACTCCCAGATTATACCGTTCAGGAAACAAAGCCGTAAGCAATGAGTTCCACTCCTATGCTGATAAACGTAGAAGCGAATCGCCCCGAGCGAACTAGCGGTATGTCAACCATAAATGGATTACGTTTGACAGTTTGTCTTGTTATTAAATTTTTTTTTATACTCGATAGGCAATTTGACCACTAAGTATCTCATCTGATGGAAAGTGATGATGCGGCCGAAGATGTAGCATGCATGCCTAGAAGATACCTATTTACTCTTGACTCGAAGACTCCCAGATTATACCGTTCAGGAAACAAAGCCGTAAGCAATGAGTTCCACTCCTATGCTGATAAACGTAGAAGCGAATCGCCCCGAGCGAACTGGCGGTATGTCAACCATAAATGGGTGACGTTTGACAGTTTGTCTTGTTATTTACATAATAATAATTTGATGCTTGAAACCTACCAACGTTTCCCCTCTATCTCCCAAGGTACACAATGTTTCTAATTTAGATAGCAGGTACGATACGCTGATATAGATAAATGTCGGTTACTGTGTACATAACTATATGCTTGTAAATAATAATGTCGATAGCGACGTCATTTTTATTTTTATCTATGTAGAACGCGCCTATACGAATTTAGTGTTGATAGGCAATTTAGTTGTTCGCTCCGAACTTGCTTGTTCGTCGTATAAACGACTAGCCGTGCCCCGCGGCTTCGCCCGCTATTATCAAGTTAAAAAGTAGCCTATGTGTTAATCCTAGATATAATCTATGTGCATTCCAAATTCCATTCAAATCCGTTTACCCATTAAGGCGTGAAGAGGGAACAAACATACTAACACACTTACACACAAATTTTCGGATTTATAATATTAGTAGGAAGTAGGATTGGACAGTCCTAGTGTCAGGAGCTTTCCAGGCTGCTTTAATGACTGTTGTCTTACGACTAACAGCCGGGACTGACATTTAAGCGCGGGCGTTGAAAATCCCACTAAACGGTCACTCATCCATTCAGAATCCAATGCCAACCAGATGTAGATATATTGAACATGCGCTACTCTGAATACATGAGATGTATAATAACTTTTTAAAGTCCCTAATTGTATATCTATTGTGTCCTAATTGTATAATAATTATTAGCTATAATTAAAAATAGTGTAAAGTTATTTTTACCGCCTTCCCAAAAAAAGAGGAGGTACTCAAGTCGATTGTATTTTTTTTATTTTTTTTTATGTGGTTTACCTCATAAATTCTCCCCACGTGAGACGATTTTGAAAAAAAAATTTCAGTTTGAAAGGTGTAGCTTTCTAATTGGTTCCATATAAATTAGAAGACTAGGTAGGTACTTAAGTTCTATTCCTATTTCAATTTCAATAAGCCTTTATTATATAACCTATTTTGTCTCGGTCACCGACACCGTAAGGTGGCAAGCTTATCGGTATTCTATCGCTTACATTTTGGAGAGTGTGCACAGGAATTACATGAGTTAATTCCTCCATGCCATTTACCATCAAACAACAAGACAAACGTCATCCATTTATGGTTGACATACCTCCATTTCGCTCGAAGCGTTTCGCTTCTACGTTCATCATCCGGACAGCGAAGGTGTGGAACTCGCTGCGTCTTTGTTCCCCGAACGGTATAATCTGGGAGTCTTCAAGTCTCGCGTGAATAGGTATCTTCTAGGCAAGCATGTCACATCTTCGGCCGCATCATCACTTTCCATCCTGTGAGATAGTGGTCAAATGCTTGCCTATTCTGCATAAAATAACCTATCCATTTATTACATATTTTCCGTAATTATCCCTAGTATATTATTTTGCTTTTCAGCATAGGCCTCCCCGAGAGTCTTCCACAGGCTACGATAGTAAGCTTGTCTCCTCCATGTGGTCCCATCTTTGAAATGGTCTTCCCCTCTTCCTATTTCCTTCTCTAGGGTACCACTCCATGCCTGCCTATCATAATTAATGCAATGTTATGACTGTGCTAAGTGTAGGGTTACCAACCGTACTTTAATATATATTATTGTACTGTATTTCGGGACTCCGTACTATATACTGTTGAAGAAATATATAGAAAATACTATATTTCAGTACAATAGATCAATGTTTATATTTTGCAACACTAAAACTAGTAAAATAAAAAAAACATTAGTATTAAAACGGATGAACTTTATTTAGATTAATTCAGAAATAAATATACTGAACGAAATATTTGCTAAAGTAAAGGATTCAAGTGATTTTATTGACAAAACCACATCCCAAAAATGGCAGCATATTTTATAAAATATAATTAAACGCAAGCAAAGCTTAAAAAAACCAACTTCACCGCTTTATCTTCGGAACCTTGATCAGATTTAATGTATTAAACACGCATTATTGACGATAACTCATAAACTACTGATCAGATCTTGATCAAATTTCAATGGGACCACATGAAAAACACCAACTTTAAAATAAATTTGATAATGATTTTATCAAAATCGGCTCACAACGAAAAAAGTTATGAGGTAGCTTTTGAAGTCGGTTAAAAGCGAGAACATCGTCAATGTAGTCCACAGAATACGCATTATTGAGGTTAACTCAAAAACTACTGTCAGATCTTGATCAAACTTAAGTGGGACCAATTGGAAAGCAACATCTATCAAACAAAAAAAAAATTCAAAATCGCTTCACGTGGAACGAAGTTATGAGGTAAAACACATAAAAAAAACACAGCCGACTTCAGTACCTCCTCCTTTTTTTGTGAAGTCGGTAAAAATGTTGGCAACCCTAGCTAAGTGTGACGTTATGCCGCTTCCAATCACGCGTGCGTCTTGCTCACCTCGTCTGCGTCATCATGGTGAATCGCCAGCAGAATCTACGCCCAGGTGTCTAATACATTGATATGCGGTATTGTGTAAATAAATCTATTGTCTGACATTTTGTTTGGCCGTTGATTGTTGAACTAGTGACCGAGCTGAACAAAAGGCTGGGGGGTTACAGTAATTGTTATCTTGTCCACAGTAATAATAAACTAACGTTACTGCAGTTAGTGTAACAAATATGTGTTTTTTATAATATCTTTATAAACAAAGTCGTTTAGTTACACCTTAGGATCAACACAGGCTACTTATTACAAGCTTTTATTTAACTTGCAATGTATGTATGTTTGTCCGGGTGGAATCTTGCAACTGAATTTTAAATCAGTTATCTTTAACCGATTTTTTTTTTCACACTCACAATACCACATTAAGCTCGATGACTTGTGTCGTGGGTGCCGGAAACATTCACATCACACACACAATCACAACCAGAACCAGAAACACAAATTTTCCTTGGGGAGAAAACTTGTGTTCCCGCCGGGAATCGAACCCGATACCCCCGCTTAGACGGCGAACGCTCACCCAACTTAGCCAACGGGCAGTTTGATTGAGCTGAAATTTGGTATGATGACAATGCATGGTTAGCTGTGTACATCCAAAATGGCGGACTAGTTATTTTAAATGCACTCCTAATGTATCCACTTCACTAATATATCCTCCAATATGGATTTCAAATGAACGAGCTTGCTGAGAATAACTCGAAAAATAAAGTAACGTCACTCTAAATCCATTATGGCGGACTTCAAGACTTCAAGCGCGGACTAAAAGCTTGTTTTTTAAAGAGTTTTTATCAAGAAGTTTATTAACTTAATAAATGCGGGCGAACCCGCGGGGCACGGATAGTGCATTAGATATATATAGATACTAGTTGTGCCTCACGGCTTCGCCCGCGTTTATGAAGATAAAAAGTAGCCTATGTGTTAATCCGGAACCTAAACTATCTACATTCTGAATTTCATCAAAATCGCTTTATTTGTTACGGAGATACGTGGTCACTTAGGTAACAAACATTTACACACACAAACACAAACTTTCACATTTATAATATTAGTAGGATTTAATGGTTCATTTTATGTTTGTGTATTATTTAATGCGGGTTAAACAAAAGTTTTACAAAAATCTGTATCATCATCATCATCAAACTCAGTCTACCTCAGTCCACTGTTAGACAGAGCGGCCTCTCCTAAATCGCACGCATCACCTTATTTCAATTGTTTTAAACCTTAAGTTGGGGTTGACTGTAACTGTGAGAGATCACACAACGATAAGACTGCCCTTTGTACACATAGTTAGTTTTCTTTTTTATGTCTCTATTGAAATTCGTTGCTCTATAAAGTGTTAATACATAGATATATATATATCACCAGCTGCGCGCCGCGGTTTTACCCGCGTAAGTCCAGGACCCGCAGGAGTTCAGGTGTTAAAAGTAACCTATGTGTTAATCCAGTGTGTCAGCTACCTCCATACCAAATTTCATCAAAATTGGTCTAGCCGTTTGAGCGCGAAGAAATAACAAACATACAAACACACTCACAAACTTCGCCTATATAATGTGTGATTATATTTATTTGAGAAAACCGGGTCTTTTCGCGCTTTTATTTTCAAAATAGCATTATTTTGACTAACCTCGACGTTTCGCCAGGGTTGCACCGGCCGTGGTCACGAGAAACTAACATGATTGAAGTTCGCGAAAGTTAAAAAAAAAAAGACGTGTGGCACTCGGGGACTGCCGCGGTAAAGCTATTGCATAGCATTTTTTATTTTTCAGTTTCATTTTTTTTCATAAAAAGTTTTCGGTCACGTTGAGATGCGAACTCCGTACCGATGTCAAGACCTATACGCTTATTTCGAAATTATAATTAGAAGACTCAGTAGCCGATTGGTATTGGATACTGAATCGAATGCATCGGTACGGAGTTCGCATCTCAACGAGACCGAAAACTTTTTGTGAAGTCGCTAGAGTGGGGGGTGTTAGGTTTTTTCGTTACGGAATTTCTGGATTAGGTCTTCACGCTCAAGGCCCGCGATAGAAGCTATGCAATAGCTTAAAAACTATTAGTGTGATTATTGGTATTATTAACCCGGACATTGAAGTCCGGGTTGTTTAAGCGGCTTGTGGTTCGTACTAATAATAATATTGTTCAATGAAGGACACCGAGATTGATCACATGATCATTAAATGAGTCACAAAATAATTGTTGTACCCATAGTAGCTAATTATGATTGATGCAACGTCGAAATGGAGGCCTACATTTTTAAGTTATTCTGTTGGGCCTTTTTGATAGAAGCTTTAAAACAACAACTCATTCACACATTTGTTTTATGCTTTTTAACCGACTTCATAAAAGGATTCACGATATATAAGTAGAAAAAAATCTCCCATCTGCGAGCTATTCTGGCGTGCGCTGCAAAAACCGTTAGAGTTACACGTATATAATTTATAATAGAAATGTTTATTTTAAAAAGTCCTTGCCTGCGTTTAAATCATGTGACCAGCGGAACCACAGACCCCCCGTGTACATTCCCTGACAGTACGCTTTGAAGAGCGTAATTTTTACTTGGTCAGTACAAATAAAACAAAACAAACGCATTCACACTCACAGCCCCACACTAAGTTCAAAGACTTGTATCGTGGGTGACGGAAACATTCACATCACACACACATTACACCCAGAACCAGAAACACAAATATCCCTTGGGAAGGAATTTGTGCTCCTGCCGGGAATCGAACCCAGGACCCACGGCGCCGAGGGCGGACACCTGTCAACTGCGCCAACTGGGTCGTCAAATACAAATTTTAATACTCTTTATTGCAAACCAAGAAAAATAACAATTAACAATAGAAAAAAATAACAATATAGCAGTACAATCGGCGGCCTTATCGATAAGCAGCGATCTCTTCCAGACAACCTTAGGATGGAGAGGATAAAAAGTTTAATAAAAAGTGATCGGTGGTGCGGCAATGATCATTATAAATGCAATATTTTAAACATACATATAATTATTAATGTAATTAAACAAATCATATACATATAGTTACATACATAAATAAATAAAAGATAAATACAAAATATATAAATAATATACAATACAATTATGCACATACTTAATATAACCTAAAAATTAAAGGAGGAGGTACTCAAGTCGACTGTATTTTTTTTTATGTTTGTTACCTCATAACCTTTCTCCGTGTGAGCCGATATCGAAATTTTTTTTTTAGTTTGAAAAATGACGCTTTCTAATTGGTCCCATTTAAATTTGATCAAGATCTCATCAGTAATTCTTGAAATATCGTCAATAATGCCTATTTTGTGGACTACTTTGACGATGTTCTCGAAAGTTACCTCATAACTTCTTTCGTTCTAAACCGATTTTGATGAATATTTTTTTATTTAAAAGCTGATGCTTTTCATGTGGTCCCATTGAAATTTGATCAAGATCTGATCTCTTGTTTTTGAGTTATCGTCAATAAAGCGCGTGCAATTCATTAAATCTGATCAAGGTTCCAAAGATAAAGCGGTGAAGTCGGTTTTTTTAAGCTTTGCTTGCGTTTAATTATTTACTCTTATTTTAAATGTCTCAGTCACAGATCAATAGTCTTTGGTCTCAGTACAACATGTCACAACGGGCAAA
This sequence comes from Lomographa bimaculata, assembly GCA_948107665.1. Classification (NCBI taxonomy): domain Eukaryota; kingdom Metazoa; phylum Arthropoda; class Insecta; order Lepidoptera; family Geometridae; genus Lomographa; species Lomographa bimaculata. The sequence goes on from OX403614.1 coordinate 7,523,938, forward strand.
TCTGGGGAGCATAGTATAGTGTTCCGTGTAACAGTTATGCAACTTCCCACCACGCGGCTTCATTTTCCAGCAGACCTTGCGATCGCAAAGTGAAAGTGTATTACGGGCGGTTATTTAGTAGTAATTGGTTACTGGCTTTCATCGCGAACGACTTAACGTAACATAGCACACTCACAGCCCCGCGTTAAGTTCCAAGACTTGCGTCGCGAGAGCCGGAATGTGATCGCCGGTAATCAATATAAAAATTTGTCAAAAATGTGAGTCCAATCGGACATCGGAAGTGGGTCTAATTTAGCTTGCAAGATTTGATTACAGACCGACAGACAACCAGTGGCGGATTTCAACAATTGCCGCCAGTAGAGTATATCGTTTTGCCGCTCTTACCAACCTCTACAATTCAATTACTTAGTTCACAATCATATTAATTGCAATGTTTTCGTCAATGAAATATTATGATTCCCAAATCATAATGTAGCAATTTCAATAAAAGGTTAGTGTAATAGGATGATAGTGTATTATATGTATATTACACCATCTTTTGCCCGTAATTAGTATGAATTTAAACTAGTCAAAAAAAATTGGTCCCAAATTTGCCGCCTTTAAAATCTGCCGCCCTAGGCTCCAGCCTACTCAGCCTGCTGGTAAATCCATCACTGCAGACAACGAGACAGGTGGAACTTAATTAAAGCTTGTAAAAATATTTATCAGAATCTGGATATGAGAAAGAACAGTCTTTCTTTTTAACCCCTGACGAAAGAGTGTTATAATTTTGTTGTGTGTATCTATCAAACCAACGTCGTCATATATGGTTAACATACACCATATCCGCTCGAAGCGTTTTGCTTCAACATTTGATATCCGTACGGCGAAGGAGTGTAACTCACTGCCCGCATCCTTGTTCTCCGAACAGTATAATCTGGGAGTTTTCAAAGCTACGAGTGAATAGGTATCTTCTAGGCAAGCATGCTTCATCTTTGGCCGCATCGTCACTTTCCATCAGATATGATATAGCGGATCAGATGAGTTAGCGGCCAAATGCTTACCTATCTGTCACAAAAAAAAAGTAAGGGATGCCCGATTTTTGCTTCGAATCGATGTTCTCGATCGTAATAGATCGTAATCTCGTGGATATATTCACGTCTTAATTGTATTGTATATTTTTTAAAATTGGTAGTATTTTCTTTTGGTTTTAACAATTTGTTAACACAATATACATTGTTCACCCGTGTCACATTTCATTAAGGTACATAGATGACCGTGACCATGACCTTTTTTTGTAAATGACGTTTTCTTAAAATGAGACCTAGCTAGGTCAATTTATCACCTGCATACTAAATTTCTTGAAAATCGTTCGAGGCGTTTCTGAGATTCAGATTATATATTCAAATTCAAATTCATTTATTAATTCAAAACAGATATACACATTATTAACCTAATATTTATGCCACAATTTACATAATTTCAATTCATCAATAAATCCTACTAATATTATAAATCCGAAAGTTTGTGTGTAAGTATGTTTGTTCCCTCTTCACGCTTTAACGGCTGGACGGATTCGGATGAAATTTGGAATGTACATATATTATACCTAGGATTAACACATAGGCTACTTTTTAACTTGATAATAGCGGGCGAAGCCGCGGCGCACGGCTAGTTAATCTATAATACAATAATATGGTATATTAGGTGTTCGTTAGCAGCCGTACTATGATACCCCGTGTTACAGCTGCTACGATTCCTGTCTCGAATTATTGGCGCGATGGAGGGATTAATTTTATATATATATATTGGGGGCTGAGTCACCCACGTCCGTAGGAGGATACCCCTTAAGTCTGACTCCCTACACGTGGTCCCCGGGTGGTGCTAATTAGGTGACATTTGAGAGGTGGTAGAGCATTTTGTAAGTTGCTCGCCTGGCTTGCTACCAAAGTAGCTTACCACCAACAAGTTGAAAGTCCGCCGCCAAGCCAAATACGGTGTTCCGGCAGTTATCCTTGAGAGCCTGCGTATTCCAGGTCTAGTGTGTTTACCAGCTTCGATCACATCGTCACTTACCATCAGGTGAGATAGTGGTCAAATACTAGCCTGTCACACATAAAAAAAAATCTAATTTTTTTTATATACATATTTAAACAAGAATTGTTCGTTTGAAGGTATTAGATAGATAGATAGATAGATGTCCAACCGTTTGATTTTGTTTGCATGGGTCATATTAAAAAAATATTTTAAAATGAAAAGTCATGCTTACAGAACAGAAATAACTCTGCGTATCGCAGTAATACAAAGAATGTTATTAGCAAAGCAATATAATAGATAAGCAAAGCTTAAAAAATCCGACTTCACCGACTATATATTTTTTTTGCTTGATCGAATTTCGATAAAATTTATATAGACTACCTCTGAAGTTAATCGAATCTAGAACCTCATTTTTGGAATATGGTTGAAGATTATTATCACGGCATGAACTACCTTCATATTTCACACGTTATATATCACCTATTGTTACACTTATTTTCGGTACGAAAAATGGTACATGAACCAAAAAGATGGTTTTCAATTAATAGCTATTCAATTATAACCTGCAGTCTAATTCTGTAAGTCACCTTCATGGATGAGCGTCACGCCCATAGACATATCTCAGCTGTTTTAGCTCACAGACTAAATAGCAATAAAAACCACCGAAGTAAGGCCAGCTGTTTTAGACCACAGAAAAAAAAAACACCGGAGAATTACGTTTCATTTCACCCTATTTGTGGTTTCGAGTTCCTAAAAGTATTTGTTGAAATCCTTGGAAATAAATAGCTTTAAATAAATAAGAACCGACTGAATTTATTCAAACTAACCAATCATTAAAAAACATTACATTTTAGCTTACCACTCTTCAGCGATACGAAAATAATAAACTTAAAATAACTTTCAATTGTCATGACTAATAATCGATTGTTTTATTGTTTTAAAAAATTAAACACTCAAGAGAGAAGAGTTTTTTCATTATCTTCGAAAAAGTATAAATATTAAAAAAACTAATTATTATGCTGAGATGATGATGATGACATATTTCATAATAGAAGTCCTAGTCACAAGTCACAGTCAAAGTCAAGTAAAAGAGTCAAGGTACGGTCATAGTCAAATCATGCCCTATTAGAAACTTTACTAGAACTGCTATTGAAATTTTGGAGCGAAAGCGAAAACCACAATTTTCAACTTTGTCTGATTTGCCTACACATGCACGTTCACCAACTATTAACGGTTAATAATCCACCATTATTACATAGAAACACTCGAAAAATCACACGTTTTGTGAAATAATACGACTCTAAAATCAACAAGGCAATCTTTTCACGGACGACCCAGTTGGCGCAGTGGACAGGTGTTCGCCCTCTGCGCCGTGGGTCCAGGGTTCGATTCCCGGCAGGAGCACAAATTCCTTCCCAAGGGATATTTGTGCTTCTGGTTCTGGGTGTAATGTGTGTGTGATGTGAATGTTTCCGGCACCCACGATACAAGTCTTTGAACTTAGTGTGGGGCTGTGAGTGTGAAAGCGTTTGTTTGTTGTTTTTGTTTGTTCGCGGAAAACTCCGGGAAAGTTATTTTACAAATTTCCGTATATGGCCTCAGGGGTTTCCAAAGAATATTACTTGTGAGGAAATTGTTGACGTCACCAGACGAACAACCTCAATGTGACGTCACCAGACGAGCAAATCAATATGACGTCAAACATTGATTAGTGCTTACATTGTGCTTGGTAATTGTATGACATCACACTCTTAGCCACATGTTGACACAGATCATACAGACGTATCAAACAAGGGTGCATGCCCATAGTCACAGAATAAATAATAGTATAATACGTGCAACGAAGATGAGACTTGACGAGCTACAGTCGTTGGCACGAAATAGCTATCCATAATGTGTATATCTATTCAGGCATTATCTATGACATTCGGAATTTGGTGTATAGCAAATTAGCAATAATATATTACATAATTAAACGCAATTATTAAATGCAAGCAAAGCTTAAAAAAACCGACTTCACCGCTTTATATTCGGAACGTTGATCAGATTTAATGAATTGCACATGCATTATTGACAATAACTCAAAAACTAGAAATCAGAACTTGATCAAATTTCACAGGGACAACATGAAAAGCACCAGCTTTCAAATAAAAAAATAATCATCAAAATCTGCTCACAACGAAAGAAGTTATGAGGTAACTTTTAAGTCGGGTAAACGAGAACATCGTCAAAGTAGGCGTACAAAATAGGCATTATTGACGATATTTCAAAAACTACTGATCAGATCTTGATCAAATTTAAATGGGACCAATTAGAAAGCAACATCTTTCAAACTAAAATTTTTTTTTTGAAATCGGCTCACGTGGAGAGTGAGTTATGTATGAGGTAACACGCATAAAAAAAAAAATATACAGTCGACTTGAGTACCTCCTCCTTTTTTGGGAAGTCGGTAAAAATATAACAATATTACGAAATTAAGTCAAACTACGTGGTTTGTCAAGTCTCATCTTTCGTGGCGCGTACTTTGCTCAAGTCGTGTCTACACGTATATACATTTCTTTGGTGGTAGGATATTTTAACCGACTTTAAAAAGGGTGTCCTATTGCACGATGGAATTAAACTGATGCCTTGGAAGACGAGATTCAATGAATGAATATTTTTTTTAATTTGGCATTATAAACAAAACAAAATTTAACATAAATAAACAATAAAAACAGCTTACCAACATAAGAAAGATAATTAAACAAAACAAGAAGTGCCAAAAGGGTCGTGACGCAGCATTTTCAACCGACTTCAAAAAAGGAGGTTTTCAATTCGACTGTATGTTTTTTTTAATGTATGTTACGCGATATCTCCGCAAAATATTAATCGATTTTGATGGTTTTTTTTTGTTTGGTATACTTCAGAGGTGTTCCTTATAAATTTTATCGAAATCGGTCAAGTCAAAACCGATATATAATTGATGAAATCGTGTTTTTACCGACTTCCCAAAAAAAAGGAGGAGGTACACAAGTCGACTGTATTTTTTTTTATGTGTGTTACCTCATAACCTAGTTCCACGTGAACTGATTTTGAATTTTTTTTTTGTTTGATAGATGTTTTTTAACGCATTCACACTCACAGCCCCACACTAAGTTCAAAGACTTGTATCGTGGGTGCCGGAAACATTCACATCACACGCACATTACACCCAGAACCAGAAGCACAAATAACCCTTGGGAAGGAATTTGTGCTCCTGCCGGGAATCGAACCCAGGACCCACGGCGTAGAGGGCGGAGACCTGTCCACTGCGCCAACTGGATCGTCAAAATCGTCGTTGATTTTCATGTGGTCCCATTTAATTTGGTCAAGATCTGATCACTAGTTTTTGAGTTATTGTCAATAATGCGTGTTTAGTACGTTGAATCTGATCAAGGTTCCGAAGAAAAAGCGGTGAAGTCGTTTTTTTTAAGCTGTGCTTGCGTTTAATTATTACCAACTTTAACACTAGGCGTTGTTCAAATAATTTTCAGTCACACACACACACAACCCAAGAGGACGAGGAAAATTAGTGTTTCTGGTTCTGGGTGTGATCTTGTGTACAATGTGATTCTTTCCGGCACCCACGACACGAGTCATCTGGGTATGCCCAGCCCCACACTAAGTTCTTTCATAAAAGAGTTTATGATTGTTTTTGAAGGATTAAGGGCATAAAATGATGAAGCCCGAAAGGCTGATATACCAAGTCTTCCTAATTTATAAATTTATTAAGTGTGATTTTTTCAAGTTTCTTCATTTTGCATGCTGTGTCCACTTCGAGAAGGTGACACTCGCCCTACACATGTTTTTGTTTTTGTTTCTCAGATTAAGCATAAAGAGTGTATCCAGTTTTGTGGACCAAATAAAAAAAAAAAAAAAAAAAAAAAAAAAAAAAAAATACTGGTGAGATTATGAAGGATTTATTAAAGCTGAACTTTAACAGGACATTTAGCGACTATGGTTCCGGAGCAAGAGGGAGAGAGCTAGCGTAAGAACGTGATAGCAACATAATTGACATGTCATCTGACATATTGTATTGCGTTTACAAATACAGTTATATCTTTTAGTTTACGAAGCACCTATGTCACAACAGTTTTTGTTTAATATATAATAGCATACAATAAGATCTTACTATGTTAAATATTATGTGTTTTCCTTAGAAAACTGATTACATTATTTTATTAGCCTTTGTCGGTTAAAATAAATATTGATAATAATTGTTATATTATTATATCACTGCAATTTGTATTACAGCCATTGAATTGCCTTCATTGTGTGAATAGTTATCTATAACAATATTATAATAATTCTTACTTATACAATCACAGAATACATAATAGTACACATACAGAAGTTTCTCTCAATAAAGACATTTAAATAATAACCCTTGCTACGACGTAATAAAGTGCATTTTAAACGCAAGCAAAGCTTTGATGAACCTACTTCACCGCTTTATGTTCGGAACCCTTGATCAGATTAAATGTATCAAATACGCATTATTGAGGATAACTCGAAAACAACTGGTCGGATCTTGATCAAATATAAATGGGAGCACATTGGAAGCACCAGCTTTCTAATATTGATTAAACGCAAGCAAAGCTTGAAGAAGCGTTGAAGTCGGTTTTAAAAAAACAGACTTCAACGCTTATATTTTAGTTTAGGCTGGATCGATTTTGATACAATTTATATAGTACCACCTCTGAATTATAATCTACCAAACAAAAAAAAGACGTGTGGCACTCGGGGACTGCCGCGGTAAAGCTATTGCATAGCATTTTTTATCAACTTATGCAATTATAATTATTTATTTATTTAATTTATGCAGTTTTTTTTTCCTGCCACCTAGAGGCGAGTTGCTGAACTAAAGAGACAAGCGTGATATTTCAAAAAAGTCATTAAAAGTTCTGCTATTCATCGATAGATGGCAAAACTAAAAAGTATCACCGCTGTGCCGGTCGGTGTTAGGTTATTGTCGTTACGGAATTTCTGGATTCGGTCTCCACGCTCAAGGCCCGCGATAGGAGCCTATGCAATAGCTTAAAAAAAAATCACCAAAATCGATTCATAATTGGCGGAGATATCGCGTAAACAGCATACAAAAAAAAACATACAGTCGAATTGAGAACCTATTTTTTTAAGTCGGTTGAAAAAACAATCACTTAGAAAAAGTTATTACAAACTTTAAAAAAAATACAACCTTGCCTCAATCAGTTCTACAGACAGACTGACGGACAGCGAAGTGACCTATGACTTATGAGAGTTTCTTTTTTCCCTTTGAGTTGAGAAACCCTAAAAACAGTTTTCATTCAGATCATATTTATCGATGTATGTCAATGAATAGCCCTAGATTTCAAAATTCCTTGTAAATATATTATCTGGTAAAAACAAAATGCACCTTAACTACATGAATTTAAAAGCCATAATCTAGAAAATGCAATCTTATCAAAACTGCTTACCTGCATGTTGTTTACCTTGCATGCGATTTATTTATTACGAAATCTATCTTTACCTGTATTAATATAAAGGTTAGATTTGAAAATCAATTTAAACTCGTACACGACGTAATTCGATAGTTCAACCTTGTTTACATGTAGTAAGGTAGAGTTTCGTTTGACAAATTGCGCTCGGGACCAATATTCGTCCCGAGTGTAAGGTTTACTCAATCGATATGTGAAGTAAAAGATTAGTACTGAAGTAGGTTTTCGTCATTTTATCTGAAAAGGATTGTGTTCTACGTTTGCAAGCTAAGCTATGCTGTTAATAGCAGTTGACGGCGGTGAGTTGGAATAATATATAATATCCGGATGACCGAGCTTTGCTCGGTTTTTTGGTTTTGGTAGCATGTGTTTGAATTTGTAGTCTCAGAAAGCTCCATCTAGTATCGAGTAGTAACAGTTTTTTACATCGGTCATGGCGTAATAGATGGCGCTGATAGTTTCTTAAACCCGGTTTTTCAGCTGCTACATTTAGCTGGATGTGTGACTTGAGTATTACTACACCTTTCTGTTACACATTGTATTATTATTAATCTATTTTCTTTTTCCTTGATGTCATTCTAACAATGCGGTGGTATTGTTGAAGCAATATATCAGTTATTTATTATGTTATATTTACTTCTGACTTCGACATAGTAGGCAAAAAGTACTTTCTCATGTGGTTATATTAGTTCCGGAATTAGCTACTAAATAGATCTATATCTTGGTGACGTATCTACAAGTCTAAATGACGATAACATTTCTTTCCAACATACAATTATATTGATATAAAGTTTAATTATCGCTTCAGGCAAAGTTGAATCGATTGTAAAAACCGTATTAAAAACTGTTCAGTAGTTTTTCCGTGATGCAAGTATAAATATACAGACAGACAAAAGTTATCATCTTCTGTTGCTCTAATAAAGATGCCCAATATGATTTATTTTTAAATATTTATAAAGTACAGACAATTAAAATTTTATTATATGTATAGATCAGATAACTATTATTTTTACCGACTTCAAAAAGGAGGACCTCCTCTTTTTAATAACTGTATTTTTTTATTATTTTTTTATTTATTTGGAAATCCAAACAGCCTTTTTACAAAATAAGTCAGAAACGTTATTTGTTTTACCTCATAACTTATATCGATTTTTAAAGCTGGTGCTTCTCGTGTGGTCCTATTTAAATTTGATCAAGATCTGATCAGTAGTTTTTGAGTTATCCTCAATAATGCGTATTTAATTTTTTTTATGTTCGATAGGCTACCATTTGACCACTATCTCACCTTATGGAAAGCGACGATGTGGCCGATTAATTTAAACTGATCAAGGGTTCCGAAGGTAAAGCGGTAATGTCAGATTTTTTTTAAATTTGCTTGCGTATACATTATCCTATGGTATGTGTAAGCCCTAAGGCTGTATAAGTTTAGGTACAAGAAGTATCCTGTTAAACTTACCAGTAAATTAAACACAGACGTTAACTAATTATTCTGGAAATGTTACAGGAAAACGAATTAGTTGTTGTTGGTTTCATTTATTAATATGACTTATTTAGTAATTACTTATTTGTTCTGGCTCTGGCGAGACGTGACTGTTCCCGCGATCTTTGATACAACTGTCGGTTTGTGATTGTGAAAGTGTTTGTTTGTGAAAGATATATTTATAGATAACTACTTTGTTCTATTAAATTAAAATTAAAACGGGAATTAGCGTGACTTACGCGTTGTCGATGTCTAAATCGACAATTGTTTCGGCTTCATTCGGAAGCCTTCTTCAGGATGAGTGCGGAGCGCTCGCCGTCGCGTCCCACCTCGCACTGAATATCGTTTTAATTTAAATTTAATAGTTCAAAATGTGCGTGAGTTTTTATCAAATTACTTTGTTCTATTTTGAAAGATATACACGTTTGAAATAAAGTTATTCGTTAAGTGCTACAATAGGATAGATTACTAAAAGGTTTAATCCTTTCAAGTTTAATGATGTGCAAAAAAAAATTAAACGCAAGCAAAGCTTAAAAAACCTACTTCACCGCTTTATATTCGGAACTTTGGTCAGATTAGATGTACTAAACACGCATTATTGACGATATTTCTAGAACTACTGATTTATTTATTTATTGATCACCAACACAATGAACACCGTTACAAGTATAAAGTTAACATGTTACTGTGGAAAAGGTTAGTGACATTACAATTACAGGTGAAGACTGCATGCACATTAATTTAGAGCAAGTAACAATTGACTTCCTTATAAATTTGATTGCTAATAAAATAAAATCAAATTTAAATGGGACCAAATGAAAAGCAACATCTATGAAAAAAAAAAAATCAAAATCGTTTCACGTGGAAAGAAGTTATGAGATAACACACAAAAAAAATATGCAGTCGACTTGAGTCCTTTTTTGTGAAATCGGTAGAAAATTCGATTAACTGTGTGAAGTGGGCATTTGAAAATCAATTTATTCGGTTTCTTTTACCAATATTAATTTCGAATGATAGTTTCTACAAATATTAAAAGTTCATTAGCAAGTATACTCAAAAAAAAAAAAACGCATTAGCATTTATTTGACTTGTTTTTGCAGTTGGGTTATTATTAGTTTTTTTGTTGGCGCGAAAGTAAAAAAATGCTTTTGTCCTTAATGTATTATTTTCCAGAACTTTTGATTCTTCGAGTGTTATTATGGTGGGTTATTAACTATTAATATTTCTAGAAAGTGCATGAGTGTAGGCAAATCATACAAAGATGAAAAACGTGATTTTCGCTTTCGCTTCAAAACTTCAATAAAAGTTCTAGTAACGTCTCTACTACTTTACTGGGGCATGACTTGACTATGACTGGACTTTGACTTTACTTGACTGTGACTATAGGACTATATTAATGAAATACTCAGTCATAATTGGAAATTATTAATTACTTATACTATGACTAAGTGCAAAAAATTTCTTAACTAACATTAAAAGCAAAATGGTTTAAAATTAAACGCATTCACACCCCCACACTAAGTTCAAAGACTTGTACCGTAGGAGCCGGAAACATTCACATCACACACACGTTTTACTCAGAACCAGAAGCACAAATATCCCTTGGGAAGGAATTTGTACTCCTGCCGGGAATCGAATCCAGGACCCACCGCGTATAGGGCGGAGACTTGTCCACTGCATCTACTGCCTCGTCAAATTATAGAATATCTAATAATTTATTACGTCAAACTTAACTTGCATAATTGTCACATGTTACAAGACAATAAAAAATAAACTACTTATTAAAAACTTTAAAAAAACAAGCTTTTAGAATTCCGCCATATTTGATTGAGTGACGTCATTTTATCTTTCGAATTATGCTCAAACGGCGAGCAAGCCTTTTCATTTGATACTCATATTGTAGTGCATTAAAATAACTTGTTCACATTTTTGGATGTTCCGCCATGTTGGACTTAGAATGACGTCACACAGCTAACCATGCATTGTCATCCAAACTAAACGTGAACACAAAATTTCAGCTCAATCGGTTGATGATATCTGCTTCAAAATTGAGTTGCAAGATTCAACCCGAACAAACATACATACAGTGCAAGCTAAATAAAATCTTGTAACAATGAACAGTGTAGTATCAAATATTTGTTTCAATGATAAACTGATTGCGATGTCGAATATAGCTCAACATAGCTCACCTATCGTAGGACGTGAGACTTTGTTGTTAAACGTTTAACATTGTATTAACTATCACATGCTTATCTGTATAAACATTTATGTTTAATTGTCCATAGCTAGTATCACTCGTATACAAGTGCATCTGAGTTGGAAAATAAATAATTTTAAATAATTAAAAAAAGTTTGTAAAACATATCTGCGCTTTTGTATTGAGTTATGTGTATACAGTGACAAAATGGTGACAAAATAATAAAAAAATTGTGTAAAGGTAATTTAACTAGTGGGTACGTGAGCTGAAGAAATTGCGTATTTTTCGAAATGGCTGATATCTCCGCCATTTTGAAAAAGCTCCAAAAACTCGACAAAAAAAAGCTATATTATTATCGAACCTGCTCACAAAATTTCGCGAGAATCGGTTGAGAAATGCGACCTGTAGAGGAGAACAAACGGAAATCCGCCGGACACACGAAAGCAATTTTGCGCAATACGAAACGGAGACACTTCGCTCGCTCTGCTCGCTCGAAAATATAATCTTTTTACGTGCTTCATCTTCTAGTTATATGTACACATTGACAGTTTTTTACCATGCTTCGGAGGGCACGTTAAGTTGTCGGTCCCGGTTGTTTGTAGTAAGACAAATATCGGATGTTTCGGGCGGCCTGAAAAATTCTGACACTAGGACTTCCCTCTAGTCTATGCGACAAATAAGCAAGCAAAAAGCCAATTATAAAAATAAATACAACATATAATAATAATATAGTTTATTGTTTGTAACAGGTAAACTAATATACTAATAGTGATAAATATAAAAAGTGCAAGATATAATAACACAAAAACAGTTTTTTTTTGTTACCTCATAATTTCTTTCCACCTAAACCGATTTTGAAAAAATAATAAGTAGATTATAGTTGTAAAATTAGACAGTAATCTATGATCTACAGCGCTGCTCGGAATTTAAATAACAACGTGCAGGTTGGCACTGCAATGTACTTCTCTCCCTGAGACTTAGCGATATCTTTCATATGCCCAGTAATGAATACGTTTAGTAAGATGCTATTAAAATGAGGTGATAATATGTTTTTGCGTAGCAAATAAAATTAATTAAATGTGTGACAAATACAGTTAATTAACAGTCTTACTTATAAAAATGTCGCTAAGCAATGCTTAGCCACCTCTTAGTTAAGCAGCTCTTAAGCCCATAATCAATTATTAACTTTTTTCACTCATAAACATTGATTAGGCGCTGCTTAGTTGAGAAACGCACAGATAATTAATAGAAAATAATCGAAATTTACACGATCGCCACAGATTTTAACCAAAATAGTCGACTAAAAGTGTAATTATACGAATACAGCTGTCAAAAATGTTTTATTAATCTGTTGAAATGAAAATGAAAGACAGGTGACATTCAACGGTTGTCGAAGTAAACAATTTGGCGGTCAAAACGGTGAGAGAAAAAATGGCGTTGTTGATTTTGTAAAATTTTCCAAAACCTGTGATTCGTCGAGTGTTAATGTGTAATAATGGTGGATTATTAACCGTTGATACTAAGTGAACGTGCATAAGTTTAGGCAAGTCATACAAAGTTGAAAAACGTGATTTTCGCCTTCGCTCCAAAACTCCAATAGAAGTTCTAATAGAGTTTCCACCACTTTACTAGGGCATGACTTTACTATGACTGGACCTTGACTCTTTTACTTGACTTTGACTGTGACTTGTGACTAGGACTTATAATATAAAATACACTTGAAATATTATATTATCACTTGACACTGGCTAAATGCACAAGATTGCGAAGCCATAACTAAGAAGAAGAAGAAGAAGAAGAACAATTTGGCGCCTTACGTAAAAAGTTTTGACACATTTATTATTGAAATAAATCCCGCCATCTTGCCTCTTAGCAAGGTTTAAACTAGGCAATGGCGGTGTTTAATTTTGACAACTAAGCATTACTCGATCTTTTAACGCTAAATAGCGTTTATGAGTGAAATTTTTGTTAAGTAATTGATTAAAAATTAAGAGGAGTTTATAAGTAAGGCTGTAATTATGTGACATAGTAAGCCAAGTTATCATTTTTTTATAATCGTAAACAATATTGATATATTTGGGGAGCTTTATAGGTCTACCGGCAATTATCTTTAATATTATTTTTATCAAAGCAATTAGATATAATAAATGCATATTATCATAATTAATTGTCGACGTTACACGTTCATTCGTAAAACATAATTAAAAGCGCGTCTGCTTTTATGAGCGGCGGTTATCGTGTTCGCAGTGTGAAAGTTTTCTCCCCAAGGGAAATTTGTTTCTGGTGGTGAATATTTCCGGCACCCACGATACCTTAGAACTTAGTGTGGGGCTGTGAGTGTGAAAGCATTTTTCTATGTACCTACTTGTAAGGGTGAGTGTGAAAAAGAAAACATGATAGGATATCCTCACGTTAAATGGAATAAGGACGGAGAAATATGTAACACTAGTCGTGCCCCGTGGATTCGCTCGCGTTTATTGAGTTAAAAAGTAGCCTATGTGTTAATTCTATAAGCTAAATATATTCCAAATGTAATACAAATCCGTTTAGTCGTCACATCGTACAGATAAAACAAACATAGGTTCTTACCTTAAATATATTCCAATATTTAATCCAAATCCATAGCCGTTACAGCGTACAGAGTAAACAAACATAGGAATTTTCAAGTCTCGAGTGAATAGGTATCTTCTAGGCAAGCACGTCTCATCTTCGGCTGCATCATCACTTTCCATCAAGTGAGATAGATGTCAAATGCTTGCCTATTCAACATTAAAAAAAAACTTAGTAGAAAAGTAAACAGACTATGCCGAAGAAACGCGCCCGAAGTTCCGCGGCTGATTTAACGTTCCGACGTATTCGTCTGATATGATAGACCATAAGTGCGGAAATTACGCGACTGAAATTCGGTTGCGCACCGTTGTGTAAATTCAGTGGGCCGAGCGCATTCGTGGTATCGTGTCGTGTTGTCTAAACAATGGATCATTTTACAGTAATAGCGTATGATGTGTTGCTATACTTGCTATAAGTAGAAGTAGAATACGTTCCCGCCGAACTTCCTCCCGACCGAAGTTCGGTTGTATGCCATAACGTGACGTAATTTCGGCAAATGTGTTACCACTAATTGATTTATGAAGTAACATAAAAAATACAGTCGATTTGATAACCTCCTTCTGTATTTAAAGTCGGTTTAAAAAAGCGGAGGCACGGGATCCTATAGACAACGACTCACACTTGCCCATTTAATTTTTTTAATTATAGGCTTGCATTTGATCCGTATCGCACCTGTTGTTAAGTGAAGATATCAACATCAAACGTTATCTATATTATGATAACGTATTGATATCATAATTCAGTTTAATCATGTTGTAAACACGTGTAAAGTGCGCCACACAGAACGTATTTGGTTCGAACAGATCGTGCGGGGACGCCATCCGTTCCAACCAGGTGCGTTCTGTGCTGCGAAGCCTTTTTACCGACTTCCCAAAAAAGGAGGAGGTACTCAAGTCGACTGTATTCTTTTTTTGTGTGTTACCTCATAACTTCTTTCCACGTGAACCGATTTGGATTTTTTTTTAGTTTGAAAGATGTTGCTTTCCAATTGGTCCAAATTAAATTTGATCAAGATCTGATCAGTAGTTCTTGAAATATCGTCAATAATTCGTATTCTGTGTACTACATTGACGATGTTCTCGTTTTTGACCGACACTTCAAAAGTTACCTCATAACTTCTTTCGTTGTGAGCCGATTTTGATGATTCTTTTTTTATTTGAATGCTGGTGCTTTCCATGTGGTCCCAATAAAATTAGATCAAGATCGGATTTCTAGTTTTCGAGTTATAGTCAATAATGACTGTTTATACATTAAATCTGATCAAGGTTCCGATGATAAAGCGGCGAAGTCGGTTTTTTAAGCTTTGCTTGCGTTTAATTATTTATATATATAGAAGGTAAGCATTGGCCCACCATCACACCTGATGGAATGTTAAAGTTTTTGTATATGTAGGTTATACGCAAAAATTAAAACTAGATAGCTAACTAGCTCTTTATTGTACACCACAAATAAAGGAAAATTAAAGACTTTCAAACTAACTTAGGCTAGTACACTGGGCGGTCTTATCGCTTAAAGCAATTTAGATGTAGAGGAGACTATTTAGCAATATTAATTTTAAGTCACATCTTACTAATATTATAAATCCCAAAGTTTGTGTGTAAGTATGTTTGTTCCCTCTTCACGCTTTAACGGCTGAACGGATTTGGATGAAATTTAGAATTTACATAGATTATACCTAGGATTAACACATAGGCTACTTTTTAACTTGATAATAGCGGGCGAAGCCGCGGGGCACGGCTAGTAATACATAAATCACACTAATATTATAAATGCGAAAGTATGCGTGTATGTTTGTTTTCTCCTCATTCTGTTGCGGCTGATCAGATTTGGAATGTATATAGCTAATATCCACGATGAATACATAGGCTACTTTTCTTAATTTACGCGGGCGAAGCCGCGGGAAACAACTAGTGACATATGTTTTGTAATTAAAGTGCAGATAAAAAATTTAACATAACAAAATAAAGTGAGATATAAAATACATTCTGACAGTTAATTTTAAAGTGACCATAAATGAGTGAGAACGAAACTAAAAGTGAAAACAGTTGAATTAGTGCAAATAGAAAGTGATAGTAAGTGAAAGACATTAACAAAGTGAGCGCCATGATGTCGAGGGGCGTGAAATACCGGCTGTTGAGTGACGCTGAATCTGGGTAAGTTATACTAATAATAATAATAAAACCATTTTATTTCCTTAAGGTGAAGTAGGCTCCAAATTGGACGATTCATCATTACGAATTTTAAAGATTTGACCTTTAAAAATGGTCGATTAACAGCATTTTTTATGTGTAATAAATGTTCACAAAATATTTTATTCGGATATGTTCAGCGATACACGATTGAATAAATTTGGCTCTATAGAAAAAAAAATTAAACTTTACTAAAAAACACCAAATTTCCCGTTCCCGTCAGTAGAATGAATCAACTTTATTCTGTTTCTATAAAATATATTTTTTACAAAAAATATTGGGTGCAATCTCAACAAACATTCAAACCTCGTTATGAACTCAAATTTTTTGTAAAAGGGTAAGATTAATTTTAAAAAATATATGTAAGCGCGCACGCTGACTATGCAGGCAATTCTACAAGGCTACAGTTTGGCTCCAGTCCGCGAACTCGATACCAAGTCGCCTTAAAAAGTAAATAACTTTTTATAGGCTTTATTCTATTATATATAATAGAAGTCACTTTTTAAGATGCCGGGGTCTTTGTGAAATGAGTCGATTGCAAAACTCCATCGCTATATAGGCTGTCTCTGTTTAACTGGCAAACTGTGCCCATGGTTGATGCGATAGCACTACCTATACCGAACAAAATTTGTTAGAAATGATAGGTGCCGTAATACCAAAAATTATGAATGAAAATGTAATGTTTTATAGCTATTGTTTTTTGCATTAATAGTACCTTGAAATGATAAACTATGTTCCTGTTGTAATGACAGAAAAAATGTGTTAGTTTTTAATACAAAACGAATAAGTTAAACATGCGACATTTACGTCGTGTTTGAAAATCAATAAGTTAGTCATTATCCTTGTACTGCAATACAACGAATTTTCCTGCACCTTCACGGATGACTGGCAGAAAATGCTGTATTAGCATTAAGTCCTCTGTGTACAGCTATATTGCGCAAAAGAATAAATAAATAAAATAAACATCACTTTTTACTACGGTGAAGCTATCAATAATCTTGTATCGTGTGTGCCCGAATCATTTACATATCACACGCACAATACCACCCAGAACTAGAAGCACAAATGTCCCTTGGGAAGGAAAAGTGTACTCGTGCCGGGAATCGAACCCAGGACCCGCGGCGCAGAGGGCAGACACTTGCCCACCGTGCCAACTGGGTCGTCGAATTTTTGTTGTGATGGCTCTTTTTTACACATATTTGAGAGACAATTTGTGGGGGGGGCTGAGTCACCCACGTCCGTAGGAGGATACCCCTTAAGTCTGACTCCCTACACGTGGTCCCCGGGTGTTGCTAATCAGGTGACATTTGAGAGGTGTTAAAGCATTTTGTGAGTTGCTCGCCTGGCTTGCTACCAAAGTAGCTTACCACCATCAAGTTGAAAGTCTGCCGCCAAGCCAAATACGGTGTTCCAGCAGTTATCCTTGAGAGCCTGCGTATTCCAGGTCTAGTGTGTTTACCAGCTTCGATCACATCGTTACTTACCATCAGGTGAGATAGCGGTCAAACACTAGCCTGTCACAAATAAAAAAAAAAAATTTGAGAGACGTAACGAGCAAGTCGTGATTTAAAAAAAAATGTGTTTCTAGTCTTGGTAGTGAAGTGAATATTTCCAGCGCCCACGATACAAATCTTCTAATTTAATGTAGGGCTGTGAGTGTAAAAGCGTCCAACACATGGCTGGTGGGCAAATCCAAAGAAACATTTTTTTTATATTACCATACTTAAGTTAAAGTGAATACAACAAAATATTCAATTCTAACTTCCACACTAGGCGAGCCTGTGTTGTGGAAGATAGCCTCTTTCGTATACAAAAAAAAAAGAATTTTCATTTGTATTGAAAATAATGCACTTGATCATCCCTACTGACATCACTATTCAGATAGAAGCTGCACAATAGTAACAGATAAGTCCAACGAAATCATGCCAAAATGTTAATTTGTGACCGTTTATATAAAATAGATAACAATAAGTAGTAGATAAAACATGTCCTAATTAAATTATCATGCAAATTAGCATGTCCATTGTTTTTTATTCACGTGAAGTCATATAAATGTCATACAATGGCGTTATGTAAGGTGGGTGCGTCACTAAAAATGCCTACGTCATCAAAAATAAATTATTTATTAATATTATTTAATTCTATATTGCACAAAAAGTACAAAAGGTGGACTTAATGCTAGGGGCATTCTCAGTCAACCACACATGATAGACGAGAAAAGGGGTGTAGGCGTGCATCAAAAAGGTATAAAGAGGGAGAGAGACAAAAGAAAGTTAGATGATTAGTTAAAATATTAAATATACATAAATGATTATAATAATAAACATATATAAATCGGTACTTTTAATTTAATAAAATATATAATATACTAGCCGTGCCCCGCGGCTTCGCACGCTCCTATCACGTTAAAAAGTAGCCTATGTGTTAATCCTAGGTATAATCTATGTACATTCCAAATTTCATCCAAATCCGTTCAGCCGTTAAAGCGTGAAGAGGGAACAAACATACAATACTTACACACTTGCATACTTACACACAAACTTTCGGATTTATAATATTAGTAGGATACCAAATAATAATATATAATAAAAATAAACATACAAGTAAAATATGAGCGACGAAATAATGAACAGAAAAGAAAAAAATAAGTGATAATTTAGATATTGATAAATCTAGTCTGGATAAGTATAGGACAGTCACTCAGTGCGTGACGATAAAATGAAATCAATAGTATAAGTAATAGTCATAATGAAATCATATATTTTTTAGACATAGTTATTAGTACATTTGTGACTGCCAGTTGGCTTAGTTTTAGAAATTATGCTTGTTTCCGGTATTAAAACTATGTAGATCACTTCTTAATTTATATCGACTAAAACTAGCTATAACAGACATGCGTTGCAATGCCACGTAAAGAAGTGTTTTACCTCTTTCATGCTTATGTTTACCTAGTACTTATTGAAGCCCGACAGATATAACCCAGTTCCAAATTTAAAATTTTCTGAAATACACCAATTTTCTGCAGAAATTATCTTCAAGTAGTTTGTAAAGAAATATTTTACAGACTAATAGAAAACTTAAAATGTAAAGATTAATGAAATCGGTAAAGCCGTTCTCAAGTAATGGCGTGACCAAGGTTATAACCAATAGTGTATTAGCTTAAATAAAAAGTTCCCTAGCTTGCAGCAATGTACAGCAGTCATCAGCATCTGATTGTCCTTCAAATCCTTCATTGAAGAGATATGAAAAATTCCAGGCGAGCTCCTTGCTATTATCACGCTAAAGTACTCGAGGAATGTTTGGCATGACAGTGGAGTGGGTAAGGGTGACCCGTTATTACCTTTGGTATATAGCGTAGGCGTTATCGATTCGCCTCCTCCTACGCTTTTATGATGTACCCACGCATTTGTCGTAGGGAATATAGAGGGTATGCTTTTTTAATTAAAATATTATAATTAATGCCTCAGTTAGATGTCTGAAATTAACTCAGAACAGCAGCAGCATTTCACTCAAGTATTGCTTTTTAATCTTTGGCATGCTTGACATGTCTCTGCCGTTGGTCCTGGGTTCGATTACCGGTAGGATCACAGTTTTTCACCCCAAGAGACATTTGAGCTTCTGGTTCTGAGTGTGATTTTGTGTGTGATATGTAAATGTATCTCACGATGCAAGTCTTTGAACTTAGTGTGGGTATGCGAGTGTGAAAGCGTTTGTTCCTTTTGTTTATTTGATGGTTCTATGGAGACACCTTCGTTCAATATTATGATTTCCTGCAATCAGTCAATTATACCTAGGTTCAAGCGAGATTAATTATAACCTGTTTACAAAACAAATGGCGGCCATTGTTTTTTGACGGGAGAAATCGCGCGAAATGTTGACAGTTCCGTTTCGTTTTGCGCGAAATTGGAAACAATGAAAGAGTAGCGCATTCCTGCACCATTAACATTTATTTAGGGCCCTGTATACGGATAATTATTAATTTTAGTCATATCAACTATTTATAAATTAAATGGTATTCTGGTATTAGATTATTATATAATATGTATTTCATACACTTTAAGGAATAATGTTATTGAACATTATTATAGAAACAACAAGTTGTAAGATTTAAAAAAAACCCGACAGCCTATATAGTGAACTTTTTTCATTAGGTGAAATAGTGGTCAAACGTTTGTCTATGAGGAAAAGAAAGATCATCAAGGTATTTAAATCGTAGAATTCCGGGTCTTAATACAAGGCTACCTTTCTCTTACAACACGACATACAAACAAATACGTAGCTTTGACTAGGCGACTTTAACGCTAAATGCGTCTTGAGCTCATTATCTTTATTTCTTTATTGTTTGCACTAAATTTGCATTGAGTGATTCTTATCTATATACATGTGAATGAGTATTTTTATGTATGAGACTGCAATTTTATTTCCTCATTCTGTTTTTAGGGTTCCTTAGGCTACGAATGGGACCCTATTAATAAGCTAACGCCACGGCAAAGGTAGAGTCGTCTATTTTTAGACGGAAGATCACTACATTTTTTTTATCAACCGTTTTACGCTCGCACACTAAGTTCAATGAGTTATCTAAGTGTTTCCGGCACCCACGACGGCCACGACATAAGTCACCGAACTTAGTGTGGGGCTGTGAGTGTGAAAGAGTTAATGTTTATATTATGTTTATGTACTTATGTATGTGCCTTGTGTGTCTTTCTAGAGACCAAATGCGTGGGTTGCTTTGACTCTTACGTCAATGGATTTGTCCTTATCTTGCGAGTGTCATTAAAGACATAGACAACAGTAATCAAAATACAATATGGCGACGGTCGGATGCCATATTGTAAAAAATAATATCGACGACAGTCTTATGTATTTACCTATTCAATGATACCCACATTGAATAGGTATTTATTTTCAATTATCATTCAAAATCAAAATCGTTTATTCACATAGGCCCAAAGAGGCACTCATAAAAGTAATGACTCTACTGCCAGATTCGCAAAATTACAGCCATCTCGAGAAGAAACTCGGCGGCGCGGCGCGGCGGCGCAATTTTTCATTATTATTTTTTTAAACATTCACACTTATAATCTTATACATAATTGTATTAACCTAGGTATATCTATATTATGTAGTCGCCAGAAAGCCCTTGTGCAGTTTGACTCCATGCGTCCGTGTTATTAATTGTTTAGTTCCTTTAACCATTTTTTCGATAGACCATTTAGGATCTATGATGGCTTAAAGTTGGTTTTTCATTGTCTTCTTTTTTAATACTTGTAATTCAAGTACAAACCTAATTTGTCCACGTTGAAAAAAAGGTTTGAAAACATTCCTTTATTCTCATAAGGTCAGCTTCTCAAAAAGACAGATTCTCAAAAGGACAGGAGTACACCTATTTACACAAACGCAAAATGTATGTAAAGTAAAGTAAAAATTGTATATTTAATGAATTATTATACATTTTACAAGTTACGGCCCTAGTTACCAAACTGGGAGTGAGTAGCACCCGTTTCTTGGTAATTAGTAGGCACTAATTACCAAGATACGGGTGTTAGGAAGGATCCTATGATGAACATTTTATTTAGTACTTCTTATCTAGGTCGTTCTAACATCAAATGAAATATTAGATAATGCACGGCCTGATAATATACGGCCAATAATTTGCAACCAGTATTACGTGACATTGCTTCCAATTATCAGGATATGCAATACGGGCCGTACATTATTGGAGGGAAAATAACAACACGGACCGATTTTGTACAGCCGATAATACGCCACAAGGAAAACGCAACCAATATTTTTATTTCAATGTACACGAAATATCAGGTCGTGCAATACTGGCTGTACAATACAGGTCGGAAAATTAGCATGAGCTGTTAATGTACAGGCAATAATCCACAGCCGATAATTCGTGTACAATCAAATGTCAAAGTCAAAGCCTCGTTCGGATAATCCAGTAATTTCAAGAGGGCTGAAAAACTGGGCTAAGGAACTCCCCCCTCAAGAGGGTCGCGTAGCCCCCCCTCCCCTAAGTAGATATGACGAATTATATTTTGTTTTTTGTCCATTTCTATTTCATGTTTTTTCTTTAAATAACTCAGTTTTGGGCGGCCGCTACCGCGGCACGCTCGCTTTGCTCGCTCGGCTCGCGCTTTGTTTTGTCGCAGTTCAAACCTAAACTAACCTTGCAGCCACTTTTATAAACAGCACAGTGAAGCAAATTTTTTTATTGTTCTTAGGTTAGAACTTTTTAATAGTCTGTGCCAACTCTTCCTAGCGACTCGCCTAAACAAACGAGGCATCGCATAGAGAGTATATGATTGTCTATGGTTGGCTTCCAATTATTGGCTGTGCAATACTGGCCATACAACCGTATCGACACGGATTTATTTTACGCAGCCAGTATTGCACATCCTGATATTTGCTAGCTATGTACATGAATTATTGGCTGTACATTATTGGCCCTACATTATCGATACGGACCGATTTTGTATTGGCTATAAATGGCGCCCCGGGAATACACAGCCTGATATTTTAAATCCAGGGTAATGAAATATTAGGATGTGAATTATTGGCTATAAAAAATCGGGCCGTGTAATATCGGGTCGTACATTATCGACCAGAAAATTGATAGCAAGCGTTTAGTTATTGTGATATTAAAAATAATTTATTTCAACAGATGAAAAAAAAAAACAAGTTCCGCAGCACAGTATACGAGATTCTATGTCGATTGTCTCACTATCACACTAATATTATAAAGGCAAAAGTTTGTTAATGTGTTTGTATTTTGTTACTTCTTCACGTTCTGCACCAATTATGATGAAATTTGGTATGGAGGAGGGCTACTTTTATGTCGCAAGTCCGAGACTTACGCAGGTAAAACCAATTACTAATGTAGATTATGCCCGGTCGAATCCGGGGCGGGTAAGCTAGTATGAGGTATATAATTGACAGTATCATCGCAATGTGTTATCTGTGGTATCAGTCAGATTCAATCAGATAATAGGGACGTATGTCACACCGCTGCCGGCGCAAAATTTTGTGCCGTCGGTATTTCCTGATTCTTCCGACGGATCCTTATCACACGGCTCAAGATAAATGGCTGTCGTTTTGGAGGATTGTATTATTGATCGGGAAAGCGAGATCTCTAAGTCGACTTGGGTCGTTCAGCACTTTGTCCGTCCGTCTGTCAGAGGCATCTAGCGTCTAAACCATATATGCGATTAACTTCAAATTCACAGAGAATATTTAAAGCCCAAAGCCAGTAATGGCAATCCTACTTAATATTATAAATCCGAAAGTTTGTGTGTAAGTATGTAAGTATGTTTGTTCCCTCTTCATGCTTTAACGGCTGAACGGATTTGAATAAAATTTGGAACGTACATAGATTATACCTAGGATTAACACATAGGCAACTTTTTAGCTTGATAATAGCGGGCGAAGCTGCGGGGCACGGCTAGTTAAAATATATAAATGAAAATAATAAGGGGGCACCCATACACGTAAGCGGGGAACAAACATCGTTGAAAAGAGCTGCAGAGCTTTAAATCATAATTAAACACTAATACAATTTAAATCTAGTTATTTTTTTGGTTAATTTTAATTTAGTTTTTAGTTTAATGTAATATATAATATACTAGCCGTGCCCCGCGGCTTCGCCCGCTATTATCAAGTTAAAAAGTAGTCTATGTGTTAATCCTAGGTCCAATCTATGTACATTCCAAATTTCATCCAAATCCGATCAGCCGTTAAAGCGTGAAGAGGGAACAAACATACACACAAACATTCGGATTGATAATATTAGTAGGATAGGATAAGTAAATAATTATGTACAATGTATGTTACATTGTGTTAGAAATAATATAAATTTAGTCTTATAATTAATTAATTATTACATTATTAGAATATGGACTATGAATGATATGAACTATATGTAAATAATTATTTAAATCCATACTTATTATAAATGTCAATCTAAATATCAAAAAGGTCAATTATAATTATTTATCAGTCGTTATTTACGAGGTATTCATCAATGCTATAAAAAATGATCTCTAAAATAAATGTCTAAGGTTTTATGTCTAAAGTGTGTCTTCGAGAGCTTTCCCTTACTTTCCTTTCATCGTTGGATTAAAACAGATATACATGTTTAGCTGGATAATTTAGCGTTACTAAAATATATAGACTTAGGACGATAATTTCAAGGTCTTTAAAGTGTTTCCGACATTAAGCATATGCTGAGCAGCATGGCCTGAAGTACAACGTTCAAAAAAGCGAGTTCATGATTTTTATTGGAAAAAACAGAGTACCTAGATGCATACCACCGCTCATATTGAATGGCGTTGCTTTGAACCGTGTTGCTCAGTTTAAGTATCTTGGTCATATTGTAAATGAGAATTTGTCAGATGACTTGGATATAGAAAGGGAGAGGCGCTCACTGTCGGTTCGTGGCAACATGTTGGCTCATAGGTTCACCCGTTGTACAGCAGAAGTTAAAGTAACTTTGTTCAAATCTTTTTGTCAAAGCTTCTACACGAGTGGGCTATGGGTCAATTTTACTCAGAAAGCATATAGTACTCTAAGAGTACAGTATAATAATACCTTTAGGGTTTTGTTAAGGCTTCCCCGTTTCTGTAGTGCATCTGGTATGTTTGCAGATGCACATACAGATGATTTCTATGCAATAATACGCAAAAAGACAGCAAAAATTATTCATCATATGCGGGGGAGCAATAACGGGATCCTTAAGATGATAGCTGAGAGGATGGACTCTTTTGTAGTGCAGCGGTTCATTGATTTACATGTTACACGTGGGTATCGGTGAACTGTTGCACTATATATAATGTATAAACAACTATAAATATATTATGTAATGTAATGAAGTAATAAATGAAATTTTTTACTAACATAGTTTTTGTAAGGTGTGTAAGACTAACATTTTTATTATTAATTTTTGTATATGGACCATGTCTGAAATAAAAGAATTTTATTTATTTATTATTTATTATTAATCTTTTTGATATATTCGAACAATAGTTCAAATACCTCTTTTCTGCAGTATAAAGGGTTAATTTAAAGGGGGTATAATTATACTGATAGCTGTTACCCCACTGTTGAATACCATATCTTAATTTTGATTCAATTAGAGCGTAGTAACAATAACAGCTATTCCCGGTAGTTTTACTGCTTATTAAATAAGAAAAAAACATAAAAGAGCGTAGTCAATTAGTTACACCATTTATAACTGAAGAACGGCTGGACCGACTTTTATGACCTTTTATATATTGGTTATGCCTCCGCCCAGAATAGAATAACTATAAAACATCGGAAAAACTCACGAAATTAAAATTTCTCATACATTTTGTATGGAACGGCTTTTTTCCGATTTGATATTTAATTTTAATTTAATTTATATTGAGGAAGACCAACAGCTTATAAATCTAACAATTTACAGGCTAAGCATAATACAATGAGCCAATTAAAGGTCCTCACGGTTAGAAAACATATAAATAATACAAATCAAGCTTATGAACAGCTAGGAACACAGTTAAACAAATAAATAGTTAGGTATAATGTAACTTTGTAAAAAAAAATATCTATATGGCTATACTTGTCTATATGGCTTAATTATCAAAAAAGTCACTGCTCAACAGCCGTCTAGCCGACGCTATACTAGTATGGAATAGATCTCGAAAACGATTTGAAGATTATGATGGAACTTGGTAATTTGTTCTGCGTATAAGGAAGGTAAACAATTGCAAAACTTCCATACTTTAGGACCATAAAAGTTTTTGCATTTTTTTATAATTTTGGATAGAATTACGTCCGTCGGGTATGGTTGAAAGTACTAGGGAAACATGAACGTGAAAGAGCTTATAATTGCGCTGTAAAGTTTTAAGTATAGCATTAAAGTACTAGGCGACCATAAACGTGTAAGAGGTAAAACAACTTTTTCTTTACGTGTCATTCATTGCAACGCATGCCGGGTACGGCTAGTTTATAAATACAAGTAACTACTGAATCATCTGTTTCATTCATATTATAATAATAATTAAATAACAATTATAGAACACATCTACGTCTAAACATTATTAATGTTATTATACAGTGCAGAGTTTACAAAAACAAGGACCCTTGCTATGTTTTTAGACATGGCCTGTGTGGATTTTTAAACAAGCCCCCGGCGCCATCTTTATTTTCCCGCGTTGAGTCGCTATTGGTCCGTCGCACGGGGCAGTTCGTTCGAAAATATCTAATAATAGCAAAGTGAGTTTTTAAACTGTTTCTATTTGTTATCAGTGTAGGAATTTGTATTAATAGATTGATTGATTATTTATTTATTAATGAGAATGAGAATAATTGGTATACGGTGCCTCTATCTCTAGAGGGTACTTCCCAACGGATCATAGTATCGGATTTTCACATTAACCGATCATAACAGTTGTTCCCATCTGATCATAAGATCAGTTGCAACTAAAATAAATTATATTTTATTCTTCCCAACTGATCATAAGATCCGTTGGGACTCCAGTAAATTATATATTTTTGTTCTCAACCGATCATAGGATCTGTTGGAACTTAAATAAATATCTGTTATACCTTCTCATCGGATCATAAGAATTATGTTTTTGTTTTTGACTTATTTTGTCGCGATTCTTCGCGTCTACGATTCTTTATTGTTTTTAAAGTGTTAAGCTATACTATTTATTGTGTGTTACCTCATGACTTTATTCCACATGAACCGATTTTGAAAAGTTTTTTTTTTCGTTTGAAAGATGTTGCTTTCCCATTGGTTCCATTTAAATTTGATCAAGATCTGATTAATCTTGAAATAGAAGTTCTTGAAATATCTTCAATAATGCGTTTTTAATACATCTAATCTGATCAAAGTCGCTAAGATAAAGCGGGAAAGTTGGTTTTTTTTAAGCTTTGCTTGCGTTTAATTATATTGCTTGAAGTTGATTCACAGATTACATAAAATTACCTATGGGTGGTAAAATTGTTACTACATAATATTTAAAAAAAAGTGATCTTACCCTAAGGTTATATTTTGACTTACTACAAATCACAGTAGGTGGAATATGTTGTTTTAAGACTGATTTTATTTTATGTAAATAGCAAATTTTTTATTAGTATTTACATCATGTGTTTAATTTAAGACTGATTATTCTGTGATTTACCAGTAAGTTTAAAAATATTATGGTTGATTTTGTATGTAATTTTAGTATATAGGTTTGATTTTAGATATATTTTTATAAACCTGGTAAAAAAATATTTACGAAAATCTGTATCTGTTATTATTATTTCCGATGTAAAGCTTTTTGATATTTAATGTTTGTAATCATCAATCATTTTCAAACAATATACTGTTCCTAGCATTTATTTGTTACATTTATTATTTGGCAGTTTAATAGGAAAAGTTTGATCCACATATATCGTAGCCTACCTACGCTATCGAAAATATATGTATCCACATTAAAAATAGATAATGTAATGTTCACAAAAAACAAGGTGAATCAAACCATATTTTTTCTATGATCCATTGAGAATGTAAAATACGTACCTATTTAAGTACCAACAGATCCTATGATCGGTTGAGAACAACAATATATAATTTACTGAAGTCCCAACGGATCTTATGATCAGTTGGGAAGAATAATATATAATTTATTTTAGTTGCAACTGATCTTATGATCAGATGGGAACAACTGTTATGATCGGTTAATGTGAAAATCCGATACTATGATCCGTTGGGAAGTACCCTCTCTAGATAGAACCCGGGACAAAGTAGGTCTAAGACAGTGATTTCGGTGGCTTACCAAATTGTAATTTTCCAACAAAGTTTTTTTTTAAACGGTTTCTTACTCTACTTGCGAAGCTTTATTCAACGATACCCCACAAGGGTAGGTAAAAAAATATTTTGCTCCCCATTTACGTGTATGTGTGCCTCCTTAATATTTTCATTTATCTCATGTTAACTGCCATTTCTGGCTTTGGGCCATACCTTTACATATTCTCTGAGAAATTGAAGTTATTCGCTTTTATTAGACGCTACATGTCGCTGACAGACGGGCGGACGGACGGACAGACAAAGCTGAACCACCCAGAAACAACTTAGAGATCTCGATCAATTAAAATGTTGTATTGTATTTATTGTATTTATGCATTTACGGTTTTTTTTCTTTACATATATACAGGGTTATTTATAAAATATCAGAATGCTCTCAGACCCTGATTCTTGTTCTAAGCCTTGACTCATTTAGTCCGACGACTTTTTTCTGAGTGCTATATTCACCGTAAAATTTAAGTTAATGTATTCTATACAATATACAATTAATGGTTGCTTTAACTACACTGTCTTGCAAAGATCGCTAACGCCAGTTGACACTTGAAACCTTAGACTTAACAGAAAAGATAAATAATTATTTTAAAATTTATGTGAAAAATCGTAACTTAAAATTAGCAATAGCCGTACCACGATAGACGTTGGTCTTAATGGTTTGATTGATGACCCAAGAAGTGTCAGGTATTTTATAAATTACCCTGTATATTGTAATGACTAAATCAGCTTATAAATAACATTAACAGTCTTACTTATAAACTCTTCTTAATTTTTAATCAATTGCTTAGCTACAGTTTAACAAAAAAATCACTCGTAAACGCGATTTAGCGTTAAGTAATGCTTAAATAGTTGTCTAAATTAAACACCATTGCCTGGTTTAAAGCTTGCTAAGAGGCAAGATGGCGGGACCATCGAGATAGGAAACAAACCTACGTTTTTAGCTACAACATCCTTGGGCGGGACTTATATCTTTCAATAATAATTGTGTCAAAACTTTTCACGTAAGGCGCCAAATTGTTTACTTCGACAACCGTTGAATGTCACCTGTCTTTCATTTTCATTTCAACGAATTAAGAAAACCACATTTTTGACAGCCGTATTCAGATAATTTTACTTTTAGTCGATTTTTTTGGTTATATTCTGTGGCGATCGTGTAAAAATCGATTATTTTCGATTCTCTATGCGGTTCTTATGCAGTGCCTAACTAATGTTTATATGAGTGAAAAAAAGTTAATCATTGATTATGGGCTTAAGAGCTACTTAACTGAGAGGTGGCATTTAAGCATTGCTTAGTGACATTTTTATAAGTAAGACTGTTTGTAGCTGGTCTTACAGCATTAAATTTCAGGGTTTAAAAAGATACAACATCTAATATCTCAGGCCCACGAGCGCAGTGCTTTGCTGAACATGATTTTGACGTACAGCCTATTTCAAATAGCAAGTCACTTGACAGGTCCATAGAACGTAAATTTTTTTTTTTTAATTCTTGATAGGCAAACTTTTGACCACTATCTCACCTGATGGTAAGCGACGATGTGGTCGACGATGGAGCAAGCTTGCCTAGAAGATACCTATTCACTCGTGACTTGAAGACTCCCATATTGTACTCATCAGGAAACACCGACTCGGGTAAGGAGTTCCATTCCTTTGCGGTTCGCACAATGAATGTGGAGGCAAAACGCTTAGTGCGCATTTGTGGAATGTCCACCATATAGCGGTGTCGCTTAGCAGTTTGTCTGCTTGTCCGATGATAGAACGGGGATGGGGGAACTAGATCGTACAGTTCCTTAGCACACTCTCCGAAATGTATCCGATAAAAAACCGAGAG
This sequence comes from Lomographa bimaculata, assembly GCA_948107665.1. Lineage (NCBI taxonomy): Eukaryota > Metazoa > Arthropoda > Insecta > Lepidoptera > Geometridae > Lomographa > Lomographa bimaculata. The sequence goes on from OX403614.1 coordinate 7,553,586, forward strand.
ACTGGCTACCACGCGGCGATGACCCAAGCTCTGAAGCTTTGAATTAGTCAGCTGCTCGCTACCAATAAGTCTCTTGGCTCTACGCTCAATGGTGTCAAGAGCCTCAAGCTGGTACTTAGCTGAACCGTCCCAAAGATGAGAACAGTACTCCATACATGATCGGACTTGTGCTTGATACAAAAAAAAAACTTGTTGTATTTGGTAAATACAACAAGACTCGACGCCAAAAGTTGAATAGGTATTTACAAATCGAATATTGATAGGTGCGGTACATCATTTAAATTGTCAATATATGCTTGACAGCTGATATTTCGGAAATATCATAAGGGATTTGCTATTTGAAATAGACTGTAAGTACAAAACTCTGGGTGGCTAATGGGGTTAGATTTTACAATAAAATTCCTAAAATTGTAAAATTACCACTGGAAAAGTTTAACTCAGTAATAAAACGGGCGTTAATTAAGAAAGCCTATTACAAAACTATTGACTACATTAATGACAAGAATGCATGGAGACAAACTGCACAGGCGCTTTCTAGCGACTACAAAATAAAAATATACCTAAGTATATTTATTTTTTAGTGTTATGGAATGATTTAAAAAAAATTAATGAAAAAAAAAGCGCCACCGAGTTTCTTGCCAGGTTCTTCTAGAGATGGCAGTAATTTTGTGAATCTGGCAGTAGAGTCATTAACTTTCATGAGTGCCTCTTTGGGGCCCATGTGAATAAACGATTTAGATTTTGGCACTGTACTGTAATGGGCAAGCGTGAAGCTTCTTATCGGGTGAGCGACTAGCTCATTATATCACTCAATTACCTTAAAAAAACCTCTAGTCTCGGATTTAAGGACAATGTAACCGTCAAATTAGGGCCGTCTTAATGACGTTCCCAATTTGACGTAATTGATTTATCTGATTTTTCACCAATCAACATTATGCGTATCTAAAATGTCGGTCGCGCTTCTTGCAGTAAATTTTTTTAAGGTTTTTTTACACAACTACGGTTACGAATATGGTAAAAGACCAATGTTCAAGCAATTTTTTTATTATGTTTTATAGATAAACATTTGACCACCATACTCACCTGATGGAAAGTGATGATGCGGCCGAAAATGTGACATGTTTGTCTAGAAGACACCTATTCACTCTTGACTTGGAGTCTCCAAAATTATACCCTTCGGGGAAAAAATGCGTAGGCAATGAGTTCCACTCCTTCAAACTCAAACTCAAACGTTTATTTGCAAGAACACATGTCAAAAAGGTCTTATAAATAATTGCAATAAATATTAAAAAATATTATTGTCCCTAAATTCATGAATTCGTTAATAGTATAAAAATAATTACTTAATAGCCAGTTACTCAAATTCTTCTTAAAACTTCGCCGTACGAATCATGAAGAAGCGAAACGCCTCGAGCGAACTGGAGGTATGCCATGATTATGATTATAATAATTATTATTATTTATTTAATACTTTATTGCACAGTAAAAAGTGTATAAAAGGAGGACTTAATGCTATTATAATAATTATTATTATTTATTTAATACTTTATTGCACAGTAAAAAGTGTATAAAAGGAGGACTTAATGCTATTATAATAATTATTATTATTTATTTAATACTTTATTGCACAGTAAAAAGTGTATAAAAGGAGGACTTAATGCTAAAAGTATTCTCTACCAGTCATCCAGCGGTGGAATATGAAATGACATGAGGCGTGCATCAATCAGGGATAAAGAAAATATGTGTAAATGAAATCTATATCGAATTGTTATGTACATAAATATAAAATACTTAAGATTTTACATACTTATTATTATAAAAAATATATAACGTAAATATATAACATTAACGTGCTTTTTGAAACTAGCTTTTGATGGTGATTTTTTAATATCGATTGGGAGAAGTTAATATGTAAGATACATTCACTGCTGGAGCCTTAAAAATATTTTAGTTTTGTATGAGTAGTAAATTTCAAAAAAATAAACATAAACGTCTTCACACTCACAGCCCCACACTAAGTTTGATTACTTGTGTCGTGGGTGCCGGAAACATTCACATCACACATAATCACGACCAGAACCAGAATCACGAATTTTCCTTGGGGAGAAAACTTGTGTTCCCACAGAGAATCGAACCCGATACCCCTGTTTAGAAGGCGAACGCATACCTAACTATGCCAGCGGGCAGAAATTTTTTTTCATAAAAAAATAAAAATCTGCTTAAAAGTAAAAAAACGTATTGAATAAAAATCTTTATTTTCTGGTTTTCTTTAGCAGTAAATGTTGTTTATAACATGTGACTAAAAGGTACGAAATGGAGAAAAAAAATAAGTGTTATTTTTTTAAATGAATAATATTGATTTGCTAACATGCGTAAAAACAAAGTGATTTATGCAGAGATGTATATTTTTATTATATGTATATTATATTTTAATTCCAATATTATTTTTATGAACATTTTTATTCCATTCGTATGTGCTTGTCTTACAAGAATGACTGTGGGGCTATTTTTTCTATAAACGCATTCACACTCACAGCCCCACGCTAAGTTCAAAGACTTGTATCGTGGCTGGGTGCCGAAAATATTGACATAAATATTACACACACAATCACACCCAGAACCAGAAGCACAAATGCCCCATGGGAAGGAAAGTTGTGCTTCTGCCGGGAATCGAACCCAGGACGGCGCAGAAGGCACAGAGTTACCCATTTCTCCAACTGTGCCGTCATGAATATTTTTTGATGCTGATTCTTTATCTGAGGTTTTACTAAATTTATTTATTCTAAAAAATATATTTAATTTGTTTATTAGGAGCAAAACATTCACTCGGCGAAACTGTTTATTATAATTTTGGATAATTATTTACTAACATCATTTTGTTTTTTTTTTATTACCTTGTATATTTTTGTTTGACCGTAATTTTTATCAAGTGTTATGATAACATCGTGAGTAATTAAGTATTTTTGCCTGATAAAGACTTTAAATAAAAATTAACAATGACTAAATGCGATTAAACGCATCTAATGACTTCCTATTGAGGTTACGAATGCAAGGTATCAGTAACTAATTACCATTGTTATGCTAAGTGACTAACACTACACACGACACCATAGTAACAAATAACTAAGCATTCAAGCGCTTCACACGTCACTACATAAAGAGTTAACTGTTAGTATTGTTTATAAGCAGCGCTGCAGCGCATGAATTTCCATTGATATTGCCGTTTGTCAGGGCTGAAGCGCTTTATTCGTCACATATCATTATCAAAACGTAATTTGTCGTTTATGTAAAGCGCTGCAGCGATGGAGCGTCAAGTATATTTGCACTCGGCGCGCGCGGGAATAGAATCTCCTCGAACGATACAATTTGAATTTTATTCAGTTTTCGAACGGAATGCTCGAGTCTCGAGTCTATATTTTTTTAAACGTGCGTTCTAATTTGTGCTCTAAATACTTGAGTGTTATAGATGATGTTTGTTCAATCCGAAATAAGATAACTTTTGACAGTTCAGATCAGTGACAGATTATTTTTGCTTCTGAAATTGTGCCTTATCGTATGCAAGATAAGGTTGATTTTAATAGTGACTCAGTGGAGTTTCGCGGCTTTGTTGTGGTGTTTTATCTAAAATGTCGTGCAAAAGGTTGGTATAGTTTCATTGGATATTGTGTTTTCGGCCTTGTTTTACAATCTCAAGGCGTTCGATTATGCTTTTTTATTGAAGTACAACGCTTTTTGTCTTGAAAATTATGTAATTATTAATGTTTACACTCCGTTACCTTATTTTTAACTACTTATTTACGTAGACAGGTATAAAGGTACCTACCGATAAGGGATTAGGCTTATATATACCTAATTTTCTCAATCAGAATCTATCAGTGTTATATACTAGCGAACGGAATATAGATTGATATTTTTATCTTTGATAGGGTACCGTTTGACCACTATCTCACATGATGGTAACACTGTGGTAAATAACACAAGGTGCAGAAATAATAGCTTTCAATGATTTGCAATATGACCAGTCAAAATAATTATAGTCAATCATATTATTATATGATAATTTAATATAAAATATTAGCTGTGCCTACCGCATGCGTTGCAATGCCACGTTTAGAAAAAATGTGCTACCTCTTTCACGTTTATGTTCGCCTGGTACTTTAATACCATGCTAAAAACTTTTTGGATATTGTTTCATATAAAAATAATATAATCGCGATTAAAAAATGGAGGGTTGAGGGTAAGAGGGTGAAAAATATTTTACGACCTATTCTCATACCTATCAAATATACAAAAAAAAACATTAAAATCGGTCGAGTCGGTTCAAAGGAGTTCGACCAGAAACCGGCTCACAACGAAAGAAGTTGTGAGGTAACTTTTGAAGTCGGGTAAACTAGAACATCGTGAAAGTACGCATTATTCGTCACGAAATAGACATTATTGACGATATTTCAAGAACTACTGATCAGATCTTGATCAAATTTAAATGGGACCAATTAGAAAGCGACATCTTTTAAACTAAAAATTTTCCAAATCGGCTCACGTGGAGAGAAGTTACGAGGTAACACACATAAAAAAAAAAATACAGTCGACTTGAGTACCTCCTCCTTTTTTGGGAAGTCGGTAAAAAAAGGCTATCATTATATTATAGTTACTGGTATAGTAGGTGATATTAAGTTGCTACGTTGGTTTCGGGTCGTGTGTAAAACTCTGTGTGCAAAATTACCTACGTTTTGTACGAACTAGGTGAGATTGTGGTCAAATGCTTGCCTGTAAGGCATTAAAAAACAACGAACTCTAGTTAAAGTTTTTAGTTTAAAGTTCTTACTAAAGTTAAGTAGCACAAATCAAATCAAAATCGTTTATACACATGGACCCAAAGAGGCACTCATGAAAGATAATGCCTCTACTGCCAGATTCGCAAACTTACAGCCATCTTGAGAAGAACCTGGCTAGAATTTCATCAGAGTATTTTTTCATTCGTTTTTACATTCGACCATATTGGCCTCGATTATGATGTCACACACTAAATTAAATTAAAACTATTCCCGTCTTTTACAAAATAGGAACACAAGACAGAGATAGCATACTGCTGTGTTGTCAAGTTAGTCAGAACTTAGATGTCTATGCAAGCTTAGTTGAGTATGTGTTGTATTGGTGTTGACTAAAAACAAGCGCCTTTCTGCTTCTGCTGTTCATATTTTAATTGATAAACTAGCGTGACAGCTCTAAAATGCATGCTATCTCTGTCTTGTGTTTTATTTTGTAAGAGACAGGGATAGTTTAAATTTAATTTAGTGAGTGTACATCAGAATCGAGGGCATTATATATGAATTATATGAACCTAGGTATATGTATATTATGTAGTCGCTAGAAAGCGCTTGTGCAGTTTGCCTCCATGCATCCTTGTCATTAATGTAGTCAATCGATTTATAATAAGCTTTCTTAATTAATGCCTGTTTTATTACAGATTAGTATAGATTTGAACTTTCCCATTGGTAATTCAGTTACAATTTTGGAATATTATTGTAAAACAAAAATAATAACAAAACAAAAACAAACGCATTCACACTCACAGCCCCACACTACGTTCAAAGACTTGTATCGTGGGTGCCGGAAACATTCACATCACACACACATTACACCCAGAACCAGAAGCACAAATATCCCTTGGGAAGGAATTTGTGCTCCTGCCGGGAATCGAACCCAGGACCCATGGCGCAGCGGGCGTACACCTGTCCACTGCGCCAACTGGGTCGTCAAAAAACAATGTTCTTTGTGGCAACACCTTTAGCGTTCAGCATCGATGTATAGATAGATAGATAGATAAACACTTTATTGAACACAGTTACATAGTGTTTTGTTAAAAAGATCATTAACATATGAACAAAGCCGAATAAGGAAAACCCATTCTGTCCACACGATCTTGTCTGTAGCGGAAAACCTATTACACAATAATAGTGGAATGTACGTGTTGTCTCGATGCTTGATCGAGCGAAGCAAGATCTCTATGTTGAATTGCGTGGTTCAACAGTATGTCCGTCCGTCCGTCTGTCTTTCAGAAGCATCTAGCGTCTAAACCATACAAGCAAATAACTTCAAATTCTCAGAAAATATGAAAAGCTATGGCCCAAAGCCAGAAATGACAGTTAAAATGAAATAGCTCTTCAAGTAGAGTACGAATTACTGTTATAAATAAAAAAACCGAAATACCGGTTAAAAAAAATATATGTTGGAAAATAACAATTTGGCAGGACACCAAAGTCACTGTTTTTAGACTATTTTGTCCCGGGGTCTACCTCAAAAACGGCTTTTTTTATGATAGATAGGCAAGTATTTGACCACTATCTCACCTGATGGAAAGTGAAGATGCGGCCGAAGATTTGACATGCTTGCCTAGAAGATACCTATTCACTCTAGACTTGAAGACACCCAGATTGTACTGTTCGGGAAACAAAGACGCAGGCAATGAGTTCCACTCCCTCGCTGTACGGATGATAAACGTAGAAGCAAAACGCTTCGAGCGAACCGGAGGTACGTCAACCATATAAGGATGACGTTTGATAGTCTGTCTTGTTGTTAGGTGGTAAAACGGGCAAGGGGGAATTAAATCATGTAATTCCTGTAAGCTTCACATTTCATTCACAATTCATTGAATTTAGAGCGGTGCTGTAAGTGTGAGAACGTTTAAATAATATGTAGGGGTAAAATAACTGCACCATGTGTGTACAAAAGTAGTATATAGTATATATAAAAAAAACAACCTTCACGGATGTTACAGAAACGAGCGAGTGAATCGATTTTAATCTAGTAAATAGGTACAATACTTACATAAGTAAAATTAAATTGCATAAGATGCTGTGGAACTAAGTTTTTTTTCAGGGAGTCATATTACGTAGCTGATATTGGGCATCTTTACTCGTTTCGTACTAGATTTTTTTTTTCTGAGCACACTAAATTGTAAGCGATAGAATTCCGATAGGCTGATATTGACGTACCTAGTTTCGTACATTGTTACACATTATTTATACATTTTGCTAATCGCTGATGATAGCTTACTGGTGAAAGGATATATCTATGGCCTTCACACTAGGCAAGCCTGTATCGTGAAGACCCAATACGGATAACAAATTACATTAGACAAATTAGTCAAAAACTCGTACTTACAGGTTACGTATATAGCGTTAATTATTAACAGTAAAGTACAACTAAAGATAACTATAACAATTTGTGTAACTAATGATTATTTATTTATCATAATATACGTTTAAACTATTATTTATATCTGAACATGAAACATGAGTTTATATAATATCTATTATGAAATATTTAAAATTTACCCTAGTCATTACTATTTTATATGAAATATATACACTAACATTATTATTATTTGCTTTTGTATTTTAAAAATATATAATTATTATAGCATTTATATATAAATATATATATGTATACAAATAAATATATATATATATATATATAGAGGTTTATACTTAGCAACAATGAAATATTCACAATTTGATAGTAACTCTAAATGATCTCAACTCCAATATTATATTAGATAGATATATATATAGATAACATACTTGCTTATACCCTACATTACAGGGTGAATGTCTTTAGTTTCTAAGTTTAGTCTTATGACCTAATGTACATGTAATGCATATGAATAAATAAATAAATAAAACATCTTCAGTGCTATCGTAAGATAGCGTAGACAACCAGTTTTGAATTAACTTTTTGTTAATAATGGTGAATAATTAATTGATGATTTGTGGAACCCCAGTTACGATAGGTTAAGATCACGGCCTTGTGATAACAGTTGGAACGAAATAGTCACGGCTCGCATGACGATGTATATAATATGTATTTGTTATATCTTTATCAGACATGTCTGTGGTTGGTATGTATCTATAGACAACGGTGTGCAAGCGATGCCGAGTGCAAAATCGTATGGTACATTAAAAATATACTTAATTATATGGCAGAGCAGCACTATTTGCGAAAATATGAAATCCTCGGCAGTGATTACGTATTTGGATCGTTTTATAACGACTTCACAAAAAAGGCGGAAGTACTCAATTAAAATATTGTATTTATTTGTCTTAACTTTCCACGTGAACCGATTTTGTTTTTTTTTTTCACCGACGTCACAAAAAAGGAGGAGGTTCTCAAGTCGACTGTATTTTTCTTTTTTATGTATTACCTTATTACTTCGTTCCACGTGAACCGATTTAGTTTTTTTTTGTTTGAAGTATATTATTACTTTCCGATTGGTCCCATTTAAATCTGATCAAGATCTGATCAGTATTTTTTTAAATATCTTCAAATAATGCGTGTTTAGTACATCGAATCTGATTATAATTCCGAAGATAAAGCGGTGAAATCGGTCTTTTTAAGCTTTGCTTGCGTGGGGACATTTACAAAAATCTATCAGAGCGCTTGGTTGAGGTAACGTTGCGTTTAATTGGTGTTTAATTAATTATGTCAAAATACTAGTACTTATTTGGGTCAAAAATCATTGCGATTTAGAGAGGCAATGCCGTCAGTATGATAGGAACTCTACCCACTGGTGGGTGAACTAAATAATAATTAAACGCAAGCAAAGCTTAAAAAACCGACTTCACCGCTTATATTTTGGTTTTGGCTTGATCTATTTCGATAAAATTCATATGGGACCACCTCTGAAGTATAATCTAGGAAACAAAAAAAATAATTTTGAGAATCGGTCCACAAATGCGAGAAATCGGTGATAATACAAACTAAAATTAGATACAGTCGAACATAGTACCTCCTTCAAAAAAGAGCGCATTGCACCTGGCAACACTAATGCCAGGTCCAGTTTATCAATATTCGGGGCAGTACGTAAATAAAATCGGGATTCGGGTTTTAAAATTGGTACAACTAAAAAAACTGGTTTTTGTTCATACACGTTTATTGTTTTTATGTCTATATCCCTGTCCAGACAAAATATAATTACAAAGTATACAATTTTTGGCTCCGTAAGACTGATTTTTTATTAATATTAGCTTCGTACGTATAATTATGGCACGAAGTTTAAATCGAAGGTTCAGTCAAATCGGGACATTTAGCGTCCCGATTAAGTCTTAATCGGGACGTGTCCCCAGACCCCTGAAAATCGGGATGTCTGGCGACGCTAATTGCAGTTTCATGCGAAATTTTGTTAACCTAAGTGGCATTGCATTGAAGCAGGCGTTCTTTGTCTGAAGCGGTGATGAAGCAGAAGAAGGCCGCGGAGCGAGTCAGAGAGGTCGATCGGATGTCATACTAAATATCCCCGATCTGACACGCTCCGGCGCAAACTGACGGGGGGAGGAGGAGGCAGTTCGCCCGCCTCCTCTCTCCGCCTCTGTAGTGGGGTTACTGGTGGAGAGTTCTCTCCATCGCTTCGTACGACCCCACACATTTGGCGGGTGGCCTTGGTGAGCAAGGTCAACCCTCCATGGGCGCAGTGGCCCGGTTTATATTCGGGCCCACCACCACGCCGCGCGCGCCGGGGCAAGATAGTGACTGCAAGCGCGACTCTATCTTGCCACACCTTGGTGAGGGACTGCTCACGGGGAGGTTTTTAGTGGGTTCGAGACCCACACACCCCTTTCCTTCACCCCCGGGAAGGAATAAAAGTGGTGGGCATTTTCCCCCCACAAAAAAAAGCGTTCTTTGTCTCCTACCTTCTCTGAAACCACTTCTCCTCTTGTCCACAGAGAGCGCAACCCGGAACTGGTCTCCATCCGGCTGACCATCAATGGCATGACCTGCCAGTCATGTGTCAAGAGCATAGAAGACTCCGTCAGTGAACTGACTGGCATAGCACGAGTTAGGGTAAGATTAGTTAAAAAATACGAATAATAACATTCATAATCATCATCATCATCATCTCAGCCGCAAGAAGTCCACTGCTGGATATAGGCCTCCTCCGAAGATCTTAAAAAATAACAGTTGTAATAATAACATTGTCAAATTTTATTAGATACTAGCCGTGCTACGCGGCTTCGCCCGCGTTAATTAAGTGGCCTATGTGTTATTCCGGAATCTAAATACATTCGTAATTTCATCAAAATCGGTTTATTTGTTACGGAGATACGTGGTAAAATATTCACACTCTCCCACACAAACTTTTACATTTATAATACTAGTATGATAAGATTTAACACTATTGTTTGTGCGTACTGTGTTCACTTTACCAGAATGGACACTGCTATGTAACACTAGTTGAGCCCGCGGCTTCGCCCGCTGTTGATGATGATTAAAGTAACCCATGTCCTAATCCAGAGAAACTCGGCGGCGCATTTTTTTTCATTTTTTTTAATCATTCATGTACACTATTACATAATTATATTAACTAAGGTGTATCTATATTATGTAGTCGCTAGAAAGCGCTTGTGCAGTTTGCCTCCATGCATCCTTGTCATTAATGTAGTCAATCGTTTTATAATAAGCTTTTTAATTAATGCCCGTTTTATTACTGATTTGAACTTTTCCAATGATAAGTCAGTTACAATTTTACGCCTTTCCGATGAGTCTTTTCGCTAGTCGGTCAATGGACTCAAGACCTTCAAGCTGATCCCTCCTAAGGATGGCCGCGGGATACTAACCATTTTTTTTTGTTTTTCAGGTGGAACTATCAGAGAACGCAGGCTACATCCGCTATGACCCCCGCGCGTGCTCGGCGGACGTCATCAGTTCGCGCATAGAAGACATGGGCTTTGAGGTGCCGCCACACTGCTCTATTGCCAAGGACGAGACCAGGTCAGAGTTTGTAGTCATACCAGGTTAAATTGTTATCATGCCAGGTTAGAATAATTGTAGGTTGGTATGATTGTTGTCATGCCAGGTCGGTATGATTTTAGTAATTTCAGGTCGGTATGATTGTTGTCATGTCAGGTCGGTATGATTGTTGTCATGTCAGGTTGGTATGATTGTTGTCATGCCAGGTCTGTATGATTGTTGTCATGCCAGGTTGGTATGATTGTTGTCATGCCAGGTCTGTATGATTGTTGTCATGCCAGGTCGGTATGATTGTTGTCATGCCAGGTCTGTATGATTGTTGTCATGTCAGGTTGGTATGATTGTAGTCATGCCAGGTCGGTATGATTTTAGTAATTTCAGGTCGGTATGATTGTTGTCATGTCAGGTCGGTATGATTGTACTCATGTCAGGTTGGTATAATTGTAGTCATGCCAGGTCGGTTGGATTGTAGTCATGTCAGGTCAAATTTTGTTGTAGTTTTACTGAATTGGATTTATTATTATATACCAGGTTAGAATAATTGTAGTAATGTCAGGTCTGAATTATTTTATTCATTGACTGAAATAATTCTGATTTAATATCATGCTAGGTTATATATATATATAACCTAGCATGATATTAAATCAATTAACATAGAAAAGAGATATAGATTACAACAACTCTGACCTGGGTCAGACTTGTTGTAATCATACCAGGTCAGAATGATTGTAGTTCTGCCAGGTCGTGATATACCTAGTATATTTTTTATACTAGATAGGCAGGCATTAGACTAGTATCTTTCCTGATGAAAAGTGATGATGCGATCCAAGAAGTAGTATGAAAATAAAAATGAAAATAACTTTATTTACAGCTGAAAAACACTCCAAATATTACATTATGCTTCTGCCAGGGTCGAAATCAGGACCCATGCTGCAGAGGGGTAGAAACCTGTCCACTGCATCACACACAATCTCAAACAGAACCAGAAACACAAATTGTGGAGAAAACTTGTGTTTCAGTCAGGAATCGAACCCGAGAAGGCGAACTAAGCCAACGAGCAGTTCATAATGTATTCTTATAGTCTTCGTAATTAAAACGCAAGCAAAGCTTAAAATAACCGACTTCATCACTTATATTTCGGTTTCGGCTTGACCGATTTCGATAAAAAATTATGGGACCACCTCTGAAGTACCAAACAAAAAAAATTATTTAAATATATTTTTTTTCTTTGGCAGATAGACATAATTGGCGGAGATATCGCGTAACATACATTTAAAAAAACATACAGTCGAATTGAGATCCTCCTTTTTTGAAGTCGCTTGAAAATAAACATTGTGTATTATTATGTTGTGTTCTCTCGAACTGCTATCCTATTTCAACGAAGGTTGAATCAGTTGACCAACTTATATTTGTGAGCTATAAGAATTAATTGCCATTAACAATTCGCGTTGTCTTGAATTAAAACGTGATCTTATTTTTCATTCGTTTTTATGTTTTGATGTATGATGGTAAGCATCACGTTTGCTTGTTGAGATGAAATGAAATGAAATATATTTATTTAGCACTAAGGATAAGATAAACAAACAACAAAAACATGAAATAGACAATAAAAACAGCTTATAAAGGTAATTAGGCATAAGTAAAAAATGTGCCAAAAGGATCGTGACTCAGCATTATTGCCAAGTGTAACACTAGGCGCTGATTTTCAGTCACAACCCAGAGGTGGCGGATCTAAAACAGTAAATATATATAAAAAAAATATATGTATAATATCATAATTATTACATTATTATAAATATATAAAAATATAATAAATAAATAAATTATATGAGTCTAAATAATATAAAATATACACATACATATACACAAGTATATAAATTTACATATGTATAAAATGAACAACAAACAAGCAAGAATAAAAAAATAATTGCAAAATAAACAGGACAATATTTTGAGCAAACTACAATTAAAAAAAAAAAAAAAAATAAGTGATTCCTTAAATGCTGCCACATATGCTGAGTATTTATAAAGTACGCTAATTAAAAGAAATAAGACAATTGTTCAGTGCCACCCCCAGAGTTTTGAACTTATACTAGTCGTTCGCTCCGAACTGAGATCTCGCGCCTACATTTTGCCTCATAGAGAAAAGCTCATGAGGTTTATTTGCAAGCATGCTACATAAATGAAATTAAATGTATTTATTTGGCACTATGGACAAGATAAACAAACATTAAATAGACAAAAAAACAACTTACAAAGGTAATTAAACATAACAAAAACAAAGTGCCAAAAGGGTCTTGACTCGGCATTTTTTCCAAGGCGATGATTTTCAGTCACAATCCGGAGGTGGCGGATCTAAAATAGTAAATATATAAAAATGTATATATGTATAATCCTACTAATATTATAAATCCGAAACTAAGTATGTTTGTTCCCTCTTCACGCTTTAACCGCTGAACGGATTTGGGTGAAATTTGGAATGTTCATAGATACCTAGGATTAACACATAGGCTACTTTTTGACTTGATAATAGCGGGCGATGCCGCGGGGCACGGCTAGTATATATATATATATATATATATATGATATCTTCGGCGTGTGGTAAAATGCTTACCTATCGTACATAAAAAAAAATGTTAATGTTGTCGGCATGATCAATACAGTCTATCGATGTCACATAAGATCAGACCTATCATAATCATACATACACATACATACAGCAGCACTATCTCAATGATGATCTTGTTAGTGATATCTCCAGAATTCAACATTTTCAAGAGAAACAAAGATATTCAGTGACATGATTGATACAGTCAAAGAGTCTATCAACCTCGACCGTATCATAACATACCATCAGGTGCGATAGTGGTCTAACGCTAGTCCGTCAGCGATACAGAAATTATCGAGTCGATTCAGCAAAACGTTTTAGTAGAACCCGTTGGAGGGATCCATCTCATTTGATGCTAAGTGACGCTGCATCGATGATAAAGAATAAGATATATTTTCAACCGACTTCAAAAACGGTTCTCCATTCGACTGTAGGTTTTTTTTGTATGTCTGTTACGCGATATCTCCGCCAATTATGAATCGATTTGGATGTTTTTTTTTGTTTGGTAGAGTATACTTCACAGGTGTCCCATATGAAGTTTATCGAAAGCGGTCAAGCCATAACTGAAATAAAAGCGAGGAAGTCCGTTTTTAATTATCCTACTAGTATTATAAATCTGAAAGTTTGTGTGTAAGGTGTAAGTATGTTTGTTCCCTCTTCATGCTATAACGGCTGAACGGATTTAGATGAAATTTGGAATGAACATAGTTTATACTTAGGATTAACACATAGGCTACTTGATAACAGCGGGCTTAGCCACGGGACACGGCTAGTTTATTATAAAACGCCACGTGCCGACTCAATCAATCTCTTAGACAAATTTCTGGAAGTTTATAGAAGTATTTTAATAGTTATAGAAGTATTTCTATAGATTAAGATTAAAACAAGTGCTGAGTGTGCGTTGAACTGCCCGTTGGTTAAGCTGGGTGTGCGTTCGTCTTTTAAAGCGACGGGTATCGGGTTGGATTCCCGGTGGAAACAAGTTTTCTCCCCAAAGGAAATTTGCGTTTCAATTGTTCCTGTTATGTGAATGTTTCCGGCACCCACAACACAAGTCATCGAACTTCGTGTGGGGCTGTGAGTGTGAAAGTGTTTATGTTTTGTTACGTTTATGTTAAAACAATATATACTTGACCTCCATCTAAATCTTCTGCTTAAGAGTTTATTCAATTGATGTTTTTTTCCTTACAGAAAGCTGCTATCGACAGAAATCCCGACAGACCTTCTCATAGACATGGAGGCGGAGCGAGCGGAGAGCGAGGTCCTGCTGTCTGTCATCGGCATGACTTGTCAATCTTGCGTAGACACTATCGAAGGTAAGCTTGGCATCAGTACACTCGTTCCCAATGCTGGGAATTGGGATTTTTTAAAATTACTTAGTAGCCTCTGTGTTAATCCTAGATATAAGCTATGTACATTCCAAATTTCATCCAAATCCGTTCAGCCGTTACAGCGTGAAGAGGGAACAAACATACTTACACACTTACACATAAACTTTCGGATTTATAATATTAGCAGGACTAAGCAAACGTTTGACTACAATCACACCTGATGGAAAGTGACGATGTACTCTAAGGTGGAGCACGCTTGCTCAGTACACGGAACACACCCAAATTTATAAAATACAGATGACGGCAAAGCGTTCCATTCTTTTGCTGTTCTATAAATGAACGAAGACGCGAAACGCTTCGTGCGAATGAACTTCACTGAGATAATCTAGGTTAACCACGCAGGCCTAGTGGGGGAAGGAGGGATGTTACAGATAAAAAATACAACTAAAAACAACGAATAACTTACGCAAATGATATCTAAGCAAACTACTCACCGTTATTCATATCCATCCAAAGGTTGTCTGATAGAAATCGCGGCGCTTTTAGCGATAAGACCATCCATTGTACCTATTCAAAATTCGTTTATTCACACGGCCCCCAAAGAGGCACTCATGAAAGTGAAAAGTCAGGTTCCTAAAATTACAGCCATTTCGAGAAGATCCTGGCAAGAAACTCGGCGGCGCATTTTTTCATTCATGTTATTAATTATTGATTTCTTTTCTGTTTTTTTTATTAGTGTCAATAAAGAGTTATTGTATTGTATGTGAACTGCTCGTTGGCTTAGTTGGGTGGCGTTCGCCTTCTAAGTAGGGGTATCGGGTTCGATTCCCGGCAGCAACACAAGTTTTGTCCCCAAGGAAAATATGTGTTTCTGGTTCTGGTTGTGAGTGTGTGTGATGTGAATGTTTCCGGCACCCACGACTCAAGTCATCGAGCTTAGTGTGGGGCTGTGAGTATGAAAGCGTTTTTGTTTATGTTTATGTATGTTCACAGGAGCCCTGTCAGAAGTCCCCGGCGTCGTATCGTCGACGGTTGACTTGACGTCCGCGTCAGCCCGCGTGCTTTACTTAGCGCCGGCGACGTCGCGTCAAATCGCCGACACTGTCTACTCTCTCGGGTTTGACGTTAACGTACTGGACAATAGTACTGGTGAGTGAGCCTTGGAGAGTGAGCCTTGGAGAGTGAACATAATATTCATATTATGTTCATTTTGTAAGGGTTCCGTACCCAAAGGGTAAAACGGCACCCTATTACTAAGACTCCGCTGTCTGTCAGTCTGTCTGTCCGTCTGTCACCAGGCTGTATCTCATAAACCGTCATAGTTAGACAGTTGAAATTTTCACATATGATGTATTTCTGTTGCCGCTATGCCAACAAATACTAAAAATCAGAATAAAATTAATATTTAAGGTTGCTCCCATGCAACAAACGTGATTGTTTTTGCTTGTTTTTTTCGATAATGGTACGGAACCCTTCGTGCGCCAGTTCGACTCGCACTTGGCCTATTTTTTAATTTTGGTTTCGCAGTCTTGTGCATTTAGCCAGTGTCAAGTAATAATATATTTTACGTGTATTTCATAACAATAGTCCTTAGTCACAAGTCACAGCCAAAGTCAAGGTTTACAAGATACTTTAAGATAATTACTTTCAAACTGTTTCGGTAGATGACGTCACACGTCCCCGTAAGACGTTAAAAATAAGGAAAGGATAATTTCGTCGCTTCAGGCGGGGCTTGAGTAGCTCAGCGGTTAGAGCATTAGGGCATGACACCCTATGTCCGCGGGTTCAAGCCCCGCCTCAAGCGATAATTTTTCCTTCCTAAATCTAACAAATAAATAATTTTGAGAATCGGTCCACAAATGAAATCAGTGAATATACATAAAAAATTAAAATTAAATACATACAGTCATAGTACCTCCTCCTTTTTTGAAGTCGGTAAATAAACCATTAGGAGTCTAATTATCAGCGTATAAACTGTTTAAAAAACAATTTTTGATTCGCAGACTCGATATTTTTAGTTCTCCGTCATCATCGCCATCAACAAATTTCAACATCTAAAGAATTGTTCTTTGTTACAGACGTGCCACAAAGCAAGGCTGAGCAGGCGGGGTCGGGGGATGTCGCCAAAGCGTTGTCGCCTGTCAAGAGCAGGACGCAAGCTAATGTTTGTCTCTTTCTATATTATGCTTTTTAGAATATCATTAAACTAAGAAATGTCAGTGTTTCCTGTAAAATACAATATGAGAGTCTTTATGTCGCGAGTGCATAGGCATCTTCTAGGCAAGCGTGCTCCCTCGTCGACCGCATCGTCGCTTACCATCAAGTGAGATGGCGGTGAAAATTTTGCCTAATTTAAGTAAAAAAATTACCGATTTCAAAATAAAGAGGATCTCAATTCGATTGTATTCTTTTTGTTATATGTTACCTCCATCAGGTGAGATTGAGCCAAATGCTTGACTATCGGGCATAAAAAAAACTATTCACAATTCGTTTAAAATATATTTTGATTATTTTTAGATTTTAAATTCAATTAATTTATATCATATTAAATCCATAATACAATTTATAAACACAATTAAAGATACTTTTTATAAAAAATATTTAAAAAAATAAAAAACATTAATCATCAAAAATAATAAATTAAATTAGCATAGGTACATAATATCACTAATATACAATTTAATTAATAATCTTAGCCTATACTATTGTGTTTCTGGTTCTGGTTGTGTGTGTGATGTGTATGTTTCCGTCACCCACGTCACAAGTCATCGAACTTAGTGTGGGGCTGTGAGTGTGAATGCGTTTATGTTATGTTATATTATACTTGGATATCCTACTAATATTATAAATCCGAAAGTTTGTGTGTGAGTGTGTTTGTTCCTTCATCACGTTTTAACGGCTGAACGGGTTTGGATGAAATTTGGAATATACATAGAATAGAAGAATTAACACACAGGCTACTTTTTTAACTTAATAAAAGCTGGCGAAGCCGCGGGGCACGGCTAGTATCCTACTAATATTATAAATCCGAAAGTTTGTGTGTAAGTATGTTTGTTCCCTCTTCACGCTTTAACGGCTGAACGGATTTGGATGAAATTTGGAATATACATAGAATATACCTAGGATTAACACATAGACTACTTTTTAGCTTGATAATAGCCGGCGAAGCCGCGGGGCACGGCTAGTATAATATAAATGTATAATGTTTGTTATTATTTGTTTCAGGGTACCGCATCAGTTGCCAAAGAGAGCGACTATGCACGTTGCACTCTAGAAGTCGGTGGCATGACGTGCGCCTCATGTGTTGCCGCTATAGAAAAACACTGCGCTAAACTATACGGTAATTATTGCCATTATTATTATTTATTCGAGACTAGCGATCCGCCCGGCTCCGCCTGGGTGCAATTTCAGGTGGATTAAAAAATGTTACACACAAACCTTGCCTTCGGGGGTTTTGCCGCGAAAGTGAAAAAATGGCGTTGTTAATTTTGTATAATTTTCCAGAACCTGTGATTCTTCGAGTTTTAATGTGTAATAATGGTGGATTATTAACCGTTAACACTTGGTAAACGTGCATGAGTGTAGGCAAATCATACAAAGTTGAAAAACGTGATTTTCGCCTTCGCTCCAAAACTCCAATAGAAGTTCTAGTAAAGTTTCTACCACTTTACTAGGGCATGACTTGACTATGACTGGACTTTGACTGTATACTGTATTACTTGAATTTAACTGTGAGTTGTGAGAAAGACTTTTATATGATATACACTTGAAATACATAATTACTTGACACTGGCTAAATGCACAAGATTGCGAAGCCAATATTAAATTTAAAAAAACCTTGCCTTGACAATTACGAACACAACGAAAAAAGAATCAGCCAAATCGGCCGTTCTCGATTGATTTTTATATAAACAATATAATACAATATCTCTTTATTTACACCATTAATAAACAGTACAGAAAAGAAATCATACTAATATTATGAATCCGAAAGTTTATGTGTAAGTATGTTTGTTCCCTCTTCACGCTTTAACGGCTGAACGGATTTGATTGAAATTTGGAATGTACATAGATTATACCTAGGATTAACACATAGGCTACTTTTTAACTTGATTATAGCGGGCCAAGTCGTGGAGCACGGCTAGTTACTAATACATTGATACAATGGGATATCTTATCGCTAAGGGCGATCTCTTCCAGACAATCTTTGAATGGAGAGGCATAACGTAAAATTGAACCTTTCGGGAATTATAGATGACGGCGAAAAATTCCACTGAAGCGTGAAACTAAATAAAAGCTTGTTAAGAAGCTTTTATTTAGTTCCACCTGTCCCGTTGTCTGTCGGTCTGTAATCAAATCTTGCAAGCTAAATTAGACCCACTTCCCGATGTCCGATTGGACTCAAATTTGGTGTACTTGTATATCTTCGGTGACAATACAATGATATGGTACCATGGAGCTGGTCTGATGATGGAGACGGAAGATGGCCATAGGAACTTCTGAACTAAACAAGATAAACCCATCGAGTTTGGGCTCGTTTGATTCGTCTTGACAGTTCTCTGGTTATATAACTTTTTAGTCCTTTTTTATTTACTTCTTGTAAACGCTTGATTTTGAGACACTTTTTAAGTGTTACTTGTTTCTTGCTTATTAAAAAACGCTTTCACACTCACAGCCCCACACTAAGTTCGTTGACTTGTGTCGTGAGTGCCGGAAACATTCGCATCACACACACAATCACAACCAGAACCAGAAACACAAATTTTCCTTGGGGACAAAACTTGTGTTCCCGTCGGGAATCGAACCCGATACCCCTGAAGAAGGCGGACGTTCACCCAACCAAGCCAACGGGCAGTTCAAGTGCTTATAAGCTGAAGGTGCGTTTTTTTTTAAATTTCCAGGTGTCCACTCTATCCTCATAGCTTTGTTAGCTGCTAAAGCAGAAGTGAAATATGAGCCCAAGAAGATATCCGCTCAGGATGTCGCACAGTCCATCACTGAGCTTGGTTTCCCTTCCCAAGTCCTCAGTGACTGTGACGGCAGCGGACAGAAGGAAATGCAAATAATGGTGAGTCTCTCGAGCCTGGAGGTCACTTACCATCAAATGAGATGGCATTCAAACGTTTTCACGTAGCGTTTTGCTTCTACGTTTATCATGCGTACGGCGAAGGAGTGGAACTCATTTCACTCTGTTCCCCGAACGGTACAATCTGGGTGTCTTCAAGTGTAGAGTGAGAGTACTTTCTAGGCAAGCATGCTACATCTTCGGCCGCATCGTCGCTTATCATTAGGTGAGATTGTGGTCCAACAGTTTGCCTACCTATAATATAAAAAAAATAGCGTACCCCTTTTATGTCACTTATTTGATCAATACATCGTTCTTTTTACGTTTTTTTTATGCCTGTTAGGCAAGCATTTGACCACAATCTCACCTGATGGAAAGTGATGATGCGGCAAAAAAATAAAAAAGGACTAGCTACACGCCTTTTACAAGCTCTCTTCCCGATGTCCGATTTGACTCAAATTTAGTGTACTTATGTATCTTCGGTGACAATACAATGATATGGTACCATGGAGCTGGTCTGATGATGGATACAGAAGATGACCATAGGAACTTCTAAACTGAACAAAACCCATCGAGTTAGGACTCGTTTGATTCGTCCTGACAAGTCCTCTGCAGGCCTAGCATGGCGGGTGGAAACTTTTCCCTGGGGAGTAGATAAAAATCTTTTCCCCTCTGTCATATTTTTCCTCGGAGCGAGCATGGACGCACAGGTGGATATATTATCCACGGTGGATAAGGAGAGAAACGCCATGTCCCTTTGCTACGTCAAAATTAACACCACTTCCTACGAACGAGGACAATTTCTCTCTACCAAATGTCAAACAGAGCAGTTTTATCCACTTTTCGTTGCGCCCATGTTATGAAGGGAGAAATATATGTCTACGCCAAATGTCAAATAGGGATATACTTGGCCTTTCCACAGCTGCCGTGCTGTAATATGGTGGAGAGGACAATCTTGTCCTTTGTCAGTAGATAAAAATAGGGGATAAAAATTATATCCCTACGCCATGCTAGGCCTGCTGGTTATATAATTTTTAGTCCTTTTTTATTTACTGGTAAAAGCTTGATTTAAAAATGTTTTAAACGTACTTTTTTTATATTTCAGATAAAAGGAATGACGTGCGCGTCATGCGTCAACAAAATAGAGAGAAGCGTGCTCAAGTTGACGGGAGTAGTGTCATGTTCAGTCGCGCTTACTACTAGCAAGTGAGTGTACCAGTTTGAACCGAGTATATACTTTGTTTTTGACTTTGACTGACTGACTAACTTAGAGACAACACAGCCTAAAACGTTGTCGTAGAGATTTGAAATTTGGATGGTACATATGTCGTAGTATGTAGAGGTGTACTTAGAAAAGATTTATGGAAATTTCACCCCAAGTGGGTTGAAAACGTTTGTATGGAAGTTCGTTGTTTTTTAACTTATAGTGATGATAATTAGTATTTGAGTTATAATAATAATAATAAACTTTAATAATAATAAACTTTATTTCAGTAGCCAATAATATATAGACAATTTCAAACGACCTGAGATTCCTTTTAAGCAAAAAATGCTTGTACTAGGAATCCCTGCTCTTCCTTAACTTAGAATAATTTTAGATCTGTATGTAACCTAGAATAAATTTAGATTTATCTCCCGGGACAATCCCTGGGTATGAAAGAATGTGTAGCACGAGGAGTGCGTGTGGGGCTGTGTGTGTGTGTGTGTGTGTGTGAGGGTTTGTGTGTATGTATGATGGGGGGGGAATGTATGTGTGTGTGTGTGTGTGTGTGTGTGTGTGTGTGTGTGGGAGGGGGTGTGTGTGTATGCTAGGGTGTTTGCTTGTGTGAGGGTGAATAAATACTATATGAATCTCTGTCCTGACATACTGATTCACTGACTGACTGACTGACTGACTTAGAGACAACGCACAGTCTAAACCGCTGGTCGTAGAGACTTGACATTTGGAGGGTACATTTGTGTTAGTACGTACACGTGTACTAACAATGGATTTTTGGAAATTCTACCCCTAAGAGGGTTAAATGGGGTGAAAACGTTTGTATGAATTGTCTTAGTTTTTTTTAACTTATAGTCATGAAAATTGTTATTTGAGTTCATCTAATACTATATGAATCTTTGTCATGACATATTGTTTGACTGACTTTAAGCACGCGGATTGTAATAGTATAATATAAAAATATATTAGTAAAAAAATGTTTGAAAGAATATTAAATATAGAAAAGAAAAGTAAAATAAATAAATCTTATAGTTTTTTTTTATTTATAGGCTAGCATTTGACCACTATCTCACCAGATGGAAAGCGATGATGCATCCGAATTTTTTTCTTGTAGATGCACTTTTTTATAAAATGTTTATTTTTTTCTAATTTTATCTTATTTTTTCAGAGGTAAAATCAAATACAACGCCGAGCAAATAGGTCCGCGTACGGTCTGCGAAACAATCAACAACTTGGGCTTCGAGGCGTCTATAGCGACCTCACACCGAGGGACCAGCAACTATTTGGAACACAAGTAAGTATAAACAAAAGC
Source organism: Lomographa bimaculata (assembly GCA_948107665.1). Classification (NCBI taxonomy): domain Eukaryota; kingdom Metazoa; phylum Arthropoda; class Insecta; order Lepidoptera; family Geometridae; genus Lomographa; species Lomographa bimaculata. Next base: position 7,575,864 of record OX403614.1, read on the forward strand.
TTTTACACACACAGCCCCACACAATGTAATACGCACTACCGTAAAGAACACATGAACAAAGTATCTTCCCCTTAATGATGTAATATTGCGAATCTGGTAGTAGAGTCATTAACTTTTATGAGTGCCTCTTTGGGGCCCATGTGAATAAACGATTTTGATTTTGAATAGAAACACTAAGAAAAGTTCCAATGGACACATTCTTAGTTATTGATGAAATTGTAATGAAATTAGGAAACATGCTTATGTATGTCTCCTAGAAAAAGAATTGAATTCCAATAATACTGATCATGTATGTATTTATCTATATCGATAGATATATAATATGTAAGTTGTATGTATATGTATGATTATGTTTTACTCCACCGACCTCATTTAAAATTATCCCTCTCTCCATCCAAAGTTTGACTGGAAGAGATCGCTGTTAGCGATAACTCCGCCCATTGAACTTTTTTTTTATGTAGAATAGGCAAGCATTTGACCACACTGACCACTGTCTGTCTGTCTCACCTGATGGAAAGTGATGATGCGGCCGAAGGTGTGACATGCTTCCTTAGAAGATACCTATTCACTCGAGACTTGAAGACTCCCAGTCTAGTTTTTCTAAAATTACCAATATAACTTAACTATATTTGGTGTACAATAAAGAATTTTCAATTTCATTTAATTCTAACAATTTTCCTCTTTCACAGAGAAGAAATAAAAAAATGGCGGACCGCTTTTCTAATTTCCCTCATATTCGGCGTGCCTTGTATGGCGGCTATGGCTTACTTTATGAGTGCCATGCATTCGCACAGCGCACAAGATATGTGCTGCGTGCTGCCCGGACTGAGCTTGGAGAACCTCGTGATGTTCCTACTCTGCACACCTGTACAGGTAAGGGTAAACATAAACATAGATAGAAACATTGTATAATCTTGATCTGTGGGTAACACGTGATTTTTATACTCTGCTCACCTGTATAGGTTAGGGTAAACATAAACTTACATAGAAACATAGTATAATCTTGATCTGTGAGTAACACGTGATTTTTCTACTCTGCACAACTGTACAGGTAAGGTTAAACATAAACATAGATAGAAACATAGTATAATTTTTATCTGTGAGTATCTCGTGATTTTTTAACTCTGCTCACCTGTGTAGGTAAGGGTAAACATAAACATAGTATAATCTTGATCTGTGGGTAACTCGTGATTTTTCTACTCTGCACACCGGTGTAGGGGTAAGGGTAAACATAAACATACTATAGGGAAATAAATAAATGTTTGATCTGAAAATATCTCGTGATTTTTCTACTCTACACACCTGTGTAAAGGTAAATATTAACATAGATGAGGATAAATAAAATATTTGTCTTGAATTATCTGATATTGTAATCTACCCTCCTGTTGAAGTAAGGTTGCACATAAACATAGATTTGATTTTCGAGTTTTAATGTGTAATACCTAGTGGTGGATTATTAACCGTTAACACTTACAAACGTGCATGAGTGTAGAAAATCATACAAAGTAGAAAAACGTGATTTTCGCCTTCGCTCCAAAACTACAGTAGAAGTTTTAGTAAAATTTTTACCACTTAACTAGGACATGACTTGACTATGACTGGACCTTGACTCTTTTACTTGACTGTGACTGTGACTTGTGAGTAGGACTACTTTTAATATGAAATACACTTGAAATATATGATCACTTGACACTGGCTAAATTCACAAGATTGAAAAGCCAATATTAAAAGGAAAAAAAAAATGTTTTTATTAATCTGTTGAAATGAAAATGAAAGACAGGTGACAGTCAACGGCTGTCGAAATAAACAATTTGGCGCCTTACGTAAAAAGTTTTGACACATTTATTATTGAAAGATATAAGACCCGCCATCTTGCCTCTTAGCAAGGTTTAAACTAGGCAATGGCGGTGTTTAATTTTGACAACTATTTAAGCATTACTTAACGATCTTTTAAAGCTAAATCGCGTTTATGAGTGGAATTTTTGTTAAACTATAGCTAAGCAATTGATTAAAAATTAAGAGGAGTTTATAATTAAGACTTTTAATAATCAAATGTTCACGCTAATTAATATTTTTGTATACAGTTTATTGGCGGCTATCATTTCTACAAGCAAGCTTACAAGGCGCTCCGACACGGCACTACCAATATGGACGTTCTCATCTCTATGACCACTACTATAAGGTTCGTTTTAGATTGCTTTGTCGCAGCCTCGATATTCACTTCGTTAGGTGAAAATAGTGCGACCATCGTCAGTCGCAGCTGATAAATAGTTGCAAGCAAAGGTAAGCTGTGTTGTCATGTAGAATAGGCATAAATTAAATTGGTACATTTGTTTCGTGAAGTTTGTGTTATCGTTTACATTTTGGAGAGTTTGCGTATGTATTACATGAGTAAATGCCCTCATGCCCATTTTACCAACTAACAACAAGACATCTGCGAACGCCATCCATTTATGATTGACATTGCCAGTTCGGTCGAAGCGATTCGCATCTACGTTTATCTATCATCCGTACGGCGAATGAATGGAATTTATTGCCCGCGTCTTTGTTTCCTGAGCGGTATAATGGGAGTCTTCAAGTCCAGAGTGAATAAGTATCTTCTAGGCATGCTACATCTTCAGCCGCATATTCAATTTCCATCAGGTGATATGGTGGTCAAATGCTTGTGTATATAGAAAAAAAAAAGATTTGAGGTCCATTTGTTTGTACGTCGATTTTAAATATAGTTTTAATTTTTTTTTCAGTTACGTGTATTCATTATCTGTGGTGACAGCCGCCATGATAATGCAGCAAGACACGAGTCCGATGACGTTCTTCGATACCCCTCCGATGTTACTAGTGTTCGTGTCTTTGGGACGATGGCTAGAGCATATAGCAAAGGTAATAATGGGTCGGTATGACATATACCCTTTTAAATTTTCATCATCCGTACAGCGAAGGAGTGGAATTCATTGCCTGCGTCATTGTTCCCCGAGGGGTATAATCTAGGAGTCTTCAAGTCTAGAGTGAATAGGTATCTTCTAGGCAAGCATGTTACATCTTCGGCCGCATCGTCACTTTCCATCAGGTGAGATAGTGGTCAAATGCTTGCCTATTATACATAAAAAAAAAATCTTAATGTTATTTACAACAAGGTTTAACTTTTCCTCTAGGAAGGGTTAATGTGTATACTTAGGGAAAGGGTTTTTTTTTTATTTGTGTTAACTCTGAACTTATTTTAGAACCAACCAATCTGGGTGTCTTCAAGTCTAGAGTGAATAGGTACCTTCTAGGCAAGCATGTTTCATCTTCGGCCACATCGTCGCTTTCAATCAGGTGAGATAGCGGTCAAATGCTTGCCTATCTTGCATAAAAAAAAACAATTTTGATGATTATTTTTATTTGAAAGCTGGTTTTTTATATACTTGATAGGCAAGCATTTGACCACTATCTCACCATGGTGCTTTCCATGTGGTCACATTTAAATTGGATCAAGATCCGACCAGTAGTTTTTGAGTTATCCTCAATAATGCGTATTTAATAAATTTTATCCGATCAAGGGTTAGATAGATAAAGCGGTGAAGTAGGATTTTTTAAGCTTCGCTTAAAAGTGACGATGTAGACTAAGATGGAGCACGCTTGCTCAGTAAATACCTATGCACATCCAAATTGTACCTTTAATAATTTTTTACGCACGTGCGGAGGTGTGAGTGTAATGTAGCTAACTTTTTTTAAATTTCTCCAGGGTAAAACGTCAGAAGCGTTGTCCAAGCTTCTCTCGCTAAAGCCTACGGAAGCTGTTCTGGTGACGTTGGATAGCGAAGAAAGGATTGTGGGTGAAAAGAGCATACCGGTCGATTTGGTCGAGCGGGGCGATATACTGAAGGTAAGCGCTTGAGTCTTAGTACAGTTTCTAACCGACTTCAAAAATGGAGGAGGTTCTATGTTCGACTGTATGTATTTGTGATGTATGTTCACCGATTTCTCCCCCATTTGTTGACCGATTCTCAAATTTTTATTTTTTGGTAGATTATACTTCAAAGATGGTCCCATATAAATTTTATCGAAATTGATCTCGCCAAACCAAAAATATAAGCAGTTTTTTACCGATTTCACAAAAAAGGAGGAGGTACTCAAGACGACTGTATTTTTTTTTGTGTGTTACCTCATAACCTCGTTCCACGTGAACCGATTTTGAAAAATTTTGGAACGAAAGTTCCTTATCGCGCGTTGCGAAAGGGGGCTAGACGGAAAAAATTAAAACCAAAAGTTGTAACGACACTTTTTGCTATAGTTGTAAGCCATACCACGTTCTCGTCCGATCACCGAAGTTAAGCAACGTCGGGCGCGGTCAGTACTTGGTTGGGACCGCCTGGGAACACCGCGGGATGTTGGTTTTTGCATGTTTCTTTTAATTTTGGAACGAAAGTTCCTGATCGCGCGTTGCGAAAGGGGGCTAGACGGAAATTAAACTTCGTTCCATCCGGGTGTCCCTTGACACCTCTCAAGTTTTTTTTATGTTTGAAAGGTGTTGCTTTCCAATTGGTCCCATTTTCATTTGATCAAGATCTGATTAGTAGTTCTTGAAATATCTTTAATAATGCGTGTTTAGTACATCTAATCCGATCAAAGTTCCAAAGCGGCGAAGTCGGTTTTTTTAATCTTTGCTTGCGTTTAATTATTTTTATGTATGTTCACCGATTTCTCCCTTATACTCAAAATTCTTTTTTTGTTTGGTAGATTTTCCATCAGGTGAGATTTTAGACAAAAGCTTGCTTATCCAGCATAAATAATTAAACGCAAGCAAAGCTTAAATAATTAAATGTAAGCAAAGCTTAAAAAAACCGACTTCACCGCTTTATCTTCGGAACCTTGATCAGATTTAATATATAAACACACATTATTGACTATAACTCAAAAACTAGATATCAGACCTTGATCAAATTCCAATGGGACTACATAAAAAGCACCAGCTATCAAATAAAAAAAGAATCATCAAAATCGGCTCACAATGAAAGAAGTTATGAGGTAACTTTTGAAGTCGGGTAAACGAAAACATCGTCAAAGTACGCATTATTCGTCACAAAATTGGCATTATCGATGATATTTCAAAAACTACTGATCAGATCTTGATCAAATTTTTATGGGACCAATTAGAAAGCAACATCTTTTAAACTAAAAAATTTTTTTCGAAATCGGCTCACGTGGTGAGAAATTATGAGGTAACACAATACAGTCGACTTGATTACCTCCTCCTTTTTTGGGAAGTCGGTAAAAAATTACATTGTTTTATACTACGTAGAGAAACACATGTTTATTTATTTTTCAGGTGGTACCAGGAGCAAAGATCCCCGTGGATGGCAAAGTACTCAACGGACAGAGCACTTGCGACGAATCTCTCATCACCGGGGAGTCTATGCCCGTGGCTAAAACTAAAGGTCAGCATCACCACCAGTTCACAACACAGACAAAACAACCTGTTAAATGCCCTTCTAGCAGTGAATAAATAAAAAAAAAATATTGCCACCAAAAATATGTTATAAATATATATTAAAGCCAAGCCATCGGGCAGTTTAAGTCTTTCAACTAAGTGTGGGGCTGTGAGTGTGAACGTTTTTACAAGCTTTTATTTAGCTTGCACTGTATGTATGTTTGTTCGGGTGGAATCTTGCAACTCAATTTTGAAGCAGATATCTTCCACCGATTGAGCTGACATTTTGTATTCCCGTTTAGTTTGGATGACAATGCATGGTTAGCTGTGTGACGTCATTCTAAATCCAACATGCCTCCTAAAATGGCAGACAAGTAATTTTTAATGCACTCCTACAATATGGGTATCAAATGAAAGAGCTTGACGAGAATAACTCGAGTGAGAAAGACAAAATAAAGAGACGTCATTTATATCCAATATGGCGGACTGCCAAAGTTTTTTTTTTTTAAGTAGCTTATTGTTTATAAAAGCACTATATTTATTTTCTCAGCGATAAGACCGCCTAGTGTTCTTTGTTATTTTAAGGTGTTCAATAAAGAATATATCTATCTATCTATCTATAATTATTTCTTTCTCCAGGCTCTGTCGTAATAGGCGGCAGTATAAACCAACATGGCGCTTTAATAATGACAGCGACACACACCGGAGACGCCAGTACTTTGGCGCAGATAGTGCGTCTGGTAGAAGATGCACAGAGCAGTAAGGCGCCCGTGCAGAGACTAGCTGATACTATAGCTGGGTAAGATGATATACGTAAATTGGTCAGATATACACAACTTCGTCAGTTATACATAACTTAGTCAGATTTTGGTTAGTTTGTATAGGTGACAAGGTCAGTTTATATGCGTAACATGGTAAGTTTATATACGTAACATGGTAACATGGTCATATGCATAACTAGGTCAGTTTGAACACATGGTTACTAAATGTGCATAACTTGGTCAGTTTGCAGACATAACATAGTCAATTTATAAGCGTTACTTGGTTATTTTATACAAATAATATGATTAATGTGCAAAACTTGGTCAGTTTGTACACGTAACATATCAGTTTATATGCGTGACTTGGTCATTTTGTACACGTAACATGGTCAGTTTATATACGTAACTTGGTCAGTTTGCACACATATTAACATGATCAGTTAAAACATATAACTTGGTCAGTTTGTACACATAACATGGTCATATTATAACGTAACTTGGTCAGTTTGCACACATATTAACATAATCAGTTAAAATATATAACTTGGTCAGTTTGTATACAAATTTGGTCAGTTTATATACAAACTTGGTCAATTTATATACAAACTTGGTCAGTTAATACACATAACATGGTCAGTATTGTTATCGTTTGTTGCAGGTACTTCGTCCCCGCTGTGGTCGGTGTATCTCTGCTAACTTTAGTTTGTTGGATCATTAGCGGCGCTATTGACGTGAACATCATCAAGAGAATCACTCCGGTGAGTACAGCATTTATGCGTCTAAGAGTATGACCAAGTGTTTTGTCTGATAGTAAGCGCTACGCTTAAAATATATCTACCGTTGTGTATATTCAATTCCCTTCTATTTATTGTATATTTTTTTACATATATAACATAAACGCTTTCACACTCACAGCCCCACACTAAGTTCAATGACTTGTGTCGTGGGTGCCGGAAACACTCAAATCACACACACAATCACAACCAGAACCAGAAACACAAATATGTTTTTTATTTTTGTCAATGTACTGTTATGACTATACTGATTGAAGTATTGTTAAAAAAACAATTTTATACACCGTTGGTTTAGTAAGGTTCGCCTTCTAAGCAGCGGGCATCGGGTTCGATTCCCAAATCCAAACACAAGCCTACTCCCCAAGAGAAATTCATGTGTCTGGTTCTATTATGTATATTTGTGTGTGTGATGTTGTTTCCGACACCCACGACACAAGTCATCGAATTGTGGGACTGTGGAGTAAATAGGTATCTTTTAGGTAAGCGTGCTCCATAGTCGACCACATCATCGCTTACCATCAAGTGCTCAAACGCTTGTCTATTTTGAATAAAAAAAAAATGTTGTCTGTAAAGTCGGTTTACGGACGATAATTTTACGTGATAACGTCATAAGACGAACGCTTGGCCGATCGTGCCTCGCTATCGCTTGTGCCGCGCTCTCGCTTGCACGCTCGGCTCAGACGGAACGTGACACTTTTTCGTGCGTGCAGCCGGTGTTCATCGATTTATAAGACGTTATCACGTCAAAAAATAAGAGTGTGAATTCGTTTTATCTTAGATATGTTTTTTTCTAAGTCTCTCTCTCTCTCTCTAAAGTCATCTAATTGTGGGGCTGTGAGTGTGAAAGCGTTTATGTTATTTTTATAGCAAATGTACATAGACGCGGGCTACTCGGACTGGGAGCTCATAATCCAGTCTGCGTTCCACTTCGCGCTGTCCGTGCTCGCCATAGCGTGCCCGTGCGCGCTCGGGCTGGCCACGCCCACCGCCGTCATGGTGGCCACGGGCGTGGGGGCGGAGCTTGGCTTGCTCGTCAAGGGGGCGGAGCCTTTGGAGAATGCGCATAAGGTATAAATAAACAGTTTTTTTCTCCGCGAAAGTGAAAAAATGGCGTTGTTGATTTTGTATAATTTCCCAAAACCTGTGATTCTTCGAGTGTTAATGTGTGATAATGGTGGATTTTTAACCGTTAATACTTAGTAAACGTGCATAAGTGTAGGCAAATCATTCAAAGTTTAAAAACGTACCTTTTCATCTTCGCTCCAAATCTCTAATAGAAGTTCTAGTAAAGTTTCTACTACTTTACTATGGCATGACTTGACTATGACTGGACCTTGACTCTACACTTGACTTTGACTTATGACTAAGACTTTTAATATAAAACACTTTAAATATATTATTACTTGAAACTGGCTAAGTGCACAAGATTGCGAAGGCAAAATTAAAAGAAAAAAAACAAGCATACTGCATCTTCAACAGCGCACTCATCACTTTCCATCAGGTGAGATTGTGGTCAAATGTTTGCCTATCGATCATAAAAAAAACTAGCCGTACCCAAGTTAAAAAGTAGCCTGTGTTAATCCTACGTGTAAGCTTTGTACATTTCAAATTTCATCCAAATCTGTTCAGCCATTATTTATTGAAGAGAACACAAACATACGTACACACTTACAAACTTTCGGATTAATAATATTACTGTGTTAAACACTATAAGCATCCTAGTGGAAAATTATACAAAATTAACGACATAATTTTTATGCCTTCGCTGTAAAATTCCTTAGATTTTTTTATATATGTATATATTTAATTTTTTTAGGTGAAAACAGTGATCTTCGACAAGACGGGTACAATAACCCGAGGGACGACGTCAGTAGCAAAGATGTGTCTTCTAACCGGTGACGCCGCCACCCTACCACACATCGTGGCGTGCTTGTTGACGGCCGAGCTTAATTCTGAACACCCTGTGGCTTCCGGTAAGTAACATAAGATAATGTTTATTGCCATACGCTTTTGGTAAATATCATTAGTTATGTGAGACTAGCAAGCTTTTGGTTAAAAAATATTAATATATGAATAATTTTACAAGCTTTTATTTAACTTGCAATGTATGTAATTGTTTGTTCGGGTGGAATCTTGCAACTCAATTTTGAAGCAGATATCTTCAACCGATTGAGCTGAAATTTTGTATTCACGTTTAGTTTGGATGACAATGCATGGTTAGCTGTGTGACGTCATTTTAAATCCCACATGGCGGAACACACAAAATGGCGGACAAGTTATTTTTAATGCACTCCTACTAGGTATCAAATAAAAGGGCTTGCCGAGAATAACTCGAAAAATAAAGAGACGTCACTCTAAATCCAATACGGCGGAGGTTTTTAGATATTTATGTTATAGGAATTTATTACCAAATTAGAGAACGTGTATGATATTTGAATACAGGTTAAGTATTACTTTTAACAATACAATACAATGCAAAACTCTTTATTGTATAACCAGTTTACAAAGTGTACAAATAAACAGTTTTTAGAAAAGAAGACCACAATGGACATGATATGTGTGTGTGCAGCGGGAGACGATAATTTACGACCCGATATTTCACGGCCCTGTTTTGTACAGCCAATAATGCACACCCTGATAATTCATGTACATGGAAATCGATGGACCTGTATAAAATCGATCCGTATCGATAATGTACGACCAATAATGTACAGCCAATAATTCATGTACCTGCATTGCTTCCAAATATCAGGGTGTTCAATACTGGCTGCGTAAAATCACTACGTGTCGATATTGTACGGCCAGTATTGCACAGCCAATAATTGGAAGCCAAACTATTATTCTATGCGATGCCTCGTTTGTTTAGGCGAGTTGCTAGGAAGAGTTGGCACAAACTATTAAAAAGTTCTAACCTAAGAACATTAAAAACATTTACTTCTCTGAAGTCTTTATAAAAATTGCTGCAAGTCTAGGTTAGGTTAGGTTTGAACTGCGACAAACCAAAGCGCGAGCCGAGCAAGCGAAGCGAGCGTGCTGCGGCATCGGCCGGCGAAGCGCTCAAAACTAAGTTTTTAAAAGAAAAAAAGTAAACAAAAAAATCTTACGCTTTTTGTTTGAATATAAACAGTTTGTTTGAAAATTTTAAACAGTCATATCTTGCCCTCTTGAAATTACTGGGTCATCCAAACGAGGCTTTGACTTTTACATTTGTATGTATACGAATTATCAGCCGCTCATTATTGGCTGTACATTATCAGCTCGTGCTAATATTTGCCGAACTGTAATGTACGGCCAGTATTTTGGGACCTGATATTTCATGTACATTGAATTCAAATATTGGCTGCGTATTATCGGCTGTACAAAATCGGTCCACGTTGTTATTTCACATCCAATAATGTACGGCCCGTATTGCACAACCTGATAATTGAAAGCAAAATTACGCAATACTGGTTGCAAATTATTGGCCGTACATTATCAGGCCGTGCAGTATTGGTCGTGCAATATAGGGACTCTGTGCAGCGATAGTATCATGTGTATATGTTTTGAATGGACATGATATGTGTGTGTGCAGCGATAGATATATTATGTGTTAGAAGTTATGTGACGTTTATACAAATACTCAATTATTTAATAGATCGGTTCGTACACTCCCAGACATTAGGGTCATGTGTTTACTTATAAATTGTAACTTATATTGAAAACATTATTGCAATAAATAATTGAGTATTGAAGACCACAATGGACACGTTATTGTTTGTGTGTGCAGAAAGATTGTATCACGTGTATATGCGCGCATGTGTGTGCGTATTACAAGTACGTACAATGAAAATGTTGTTGTTCATGTGTGTAGCGATAGTGTCATGCGCGTGTGTGCGTATGACAGCACGTATAATGTAGAGTATATTGTTGTTGTGTGCAGCGATAGTGTAATGTGTGTGTGTATGTGCGTGCACGTGTGCACGTGTGCGCGCGTGCGTATGACAGCACGTACAATGTAGAGTATATTGTTGTGTGCAGCGATAGTGTCGTGGTGCAGCGCCGTGCTGGGCGGCGCCAGCTGGCTGAAGTGCCTGGGGTTCGTGGCGGCGCCGGGCTGCGGCCTGCGCGCGCGCATGCGCACCGAGCCGCCCGCGCCGCCGCACCCGCCCGCGCTAGCCAACCTGCTCAACCAGGCCAGGTACCCGCTCACTGTCCCGCTCACTGTACGTACGCATGCGCACCGAGCCGCCCGCGCCGCCGCACCCGCCCGCGCTAGCCAACCTGCTCAACCAGGCCAGGTACGCGCTCACTGTCCCGCTCACTGTACGTACGCATGCGCACCGACCCGTCCGCGCCGCCGCACCCGCCCGCGCTAGCCAACCTGCTCAACCAGGCCAGGTACGCGCTCACTGTCCCGCTCACTGTACGTACGCATGCGCACCGACCCGTCCGCGCCGCCGCACCCGCCCGCGCTAGCCAACCTGCTCAACCAGGCCAGGTACCCGCTCACTGTCCCGCTCACTGTACGTACGCATGCGCACCGACCCGTCCGCGCCGCCGCACCCGCCCGCGCTAGCCAACCTGCTCAACCAGGCCAGGTACCCGCTCACTGTCCCGCTCACTGTACGTACGCATGCGCACCGACCCGTCCGCGCCGCCGCACCCGCCCGCGCTAGCCAACCTGCTCAACCAGGCCAGGTACGCGCTCACTGTCCCGCTCACTGTACGTACGCATGCGCACCGACCCGTCCGCGCCGCCGCACCCGCCCGCGCTAGCCAACCTGCTCAACCAGGCCAGGTACCCGCTCACTGTCCCGCTCACTGTACGTACGCATGCGCACCGACCCGTCCGCGCCGCCGCACCCGCCCGCGCTAGCCAACCTGCTCAACCAGGCCAGGTACCCGCTCACTGTCCCGCTCACTGTACGTACGCATGCGCACCGACCCGTCCGCGCCGCCGCACCCGCCCGCGCTAGCCAACCTGCTCAACCAGGCCAGGTACGCGCTCACTGTCCCGCTCACTGTACGTACGCATGCGCACCGACCCGTCCGCGCCGCCGCACCCGCCCGCGCTAGCCAACCTGCTCAACCAGGCCAGGTACCCGCTCACTGTCCCGCTCACTGTACGTACGCATGCGCACCGAGCCGCCCGCGCCAAGGGTTTCCGTTTCAAGGGTTCCGAAGTTAAAGCGGTGAAGTCGGTATTTTTCAGCTTTGCTTGCGTTTAAATTATTTGTAATAGGTTTAAAATGTAGTTCTCCCGCAGGCCGGGGTCCACGTTCACCCTGCACGGGGTGCCCGTGGAGGTGGTGGAGGGCGCGGGGGACGCCGCCCTCAGCTCCGCCCAGGCGGCCGCCCGCCTGCACACGCTCATACGGACGCACGACCAGGGGGAGGTGAGCCGCTACTGCCATACCTATATACCACGTCATACTAAAAGGTGTAGTGATAGTTGGTGGTGTGTATGTTCATCGTGCCAGGAATCGTCTGCCAGAGAACGAAAATCGAAATCGAAGAAATTTTTTTCCATACAAAAATTATATTTATCAAATATTTTTGACAACCCTGCGGCTAAATCTGTGGTGCGTGATCTTGACTTTAGTTAAGGCCGCCCGCGCCCCGTCGGACATCTAGGACCAAAGACTATGTGGTGTAGAACGGTAGCTGATGAAATAGGGTTGCAAGTGACATAATTGTTTAGAAACTTTAATTCATCTTAACTTAGTATTAATGGTGCTGCCGCGAATTCAGAAGTTCCTGTTAGACTCCATACATGTAGCTAGATGCGTGACTTGAGTATTACTACACCTTTCTGTTACACATTATATAATACAATATCCTTAATATAATATTATAAATGCGAAAGTAACTCTGTCTGTTACGCTTTCACGCCTAAACCACTGAGCCGATTTTGGTGAAGTTTAGTATAGAGATAGACTAGAACTTGGGGAAGGACATAGGCTACTTTTATTCCGGAATTCCGCTGGTCTGGGAGTTGCGCGGGTAAAACCGCCGGGCGCAGGTAGTATACTATTTTACTAGAGGCTCTGTGAGCTGATCACTTCGCGTATTTCTCGAAATGGCTGAAATATGTTCTTTTTACGTTTTCAACCCCCATATCTCCGCCATTTAATAAAAAAAAACATAAACCGACTTGACAAAAACAATCTTTATAATTATGCAACCTGCATACAAAAACCGCACGAGAATCGGTTGAGAAATGCGACCTGCAGGCCTACCATGAACTTTTTAAGCCTGCCAAGTTCCAGGTAGTTCATTTATTGGATCGATATTTGAAGATTAGAGGAGAACAACCGGTTCTAGGTGTGATTGTATCTGATATAAATGTTTCTGACACTCACAATACAAGTCTTTAAACTTAGTGTGGGAATGCGTTTCTTTGTTTGTTTAAATATAATGTAATTATGTATTTATTTACTAACGAAAACATGCCGAGGGTGGGCATTACAGATTTCCAATTCACCCACCCAAGGTTATTCGCAAAAAACTTATTAACTAAGAAAATTAGCAACTTAAATTACTATAACTACATAAAACAAAATACTTATTTATAATTTTATTTCAAAACAAAACAAACATATTACTATATCCATAGCCGCACTGTGTAGTTTGTTAAGCGAGCAGTTAAATAAATCAAGGGCTTGGTTCCGGTCGAGCAAAGCATTGCATTATGTTTATTTTGCTTTAAAACGTTTCTAAATAAATAGTTTTTCTCTTTCTTTCACTATTTCACCTGATTTGTACATTTTCAGGAAGTGGAACAAGTAGTCCTAATAGGTAACCGCGAGTGGATGCATCGGAACGGAGTTGCGGTCCCGAGAAGAGTGCAGGAAGCTATGAAAAAGGACGAACAGCTCGGCAGGACGGCCGTGCTAGCCGCCATCAATGGTGAGAATCTATTACAAAAAAACTTAAACAGGAGCTTCTAACGCGCTATCTATACTAAATTTATATAAAAAAATATATAATCCTCGTTTCATCTATATATATCTAATATCTTTAAAAGAGCAATTCTTGTATATATATGTGTGTAATCAGGATCTCGGAAACGGCTCCAACGATTTTCATGAAAGTTACAGATTAGGGGTTTTTCGGCCCAAGGAATCGATTTATCAACGTTCCAGGTCCGAGAAATGCTCGGTTCCCAAACTGCATTTGAAAAACCGGGTTTAAGAAACTATCAGCGCCATCTATTACGCCATGACCGATGTAAAAAACTGTTTCTACTCGAAACTAGATACAGCTTTCTGAGGGTACAAATTCAAACACATTCTACCAAAAACAAAAAACCGAGCGAAGCACGGTCATCCGGATATTTTTAGTTATTTGACAACTCAAATGCCATAATATTACGTGTCAGTAAATAAACTCAATCAAAATCAAAATCGTTTATTCACATGGGCCGCAAAGAGGCACTCACGAAATGACTCTACTGCCAGATTCGCAAAATTACAGCCAACTTGAGAAAAATCTGACAAGAAACTCGGCGGCGCATTTTCATTAATTCCTTAAACACTCTTAAATGATGAATACAGGAATAATATTAACCTAGGTTTCTATATTATGTATACATATTCATATTCTACTGACTTCTCAAAAAAGGAGGAGGTAGTCAAGTCGACTGTATTTTTTTTATGTGTGCTACCTCATATCTTCTTTCCATGTGAACCGATTTTGATTTTTTTTTTCGAATGTAGGTAGCCTATACTCTGGATTAGGACATGGGCTACTTTAATCATCATCAGCGGGCGAAGCCGCAGGGCTCAACTAGTAATTATATATTTTTTACTATGATCCACAGACCAACTAGTCTGCACAATCGGCGTCGCAGACGAAGTAAAGCCGGAAGCTCACCTCGCTGTGTTTTGGCTCAAAAAGATGGGGCTGCAAGTGTGCTTACTGACGGGAGACAATAGGAAGACGGCTGTGGCTATAGCCAGACAGGTGAGACTTATAAAGAAAGAAAGAAATAAAATAGTTAATTGTGTGTAAGAAAACAAGCTATACTAACTAATTACTTAAAAAATTGTCTTATATCTATCTAATACCTTTAAACGAGCAATTCTTGTATTTATCTATTATATATATAAAAATCAATGCCACTTTTCGTTGTTATTTTATAACTCAAGAACGGGCTCACCTATCCAAACCAAATGTTTAGGCTTTGTTCGGACTATTTAGTAGATGGTTTATGTGAAGTTTGCACAAAATCAGTCGAGCGGTTCTTCATTTATCACACCCGGGCGAAGCCAAGGCGGAATTGCTAGTGTATAATAGTAGTATAATCTGAATCTCGGAAACGGTTCCAACGATTTTCATGAAATCGGGTTTCGGGGGCGATAAATCGATCTAGCTAGGTCTCATTTTCAGAAAACGTCGTTTTATCCGTGTTTTCAGGCAATCAAAAACTGCTACAATATCATTAGAATACGAAGGTAAATTTCGCCACTATATACAAGGTTATATTAGCTCAGATGGGAAATAGGGCTGTCCCGAAACCTGAAGACCCCGGTTCGAGTCCAGATGATTATGTTTTTGAAATTATTTTTTTGTATTTTTTTTTATCTTATTCTTGAAAATGAAAATCGTTTATTTAGAATTAAGACAAAATATTGGTAAAACGATGACACCTGCAGTAGTGTAAAACTGTCGCAGCTGCCAACGCCCTCCTCCGAAATATGTTGTTACAATATTCACAATTTCAAACAATGATACTGTTTCAGACAAAGATAATTTAAGTTACGAATCTATCTAACAAAGATATATAAATATCTAAAATTAAGAAGAAATTTTGCATACGCGTTTAGTTTGGATGACAATGCATGGTTAGCTAAGTGACGTCATTCTAAATCCAATATGGCGGACGGGCCAAGATGGCGGACTGGTTATTTTTTGTGCACGCCCCTGATATGGGTATCAAATGAAAGGTTTTGTTGAGAAGAACACGAGAAAGCTTGTTTAAAATCATTTTTACAGTTTATTTATTTTTAAGTTTTTTTTACAGGTTGGCATAAACAAGGTATATGCAGAAGTGCTGCCATCACACAAAGTTGCCAAAATAAAGAAGTTGCAAGAGGAGGGACAGAAAGTTGCCATGGTAAGCTGTAGTTTTGGTTACATTCTAGTAAATTTAAAAAGTTATAAATTATCGCTTGAGATGGGGATTGAACCCGCGGCCATAGGGTGTCATGCCCTATTGCTCTAACCGCTGAGCTACTCAAGCCCTGCCTTGCTACAATACAATAACTCTTTATTGACACCAATAATAAAAAGTACAGAAAAGAAAATACTATTAAATAGATACAATGGGCGGTCTTATCGATAAGAGCGATCTCTTCCAGTCAACCGGTGGATGAAAAAAAAAATATAGATCCCTTATATAGACCCTTTCCTTATTATTACCGTCTTACGGAGACTTGTTACGTCATCTACCGAAAGTCGAAACAGTTTTTGAACCTACTACAGCCAACGAGTCTAACATTGCAGTTAGCTATACGTTGTGTTGACCAATCAATTGATTTTTGTTTATAAATCATTTATACGATCAATTAAATACATTTATCATTTAAAAATACCTTATTATACAATGTGTAACAGAAAGGTGTAGTAATACTCAAGTCACACATCTAGCTACATGTATGGAGTCTAACAGGAACTTCTGAATTCGCAGCAGCACCATGAATATTGAGTTATGATGAATTAAAGTTCCTTAACAATTATGTCATTTGCAACCCTATTTCATCAGCTACCGTTCTACACCACATAGTCTTAGGACCTAGACGTCTGACAGTAATGGCCATAACAAAGGTCAAGGTCACGTGCCACAGTTGTAACCATAGGGTTGTCAAAAATATTTGAAGAACATAATTTTTAATTTTGTATGGAAAAAAATATCTCCGATTTCGACTTTCGTTCTCTGGCAGACGATTCCTGGCACAATACACATACCCACCACCGAGTATCACCACACCTTTTTGTTACATGTTATATATTTTGTATATATTTGTAGGTGGGAGACGGTGTGAACGATTCTCCAGCGCTCGCTCAAGCCGATGTTGGCATAGCGATAGCTAGTGGGACCGACGTGGCGGTGGAAGCGGCCGATTTGGTTCTCATGAGGGTAAGTAAAGCTACGATAGCGCAGTGACTGATCCGAAACGATCTAGCGGTCGCTGCTTCGAAACCTGCGATAGGCTTATGAATTTTTTTTAATGATGGATTGGCAAGCATTTGACCACTATCTCACCTGATGGAAAGTGACAATGCGGCCGAAGATGGAACGTGCTTGCCTAGAAGGTACCTATTCACGACACCTACATTGTACCGTTTAGGGAACAAAGACGCAGGCAATGAGTTCCACTCCCTTGCTGTACGGATGATAAACTTAGAAGCGAAACGCTTCGAGCGAACTGAAGGTATGTCAACCATAAATGGATGACGTTTGAAAGTTTGTCTTAATTATATAAATAAGAATCGTGATAAATATTTAACAACGGCAGATGGCTTAGTTGGGTCGTCTTTTGAGCAGCGGGTATCGGGTTCGATTCCCGGCGGGAACACAAGATTTCTCCCCAAAGAAAACGTTGTGTTCCTGGTTCTGGTTGCGATTATGTGTGTTGTGAATGTTTCCGGCACCCACGACACAAGTCATCGAACTTAGTGTGGGGCTGTGTGTGTGTTAAAGCATTTCTGTTTTTTATAGAACGATCTACTGGACGTAGTGGCGTGTCTAAACTTATCCAGGACGACGGTGCGTCGTGTCCGGCTAAACTTCATATTTGCGTCCGTGTACAACATCCTGGGGATTCCCCTGGCCAGCGGGGCTCTCGCTTTCGTCGGGCTACAGCTACAGGTGAGTTGTCACTATCAGCCGTCACTATCGGCTGTCCCTATCTGCTGTTACTATCAGTCGTAGCTATCAGCTGTCACTATTCGTCACTATCAGCTGTCACTATCGGCTTTCACTGTCAGCCGTCACTATCTGCTGTCACTATTAGCTGTCGCTATCAGTCGTCACTATCTGCTGTCACTATCAGTCGTCACTATTAGTTGTCGCTATCAGACGTCACTATCAAATCTAAATATTTTATTCACATGGGTCCCAAAGAAGCATTCATGAAAGTTAATTACTGCCAGATTCGATCTCGAGAAAAACCTGGCAAGAAACTAGGCGGCGCATTTTTTTTATCTGGCAATCAGATCATCCCAACCACTCAATTATTACTATTGCGTGTTGATATAACTTGTCACTATAATCTGTGATCAATGTTTTTCAAGTGAAAACTTCGTAAGCGGCGTTGTGCACTTTTTTGGGGGTACCATATTGGCTCGCATAAAATTGGAAGTCATAATTTAAAGTGGCATAACAACTTTTGGCCCACGCATCAATACGCCACATGATGATAAGCATAACGTTTTAGACATATTAAAATTCCGCATAACAATATTGAGCATAATGATAAAGTGGCCTAAAACGAATGTGCATAACTATATCCGCTACTACTGCCGCGGCACGCTCGCGACGCTCGCTCGGCTCGCACGCGTTCTTGTGGTCACCAGTAACATAACGCTCGTCGTCGTACCCATATAAGACAACAATTCAAATATTATGCTCTGCAAGGATATGCCTAAAACATTAGGCTAACTAATAGTTATGCAAAAATAAACGGTATGCTCTAACATTATTATGCCAAATCATGAATATGCAAAAATTTGTTATGCGAAACATTTTCGGCCGAATTAAACTAGGAACTGGTAAATTATGCGAGTCAATAGGCACCCTTTTTTAGGTGCCTTTTGATAATATGAGTGCCTATTGAAATGTTAAACTCGTTCAAACGAACGAAAAATGTTAAAACGAAGAATCACAGGTTTTGGAAAATTATACAAAATCAACAACGCCATGTTTTCACTTTCGCGGCAAAACTGCCGATATTACCTATCTATGAAGCGTTGTATGTTTATGTTTATATTTATTTTGATTGTTGACTATCTCTAATATAAGAAAACTTATGTATCACTTTTAGCTTGTGTTTCACTTTTGACATTTGTTTTTTTTGTTACAGCCTTGGATGGCGTCGGCAGCTATGGCCATGAGCTCCGTATCTGTTGTGTGCTCAAGTTTATTGCTCAAAACGTAAGTACTTTATTAGTCAAAGTCAAGTAAAAAAAAATTGGCGATTTTTTGTTCCCCGAGCGATATAATCTGCGAGTCTTCAAGTCAAGATCTAATATTTCTATGTGTAATAAACTAGCCGTGCCCCGCGGCTTCGCCCGCTATTATCAAGTTAAAAAGTAGCCTATGTGTTAATCCTAGGTATCATCTATGTACATTCCAAATTTCATTCAAATCCTTTCAGCCGTTAAAGCGTGAAGAGGGAACAAACATACTTAACAAACAAAACAAACAAACGCATTCACATTCACAGCTCCACACTAAGTTCAAAGACTTGTATCGTGGGGGCCGGAAACATTCACATCACCCACACATTACACCCAGAACCAGAAGCACAAATATCCCTTGGGAAGGTATTTGTGCTACTACCGGGATTCGAACCCAGGACCCACGGCGCAGAGGGCGGACACCTGTCCACTGCGCCAACTGGGTCGTCAGTTACACACAAACTTCGGCTTTTTTAGTCGGAAGTGATTAACTACCAATGACTTGACGTTGTTGTTAACTTGATCGTTATTTGTTTTATGTTCCAGATTCAAAAAACCAACGATAGAACAACTCAGAACTCCAGAATACCTGCAGTGCTTGAGTCTAGAAGACCTAGACTCAGTCTCGGTACATAGGGGCTTGGACGAACGAGGAGACGCCACGGAACGAGGGGCATCGCCTTTGGCTAAGTAAGTCATTTAAACCTCCCCCCCCGCTTTTAGCCACCCATTTATGCCTAGAAATACACTAGTGGCTCTGTAAGCTACCTCGCGTGTATTTCGAAATGGCTGAAATGTTTTGAAAAAATTCCAAAAACTGCATCGACAAAAAAAAACTATATTAATATGATACACAAAATTTCACGAGAATTGGTTGAGAAATGCGACCAGTAGAGGAGAACAACCGGAAATCCGCCGGACATGCTAAAGCAATTTTGCCCAATACAAAACGGAGACGCTTCGCGCTCGCTCCGTCAATAAAAAATTATACAAGCCAGTGTACTGATAAATTCAAGCAAAACTTAAAAAAAACCGACTTCACCGCTTTATCTTCGGAACCTTGATCAGATTAAATGTATTAAACACGCATTATTGATGATGACTCGATGATAGCTCAAAAACTACTGATCAGATCTTGATCAAATTTAAAAGGGACCAATTGGAAAGCAACAGCTTTCAAACAACAACAAAAATTCAATATTGGTACACGTGGAAAGAATTTAGGAAGATATAAGGGAACAAACATAAAAAATTACAGTCGAATTGAATACAATACAATAAATCTTTATTGACACCAATAATAAATAGTACAGAAAATAAAATACTAATAAATAGGTAGAATAAACGGTCTTATCGCTAAGAGCGATCTCTTCCACACAACATATGGATGGAAAAGAATACAATAGATAAGCAGGGATGGTATGATGAGTATCTCCTCCTTTTTTTGTGATGAAGGTAGAAAAACCCGACTGCGAAAAATGAGAACCTTCATTTATGTAATTCTTTTAATTTTGGCTTTGCAATCTGGTGCAATGAGCCAGTGTCAAGTAATAATATATTTAAAGTGTATTTCATATTAAAAGTTCTATTCACAAGTCAAAGTCAAGTAACAGAGTCAAGGTCCAGTCATAGTCAAATCATGTCCTAGTAAAGTGGTAAAAACTTTACTAGGACTTCTATTAGAGTTTTGGAGCGAAAGTGAAAATAACTTTTTCCATCTTTGTATGATTTGCCTACAGTTATGCACGTTCACTAAGTATTAACGGTTAATAATCCACCATTATTACACATTAACACTCGAAGAATCACAGGTTATGGAAAATTATACAAAATCAACAACGCCATTTTTTATATAATGACCAAGATATATAATGTCAATGAAAATGCACATATGTTAAGTCAGGATAATAAAATACCTTTAACCAAATGTGAAATCTAATACCTTTAAACGAGCAATTCTTGTATATATATATATATATGTGTGTGTAATCTGGATCTCGGAAACGGCTCCAACGATTTTCATGAAAGTTACAGATTAGGGGTTTTTCGGCCCAAGAAATCGATTTATCAACGTTCCAGGTCCGAGAAATGCTCGGTTCCCAAACTGCATTTGAAAAACCGGGTTCAAGGAACTATCAGCGCCATCTATTACGCCATGACCGATGTAAAAAACTGTTTCTATTCGACACTAGATGGAGCTTTCTGAGGCTACAAATTCAAACACATTGTACCAAAAACAAAAAACCGAGCTAAGCTCGGTCATCCGGATATTTAGAAATTATATGTTACAATGTGTCATTAAAAAAATTTGAAATTTAGTAATAGCATTTGTCATTTAATAATTTTGACGTGATAACGTCTTATAAATCGATGAACACCGGCTGCACGCACGAAAAAGTGTCACGTTCCGCCTGAGCCGAGCGTGCAAGCGAGAGCGCGGAACAAGCGATAGAGAGGCACGATCGGCCTAGTGTTCGTCTTATGACGTTATCACGTTAAATTATCGTCCGTAAACCGACTTTACAGACAACCAATTTTATTTTCAGTCTGTTTCTAATTCCTTAGTAATCTCTTTACGTATTTAAATTTCTGTCCTGAACTCTAAACACTACATCTATCTCTCTCTAACCTGTGTTTCTATCTCTCTCTCCCTCGCAGCAAGCGGGACTCCTGGAAATCTGCGTTGATAAAAGTGTAGAAGTTGGTGTGTACTTTAGCTACTTACAATGATTTGTTTTGTGTGATTTGTTTTTGTTTGTTTTGTTTTTGTGTTTGTTTGTTTTTGGGTGGCAGGTTGTGTTTATGTAGTAATATATACAAGTTTAAAAAACGAATAACCGACTTCAATGATCTCCGAAACTCTTCACCAGATCTTGATATATAATTTGATTATAATGGGACCAACTAGAACGTATATACCTAGAACTATACCCTTTCGAACATAAAAATGATATTCCAGATCGGTTAATAAATGAAGGAGTTCTGAAAAAAGATTCCGACGAATTGAGAACCTCCTCCTTTTTTGAAGTCGGTTAAAAATAATGTAAATACATAATATTGTATTGCAGCTAAAACGTAATTTATCACGACAGCTACACACTAAGTTCCAAGACTTTTATAGCAAAATTTGAAAACATTTGATGATTACATAAACAAGACCAAACTGCCCGTTGGTTTAGTTGGGTGGCGCTCGTCTTTTAAGCACACATGTTTTCTCCCCAAGGAAAATTTCTGTTTCTGGTTCTGGTTGATCACAACCAGAACCAGAAACAGATCACAACGGAAACATTTACATCCATCAGGATGTAAATGTTTCCGGCACCCACGACAGTCATCGAACTCAGTGTGGAGCTGTGAGTGTGAAAGCGTTCCCGGCGGGTATCAAACCTGATACTCCTGCTTAGAAAGCGTACACTCACCCAACTAAGCCAAAGGGCAGTTCAGTTCAATTAATAAAAGCCTTTTCTATATGTAGTTTCCATTAAAGTCTGTTTGTGTTAACGTTTTTAAAGTGTGTTCTTTCAAATATTTGGGATTTTCTATGTAAACTAATATTATTTTTGTGTTGAAATTTGGTTTCTTATCATCATCATGATGTTCTATAAACATTTATATCATTTATTTACATTATTTGGAAGCGGATTTTAAAAGTAGGTACCTTGAAAAGTCCTGGTGGAAAAGGATCACCCTGTGTGAGACAACGATCAATTAACATAATAATAATATACTTATACACATTTATAATATACGGTATATTATAAATGTGTATAAGTATATTATTATTACCTAACGGACCGTTACAGTATTACTTACCTATTTATTATACCTACTTTTTATAATATACTTATACACATTGATTTAGTATTTTATTTGATAATTTGTTGAATGTACGCCATATGGCAAAACATAGCCGAACATCTACTAATTTATGACCATTGCATCACCATGTTTACAATCAATAAATTAATTATATCAATATATAATCAATATCGATGCTTGTTACGGACATTGTTGGGGCTTAAACAATTTTGGGGCTAAACAAATTTGGGGCGTCACTAACAACTTATTTCGCTTTCCAGACTGTTCTCGCGCAACAAATCATCCGATGGATGCCTTTTACAAGAGGAGGACGACCTGATGACGGTGTCGTTTATACCCAAGAGACCGACCCGAGAGCAGCCGAGCTTGAACGGGTGAAAAGACTGAACTAATTTAGGGTTTCGAGTGGACATTTTTGGGGTTCGAATAGCGAGGTTTTGCTGCGAGATATTTTTGAAGTTGCTACCTGAATTATGTTCTTTATTTGTATCGTGAATATAAGTGTTTTGGGGCTCAAATTGTTTTGGGGCTTCTAGTGAATATTTTTGGGCTATTTTAATGTCAATTTGAGAAACTAGTGGAACGAGTGTAAACACCAAAATGACGGTCACCCTAATATGATGCGTACTTGTGCAAAGTTTAAACTTGTAGTACATTGTAGAAATAATATTATCCGATTTGTATTGAAAGCTTTCAAAGCTCAATTAAAACTTGAATAATATATTTCATAACTCAGTAATGTGATAAAGGTTTCCTATCATTATTCTCTTTGTAAAGCCCTTTAGTGACAAATCAGGCAGGTTAAATATATGATCCTAAACAAACCCCTAACTTACAAAATTGGGGTCCTAGTTAAAATTCATAACAAAAAAGGGGTTCCTCCTAAACCTATATTAGTTATAGAAGCGTAAACTCAAATATGGGGATGAATATAAATGTAATTAATTGTGTTACTGTGTATTATTCTTTATTAAAATAATTTAAATAATTATTGTAAATATTCTTTATCTCAAAATTATACAAATGTGTGATATGTTCATATAGTATTGATAATTCCATTAGTGAATTTGTGTAGATTACTCTTACATTAAAAATGAAGGAAAATATCGATGATTTCTTTTTCAACGACTGAATGATAAAAATGATAGATAAATGATATGCGTGTAGCTACCGAATATGTGTGTATGTAATATGTATCTTACAGTTATACTGCGTACCTCCATATTTTTTTGTTATATTTGAAGATACAGTGTAACCTGGATAAGTGGGATCCGAAGGGACCTATATTTTTTTACCACTTATAGAGGGTTTTTATTTACCAAGTTTCCTAAATAGGCACAGTTGTCTTTTTTGTAGAGGGCGCCACTATGAGAGGCCGAAATGTATTTTTTTATATAAACAGGTGGAAATGTTAATAATAAAATAAAGCAAGTATGGAAGGAATTAGCCTGTTAGTAAACAAACGCATTATAACTTGTTTAAACCTATATTGTTCCACTTATACAAGTAAACATCGAATAATTTAAACGTAAGCAAAACTTAAAAATCCGACTTCACCACTTATATTTTGGTTTTGGCTTGATCGATATCGATAACATTTATATGGGACTACCAGTGAAGTATAATCTACTAAACAAAAAAATAATTTTAAGAATCGGTCCACAAATGGGGGAGAAATCGGTGAACATACATACAAAAAATTACATAGTACATTCTCCTTTTTTGAAGTCGGTAAAAAGTCAAAGAAATCAAGTCTTAGTTACAAAGGGTTGTAAATTCCGAGTGACAGGTATTTCAATGCAAAAGTGTCGGGACCTCATTTTTATGGTCAATAACAGAGGTTTCTCACATATCCAGTACCCTCTTATCCAGGTTTCACTGTAATTTGTTCAAGAAATTTGGAGTTGGAATGCGCACT
The DNA here is from genome assembly GCA_948107665.1 of Lomographa bimaculata. NCBI lineage: Eukaryota > Metazoa > Arthropoda > Insecta > Lepidoptera > Geometridae > Lomographa > Lomographa bimaculata. The sequence continues at coordinate 7,600,728 of OX403614.1, forward strand.
ATAGAAAATGATCTAACACCATAGTAAAGAGAGAATAGTAGTTTTAACTTTACCAAAACCAAACTATTCAACGGATTTTAATGCAGTTTTCAGCAAGAGATAAGTAGAGTAATTCAAGAGGAAGTTTTATATGTATAATACATACAGAAAAGCCGAAATTCGAAGATTTGTATTACCCGGGCGACGCCGGGTGGGTCAGCTAGTCTATTATAATTTGATATACAGTTATGTTGTGTTTTAAAAACACTCAAATTAATTATACTAATTATAAATAAAAGCAAAATTGATGTTTGCGACATTCATAGTAATTTTTTTTAGACATATTTTTTTTATTAAATTAATTAACTATATTAAAACGGAATTATTACTATTCGGGCCGTCAGTATGGGCGAAAGCCCTGATCTCTATCGCTCCTAATATTTTATTGTCTGTCAAGCTATTGTATCGATTATTAAACACGGCAGTCCCATTACAGCACATAATAAACTATGTAATTAAAACGAGAATAAGTTTTTCATTAGATATTGTATAGCATATGTCACCGTGCTTTGGAGAGCACGTTAAGCTGTCGGTTCCGGTTGCTAGTCGTAAGACAACAGTCGTTATGCCTTTAGTCTTTATGCGGCCTGAAAAATTCACTAGGACTGCACAGCAGTCTATTAGACAAGCAAGCAAGCATGTTGAAGTTAAATTACTCTCTCTCTTTTTACTATGGTCATATTGGTGTTCGTCATGTTATTCAGTTAAATAAAAAATTAAACGTATAAATGCTGAATAAAATAATTTTATTATTAAAAATAATGTACAAACAATATATGCATTATTAAAAGTATAATGTACAAACAGCTTAAACATATTTAACTTTTATTTACGTTTGTATTGTATTTTAATAGTTTTAATTTTGCGAGTACCTTTATTTTTTTAACAGATATTAGGCGAATAAATGTATTATTTTTGAAAATATATCTTTTATTTGAATAAGTAGCTTTGTTATATGGTTTATGATAAGAGCAAGTTTTTAAACACTATCTCACCTGATGGATAGTGATGATGCGGCCGAAGATGTAGCCTTCCAGTTGAAGAATCCCAGGAATATAGCATTAAGTGTGTACTCACTACTCAGTACACGCCGAGATGCCGGACGGTCTGCGCGCGTACTCTACTTATGATGGAGCACCGACTGTTCCGAAACTAGTCTCGTAACATGCGAGAAAACAACCGTGAGTGAGATCGGATGAATCCTTAATAACTAAAAAACAATTAGTTTTGAGTTAACTTATATTTCATCACCTTTTTTATTTACCATTTTCTTTTATATTTCACAAAAAAAAAAGACAATTGTCAATATTGTCTTTTATTTCCTTTTTTTATGCTCGATAGGCAAGTATTTGACCACTATCTCACCTGATGAAAAGTGAAGATGCGACCGAAGATTAAGCATGCTTGCCTAGAAGATACCTATTTGCTCTCGACTTGAAATCACCCAGATTATACCGTTCGGGGAACAAAGAAGGGCAATGGGTTCCACTCCTTCGCTGGAAGGCGCTCAACAGGCTGCGTATCCAGGTTGGCAGATCAAAAGACAACCTGTCCAGGTGGGGCTACATCGACCCAAGCACAAACCAATGCGAATGTGGAGCGTCACACTATGCCTCATATATTATAATGCTCAGCAAGCCTTAGTTATTGTACACTAGAAGTCCTGTACGGAACTAGGCCGTATGCTATTTGCATCGCCGAGTATTGGGCAAAAAAGGTGTAAGGGGGCATCCATTAATTACATAAGGTGATTTTGGCGATTTTTCGATCCCCTCTCTCCCCTTGGTGAGGTGTTGCTCGACCCCCTCCCCCTCCCCTAATCTCACGTAAGATTTTTCGAAATGCGTATATTTAATGTAAATAAGTTAATATGTGCTTCAATCAAGCACATATTAACTTATTTACGTTGAATTTTTGACACACATTTTGTTGAATTCTTTTTATTTAAGACTAACGCCTACTAATTATATGATTTAGCCATAATTCAGTAGTTTTTTTTACTTCATTAAACCCAGTTTTCGAGCAACGTTACACTGTCTTGCAAAAAAAATTACGTGATATTTGCCGAAACACCCCCTCTCGCCCACGTGAGATTGGGTGAGGTTCGACTCGACCCCCTTGGGAGGGGGGCGTTTAGGGGGGAAGGGGCTAAACATAAGGCAATTAATGGACGCCCCCATCGACACGCCAAGAAGAAGAAGTAGCACTTCTTCGCTGCACGGATGATAAACGTGGAAGCGATTCGCTTGTCTTACCTGATGGTAAGTGATGTGGCCGAGAATGGTAAACAAGCTAGGGTAATGACAGCCCCAAGCAAGCTGCCGGAATATAATATGAATAAAAGACATGGAAAGACTCATACATATTTAATTATAAAGTAATACGATTATTAAGTACATTTAATTAAGTATTTGTATATATAATCAATTAAAAAAAAAAATTTGTTCACATATTATGTATGAGAAAATGTATTGTACGCGAATGCCGTACACTATGCAATTAAAAAACAATTAATAATAATATATTAACATACCCCCAATATATAAACGCAAGTAAAGCTTAAAAAACCGACTTCACCGCTTATATTTTGGTTTTGCTTTATCTATTTCGATTAAATTTATATAGGACCACCTCTGAAGTATAGTCTACCAAACAATAAAAAAACATCAAAATCGATTCATAATTGGCGGAATTATTGCGTAATAAAAACATGAATTATACCTACATACAAAAAAACATACATCCGAATTAAGAACCTCCTTTTTTGAAGTCTGTTAAAAAATCAAAAGCATAATACGTAGCAGCACATATCATAATTTATTTTGTACATTCGTTACTTCACTGGAAAATGCATATTTAAAACTAATTCAGAGAGGCAATGCCGCCAGCGTGATGGGAACGCTACCCACTGGTAGTGGGCTTGAGCACTTAAGTTACCTATAAGCTCGATGTCTTGTAGGTTACTAAGGTCTTTGCTGTATATAGTTTTAGTTTAGTTTTAGGAAATATAGGCTATTGGCCCGTAGTTAGGCACCATGGACAAATAAAAAAAAAAAGTGATAAGTACCAGTTTGCTCCGAATTGACCCAGGACCTAAATTTTGCCTTATATAAGAAAGCTTTCCAGGTCAATTGCTTATAACGTTTTTCGTAAGAATAAATAATTGTTTTTTAAAGTTAGATTTTTGTATTTGATGTTCATGTACAGGAAATATCTATATTATAATAATATGTAAGTATTTGTTTAAAATGTGTAACCGTTTTTGAGATGGACTCTAGACAAAATGGTTCAAAGTACAGTAACTTATTATATTCCATAATATATTTTTTCAATGTTTTCGTACTGTACCTTCATAGATCTTTATAATGCTTTTGGCACACGAGCAGAAAATATTAGTTATATGCCCACAATTTTTTTTTTCTTTATATAATTTTAATTGCCATTTTTAGTTTTGGCCAAAATACCACAGCTATATTGAAATAGAAAATATTTATTCTATTTAAATATTCTCTGCAAATTTGAAGTTATTAGCTTGTATGGTTAAGTTATGGAAGCTAAATGTGTGTCTAATTTTGATTTGTTTTTAGACTGACAAAGTGCTAATTCAAGATAAAGACTTCGCTTCATGCAATATAATAATAATGTAGGTATCTAAATCTTACTAAATAGAGTAACTCGCGTTAAAAAGTATTTAAGCAAAAATATTCTACTTATTGTCCACGTTTGCCGCTAAACCCGTGGGTAACGCGGGCTGTCACAGGGCGACTGAGTGCGGAACACAGACAATATTTGAATTTTGACGTTTACTTGCCGTTCTTGAAGCGTCGGTCGTTTGGTACGACTGTATCTGTATCACTGATGCTCACATAATTATATATCCCTAAAACAACTTATATAACACGCAACTCGGCGTGTCTTCACTTCAATGACCTCGTATTTATTGTTTTTGACGTGATAACGTCTTATAAATCATGAACACCGGCTGCACGCACGAAAAAGTGTCACGTTCCGCCTGAGCCTACGCGTGCAAGCGAGAGCGCGGAACAAGCGATAGAGAGACACGATCGGCCCAATCTTCGGCTTGTACACATTTATCTCTCTTCTCGCGTGACGTCAGAGCCTTTATGACGTTTTTATGTAAAACTATCGTCCGTAAACCGACTATACAGACAACCAATTTTTTTGTATGGAAAGCGTACTCTAAAATACACATTAATATTAAGTAGGTAAGTACTTCCTTAGTTTGTAATTTCACTGGCAAAGGCACATTATTACCTACTTAAACTGATGTTTAATAATAATATTGTGATATAAATAATACTGCAATGTTAGAATACTGCGATCGGGAGATCATTTTCACTAAATTGTCAGAGCGCCTGGTTGAGGCGATGCTTCAAAATGCTGGTTCTTATTTGGCTCAACGTATTACCATCGCTATTTAGATATGTTATGCAGCCAGCACGATGGGAACGCTATCCACTGGTTGGGCTTGAGCACTTGAGTTACCTTTATCCTCGTTGGTTCGAAACTCTATCAGCCATTGGAAACTGACATGACATGAAGAGTAAGTAAAGGTTCATTTATGTGTCATTTTCTGCTCTTCTTTCTGTTAATATGATTCTGTGACAGTGAGTGAAGTGCAGGGGTATAAGTCTTCGAGCTTGATTCGGCACAATGGGAGTGAAACCGTCAGTGCCACTGGAAAGCGACATGACAGAGCAGGAGGTAGGCTGACGCGACGAGCAAGTTCCCGAGCATGACGGGGAAGCCAGTGCGGAGAAACTGCAGGAACGTGAAGCGGTACCCGTGCTGCTCCGCCACGCCCGCGCACACCACGTTAGCACTCGCGCCTATCAACGTGCCGTTACCTGGAATTATTTAGATGTACAGAGTGATTTGTAAAATACCAAAAAGTTCTGAGACCTTGATTCTTGTTCTAAAGTTCTACGACTTTCTTCTGAATGCTATATTTTACGTAATAATTAGGATGATGTATTCCATACAATCTGTAATAAATAGTTATATAAATTACGGTATCCCCGCAAGAACAGCATCGCCGAATATTCATACGTACCTCCGAGACAAGCGCCGAAGCTGAGCGCCCAGGCGAGCGGCGCCAGCGGCAGCGCCAGCCCGCCCGGCGCGGACAGCGCCGCGATCACGCGCACCATCATCGTCGTTAGCGGAATGTTGTCCACGAACGCGGACGTCAGGCCCGATACCTGAACACGGATCAACAAATAGTGGCAGACTCGCGACAGTGAAAAAAGGAGTTTTTCCGCGAAAGTGAAAAAATGGCGTTGTTGATTTTGTATAATTTTCCCAAACCTGTGATTCTTCCAGTGTTAATGTGTAATAATGGTGGATTATTAACTATTTACTTAGTAAAAGTGGATAAGTATGTAGTCAATGTAGCATACAGTATAAATTAATCAAACGTGAATTTCGTTTTTGCTCCAAAACTCCAATTGTTTATTTATAACTAGCCGTGCCCCGCGGCTTCGCCCGCTATTTTCAAGTTAAAAAGTAGCCTATGTGTCAATCCTAGGTATAAGCTATCATTTCAAATTTCATCCAAATCCGTCCAGCCGTTAAAGCGTGAAGAGGGAACAAACATACTTACACACAAACTTTCGGATTTATAATATTAGTAGGATTCCTGAAGCTGAAACTTACCCAAAGGATCAACATGAGTGCCACAGCTAGCCTGGACTCCTCTCCAACCTTCAGGATCAAGGATTCAGTGACATTTCCTATCCACTGGATCAGACCTAGCTTGGACAAGGCCTGGAATAAAAAAAAAACAGTGTCATAAAGACACACGATAGGAGTGAAACTTTCGTATTACAGAGAAAAATTTTAAGGAACACAAGTTTTCTCCCCAAGGGAAATTTGTATTTCTGTTTTTGGGTGTGATTGTGTGTTATGTGAATGTTTCTGGCACCCACGATAAATCATCGAACTTAGTGTGGGGCTGTGAATGTGAAAGCGTTTATTTTGTAATAATATGTTTAATTTTCGGAATTTTGATGAGCAAGATCCATTTGCACTGCACTGGTTTAATAAAAAAAAAACACATTCACACTCACAGCCCCACAATAAGTTCGAAGACTTGTGTCCTTCCTTGAATCATTCATATCACACACACAATCACAACCAGAACCAGAACCACAAATTTTCCATGTGGAGAAAACTTGTGTTCCCGCCGGGAATCGAACCCGATACCCCTGCATAGAAGGCGAAGCCAACGGGCAGTACTTATCAGGAAACACAGACAAAAAGTTCCACTTCATTGCGGTACGCATAATAACTGTGGAAGCAAAACGCTTCGTGTGTGAATACGTGATGGAATATACTTACTTCCATCAAAACGAAGAGAGCTGCGAAGAATAAGAGAGTAGACCACTCTACTCGCGCCAGTACTGGCTCCAGGTCTTCTCTCTCGGCCAGCAGTAGTAGCAGCAAAGCGCCCAGCAGCGCTGTCCAACCGAGGGAGAGGCGTTCTGAAATATAGATAATAAAGTGGGCGTGTCCTCATGATATGCTCTTGGAAACGTTAGGACACGCCCACGTAAGGTCGCACGCCTATCGATATTATTTTTTTTATCACAGATAGGTAAGCATTTTGCCGCTATCTCAAGTGATAGAAAGTGACGATGCGGCCGAAGATGAAGCATGCTTACCTAGGAGATACCTATTCACTCTAGACTTGAAGACTCCCAGATTATACCGTTCGGGGAACAAGGATGCGGGTGATTATATGAATGATGATTCATTTATTCATATTTGTATTCTTAAACATGTCATATTTAACGTTTTATCATATTTACAGTTTTTTTTTTTATTTATTGATCGAGCGAAGTGAGATCGCTAAGTTGGCTTGGGTGATTCAGCTCTTAATAATCCACTTAATAATGGTGGATTATTAACCGTTTATACTTAGTAAACGTGCATAAGTGTAGGCAAATCATACAAAGTTTAAAAACGTGATTTTTGCCTTCGGTCCAAAACTCCAATAGAAGTTCTAGTAAAATTTCTACCACTTTACTAGGGCATGACATGACTATGACTGGACCTGACTCTTTTACTTGACTTTGACTGTGACTTGTGACTAGGACTTGTGTCACGAAATACACTTGAAATATATTGACACTGGCTAAATGCACAAGATTGCGAAGCCAAAATTATAAAAAAAAACTTTTGAGGTTAATCGCTTATTACTTTTTTCTTTATCATAATTGTTTGATTCCTGTATTTGTATTTCAAGTACAGGATATAACGGATAATATTTCGAAATTTCAGATAAAATGTGAAGCAATTTTTGAGATAGACCTTGGGACGAAATAGGTCTAAAATAGTAACTTTGCTGGCCTACCAAATTGCTATTTTCCAACAGTTTTTTTTTTATCGGTTTTAATCATAAAATCTCGAAGGTTTTGGATAATTATACAAATTCAACAACGCCATTTTTTCACTTTCGCGGCAAAACTTCAAATTTGTTTCTCTATGAGGCAAAATGTAGGCGCGAGATCTCAGTTCGGCGCGAACAACTAGTATAGTATTGTTATTGTATAGAATACTGCCGTCATAAGGAAAAAAGACGTAACTGCATTTTTTACAAATTTAGTTATATAATTGGAATAAAAAATATAGACACATCTACTAGTATTTATTTTATTTCAAAATATTCAAACGCAACCTACTAAATCTTATTTTTAATAAAGACGAATCTGCAAGTCCTAAAACATACTAAATATTAAAGACATTTCTGATGCATACAACTCAATTTTGACAAAAATGTCAGTTACGTCTTTTTTCCCTATGACGGTAGAATAGTATTGCTTGTACTTACGTAACGCAGGTATGGCGTGGAGGAAGAACACAATGACCACGAAAGCGACGCACACCATCGACTTGATGAGCAGCGGCTTGTCTCTGATCCGATACTAGAAATTAAATTATAATTATGATATTAAGATTAAGGATCTATACGACTTCCAACGAATATGAACTGCTTTCAATCATAGATTATTTTCGGCATGCTATCGGTTTTTTTTTATGACAGATAGGTAAGCATTTGGCCGCTATCTCACCTGATGGAAAGTGACGATGCGGCCGAAGATGAAGCATGCTTACCTAGAAGATTCACTCTAGATTCACTCGAAGACTCCCAGATTATACTGTTCGGGGAACAAGGATGCGGGCAGTGAGTTCTACTTCTACGCTATGCTTGATAGTGATACATACGGTTCGATGGACAATATCAAGCACATTGTAGACGAGGCAATGTATGGGAATGCTATGATAATAATTAAACGTAAGTAAAGCTAAAAAAAACCGACTTCACCACTTTATCTTCGGAAATTTGATGAGACTAGATGTACTGAACACGCATTATTGACGATATTTCAAGACCTACCAATCAGATCTTAATCAAATTTAAATGGGGCCACATGAAAAGCACCCGCTTTCAAATAAAAAAAAAAATCATTAAAATCGGCTCACAACGAAAGATGTTACGAGGTAACTTTTGAAGTCGGTTAAAAACGAGAACATCGTCAACGTAGTCCACAGAATACGCATTATTGACGATATTTCAAGAACTACCGATCAGATCTTGATCAAATTTAAATGGGACCAATTGAAAAGTAACATCATTCAAACTATAAAAAAATATATCGAAATCGGTTCACGTGGAAAGAATAAGTGAACACAGATAAAAATAAAATACTGTCGATTTAAGTACCTTCTCCTTTTTTCTAAAATTTAAGCTTTGCTTGCGTTTAATTATTTAACATTAAAAAAAAAAAAAGCAAAATAGCGGCTTAAAATTACCGAAGCCGAATTTTTTTTTTTTTCTTCTTTCAATTTATCAGATAGTCACGTTTCATATTTAAAATTGTTTAACATTTGAAACGGCTAACTAAATACTGATTTAGTTTATCTTACCTTCTCTTTCATACTAGCTAAAGTAGAACAAAACATGGGGTCCGACTTGGATGGCCCGCCGCGGGCCTCGCGCTTAGCCAGAGCTGTGTTCAACTTATCCACCTGAAACATCAGTTAAAACATTTAAATACTTTAACCGAATTCCAAAAAAGAAAGACAAAATAAATCCCTAAAAAATATGAATAAAATAATCAAAACAGAGCAAAAATCAGAACGGAATAACATTTTAAAAAAAAATTTAATACAAACTGTAGATTAAAAAAGTTATTACACGACTATAACAATATTAGTGGCCTTATCTACGCCATTTTGAATCGAAGGGGCGTCAAGTACATGTATTCTTTTGGATTTAATGCTAAATCACCGAGATAAAGTATTTTTGACATATTATTATATGTGCTTACTTTGAACTAGATGGCGCTGTCTCCATACAAAAATAATTTAAGGCACAATAAACAATTGCAATGCATTTAAACACATATAGTATTTTTTTGTAATAATAAATTTCAGGCATATTGGTTCAAAATCAATAAAAATCGTTTATTCACATGGGCCCCAAAGAGACACTCATGAAAGTTCTACTGCCAGATTCGCCAGGTTCTTTGGCCCATAACGTGGGACTTTATGGGCAAAGAGTTTCCTAGTCAACCTCTTGTCAACGCATTAGCATTGCAATTCAGAGAGGCAATGCCGCCAGCATGATGGGAACGTTACCCACTGGTAGTGGGCTTGAGCACTTGAGTTACCTATAAGCTATGTCTTGTAGGTAACTTAGTTCTTTGCTGTACTTATTTTTAGTTTAGTTTTAGGAAATATAGGCAATTGGCTCGTAGATAGACCTCTTGTTTAGGTATAATGTTTTTATTGGCATTTCCCTTTTAAGGTAACTAGATCGAAAAAATATAATATATTATATTTAGATTAAAATATACGTAAAAAGTTGTTAAGTGTCAAAAACCTAAGAAATCATTATATTGTAAACCTTTTTCTCAAGAGCCCGTCGAACCAAGTCCTCGTCTCTGGAGTAAGAAGACAAGGAGGCGGCCGCGCGTCGCCATACTGCTATTTCTTGACGCTTTTCTGTAATCCACAAAGGAGTTGGAGTTTATGTACCCGCATTTAGATTAATAAGAAAGAAAATAGGATTATTAATTAATCAGAACTGCAACGCCAACCACTATGGTGGTTGATCAGTCTCATATCTATCACAAAGCATCTTTTATTAGCATCTTTCATGATATGGGTCCGCGCGAATCTCTGAGGTAATTCTTTAAAGAAACAGACATACTTACCATGCCTTCGCTTTACACCTTTGAAAATTTTATGCATGTTCGCAAAAATATTGGAAAATTATTAAATTAAGAAGCGACGCACACAATCCAAATACTAGATATAAGCATAAAATTACAGTGCACGCATTTAGATTAAGCAAAACGAATAAATCTTTTATAACAAATGGGGTTATATTTTACAATAAAATTCTTAAAATTAAGTAACTAAATTAACACTGGGAAAGTACAAATCTGTAATAAAACGGGCATTAATTAATAAAGCTTACGATAAAACTATTGACTACATTAATGACAAGGATGCATGGAGACAAACTGCACAAGCGCTTTCTAGCGACTACATAATATAGATATGCCTAGGTTAATTATGTATTAGTGTTCAGGAATGAATAAAAAAATGAATGAAAAAAATGCGCCGCCGAGTATCTTGCCAAGTTCTTCTCGAGATGGCTGTAATTTTGCAAATCTGGCAGTAGAGTCATTAACTTTCATGAATGCCTCTTTGGGGCCCATGTGCCCAAAACAGCAGCCCTTATTTAACCGGTGCTAAGAGTTTGGTGCTATGAAGTAACTATTACTTAATCTTGCCAGTGAAGAAAAAATCAACATAATCGCTTTCACACTCACAGCCTCACACTTAGATGAATTGTGTCGTGGATGCCGGAAACATCCACATAACACACACAATCACAATCAGAACCAGAAACACAAACACATTTTCCTTGGGGACAAAACTTGTGTTTCAGTTGGTAATCGAACCCGCTCCTGCTTAGAAAGCGATGATATTTTGTTAATATCTTGGTACAGCTTGTGCTGAGGGACGTGCATCTACCAGGATGGCCGTGTCGAACAAATCTCAATTTTGTTCTTCATTCATAAAAACAACTCTTATTACAATAAGAATAAGGTTGAATTACCTTGTATATCCCTGGGTACGCTATGTCGAAGCTTGTTAATATCTCTATACATGAACCGTAGTTGGAAGTACGTCTGTGCTGACACCAGCAATATACCAAGACCCATGTGCAAGGTGAAGGATGTAAAGTTTATGTTCTGAAAACAAAGACGTTAGAGCTGTTAGCTCGCCTGATGGTAAGCGTCACGCTCATTCAGAACCACCCGAAATTTTGAACGTTTGAAATTCCGCGTACGAGCAGCTATCCTTGTTTACAGTCCAGTTACACTAGGTCTATTGTGTTCACCATTCACGACTATATAATCACTTACACTCAGATGAGATAGTAATAGTGCAATAGTTACAAGTTGGTCCCATATAAAATGGTCAAAATCTGATTAATCATCTGAATAGATCTGTTTAACTAAAGCTTTTTTAACCGACTTAAAAAAAAGAGGAGGTTCTCAATTAGACCGTATTTTTTTATGTAAGAAGCATTCGGCCGCTATCTCACCTGTATCTCGTGATATTTATTAATATTTTCACATTGATTTCCTTTAAATATTTTAGTACCTATTAAAAATTTATTATAGAATAATTTAATTTTATTTAATTTTTTTTGTGTTTATATAACTTCTTTCTAAGTGAACTGATTTTGATGATTCTTTTTTATTTGAAAGCTGGTGCTTTTCATATGGTCCCATTTAAAGATCAAGATCTGATCAGTAGTTTTTGAGTTATCCTCAATAATGCGTATTTAATTCATTTAAACTGATCAAAGGTACCGAAGATAAAGCGGCGAAGTCAGATTTTCTTGAGCTTTCCTTGCGTTTAAATGATTTACTTATAAGTTAAAAGCCGTGTCCCGCGGCTTCGCTCGCGTTTATCTAGTTAAAAAGTAACCTGAATAAGCTATGTACATTCCAATTTTTATCCAAATCCGTAGTCATTACAGCGTGAAGAGAAAACAAACATACTTACATACTTACACACGAACTTTCGGATTTATAATATGAGTGTGATGTTTGTTATTCCGTACATTACCTCTCGCAGTACAGACGGGTGTGAGGCAATGATGACATTAGGGGGGTCGCCTACAGGGGTGGCGGCGCCCCCCACGTTGCTGAATATCACCATTGACATCAGTATCGGCACCGGGTTCAATTCCATCACTTCACATAATCTGAAACGTTAGTGTTTACTTAGTTTTTAAAGATTTTACCGACTTCAAAAAAAAGGAGGAGGTACTCAAATCGAGGCCTTCTCGACAAATCACAAGCATGGATAGGCCAATCACAAGCACGGATTATCCAACCACAAGCACAGATCGGCCAATCACAAGCACAGATCGGCTAATCATAAGCACAGATCGGCCAATTACAAGCACAGATCGGCCAATCACAAGCACAGATCGGCCAACCACAAGCACAGATCGGCCAATCACAAGCACAGATCGGCCAATCATAAGCACAGATCGGCCAATTACAAGCACAGATCGGCCAATCACAAGCACAGATCGGCCAATCACAAGCACAGATCGGCCAATCACAAGCACAGATCGGCCACTCACAAGCCCATATTGACCACGCCCTCTTACCCTGCTGATGAATTTTATTATAAAGAAGAATGTGTCTTAGCAATGCGCTATCAGTTGGTCTTGTAATGCTTGGCCATTTGCGCAAATAAACAGGGACGCAGCTATACAGCCGTATAGCTCCGTCTCCTTTGTATGCCAAATCAAGAGCCGGTAATACTGACCGTATGGTGACCGGAGTCATGAGTAGCACGGTGGTGACGTTGTCTAGGAAGGTAGAGAAGACTGCCGTGAACAGGCACAGGCAGTTGATCAGCGGCCAGGTCCTACCTCCCGTTACCTGGATAAAACAATGACATTACTTATGTAGACTTAATCCTAAAATTGAGCTGCGGAACTTATTTTACTTATATAAACTATAAAAAATGTTCTTATAATTTCAAAATAACGCTTGATTTTTTTTTTAATTTTTCTAAATTTTTCAATGTTTTAACGTAGATAAAAAGTACTTAATAAAATGTTCACTTTAGGAAGGAACTAATTACCAAGATACGGGTGTTACTCACACCCAGTTTGGCAACTAGGGCCGCAATTTGTAAAATGTACAATAATTTATGAAATAAATAAATTTTACTTTACTTTACTTTTTATTATTTTCAACCGAAAATAGAATCTTGTTCCATCATCATCACTTTCCATCAGATGGAGGTCAAATGGTTGCTGATCATAAACAAACTTACTTCAAAAGCAGTAACTGCTAAGCAATCGAACAGTCCAGTTTCTCCCAAAATGGCGACCAGAAGCATCATGCTGAACAGCAACAGGAGGGTTTCCACGTCCAGCCAGGAGACCAGCTCTCCTAACGAGGGTCGGGCGCCGCTCCATGCCAGCACGGCGATGCTGAGGGATGAGGCGAGGATAGCTGCTAGAGTTCGGTTTACTACCTAAAAAGAGAAGACAAGTTCAATGAATTTAATTGGTTGTGCGTCTGCGGTCTTTACATTAATTTATACTAACCGTTCCCCGCGGCATCGCCCGCTATTATCAAGTTAAAAAGTAACTTATGTGTTAATCCTAGGTATAAGCTATGTATATTCCAATTCCTTTCAACCGTTACAGCTTGAAGAGGAAACAAACATACTTACACACAAACTTTCGGATTTATAATATTAGTAGGATATGACCTTGAAATGTTAAAAGAAAATAGTAATGTTTTTTTATATGTAAAGTTTTTTTTAATCCACCGGAAATTGCACCCGCGCGAAGCCGGGGCGGGTCGCTAGTATGAAATATACATGCGATTTTAATCTTTCATTTATATATATAGAACTGCATAAATGTCATTATTTTCGTATTTAAATAAAATTTTATCAAAAATTTAAAAAAATTATGAAATTACACGAGAAACGTAAAATGGTTAAACGCACGCTACTGGCTAGACTGATTCGTGACGTCAGTAACAATTTTTTTTGTCAATAATTGATCAACTTTACGCAGCCAAAAGGCATTGAACTTAGTGTGGGGCTGTGATAGATAAATTCTTTATTTGCACACCAAAAAATAACACTTACAAAGAAATCTTATATATAACATAGGAGCACAAAGGGCGGTCTTATCGCTCAAAGCGATTTCTTCCAGACAACCAAAGGGAGATGATAAAAATATTACAAACCGGGACGGTGGTGTACCTCAACACGTATTTAAATTAATAAATGTACTTACACATACTTATTAATATTAGATACATAATATACATACAAAAACCTACACAAATAATAATAATATATTATGAACATACACAAACTAATATATATTATTATACATATATATATGACTAATAAAGGACATTCATAGCTTTAACTTAATTGAGAGTGATATATTACGTGTATTATAATTACTATTAACTACTCACCTCAAAGATGATCAACATATAAAGCACGAGCAGTAACACAACTGAGTACATGAGTCCATCCTCGACGTCCAATGGGTTTAACTGGTAGCTCAGAGTTATCGGCACAGTTGAGTTACTGGTTGTATTGAGGCGAAGAGTCACTTTACCACCTGGGAAAAAGCGTTGGAAGAAGTTTTGCCGCGAAAGTGAAAAAATGGCGTTGTTAATTTTGTAAAAATTTTCAAAACCTGTGATTCTTCGAGTGTTAATTTGTAATAATGGTGGATTATTAACCGTTAATACATACTTAGTAAACGTGCATAAGTATAGCAAGTATAGATAGAGTATTATAAAACTTATTTGAAGAATCATAAAACATAATTTGCAATAGCTGTACCACGTAAGACGTTGGTCTCTAGAGTTGATATTGCAATAATAATATATTACAATACATAATGAATCATAGACCTTGCAAACTGATATTGCAAAAGTAATTAAATCTATTTACATTATACCATAAAAATATATAAAGTCTATGTCTTTAAACTTTAAAATAAAACTTACAAATAACCCTGTATATATATAAAAAAAATAAGTTTTATTATTATTCTTACCGTATTCATCAAAAGTTTCTCTTATTTCGTCCCTTTTATTATCATTTGAAGCCCCAAATACCGTGAGTGGTTCGAGGACCAGGGTTTTGACCTCGGTGCCACTGGGAGAGAAGTCGATGACGTCATCGCTTGGTAGGAAGACAGTCCAGCGGCGAGATTTCTAAAAAATTTGGAAATCTTACAGGCCTCTGTCCAGTGGTGGATTCAGGATTGTCGTTTGGGAGGGGCTTGACGCAGCTGAGGGTAGATTCTTTTGCAGAAATAATTACGAGACAAGTTTTGTCACGGAAGAACTCGGATGATTTTGGGGGGGCTTGAGCCCCTTACTGCCTCTAGCCCCCCTGAATCCACTACTGCCTCAGTCTTAATTCGTAATTCCAAATACGTTAATGTACTTAAAATCCAAAACGGCGACAGCGATTATGAACCTACTTTTATGTGTTACACTTTCGTTAATAAGATCTATTATGTTATTTATTATAGCTTTATTATAAGTATTGAAAATTTTGAGAATAATTGCTAAAACTTTAAATCCTTTTTTGATCCTAAACGGTAATTCAATTTATAAATGTCTATTCAGTGATAATCCACTTGACATAGTACGTCAAATTATTTTTGACGTGATAACGTCTTATAAATCGATGAACACCGGCTGCATGCACGAACAAGTGTCACGTTCCGCCTGAGCCTGAGCGTGCAAGCGAGAGCGCGGAACAAGCGATAGAGAGGCACGATCGGCCAAGCTTTCGTCTTATGACGTTATCACGTAAAATTATCGTCCGTAAGCCGACTTTACAGACAACCATTTTTTTTTATTTTACTCTATATGGCGTCTGGCAGTCGCCATTTTGAATTTTGATTACTGTCATGTCTTAAGTGACACTCTCACAATTATAACAAATTGATTGACATTTAAATAATCAAAACCGGCCCACGCGTTTGGTCTCTAGAATGCTACAGAGGAACAAACATACATACGATTTTTAATCAAAGTACAAGGTTTAAAATTCAAAATCGTTTATTTACATGGGCCCTAAACAGGTGCTCATAAATGGTACTCTACTGCCAGATTCGTAAAATTACAGCCATCTCGAGAAGAACCTGACAAGAAACTCAGCGGCGCATTATTTCATTCTTTTTTTAAAAAGAATTCGAAAAAAATCCTTTTTTTTATCATTCCTTAACACTTATACATTAATTAATATATCTAGGTTAATATATTAATTAATGTATAAGTGTTAAGGATATCTATATTATGTAGTCGCCAGAAAGCGCTTGTGCAGTTTGCCTCCATGCATCCTTGTCATTAAAGTAGTCAATCGATTTAATTAATGCCCGTTTGATTACTGATTTAATAAGATAAATAAATTACCCTTTGCGTCGCATAGTCGAAAAAATATATTCAGTATAGATTACCTGTGGAAATCCACCACCACTGCCGCTTCCATCTCTCTGTAACCACAGATGCAACACGTTGTCAGTGACGTTACTGCCGGCTTGCTCGAAAGGGCCAGTCAGTGTGACCAATACTTTAGTCTCTTCACTGGCTGGCAACACGTATTCTGAAAAAAATATATATATAGTTTTGCCGCGACAGTGAAAAAATGGCGTTGTTGATTTTGTGTAATTTTCCAAAATCTGTGATTCTTCGTGTGTTAATGTGTGAAAATGGTGGATAATTTAAATAACATACTTAGTAAACGTGCATTAGTGTAGGCAAATCATACAAAGTTGAAAACGTGATTTTCGCCTTCACTCCAGAACTCCAATAGAAGTTCTAATAAAGTCTCTACCACTTTACTAGGGCATGACTTGACTACCACTTTCGACTGTGACTTGTGACTAGGACTTCTATTATGAAATATAGATTTTGTTATTTTTTGTTTAATATTTCGTCTGAAGGACTATCACGAAAGAATTTAAAAAAGAAAACATTAATTACTGCAAGTCATGGACTAAAAGGAACGGACGTAACCTTATCCAATCATGGGTGAAGCATAAAAAGGTCCGTGCATTTCGCTGAAAACTTTCACATACAAGTTTAGTAGTACAATCTAGGTGTATTGTATTGGCGCCGATTTTTGGACCTTTGTAAAGAAAGAGCAGGGACTCCTAATACAGGCATTTTTGCTTAAAAGGAATCCCTGGTCGCTTGAAATTGTCTATGTATTATTGGTTATGGAAATAAACATTATTATTTTTATATACCTTTGGTGTATTTGTGTGCCTGTAGCTCGCGTTATGACAAGCGAAATGTAGGACTTAGGGTGCTTCACTCGTTTTGGATGCGGCATTACAATACCAAGGATAGGTTATGTTTTTCACGCGAATCTTGTATGTATGTATGTTTAAAATATAAACGATTTCACACTCACAGCCCCATACTAAGCTCGATGACTTGTGGGTGTCGGAAAAATTCATATAACACAACCAGAAACACAAATTTTCCTTCGGGAGAAAACTTGTGTTCCCGCCGGGAATCGAACCCGATACCCCTGTGGCGAACTTTTACCCAACTAAGCCAATGGCTCTTGTACATTTCTTTATTACCTCGTCCGTTTGGAAGATAAACGGCTGGATGAATTAAATAATGTATTAAATAGTGTCCTTAGAAAGAAGTGTTTCTCATTAATAATAATTTGCTCAATTTTCTTACCTTTAACCTGTCCACCAATCACAGCAGTGTGTAGAATGACGTCACTCTTTTCGCTATTCAAAAGTAATGATACTGTGAGAAGTGCCCAACAACCCACCAGCACTGACAGTTTGATAAACCGTAGAGCTTTGTCGATCTAAAAAAAGAATTAGTGAAATACTTTATGTATAATCTAATATCTTTAAACGAGCAATTCTTATATATATATATGTGTGTGTATAATCAGGATCTCAGAAACGGCTCCAACGATTTTCATGAAAGTTACAGATTAGGGGTTTTTCGGCCCAAAGAATCGATTTATCAACGTTCCAGGTCTAAGAAATGCTCGGTTCCCAAACTGCATTTGAAAAACCGGGTTTAAGAAACTATCAGCGCCATCTATTACGCCATGACCGATGTAAAAAACAGTTTCTACTCGACACTAGATGGAGCTTTCTGAGGCTACAAATTCAAACACATACTACCAAAAACAAAAAACCGAGCAAAACTCGGTCATCCGGATATTAATATATAGTAAATGCATATCTGTGAGGAGTATGCCCTTGGTCACGGCCTAAAATATAACGCGACAAAAAGTCAGTGCATGGTCTTTGAGGCAGGTTCAAAACGATCCAAAACTGTTCCGGCCGCTTACCTAAATGGAGTTCCACTAGAAAGGGTGGAACAGTTTAAATATCTTGGCCACATTGTCACAAGTGACCTCAGGGACGACGCTGATGTCGAGCGGGAGAGGCGGGCCTTGTGCGTACGGGCAAACATGCTTGCTCGTAGATTTGCACGATGCTCGGAGGAGGTGAAGGTTACTCTCTTTCGAGCTATAATTAATGTCTAGATTTTTTTTTTCTTTTGATTAGTCAAGCATTTGACCACTATCTCACCTGATGGAAACAAATTATTTTGAATAAATTGAATTGAATTGATTATATATTTAATTAATGATATTATTTCAATTTAAATATAATTTAATTTTGTTAATTTGTCCTGTCCTTTAAATATTAATATGTGTGTTAAATATTGTGTCGTATAATTATGAGTCTAAGTAACTCGGAATAAATTAATTGTATTATTTATTATTATAATATGATCATTTAGCCTAACTGTGATGACCAATCTACCTTATCGAAATTTAAAAAGGCCTCTCGCGTTGGCTACGGGTCCGCTAATACCTACCAAAAGAACAAACATGGACGAGAGATGTAAAATACTTTGGAATCATACTACAGATAAAATTATACGCACCGTTCTTTTCCTTACTGATTTCAATTTCGTTTCATCATCAGAAAGAGGGTCCATTAATCTAAAAAAGAATTTCGGATGAGAAATGATTTACATTTATGGTTGACATACTTCCAGGTCGCTCGAAGCGTTTCGCTTCTACTTTTATCATCCGTACAGCGAAGGAACTGGAACTCATTGCCTGCGTCTTTGTTTCCTGAACGGTACAATCTGGGTGTCTTCAAGTCTAGAGTGAATAGGTACCTTCTAGGCAAGCATCGTCACTTTCCATCAGGTGAGATAGCAAATACTTGCCTATCCAGCATTTGTGGAAAAAAATCTGAATGAAGACATGCAAGAGATGGCAATGGAGATGCTTTTACCACCCAGAACTCAATAATAGAAAAAAAATTCGCGTGGGATTGTAATGCACTTCTCTCCCTGAGACTTCAGGCGTTACGTCTCATATGCTCAATAATCACACTGGCAAGTGCTTGGTCCGCTAATACAAACCCAGTGCTGTTAGTCAAAAGTATCGCCTGGAGCCTGTAAAAGCTGGAAGAATTTTAATGAAATTTGGTATGCAGATAGTCTAGAGAGTCTAGACCCTGGAATAGAACATAGGCTTCTTTGATGGTAACAGCCGCGCGCATAAGTAGCATATATCTGACCTCATGACGTATGTATTAGCACTAATATCTGACCCTATGAGGTATACATCTAACCTCTTGAGGCATAATAATATATTAGCGCATATATTTGACCTTATGACGCATATACTTATGTTTATTTATTCATATTGGTCGATATTGTAATGATGTATAATGCCATAGTCTATTTTTTAGTCAACCTATTTCTATAAGGGACATTTTATATAATAACAGAATTAATAATTTCACAGCTTCAAGTATTGTTATCATAATTTATATATTAACTTATTTTGTAAAAAGGGTTGTTTAGCTACTTCTATATTTAATTCCAATGTAATCAATTATTAATGTATTTAACTGTAAAATTTGCATGAACAATATTGAAAGAGACTGAATCCCACGACACAGGACTCATCCTAGTGTCGGATTCAGGGCTCACCAGACATTAGAAGTAATTGTAATGTTCTTGTGTTATAATGAATAAATTATTGTGTCAATGAATAAATTATTATTATTATACTATCACATATATCTGACCTTATGACGCGTATATTAGCGCTAATATCCGACTTTATGAAGCATACATTATCGCATATATCTGACCTTATGACGCATATATCTGACTTTATGACGCATGTGCTAGCGCATATATCTGATCTTAAGACGTATACATTATCGCATATATCTGACTTTATGACGCATATGTTAGCGCATATATCTGACCTTATGATGCATACATTGGCACATATATCTGTCCATATGACGCATATATTAGCGTATGCATCTGACCCTATGATGCATATATTTGCGCATATATTCGACCTTATGACGCATATATTAGCGCATATATCTGAGTTTATGACGCGTATATCAGCGCATATATCTGAACTTATCTCGCATAAATTATAACATAAATCTGCCCTTATGACGCGTTTATTAGCGCATATATCTAACCTTTATGACGCATACATTAGCACATATATCTGACCTTATGACAGCTTCGTGATGTGTGTCACCATTCCCACAGCTCTTCTGTTTGGTATCTTTATTGAATATTGTCTTATCTCCTTCATTAACAAATTGAGCTTCAAGTTTGCCTGAAAATTCAATTATAATAATTATTGTAACATAATAATAATAGAAATGTAGTGTTTTATTTCTTACTTATATTGATACATGTGATGTTTCCGGCACCCACGACTCAAGTCATCGAACTTAGTGTGGGGCTGTGAGTGTGAAAGCGTTTGTGTTAATGTTAAGTGTTTATATTATTATAATTGCCCGTTGGTTTAGTTGGGTGTGCCTTCGAAACCCGGTGGGAACACAAGTTTTCTCCCCAAGGAAAATTGTTTCTGGTAAGGAAAATTCAATCGATTCCACACACTAAACCGATTTTGATGAAAATAGGATTTAAAGTCACTATATTCGAATATAAGCAAGATCTTTAATACATTATTTTTGGTGATCGAGAGAATGTTTTAAATTTACAATGCAGAGCTCGAACCCGCAGCCAGAAAAGAAATTTAGAATGTAGATACTTTAGGTTCCAGAATAACACATAGACCACTATTTTGCTTAACTAACGCGGAAAAAGCCGCGGGGCAAGGCTAGTCATCAATAAACAGTCATTGACCGAGCGAGCACGAAGCGCGAGCGAAGCGCCTCCGTTTCAGCTTGGGCAAAATTGCTTTCGTACGTCCGGATTTCCGGTTGTTCTCCTCTACAGGTCGCATTACTCAACCGATTCTAGTGAAATTTTGTGAGCGGGGGGGGGGTCTATTCCGGGCATAGATTATCTTTTCATCGACGTCGAATACAAACGATTTTCTTTTGTTATGCACATCGAATCCACTGAAATTTCAACCAATCGACTGTCGTATCGACGTCGCATCAATTCGAACAATCGTATTTTGACGACCAGAATAGGCCTACAGGTCCGATAAATATATAGGTTACGATACTTTTCGTCGATTCTGTCCTTGGAGATTTTTCAAAATGGCGGAGATATGGGGGTATAATACGTAAAAAAACATATTTCAATCATTCGAAAAATACTCCATGTCTTCAGTCACATATCCACTAGTAAACTATTATATAAATAACTAGCTGCGCCCCGCGGTTTCACCCGCGTTGATAATGATGAAAAGTGATGATGATGATGATGATGAAAAATAGATGTTGGCCGATTCTCATAGATACCGGATAAGCACAAAAAATTTCATCAAAATCGGTCAAGCCGTTTCGGAGGAGTATGGCAACGAAAACTGTGACACGAGAATTTTATATATTAGAAGATAATAATTATTATTATTCAATGTTGTTACTGCAGCTTCACTTACAAAACATAAACTAAACAATAGATACTTTGTCTTTGAGACAATCACTCTTTTGACATAGAAAATAATTCAAAACAGCAATATTCTTGTATTGCACATTTAAATACAAATGTCGAGGAAACAATGAGTATATTTGTTACATTTTGTCTTGTTTGAAATGTCCACTGGAGAAATGTTCTTTACCAACATAATTGTATCGCACCACCATCCCTACATTGTCTTTTCGTTTATATTTCCAGCCAAAGGTTGTCTGGAAGAGAACGCTCTTAGCGATAAGACCGCCCATTGTACCTTTATAAGTTTCTCTGTAAGTTGTATTTATCTTTTGGTGTCAATGAAGAGTTTTTGTATTGTATTGTATAATTGAAACGCAAGCAATGCTTAAATAATTAAACGCAAGCAAAGCTTAAAAAAACCGACTTCACCACTTTATCATCGGAACCTTGATCCACCAAATAAAAAAAGAATCATATAAATCGGCTCACAACGAAAGAAGTTATGAGGTAACTTTTGAAGTCGGGTAAACCAGAACATCGTCAATGTACGCATTATTCGTCACAAAATAGACATTATTGACGATATTTCAAGAACTACAGATCTGATCTTGATCAAATTTAAATGGGACCAATAGGAAAGCAACATCTTTCAAATTAAAATTTTTTTTCGAAATCGGCTCACGTGAAGAGAAGTTATGAGGTGAAAAACATAAAAAAAAAAAAAAAACATTCGACTTAAGTACCTCCTCCTTTTTTGGGAAGTCGGTAAAAAAACCGACTTCAACGCTTATATTTCGGTTCGGTATTCGGTTAACCAATTTCGATAAAATTTGTTATCAGAGCTAGTTATTTATAAATAGTTTGTGAACGTGCACGAGTGTAAGAAAATCATACAAAGTTAAAAAAAGTAATTTTAAGTTTCGCTCCAAAATTACAAAAAAAAAAAATTTACTAGGGGACTCTTTGACTTGACTTGTACTGTAAACGCTAAACCCTAAAGCTTTAACACTCACAGCCCCACACTAAGTTCGATTACTTGTGTCGTGGGTGCCGGAAACGTTAACATTACACACAGAATTTCCACTAGAGCCAGAAACACAAATATTCCTTCTTGTGTGTTCCCGCCGGGAATCGAACCCGATAGAAGGCGAACGCCAACCAACTCAGCCAACGAGCAGTTCTAAAGAGTAGCACTGTGACTAGAGACTAAGATTATATTTATTAAATACTCATTTCTACTTGAAAAACATTCATTTATCACTTGACACTGGCTAAATGCACAAAGATAGCAGAGCCAAACAAAAATTATTTACGCCGGAAGTCTAAAACTCCTTCCGGTCAGTATGGGTGATCCAACGGCTTAACCTTCTACACTTTTTGACTGATAAAGAGAGAAAGAGTAACTTACCATGCTGCTGCTCATATCTCTGCTTGAAGGGCGCCAGCAGAGGATCGTACTTGATTTCATCAGGCAGATCCAGCCAGACATCCACACTGCCTGGCGTCAGGTCGCTACAGGAAATCAGAGAGTATACACTGCCAAGTTGGCCACGCTTCTCTTTTACGCGGGAGTCCGCCATCTTACATATTTTAATAACTGTCAGAAATGTCAATGTCACTTGATTTTTATTTTATTAAACTGCGATTTTAAACTGCTTTGTTTGTATCACACTTTTTTTTTACATATATGCCGTGAAAGTGAAAAAATAGCGTTCTTGATTTTGCATAATTTTCCAAAACCTGTAATTCTTCGAGTGTTAATGTGTAATAATGGTGGATTATTAACCGTTAATACTTAGTAAACGTGCATAAGTGTAGGCAAATGTTGAAAAATTTGATTTCCGCCTTCGCTCCAAAACTCCAATAGAAGTTCTATTAAAGTTGCTACCACTTTACTACGGCATGACTTGCCTATGACTAGACCTTGACTCTTTTACTTGACTTTGACTGTTACTAGGACTTTTAACGTAAAATACACTTGAAATATATTATGACTTGACTTGACTTGACACTGGCTAAATGCACAAGATTGCGAAGACAAAATAAAAAAAAAAGATTGCATGACGTTATTTAGATTGCTGGAAAATGAATGCTAATTATTAGGATAAATGCTAAATAACTAAACTGGCATGAAATCAGGTAAACACACGACCATGAAAAATATGACAGAATGTTACAATTTTATTATATATTCATGACAACCTTTTATTAAGTTTCATTGGTCGGTCTGCAACTAATCAAATCTTGCAAGCTAAATTAGACCCACTTAGACTCAAATTTGGGTACTTATGTATCTTCGGTGACAATCCAATGATATGGTACCATGAAGCTGGTCTGATGGAGACGAAAGATGGCCATAGGAACTTCTGAACTAAACAAGATAAACTCATCGAGTTCGGTCTCTTTCTCTGGTTATATAACTTTTTAGTCATTTTTTATTTTTAACTGGTAAAAGCTTGATTTAAAAATACTTTTTAAAGTATTAAGCTGCCGGTTGGTATAATTGATAACGCGTTTGCCTTCTAAGCAGCGGATATTGGGTTAGATTCCTGGTAAAGTTTTCTCCCCAAGGGAAATTCGTGTTTCTAGTTCTGGGTCTGAGTTTGACGATATTACTTTTTCTTGAAAATTCAAAGTTCTACTCAGCTATGACCGATTTTTTTAAAATGCATATTTCTTATAGTATGTACATCAAATTCATTTATTATTTGTAACTAACAGTGTTCCTAATGGGATTCCCCATTGCCATACCGCTGTGATCACAAATGCTATCCTAATTTGAAATTTCCCATTTTTTATTTATATATATTTATCACAAAAGAATTAAAAACATATATTAATAAAAAAAACCGCCATCCTTTTGGGTGCTCTCACCATCATGATGGGCGCTCACTGGTGGTGCGCTTGAGCAATTAAAATTTATTAAGCTCAGTTGCTTGTACTGAGCTCTTTAACTGTATAGTATATAGATGTATATAATTTTAATTTAGTTTATGAAAGCAATAAAAAAAAATAACAACGAAGAAAAAACCGACACTTTCGTTTTACCGGCGCAGTAGCCGCTTTAAACTAGTATTTTTCCATAATTATTGAATGGAAAGAAGTATGGGTCATTAAAATGGCGGGATGAACGGACTGTGCAATTAATTTTCACATAAACAAAAACGTGTGTGTACTTATGAATGCACGTAAAAAGTCACACTACTTTAGCGTAACAAAAAATAATAATAAAATAATTTTATTCCGTCTTTTTTTAAATTTTCGATTGGCAAGCAATTGACCACTTTTTTAATCTGCAAAAAAAGAACACATGTATCTGCATTGATTTTTTAAATAAACATTCTTAGACACATTTTAATTACTATTTATAAATTTGATCAAAAACGCAGTTTTGCTTCTACATTTATCATCGGTACAGCGAAGGAGTGGAACTCATTGCCCGCGTCTTTGTTCCCCGAACGGTATACGACGGCACCTGCCTCCCTAGCCAAAAACCAAAACGCTTTGTCTCTATTCTATCAAAAGATACGCTTTCTAAATGTAACAGACCTTAAATTTGTACACATAAGGTTTAAAATATCTTGACTTGTTATTTATAGCTCACCGAGATTGCAAAGTTACTGAAAAGCAATTTGAAACCTACATAAGTTTTCAATCAATCCATCAAATTAGTTTATTATCATGGGCCCCAAAGAGGCACGAAAGTTAATGATTCTACTGCCAGATACGCAAAATTACCAGCCATCTTGAGAAGAACCTGGCAAGAAACTCGACGGTGCATTCTTTTCATTCTATTTTTGAACATAATTCGTTAACATCTTCTTTTTTTTTTTTATCTTTTTACTATATAAAAATAAGTCGGGTTTTCCTTCCTGACGCTATAACTCCAGAACACACGAACCGATTTCCACGGTTTTGCATTCGTTGGAAAGGTCTCGGGCTCCGTGAGGTTTATAGTGGCGAAACGGAGTTCGCCGGGTTTGCTAGTTAATACATAATTATATTAACCTAGGTATATCTATATTATGTAGTCGCTAGAAAGCGCTTGTGCAGTTTGCCTCCACGCATCCTTGTCATTGATATAGTCGATCGTTTTATAATAAGCTTTCTTAATTAATGCCCGTTTTATTACAGTTTTGAACTTCCGCAGAGGTAATTCAGTTACAATTTTAGGAATTCTATTGTAAAATCTAACCCCGTTTGCCATAAAAGATTTATTCGTTTTGTTTAATCTAAATGCGCGCACTGTAATTTTATGCTTATATCTAGTATTAAGATTGTGTGCGTCGCTTCTTAATTTATATCTAAATATATATAACTCAAAGGTGACTGACTGACTGACTGACATAGTGATCTATCAACGCACAGTCCAAACCACTGGACGGATCAGGCTGAAATTTGGCATGCAGGTAGATGTTATGACGTTGGCATCCGCTAAGAAAGGATTTTCATTAATTCTACCCCCAAGGGGATAAAATAGGGGATGAAAGTTTGTATGAAACTTTGTCAATTTTAAATTAATACTTCTTAACGCGAGCGAAGCCGCGGGCAAAAGCTAGTTTACCAATATTTTTGCAAACATGCATAATATTTTCAAAGATGTAAAGCGAAGGTAAGTATGCCTGTTTCTTTAAAGAATTCCCTGATAGTTTTAAAATCTGTTACAAGCGTTTCTTTTGGTAGAATAGAGACGAAGCGTTTTGGTTTTTGGCTAGTGGGACTGGGAGTCTTCTAGGCAAAATCTTTCTATCACGAGAGATAGTAAACGATAACAACAAAACAAACAACAAACGCATTCACACTCACAGCCCCACACTAAGTTCAATGACTTGTATCGTGGGTGCCGGAAACATTCACATCACACACACATTACACCCAGAACCAGAAGCACAAATATCCCTTGGGAAAGAATTTGTGCTCCTGCCGGGAATCGAACCCAGGACCCACGGCGCAGAGGGCGGACACCTGTCCACTGCACCAACTGGGTCGTTATATATAGTTAACATGGATAACCTATCAAGCATTAAAAAATATACTTTAATGAAAAATACGCTATCTCTATGACCTCAAAATTGTTTAATGTTTACGTTTGCTAAAGGAAGCAGTATTTCCGCACAGTAGTTGTACACCACATACAAACTCGACAAAAGAGTTGATCATAAACATAAACATAAACGCTTTTACATTTATCATCGGTACTGCGAAGGAGTGGAACTCATTGCCCGCGTCTTTGTTCCCCGAACGGTATAATCTGGGAGTCTTCAAGTCAAGAGTGAATAGGTATCTTCTAGGCAAGCATGCTACATCCTCGTGAGGTGAGATGGTGGTCAAATGCCTGCCTATCTATATATATATATAAAAGAAAGTCGTGTTAGTTACTCCACTTATAACTCAAGAACGGCTGAACCGATTTAGCTGAAAATTGGCAGGGAGGTAGTTTAGAGCCAGGAGAAGGACATAGGATACTTTTTAAGAACGTACATTTCTTTAAATTTTTTTTTTACATTTCGACATGCTTTCCATTTTCTCATACGTCACTCGGATTTGGTAAAGTACTAGGCAAACATAAACATGAAGGTTGTAATAATATAGTCACGTGACATTGTAACGCATGCCGGGTATGGCTTCCTTAATATGCACATTCATTGACTGTTAGGCGGAACGAAGGTCGCCGGGACAGCTAGTTAATCATAAAAACAAAAAACACTCACAGCCCCACACTAAGTTTGATGACTTGTTGTGGGTGCCGGAAACATTCGCATCACACACACACTCACAACCAGAACTAGAAACACAAATTCTTACTGGGAAGGCATTCCCTTTTCAAATAACAATGTAATCGAAGTCAATTACTTACGCATTTAATTATTGACTTACTTTGACGTGTGGGTAGCCGCTGCTTGATACAGACGTACTTAGTCACTCTTTGCAAATAAAAATAATTTTCGGTTGAAAATGCCGACGGGTGTGCGTGAAAGTGATAGTTCCATAATTAAAAAAAGCTTAATAAGATTGGAAACTAAAGTTGGTGCCCAAAATGAAGAAATATGTGCGTTAAAACAACAAATATCTGACCTTACCTCTCTAATAAAGTTGCTACTGGAGGGTAGGAATTGTGATAAAGATAAGGCCACAAGCATAGCGAGTGCGAGCGAGCCGGCAACAGTCTTACCACCAGGAGAGAAAAAGACGGAACGAAAACAAAACGTTGATTGTCTTCAGAATAAATCTACTCCTAGAAATAAAGAACAGGAGTTGACCAGATCAGCGGCATCGGTACCTATGCCAGTTTCGACGCCAGCGCTGGTCCATGCACCCGCTAATGTGCAGCATAATGAGGACAATGAAGGTTGGACGACAGTAACTGCTATCAAACGGTCCAGCGCCCAACGCGCACGTAACAACAACAACAAGCAACAGCTGCGGGATAAACGAGTGGTTCGCGGCAGTGGAGCTTCAAGCGACATTCTATATGCGGCCGAGAGTATGAAATATCTACATGTATGGGGTGCGCATCACGATACCTCGGAAGCTAATGTTATTAGCTACCTTAATGCTAAGACAAAATCAACAGCCTGCTCGGCGGTAAAAGTGATAGCTAAGCGGCCGACTAATTATGCATCATTTAAAGTCGGTGTTCCCGATAACCTATATGAAGAGTGTAGTACAGCACAATTCTGGCCGAAAGGATTTTCAGCAGAACGTTGGCTTTTTCGTCTCGAACGATCAACATCGCGTGACACAAAATCTGCCTAAAAGGTCAGTACTAACAGTTTATTACCAGAATGTACGATGGTTGAAAGGCAAACTCTGCCAATGGCGAAATAACCTGTTGATATCTGATAACATACAACTAGTGGCGGCAACGGAAACTAATACGGATGAATCTGTGACTGACGCTGAACTGTGTGGTGCGGGCGGGAACTGGGCCGTGCTGCGCCGCGATCGGAGCTCGCGCCTCGGCGGTGGTGTGCTACTTGCCGCCGCCGCGCCCATATTCCTCGAGCGCCTGCCGCAGTACGAAACGTCACAAGGGGAAGATCTATGGGCCAAGTTCCTATTTCAAGGGCATTCTATATTTGTATGCGTTGTTTACTTACCGCCTAAATCGAGCGATGATGCGTATATGAAATGGTTTGATAGTGTTGAAAATGTATGTTCTAACTATTCTTCGTCAAAAATCCTAGTATTCGGAGATTTAAATCTTTATAGTGCTAGCGACAATGTAAATAACTATTTTAAATGTTTTAGCTCTCTCTGTGATCTAGTACAGTATAATGCAATCTGTAATAAAAATAACAGAACGCTAGACGTGGTGCTGACGAGTGCGGAGCTGGGCACCGCAGTGCGCGTGCGAGCTGCTGAGCCGGCTGAGCAACTCGTCAAGGTGGATGGCCATCATCCTCCCTTGATAGTAGACATTGGGTACAGATTCTCAAAGCAGGTACTAAGACTAGAACCCTCCAACATTCCGTCGGAAAATGATTGGAATTTCTGTAAAGGAGATTTTAATACTGTATATGACATGATTAAAAATAGCGATTGGGCTCAAGTAAATAAATTTAATGATGTCACAGAAGCCCTCAACTTTTTTTTATCGCATTATCTATACTGTGTTTAATAATTGTTTTCCCAAAAAGGTACGGAGGAAATCGAGTAGTCGTATATACCCAGTTTATTATACAAACGGTATTATTCGTGATATTCGTTACAAAGCGGATTATCACCGTCAATGGAAGCGTACCGGCGATAGTAAATGCCGAGATAAGTTTGAGCTGTTACGGAGCAAAATAAAGGAGCAGGTGCAAATTGCTCATACGAATTATAGTAAAATGATTTCCGACAATCTATGTAAAAATCCAAAAGAGTTTTGGCAATATGTAAATAGTCTCCGCAATACAGGTGGACTAGAACCTAAAGTGACACGTGGGGACGTAGAGTACACGGGGTGCGATGCGGCGACGGCTTTCGCTGAGCATTTCAGCTCGGTATTTTTGCCGGGCCGGCCTGCGCTCGACCCCGCCGCCGCAGCCGCTGCTCCGCCGGCTGACTGTCGCCGCGTACACATACAAACATTCCTCCCGGACGACATCAGGAAGGCGGTTAGAAGGTTGAAACCGGGGACATCACCAGGACCTGACGCTGTACCGGCGTACATCATCAAGGGATGTATCGACGAGCTTATTGCACCGATCACCTACATCTTCAATCTTATTATTACCACTGGTCATTATCCGACGATATGGAAAACATCTAGGGTCACGCCCATACCTAAATCAGGCCCCAAGTCGAAAGTAGAAAATTATCGACCCGTAGCGATATTGTGTGCCCTGGCCAAGTTGTTTGAGACGACCCTTCACCACTGCTTGCTCCCGCAATGTCGACCTTACATAACCGAGGCACAACATGCGTTCCTGCCACGACGATCTGTAGCTACCAATTTGGTGACGTTGGTCGATAGCGTTTCGTCTGAAATGGACGCCAAAAACCAGGTAGAAATCATATACCTAGATTTTCAGAAAGCATTTGACCGAATAGACAACGATACGCTGTTACTAAAGCTCAGCATGATGGGTTTTACTCCCAAGCTTTGGAAACTGTTTGCGAGCTATTTATCAGATAGGCGACAGTTCGTAAAATATGGAACTCACGTTTCGGACTATTACTCAACTCGTTCAGGTATAAGTCAGGGATCGAATCTAGGGCCATTCTTATTCGTCCTTTTTATAAATGACCTTCCCGAGGTAGTCCGGGAGTCGACAATTCTAATCTTTGCTGACGACGTAAAACTCGTAAAGGCATGCAGAACAGCCCGCGATCACGAGGCGCTTCAGCGCGACATCGACGCGGTGCATGCATGGAGTGTATCCAACCGGCTGCACTTCAATGCTAACAAATGCGAGATGATGACGGTCACGCGAGGTTGTAGCCCGCGGCTGCACCAGTACGTGGTGGGAGGCGCGCCTGTGTCGCGCGTGCAGCGTGTGCGTGACCTCGGCGTGTGGTTCGATTCCGAGCTGACGTTCCGCGAGCACACGCAGCGCGTAACAGAAGCGGCTCATCGCCGACTAGGCTTCGTGCTCCGAAATGCCGCCTCGCTGTCAAACGCGGCGACTCGTACCCTCTACGCCGCCCTCGTGCGAAGTATCCTCGAAACGAATTCGATCGTCTGGAGTCCCCACGAAGATAAATATACAGTTATGCTTGAAAAAATTCAAAAGAAGTTTCTACGTAGTCTTTATAAAAAAACCTACGGTTATTACCCTTATATGTATCCCACTCTTTTTATCCAGGGCCAATTGGGGTATGAAACATTGGAAGTAAGAAGGTCGCTAGCGTTAACTAGGTTTACTCTTGGGCTAATTAGAAACAGAATAGACTGCGTAGCTCTCCTGGAAGTGTTCTTGAGGCTATCTGTACCCAATATTGAGACAATGTGTCGGCTGAGGCCGCGCGCGCAGTGCGCTCTGGCGCGCGCGTCAGGTCGCACTGTGCAGCGGCGTCAGAGCCCGGCAGAGCGCGCGCGTTCTCTGCTCAGTAATGTACTCGTTGCAGCCCCGCACTGCGATCTGTTCACGAGTGAGATAGCAGGCTTGATGACCGAGTGCCGGACGAGGTATGAAAGTAATACCAAAAAATCATCGATTTTTTATTAATTATACACCCGAAATTATATTTTTAATTGTATTAATTTAATTTATTGATATTTTAATATTTAATGACTTTTTATTTTTATTTTACAATAAGTATATTAATAAAATTTATATTATATGACGACAATTTGTAACGCGTTGGTTTATACTGTTATGTTACAAATGATGAATAAATGAATTGAATTGAAATTGAATTGAATTGAATATTGAGGATAACTCAAAAACTACTGAACAAATCTTGATCAAATTTAAATGGGACCACATGTGAAGCACCAGCTTTCAAATAAAAAAAGAATCATTTTAATCAGTTCAACTAGAAAGAAGTTCTGAGGTAACGAACATAAAAAATACAGTCGAATTGAGAACCTACTTTATTTTTGAAGTCGGTTAAAATTGAAATAGAATATGTACCAGTTTATTTCGAGGTTATAATAACAACTGTATTTGTTGTGGATTTCAGATTTATCTTGATTAAAACGTCTTATTTATATTATGTCGCAGTTAAGTTAAAATAGTCACTCAGTTGGATACCTAAACAAAATAATCATCATTAATCATCACAATTATTTGAACTGCCTGAATTTGAATTTGACGACCCAGTTGGCGCAGTGGACAAGTGTCCGCCCTCTGCGCCGATATTTGTGCTTCTGGTTCTGGGTGGATACAAGTCTTTGAACTTAGTGTGGGGCTGTGAGTGTGGATACGTTTGTTGTTGTTGTTGTTGCCCGTTGGCTTAGTTAGGTGGCGTTCGCCTTCTAAACAATCGATTCCGGGTTCGATCCCCGGTGGGAACAAGTCTACTAGTAGAGTCATTAACTTTCATGAGTGCCTCTTTGGAGTCCATGTGAATAATGATTGATTGAACTCCCCACGGGAAACTCGTTTTAATGGTTCTGGTCGAAGTTTCTTGGCACACTCTCTGAAATGTATCCGATAAAAACCGAGAGACTAGCTACCATGCGGGATTTATTTGCGTATTGTTGACTTCCCAAAAAAGGAGGAGGTACTCAAGTAGACTGTATTTTATTTTTTTGTGTTACCTCATAACTTAAGCCGATTTCGAATTTTTTTTTAGTTTGAAAGTTGTTGCTTTGTAATTGGTCTCATTTAAATCTGGTCAAGATCTGATCAGTAGTTCTTGA
The DNA here is from genome assembly GCA_948107665.1 of Lomographa bimaculata. Lineage (NCBI taxonomy): Eukaryota > Metazoa > Arthropoda > Insecta > Lepidoptera > Geometridae > Lomographa > Lomographa bimaculata. Next base: position 7,633,587 of record OX403614.1, read on the forward strand.
AATGTCGTCAATAATGCCTATTTTGTGGACTACTTTGACGATGTTCTCGTTTACCCGATTTCAAAAGTTACCCCATAACTTCTTTCATTGTGAGCCGATTTTGATGATTTTTTTTATTTGAAAGCTGGTGCTTTTCATGTGGTACCATTGAAATTTGATCAAGATGTGATCAGTAGTTTTTGAGTTATAGTCAATAATGCGTGTTTAATACATTAAATCTGATCAAGGTTCCGAAGATAAAGCGGTGAAGTCGTTTTTTTTAAGCTTTATACACACAAAGCATACAATAGTTTGGGAGCTATGATGACACAAACAGATTCACAGACACACACACAAAACATTAACACCTCTGCTTCGTCGACACTGACGCTTAAAAAGCGCTACAAATACATAAACATCTCCTTTTTAAAACAAACAAAACAAAAAACAAACGCATTCACATTCACGGCTTTGTTCATGAGCTTCGGCGAGTCATTTTATAATTACCATGTAAATGTTGAGGCAATCCAGCTCCTCGACAACATAGACTTAGTGAGAAGACTCAAAAGAACTAAACCTTTTGAGTTAGTGTAGTGATGTGACAGTGTAATATAGTGAGTGCTATTAACAAAGAACACAAGAACAAAGTGTCTTCCCGATAATAGAGATAGTAAGAAAAGTGTTATTGGACATATTCTTAATATACAACTCTACTTAGCAGTTTAGGTCAAAATTAAATTACCTATTAGTCTAAAGGCTAGATCGTAATTCCAATGGTGTTCCAAATGAATTTGGTACATCATAATAAGAAAAAAAAAACATTCACAGCTCCACACTAAGTTCAAAGACTTGTATCGTGGGTGCCGGAAACATTCACATCACACACACATTACACCCAAAAGCACAAATATCCCTTGGGAAGGAATTTGTACTTCTGCCGGGAATCGAACCCAGGACCAACGGCGCAGAGGGCGGACACTTGTACGCCAACTGAGTCGTACTGGGTGAACAAAAATCATGGAACTCGCGTCATCGTCACCGAACGCTTTCTAATAGCTCGACGATACAATTTACAAGTTACTTAGTTTCTACTATCGCCATATTTTTTTCCTCTTAATTTTGGCTACGCAATCATGTGCATTTAGCCAGTGTCAATTAGAATATACTACAAGTAAAAATTTTATATTAAAAGTCCTAGTCACAAGTCACAGTTAAAGTCAAGTAAAAGAGTCAAGGTCCAGTTACAGTCAAGTAATGATTTAGTTAATTGGTAGAAACTTTACTAGAATTTCTATTGGTGTTTTGGAGCGAAGGCGAAAATCAAGTTTTTCAACTTTGTATGATTTGCCTACACTTATGCACGTATTAACGGTTAATAATCCACTATAATTATACATTGACACTCAACGAATCACAGGTTTTGGAAAGTTAAACAAAATCTGGAACGCCATTTTTTCACTTTCGCGGCAAAACTCTCCCGCAAACTTCAACACTATAGCAATACGTATTTATACGCCACAAACTTTAAAAATCTCTTTAAAAACGCCGTTTTATCAATTTCTGAGGTCGATAACCTTTAAAAACTGGATACAACCGCTCCGAACTGCTTATAACCAGTCACTAGTTACGTCATTTATTAGTTTATCTAGCGCCATCTTGGATTTTACTTTCAAACGTGGTGCTTTGAATCGTAATCTTTTTGCAAAAGCCGCCGTTGTAGTTTGAGAATAAATTAGATTATTTTGTATTTATGTAATTATATTATAAACCTAAATATATAATATAATTACATTAAATATATTATATGTAATGTAATTATATTATATATTTATTATTATTGCCTTATAGAATTCATTTTGTTTAAGTATCCTACTAATATTATAAATCCGAAAGTTTGTGTGTAAGTGTGTAAGTATGTTTTTTCCCTCTTCACGCTTTAACGGCTGAACGGATTTGGATGAAATTTGGAATGTACATAGATTATACCTAGGATTAACACATAGGCTACTTTTTAACTTGATAATAGCGGGCGAAGCCGCGGGGCACGGCTAGTATATTATAAACGCGAATGTTTGTATGTATGGATGTTTATTACTCTTTCACGCAAAAACTACTGAATGGATTTTAATGAAACTTTACAATAATATAGCTTATACATCAGAATAACACATAGACTATCATTTATAAATATATTGTGTGAATTATCCAAAATATAACGATAAGTGTCAAGTAAGTAGGAAAAAATCTCCCATCTGCGAGCTATTCTGGCGTGCGCTGCAAAAACCGTTGGAGTTACATGTATGTAATGTATAATGGAAATGTTTATCTTAAATAGTCCTACATCAAAGTCCGCGACAGCATATATCTATCTTTTATGTGTAAGTCATTATCGCCAAAATAGTGAATCATAAATACAATAAAATTGATAATTTATTTTTAACTAGCCGTGCCCCGCGGCTTCGCCCGCTATTATCAAGTTAAAAAGTAGCCTATGTGTTAATCCTATGTATAATCTATGTACACACCAAATTTCATCCAAATCCGTTTAGCCGTTAAAGTGTGAAGAGGGAACAAACATACTTACACACTAACACACTTACACACAAACTTTCGGATTTATAATATTAGTAGGATGCAACGGCTGAACGGATTTAGAATGTGCATAGCTTATACCTATAGGATTAACACATAGACTTTATAAATTTTAAATTTATCAACGCGAGCGAAGCCGCGGGGCACGCTAGTTATATATGTCTTAAAATATATTTATATTTTCTCATAACCTGGTAGTACTTACATATCCGTTTCACCGAATTATTAAAAATCTTCTACATCCAAAGGTTGTCTGGAAGAGATTGGTCATAGAAATACTATGACTTAATTTAACTAAAAATAAAATTAAACTAACTAATGACTAGGCTCGCGCCGAGCTGAGATCTCGCGCCTATATTTTGCTTAACAGAGACAAACTTTTGAGGTTAATTGCTTATGACTTTCTTTCTATTTTCCTAATAACTATTTGATTTTTGTATTCGAAATTCAAATACAGGATATTTTATTATTATTTTTGGCTTTGGGCCATAACTAATTAACTATATTCTTTGAGAATTAAAATTTATTCGCTTGTATGTTTTAGTCGCTCCGCTCGACCAATTAAGAAAGCTTATTATAAAACGATCGACTATATTAATGACAAGGATGCATGGAGGCAAACTGCACAAGCGCTTTCTAGCGACTACATAATCTATCTATCTATGCCTGAATCATAATTCTTGTATTAGACATATAGTTAAAAAACCAGACAAATGCGAGTCGGACTCGCGCACGAAGGGTTCCGTACCATCATCTATAAAAACGGCAAAAAATCACGTTGTATGGGAGCCCCTCTTATTTTAATTTAATTATTTATTTTTAAAGTGAACATATAACTAAATATTAATTAAAAGTACTAGTCACAAGATAAGAGTAGAAAAGGGGATTAAAACAAATAATACTCAAAAATTTTGTAAACCGCTTGCCAAAGGAAAAGTGCCCAGAATACTGGCTACGTTTCCACGTTGAATAGCGATGCTAATTTTTTGTGCTAAATAAGAGCCAGCATTCTGGTCATTTGTCGCCTCGACTAAACGTTTAGATAAAAATTTAAAAATTTCGTGTGCTCCCGGTCCCCACGGACCCAAAGTTTCTACCCCAAACGGTACAAACATATAACCTCTATCAAGGTTCGAATATTTACGCCGTTTGAGGTTTTCTGCTTTGTTTGCAGCCCCGCCAGCTTGAACACTAGTCTCTAGAAGATGAGACGGCGCCAGTGTATCGACACAAGTTGCATCCCACACTAATGGTCGTCCCATCTTCCAAGGAATTAGCGTCATTCCATCAGGCCTCTTGCCATCGTCACGCATTAAACCGTTTGGTTCTAGAACTGACGGTAAGCCAGCACTAACAAAAGCCCTACGGATAATATCATTCAGGCTGGCGTGACGAGAAAAGCGACCTGCACTTTTGCTGCAGGATAGTCCGTGGTGACCCAATCGATCTACCAAATCACCGCAGTGACAACGGTGAGGGACTTGGCAATATGCACCCAAACGTAAAGATACAGCTGATCGGAAAGTATTATTATCTAAAAGGTTGCCAATATTTTTTGAAGGTAAAGCTTGCAACCAAAGACCCGATTCCCATTGCGAAGACGCAAGGAGACGAGCTCGCTCTGCTGTACAATTGGACGTATCGACTAATTTGTTCCGTTCAATCTCGCATAGCGGCCCGTCCCATAACCTCTGCGAAGGAGGGATTTTGGGCAAACTTTGATTCGGACAGGCTATTTGCCAACTTGCCTGTGCCTCACTCATAAAAGAAATTTCAAATGTATCCAAACTAGAAGATAAAATAGAATTTATTAAATTTTGTGTACTGTACACTGAGGACAAGAAAGCTGGTAGAGATACACTTGAAATTTTGCGAATACCAAGACCTCCATACCTAATAGGTAGAGAAGCCTGACGCCAAGTTCGGTCATCAAAAGGTATATTAAGAATGGCGGTGAGAGTATCTTTTAAAATATTGTCAAACTGTTGTAATAATAAAGGATGATTCCAAAGTTGGCAACATCTTAAAACATACATAAATTTTGGAACAAATAGACAGTAGCGAATAATGTAATAAGCCATATGTGAATTTAAGTTGCGTAAACGGTCTGATATAGAAAGGAAATTTTGAATTTTTTCTGTAACAAAATCTGGTATAGATTCGTCAAAAATAGGTGCCCCTAACAGGCGAAGAGTGTTTTTTTCCAAGATTTTAATGTCTGGTGCAATTTCTCTAAACTTATCTATTGTATCGCTTTTTGAAATATTAGGATTGGCTATGTAAATTTCACATTTTGAGAAATTTAAAGTTAAACCTATCTTACTGAATTCAGCAACCAACAATTCAAAATCTTTGAAAACAGTACTCACATCACCACCAAGGGTCCCATCATCAAGGTACCAAACGTTAAATTTTGATTCCAATTTTTTAATGATTGGATGAATGGCCAAGGAAAAAATAGCCGGTCCGGTTGGATCTCCTTGCTGGCATCCTACTTCTGAGGAAATAATGTCATTTTTGTAAAATAATTTTGAAGGTTGTCCATAACAATGCCAAAGGTATTTGTATAAAAAAGGAATTTTGTCTTTCACTTCGGTCAAAAGAGCAGCTCTGTTGACCGAATTAAAAGCATTTCTCACATCGACCTTCACCAAAATATCACCTGCATTATGAGACAAAAAACTTCTTAGGGAGTGAACTGCAGCCTCACAGCCTCCACGAGATCCAAAACCCAACTGTACAGGCTGAAAGTATGTGGATAGTGTGTTACTAATGGATCTACAGCAAATTTTGGCCGTGAGACGACGGTAAACTGACCCAACGGCAATTGGTCTTATGCTTTTGTCTTTTTTTAAAAGTGCGCAAAGGTTAGCCCCATATAAAATTGGCAAAATATCTTCATTAACCTTGCCTGCTAACATAAAATTCGAAAGGTTTGTTAATTGTTTTAATAATTCGTCACCATCTTCACCACAACCACTACTAATCAGATCTTTGAGATGCTGAGGTGAAAGTGCATCAATGCCGCTTGCGGAACCACTTGGAAAAGAACTTAAAGCTAAGGATACATCCTCATAAGCAGCAACAAGCACTTCATCCGATGCATTTGGTGGCAAAGGAGTACTATTTTTATGAACTGGTGAAGGTGGATGTTTTTCTTTTAGAGCCAGCAAGGTTTCAGGATTATTAGGTGCGATGGTGTCATTGGAAAATAAAATTCTGGCTGAACCTTTTATATCTCCATCACTCAGCTTGTTTTCGACCATCTTATATGATATGGAAGAGGACATAGCTGAATTAAAAGACAGAGACGTAAAAGAAAAAGTGGGTAATTTGTTTGAATTTTGAATACAATTTTGTTTAATTCTATTTGTTAGTGATGAACAGTCGGAGGGATTATTCGCCACATGTAATATTCGGTAAGGAAAAGTCAACAAGTGCTCCCATACTTGAATTGAATTTGTAGTTATAACACTTTTTATATCTTGTATTAAACACCGAGCTACGGAAGAACGTGCTCCCCGAGGAATGCGTCTGATTACCGGAAGATTATTTTTTAAATCACTTAGTAATTTACAGAAATTTTGAGGTGATTCGGCTGTTGTTGTAAAATTTTGAGGTAATAGTTTACCGGAATTTATTTGATGAGTCCTGCTCACATGAATTTTCAGCCCACGAGCACCTTTAAAATATCTTGGTTGGGAGCACTGGTCACACTTTATCATATTTCTATTTTCCAAAGACACACTGGATACGTTTGAATTTTGAACATACTAAATATTATTTTTTTCAAGTGTTTACTTGTTGCCGTTATCAATATCGAGCAAAAACGAGCAAAAAATCACGTTTGTTGTATGGGAGCCCCCTTAAATATTTATTTTATTCTGTTTTTTAGTACTATGTAGTTGGTATAGCGGCAACAGAAATACATCATCTGTGGAAATTCAACTGTCTAACAATCACGGTTCATGAGATACACGGTGACGGACGGACAGTGGAGTCTTAGTAATAGGGTCCCGTTTTACCCTTTGGGTACGGAACCCTAAAAATAATGAAAAATGCGCCGCCGAGATTCTTGCCAGGTTCTTCTCGAGATGGCTGTAATTTTGTGAATTTGGCAGTAGAGTCATTATTGCAAATTCTGTCATAAGATTTTTAAAATAGATGTTTTAATGTATTGTTTATTTTCTCTGTGTTCATGGTGTCAAGAGTCACCTGACTCATTCCGAGGTGCGATGCCGTTCTTTGCGAAACAGTGGAGATTGAATCCTACTAATATTATAAATCCGAAAGTTTGTGTGTAAGTGTGTAAGTATGTTTGTTCCCTCTTCACGCTTTAACGGCTGAACGGATTTAGATGAAATTTGGAATGTACATAGATTATACCTAGGATTAACACATAGGCTACTTTTTAACTTGATAATAGCGGGCGAAGCCGCGGGGCACGGCTAGTAGTATAATAAGCGATTAAAATATTGTCACAGTTGTATAACTTATCGTTATCTGAGCACAATACTATGTCATTTAAATTTAATGTATTTTTAATACGAAATTTCAATGAATAACTGACAGTTAAACTATGTTTTTTGACCTTGAGTAACCAAAATCGGTTTGAGTGTACACACGACAATTATTGTAATAGAAAATCTCCCATTACATGTCCCATATATAATCAGATATCACCAAAATAACAATATTGTATTTACAAAAATCTATCAGAGCGCCTGGTTGAGGCGACGCGTGATCAAAATGCTGGCACTTATTTGGCTCAACTCAATTGCAATTCAGAGAGTCAATGCCGCCAGCAAGATGGGAACGCTACCCACTGGTAGTGGGCTTGAGCACTTGAGTTACCTATAAGCTCAATGTCTTGTAGGTGACTTAGGTCTTTAATGTATATAGTTTTAGTTTTGTTTTAGGAAATATAGGCAATTGGTCCGTAATTAGGACTACCAAGTAAAAAAAGACATATCACACTAGCCGTGCCCCGCGGCTTCGCCCGCTATTATCAAGTTATAAAGTAACCTATGTGTTAATCCTAGGTATAATCTATGTACTTCCAATTTTCATCTGAATCCGTTCAGCCGTTAAAGTGTGAAGAGGGAACAAACATACTTACACACTTACACACAAACTTTCGGATTTATAATATTAGTAGGATTACTAGTTGACTGCTATCATTACGAAAACTACATGCCTTTTGATGCACGTTGTTGTCTTACGACTAACGTGGCATCCGAGGCACGGTGACACTTGAAATCCCACTAAAAACTTATACCTTATACCTATATACCGGAATTACCCCGATTAATTGCAATGAGTTTAATCTTATAATAATTATATTTTATGTATTATATAATGTTGTATTCATATGTATTACGTCTAGTATAGTATATGTATTGTTTTGTTTTATTTAGGCATATGTTATTTAAATATGTTTTAAATTTAATTTAGTCATACAAAAATTATTTTTATAGTTTCATATTTTTACCACTTTATTATTTTTGATGCATGCCTACAGCCTTCGCTTTTCAACCATGAGTGGTTGACTGGTAGAAAATGCTTTTAGCGTTAAATCCACCCTTTGAACCTTTTTGGGCAATAAAGAGTTAAATAATAATAATAAACGGTCCCTTCCAAGCACTCGCTATACTAAACAATACAATATCAACAACTAGCAGTGCCCCGCGGCTTCGCTCGCTTTAATTAAGTTAAAAAGTGGCCTATGTGTTATTCCAGAACCTAAACTATGTACATTAAAACCACAGTATATATTTCTACTATGTTAAAACTATCGACTACATTAATGACAAGGATGCATGGAGGCAAACTGCACAAGCGCTTTCTAGCGACTACCATAATAACACCTAGGTTAATAAAATGAAGTATTAAAGATTAAGAACGTTTTAAAAAAAATGAATGAAAAAAATGCGCCGCCGAGTTTCTTGCCAGGTTCTTCTTTAGATGGTTGTAATTTTGCGAATCTGGCAGTAGAATCATTAATTTAATGAGTGCCTCTTTTGGGCCCATGTGAATAAACGATTTTGATTTGATTTGATTTGACATTCTAAATATCATAAACATCGGTTTATTCGTAACGGAGATACGTGATATCAAACATTCACACACACACAAACTGTCACATTTATAATATTAAGTACGATACAATAACTCACAACAATAGTTTTAGAGTATGCTGTCTCTCTCCAGATTCAATATGTTTTTTTTTTAAAGATAGGCAATCGTTTGACCGTCATCTCACCTGATGGTAAGTGACGAAGCGGTCGAATTCTAAAACAAATTCTAAATTCTAGAACACAAAAAAAAAACAAAAAAAAATTATCACTATAGTTCTGCCTAGCATGGCTAATGCTATATAAATAAAATCAATTGATTTGGGTAGACGTTATCGACACAACGTTGAGCTAACTGCAATGTTAGACTCGTTGGCCGTAGTAGTTTCTAAAACTGTTTCGGTAGATGACGTCACACGTCCCCGTAAGACGTTAATAATAACGAAAGGTTAATTTCGTCGCTTCAGGCGGGGCTTGAGTAGCTCAGCGGTTAGAGCAATAGGGCATGAGACCCTATGGCCGCGGGTTCAAATCCCGCCTCAAGCGATAATTTTTACTTTCTAAATTTATCACTATAGTTCTGCCTAGCATGGCTAATGCTATATAAATAAAATCAAACAAAAAAAAAACAATGATTATGTGGTCAATTATTGTTTACATAGAATGACTGGCTTGCAAGGACTATTTTTCTCGCTTAGTCTGTGGTTTCCAGTCCACTAGCACGATTACTCATTCATTGTAAACACAGCACTCTCGATTTTTTATCACCTCTTACAAGGTCAGACGTTGTAGCCGATACGTTTTGTATGGATAATTGAATTTAGTAAACGTTCCTATTGATCGATCGAAGCGAAATCTCTAAGTTTATTTGTGTGGTTCAGCACTTTGTCCGTCCGTCCGTCTGTCAGAGGCATGTAAAAATGTATACCTAAATGGTATAGAATTTTTTTTATTTTTTTTTATTTGTGACAGGCTAGTGTTTGACCACTATCTCACCTGATGGTAAGTGACGATGTGATCGAAGCTGGTAAACACACTAGACCTGGAATACTTATTATATAATTCTATAGTTTTATATTAATCTCATTGTTCTGTCAAATTATCTATCTTCGACCACATCGTCACTTTCCATCAGGTGGGATAGTGGTCAAATGGTTGCATATCGAGAATAAAAAATAAGTAGATTTTTTGGATAAGTTGGACATATTATAACTGTATATTTATCATTTTATTTAAATTTATTTCATAATTTTTGATTATTTGTTCGTAAATTTATAATTTTGCGGGCTTATTCATGATATTTTCGGAAATTTTATGACTCTAGACATTAATTTTCTTTTATTTTTATTTTTTTCAACTGCCTAACTACGGGCCAATTGCCTATATCTCCTAAAACTAAACTAAAACTATGTACAGCAAAGAACTAAGTTACCTACAAGACATCGAGTTTATAGGTAACTCAAGTGCTCAAGCCCACTACCAGTGGGTAGCGTTCCCATCATGCTGGCGGCATTGCCTCTCTGAATTGCAATGCTAATACGTTGAGCCAAATAAGTGCTAGCATTTTGATCACGCGTCGCTTCAACCAGGCGCTCTGATAGATAGTTGTAAATAGAATGAGCTCCCGGTCTTCACGGACCCAGTGTCTCAACACCAAACAGCTCAAATATGAACCACTGCCGAGGTTTTTATTAATTCTACTTAATATTATAAATCCGAAAGTTTGTAAGTGTGTAAGTACGTTTGTTCCCTCTTCACGCTTTAACGTCTGACGGATTTGGATGAAAATTGGAATGTACATAGCTTATACCTAGGATTAACACATAGGCTACTTTTTAACTTGATAATAGCGGGCGAAGCCGCGGGGCACGGCTAGTATTGTATAAGTTAATCTACTTCTTGAAATATTGTATGCCGTGAGGAGAAACATGGCGCACAACAACTGCCCATTGGCTTAGTTGGGTGGCGTTCGCCTTCTAAGCAGGGGTATCGGGTTCGATTCCCGGCGGGAAACACAAGTTTTCTCCCCATGGAAAATTTGTGTTTCTGGTTCTGGTGAATGTTTCCGGCACCCACAACACAAGTCATCGAACTTAGTGTAGGGCTGTGAGTGTGAAAGCGTTATGTTTATATAAAACCTACATGCAGCATGTATACCTATGCATCCTAAAACAAACAATTTGAATTTTAACGATCGTCATTAAGCTATTTATATACATAGTTAAATACTTTTGCAGTTGTGTTGCAGATGTCGATTTATGCAACGTATATACAGAAAGACTTTATACATCATCTGTTATAAGCAAAGATATATACATAATGGTATAAGTATATACACAATCGAATGTATTTTGCCGACTGTGACTTACTAGCCGCGCCCCACAGATTCGCCCGCTATTATCAAGTTAAAAAGTAGCCTATGTGTTAATCCTAGGTATAAGCTATGTGTATTCCAAATTTCATCCAAATCCTTTCAGCCGTTAAAGCGTGAAGAGGGAACAAACACACTTATACACAAGCGTTAGTCGCATTGAAAACCTCCTCCTTTTTTGAAGTCGGAAAAAAATTGCGGACTATGTTGACTCTCTCTTGGTATATATTTTTATTTCACGATTCGATACATTCGAACCATCCAAGACCATTATTTTTAGTTAGAACCACATGTTTCTTAAAACACTCACAGCTCTGCAATATACAATATGTAACAGAAAGGTGTAGTAATACTAAAGCCACACATCTAGCTACATGTATGGAGTCTAAAAGGAACTTCTGAATTCGCGGCAGCATGAATATTGAGTTATGATTAATTAAATTTTCTAAAAAAATATGTCATTAGCAACCCTATTTCATCAGCTACCGTTCTACACCACAATGTCTTTGGACCTAGACGTCTGACAGTGGTCATAACAAAGGTCACGTTCACTCGCCACAGATGCACCAACACCACACCACCGTAGGGTTGTCAAAAATGTTAGAAAAATATTATTTTATATTTTTGTTTGGAAATAATTATCTCCGATTTCGACTTTCGTTCTCTCGCAGGCGCTTCCTGGCATGATACACATACACACCACCAAGTATTACTACACCTCTTTATTACAGGTTATATTTTTTTCCTTGGCTAAGTCCTAAACCCACTGCATCAGTATTAAGTATAAGCATACACAATAATGAATACAGTAAGTTTATAGAACGTTTTATTACACTAAGGGTTTCTACTATCTTATCCGATGAAGTCGTCGAAGATAAGCCTGCTTATAAGTGGCTATTGAAATCACTGCGGAAGCAATTGAAAACAGTATCATATCATAACTATCTGTAGTGCTGTAGGTAAAGACATTGAAGGTTTTAATATTCTATTATTTATATGCTTTATAAGTAGGTACTTCACTTAAAAAAACTCTTTCTAGTATGCCATAAACTCGAGAAAAGATATTATTATATAAAAGCACTTAAAACCTAGCCGCCTAAGCCGACCTCACCTGCGCGTGGTGCCCCTGCTGATCAATCAATTGATAAAATGTTTTCAAGATTACACGTTTTTACCTTAACAGCCACACCAACAACACGAGCACAATCACAGCCAGAACCAGAAAATCTTCGAAATTATCGTCACTTTCCATCAGGTTACAAAGTGGTTAAATGCTTGCATATCCAGCATAAAAAAACACCTGTTTCCCTTGGGGCCGAAACTTGTGTTTCTATAATAATATCGTCAAGATCCTTATCAGTGAGGCAACGACGACGAAGATGTTATACTTCCCACTGCCACGTTGCACTACGCTGTGCTTCTTTGTTCTACACTGTGCTACATTGTTCTACGCTGTGCTACGTATTTCTACGCTGTGCTACGTTGTTCTTTATTCAGTTACAATCATGTTATACGTACGTTACATTACATTGTTTCACGCACTACGTTTTCCCACGCTGTGCTTCTTTGTTCTACGCTGTGCTACATTGTTCTACGTTGTGCTACGATGTTCTACGCTTTGCTACGTTGTTCTCCGCGTTGCTACGTTGTTCTATGCTGATTTCTATATATAATTTCTTTGTTATGCTATGATAACTAAGCAATGCCACTACTAAGACGGCAAACGACGACTGACTCGAAATTCACCGACGAGCAAAACTTTTTGGCCATAGTAAGCTGATTGAGTCCAGATTGCAGAGCCTCGGTCACAGACGTATGGTCGCAAGTCTTTCGGTATTCTATAGTTGGCATTTTGGAGAGTTTGCTCAGGAACTACATGAGTTAATTCCACCATGTCCATTTTACCATCTAACAACCATACAAATTGTCAAACGTCATCCATTTATAATTGACATACCTCCATTTCGCTCGAAGCGGTTTGCTTCTACGTTTATCATCCGTACAGCGAAGGAGTGGAACTCATTGCCTGCGTCATTGTTCCCCGAGGGGTATAATCTGGGAGTCTTCAAATCAAGAGTGAATAGGTATCTTCTAGGCAAGCATGACACTTTCCATCAGGTGAGGTAGTGGTCAAATGCTTGCCTATTTAGCAAAAAACGTGCACCCAACTATGCTGTCCAGCAAGATGAAGCAGGATTAAGCATTATCATGTCTTGTTCTCGAGATGGCTGTAATTTTGCGAATCTGGCAATAGAATCATTAACTTTCATGAGTGCCTCTTTGGGGCCCCTGTGAATAAACGAGTTTGATTTTGATTTTGTTTAATTTGTCACGTGATAGTCATTGAAATATATAATCTATTTTAGGGGTATTTAGCCGCGTAATCAAAATAAGTAATACTTAAGAGAGTATTTTAAAATCAAGCTTATACCAGATGTAAATAAAATAATTAAACGCAAGCAAAGCTTAAAAAAAACGACTTCACTGCTTTATCTGCGGAACATTGATCAGATTAGATGTACTAAACACGCATTACTGACGATATTTCAAGAACTACCAATCAGATCTTGATCAAATTTAAATGGGAACAATTGGCAAGCAACATCTTTAAAAAAAAATATCAAAATCGCTTCACGTGGAAAGAAATTATGAGGAAAACATAAAAAAAATACAGTCGACTTGAGTACCTCCTCCTTTTTTGTGAAGTCGGTAGAAAAGGACTAAAAAGTTATAAAACCTTCTCAAGACGAATCAAACAAGCCCAAACTTGATTGGTTTATATTGTCATCGAAGATACATAAGTACACCAAAGAACAATGGCGAACTCCCATACATCATTATAGTAGAAGTAAAATAGCATCGTATACAGATAAAAAAATATCTTACGTAAGGCCGGTTGCCTTCTGAGCTTCATTTTAAAAGAATTGTCGTTTTAGAAGGCCTAGTTATAGAGATATTAAACAAAACATATTTGTAGGTTATGGCTCAGCACACTTTGCCGATCTCTTTTTGAATACGCCAACAGTTCTGACAGTCGTGAATTCGTGATAAAAGCCCATTCCAAAGAGCCACCACTACGTTTTAACCCAAGTTTTAGCTAATATATTATTACTTGACACTGGCTAAATGCACAAGATTGCGGAGCTAATATTAAAAGAAAAAAGAGAAAAAAACAAACGTCAAAAGTGAAAACGTCATTCATACGACAGTTTGGTATTGCCATGACATTTCATTTTTCCCCTTAAATGTCGATGACTGCAATCGCAACCGCAGCTGTTTTTAGAAAACCTGTGAATGACAGACGGATTCTAGGCAGCTGATGGTTCATACATAAGTTACCATAGTATTTTTTGTTTTATGGATACATCATAAGCATTAGCATTACGACTTAGGAATATAGAGATGCACTAGGGTAAGGCAATGGACATGGTAACATAATAATATATATAAACAGAAAAATGAAAAATGGTTGAAAGTAATCGTTTTGTTTCTTTTAATGTGTATTTTTTTACCTGGCTTCGTCTGCCTTTTCTGTTGTATTAGTTAATCTTTGTAATTTATTTGAGTGAATTTCGTTAATTTCACATTTAAATACGATCAAACATAGGCCAACTAAAATTTCGCCATTGTTCTTTGCGTCCAATCAGATATCGGGAAGTGGGTATACCTAGTTTAGCTTGCAAAATTTGATTACAGTCCGACAGATAACGGTTGTATCATTTTTCGATAATTGTGACTCTTTTTTTTTGCTACAAAACTCCAAATTATAATAAAATGTATGGAGAAGACTAGCCCTGCTATGCGGCCTAGGTGTAAGCTATGTACATCCCAAATTTTATCCAAATCCGTTCAGCCGTTAAAGCGTGAAGAGGGAACAAACACTACACACTTGCACAAAAATATGTATAAGTTCAAACTGGCTCAAAAATAAGTTTTGTATCCCTAACATTTAAACGAGTCAATATACTAAAAATTAAAAAAACCCGACTTCGAAAAATGTGAACCGACTTTTTATGTAATATTCCCCTTTTAATTTCCTTCATTTTGATACCTTACTCGATAGGTTTGGTTATTTTTTTATTTCATTTTTCGCCCAAAAATTTTCAATTTTGTTTTTTAATATAACGATGCTTTTACTGTTGAAATCTATCCAGCCGTTTGGAAAATACGAGGTAATAATAAAATTACATACAAGATACGCGTGAAAAACATAACCCTTTCTTGGCAGTCGGATTAAATATTATTAAAGGTTTATGAAACAATATCAACATCATTTTATCAATTTACAAGTTGCGCCCCGCGGTTTCACCCGCGTAAGTTCTAGGCTCGCGGGAATTCCGGGATTAATAGTAGCCTACGTGTTAGTTCCAGGTATAAGTTATTAACATTTCAAATTGCATCCAAATCCATTCAGCCGTTACAGCGTGAAGAGATAACAAACATACTTACACACAAACTTTCGGATTTATAATAAAACAAGCTGACCTGCCCGGCGTCGCTAGGGTTAAAAAAAACAGCCCATGACACTCACAAATAACGTAGCTTTCTATTGGTAAAAGAATTTTCAAAATCGGTTCAGTACATCCAGAGATTACCCTACAATTTCACAAATTTTATAATATTAGTATAGATATAGATATGAGTGTTATCAATATTTATCAATTTATAACCAATTGATTATATAACTTATGATAAATATATGATATTTATAACGTTTCCAATGATTGAGAAAGCACCAACACACCGAACTGCACAAAACTTAAATAAAACGCGAATTTCTATTCCGCGGAACCGCCGCGCGATGTAGTTTGATAAGCACTGAGAGAAATAAAGGATTTTATGTTCGTTTGCTTATATACAAAACAGAAGCAGTTATTGTTTGTTCGCAGAATAATCAATAAGTACTGCCATAAAATCCCACAAGTATTATTAGCTACTAGACATTCGCCCCGGCTTCACACGCGTGTAATTTATTATTCATTATTATTAATCAATTTATCTACCAACTTCACCAAAAAGGAGGAGGTACTATATATATATATCTTTTTATATATAATTCTACTGTACGTGTGTATGTCACTGAACTCCTCCTAGACGGCTGGACCGATTTGAATGATTTTTTTTATATGCGTTTGGGTGGCGCCCTGGATGGCTTAGATTCATAAAACAGCCCGGGAGATGGCGCTGCAGGGGTCCGCTAGTGCATATATATATTTATTTTATTTGTGTGTTACCTCATATCTTCTTTCCACGTGAACCGATTTTAAAGATTTTGTTTGAAAGCTGGTGCTTTCCCATTGGTCCCATTTAAATTTGGTGAAGATCTGATCAGTTTTTGAGTTAGTGTCAATAATGCGTGTTTAATACATTGAATTTGATCAAGGTTCCGAACTCCGAAGATAAAGCGGTGAAGTCGGTTTTTTAAGCTTTGCTTGCGTTTAATTATTTCAGACATTATCCATATAAGTACAATAAACAAAAATCAACATTAAAAATCATACATAATCAGCTTTACAAATAATATACCCAAAAAAAAAACAATTGTTCTACGTTACTTAATATCGGAAAATCTCGAGAACGGTTCGATCGATTTGGCTGATTCTTTTTTTGTGGTGTCTGTTTGTGTGTATATTTATTTAATCCACCGGAAAGTGACCTAAATAATTATGATGTGTTCAAATCACAAATAAACAAGTCAACAAGTATAATTTAAAAAAAGCCGACTGCGAAAAATGTGAACCTACTTTTTATGTAATTTTATACAATCCTCTTTTAATTTCTTTTGGCCTAATACCCTATTCGATTGGTTTTAATATTTCGCGCCTATCTAAGGACGTTTGGGTTTTTAAGACAAATTTTACGATACCTAAACTGTCGAAATCCATCCTAAATAAATAAATTTACAAATATACATACAAAATACGCGTGAAAAACAATACCATTCCTTGCCAGCCTGGTTAAAAGAAGGTGAAAAATGTGAAGTTACTGCCTTTAATAATAGAATTTCCTTAAACAACAGTAAATAGCGCGTAATTTTTAATTAAAATTTTAATTAAATAAATGGTTTTTATAAAAACGGTTTCGTACTCTACTTGTCAAGCTCTTTTTAACGACAGTCCACACGGGCAGAAAAATAAATAAAATTAATTATTGCTCGCCATTTCTGACTTTGAGCAATAGCTTTACATATTCTCTGAAACTTTTAAGTTATTTGCTTATATACCGTTATTGGTAAGTAGCGCACAATCCTGCAGGGGGTGGCTTAGAAACGAAACTAAGGCGACGACCAGACGCTATATCGTAAAAAAAAAAAAAAAAGGCAACTGTGGGGTAACACTGAATAGATGTTTGAAAATATGTTGTAGATACTATAACGATTTAAAGTTGGTAATCAACTATTCACACTTTAATTGTCAATCATTATAATACAGTTTTTTAAACTTTCGCTAACTGCAATCATGTTTTTTATTTTCAAAATAATATTATTTTAACTAACCTCGACGTTTTGGCAGTTTCACCGGACGTCGTGTAGTCACGAGTGGTCAAACAAACATACTTCATAAGTACATACATGTACACGGTGCTAAAATTTAACCTTTATATAACTTCTATTACAAATCTATGCGAAAAGGAAAATCACGTTTTTCAAATTTGTAAGATTTGCCTACACTCATGCACGTTCAGAAACTATTAAAGGTTAATAATCCACCATTATTACAATTATTTGTATTATTTTTTTACTTTTTATCATTAACTATGAATTTTAATATGTAATCGTAATATATTCGTTTTTTTTATTAATAATCTAAAATAAATAATTTTAATATGATGTAATTATACACATTAACACTCGAATAATCAAAAGTTAAGGAAAATAATACAAAAATTAACAACTACATTTTTCACTTTCGCGGCAAAACCTTATTCAGTTATGTTTCCATCAGTGTTACCATCCCGCAATTAGTTTTAATTTTTCCCAAGTCCACACTCGCTGTGTTTTCTCGATGGTTGTAAATTGACTTGCTGCATTTTAAATAGGAAAATTAACATAGCTCATTTACGCCATTTACCTTGAAACTATACCTTTGTTAAATTAAATGACAGAACAGCTATAATTTGTTATAGACTGGGAGGCTTTTACAAAGGTTTCTCCACGTTAACATTATTAAAGGTACGATAACAACGAACACTGGTAGAGGGCTTGAGCACTTGAGTGACCTATAAGCTCGGTGTCTTGTAGGTAATTTAGTTCTTTGCTGTATATAGTTTTAGAAAATATAGGCAATTGGTACGTAGTTACAACATAATTGTTAAAGAGGTTATGTCAAAAAATAATTAAACGCAAGCTAAGCTTTTAAAACCTACTTCACCGCTTTATCTTCGGAACCTTGATCAGATTTAATATATTAAACACGCATTATCGAGGATAACTAACTTGAGATCAGATCTTGATCAAATTTCAATGGGACCAATTGGAAAGCAACATCTTTCAAACTAAAAAAAATTTCGAAATCGGTTCACGTGGAAAGAAATTATGAGGTAACACACATAAAAAAATACAGTCGACTTGAGTACCTCCTTTTTTTTAGGAAGTCTGAGGTACAATAAGGATAGGCTTGGAACTTGATGTCGGAGACCTATAGGCTCCCAGACTATAAAACCTCTCGTTAAATTTGTTAGTACAAATGACTCATCATAATAACTACAGCTTTGTTAGATCGTGGGCCGGTTGTCGTCAACCCTACCTCATCGAGTACCAAGATGAGACCTATATGGGGGTGTCGTGTGTAAAAAGTTATGCTAAAAAAATCAGGGTTGCCTGTTCCTAACCTGGAGCATTTTGTGCAGGCGACAAAAAACTGATCCATTTTTTTGGTGAAATTTACCTCATCGAGTACCAAGATGTGACATATGCCAATCGATATTCTTCCTTCTATTTAAAAAATTGGGTTGCCGGCCCTAAACCTGGAGCATTTGTTTTTCGGCCCACTTTAGTGTTCAGGCATCAGAAGTAAGTTTTATGAAAATAACATCAAAATGATATATTTTAGTTATTTAAACAACATAATATTGTAGAACATTATGATACGCATCATACAATTGACTATTTAGTACTGTCAGAAAGAAAGTGATCTCACAGTGAGCCAGCACCGTGGCAGCGCAGAATGGAAAACTTTGTTTTACAATTACAACGAGTTTTGATTGAGCAACTAAATACTATATATGGCGATCGACAACCGGCCTACGGTCTATACCGTGATGATCTCTCTGAGTGATATATATAATAATATATAATATATATATATATATATATATAATCTCTTTCACGAGGAACTCACGTCGACTGAATTCTTTTCTAACGACTTCACAAAAAAGGAGGAGGAACTCACGTCGACTGAATTTTTTTCTAACGACTTCACAAAAAAGGAGGAGGAACTCACGTCGACTGAATTCTTTTCTAGCGACTACACAAAAAAGGAGGAGGTACTCAAGTCGACTGTTTTTTTTATGTTTGTTACCTCATAACTTTGTTCCATGTGAACCGATTTTGAATTTTTTTTTTGTTTGAAAGATGTTGCTTTCCAATGGGTCCCATTTAAATTTGATCAAGATATGCTCTTGAAATATCTTCAATAATGCGTGTTTAGTACATCTTATCTGATCAAAGTTCCGAAGATAAAGCGGTGAAGTCGGTTTTTTAAAGCTTTGCTTGCGTTTTATTAAAATATCGCTTGAGGCCGGTGTTAAACCCGCAGCAATAGGGTTAAGACCTAATTTAATCATATTTTTTTAAGTAAGCGCAACAGGACACTTATGTCTTATACACTAGCCGTGCCCCGCGGCATCGCCCGCTATGATCAAGTTAAAAAATAGCCTACGTGTTAATCCTAAGTATAAGCTATGTGCATTCCAAATTTCATTCAGATCCGTTCAGCCGTTAAAGTGTGAAGAGGATACAAACATACTTACACAATTATAATAATAATTGTCATGAATAAATGTATTTTCATTCTTTCTTCCTTTCTTTACGAACTTACATAGATACATCCAGATTTACGGTGCTAAAATCATAACCTTTTGTCGGGGTCGGGTAAAAATGATTGGCTGATTGAGGATTGAGGAGTTTTGCCGCGAAAGTGAAAAAATGGCGTTGTTGATTTTGTGTAATTTTCCAAAACCTGTGATTCTTCGAGTGTTAATGTATAATAATGGTGGATTATTAACCGTTAATACTTAGTAAACGTGCATAAGTGTAGGCAAGTCATACAAAGTTGAAAAACGTGATTTTCGCCTTCGCTCCATAACTCCAATAGAAGTTCTAGTAAAGTTTCTACCACTTTACTAGGGCATGACTTGACTATGACTGACTACTTGACTTTGACTGTGACTTGTGACTAGGACTTTTGTTATGAAGAATAGAAATTGTTAATATTTGTTTAATATTTCGACTGAAGGACTATGCATCCATGGTCATGAAATAATTAATAAAAAAAAAAACAAATATTTTGATGACTTATGCCACTGCGCTCCACGGCCATTATCAAACAAACACATTCACACCCACAGCCCTACACTATGGTCAATGAATTCTATGTGCCGGATAGAGGGCAGAAATACCCACTGCGCCAACCGGGTCGTGATTATTTTGATGCTTACAATCAAGCAATCAACCTGCTCGTTTATTTAGGCATCGAACATCTTATATTAAAATTATCTTACCGATCATTTTCTACATTAGAAACATCGGCATCTCCGCTAGACCCGCTGTTCTTGATCCCGTTTCGGCAGTACTTCCGTTTCCGGTCGCGGCCGGAAGCACTGGAAGTGTCTATGATGGACACTCTGGAAGTGTTGGCGAAGTCGCGCTTGTCCATTTTAATGAGAACCTGTAATATTGAAATAGAAGAATCAAGATAGGCTTACGTTTGACCACTACCTGAAGCGACGATGCGATGCCGATGGAGCATGTTTGCCTCATCATCATCATCATCATCTCAGCCGCAAGAAGTCCACTGCTGGATATAGGCCTCCCCCAAAGATCTCCAAAATGAACGGTTGTTAGCGGCCTGCATCCAGCGTCTTCCTGCGACCTTCTCTATGTCGTCCGTCCACCTTGTGGGCGGTCTTCCAACACTGCGCTTGCCAGTCCGTGGCCTCCATTCCAGAACTTTTCGGCCCCATCGGCCATCCGTTCTACGTACTATGTGCCCAGCCCATTGCCACTTCAACTTGCTAACCCGCCGGGCTATGTCGGTGACTTTCGTTCGTCTACGGATCTCCTCATTCCTGATTCGATCTCGTAGAGAAACCCCGAGCATAGCCCTTTCCATGGCTCGTTGTGTGACTTTGAGCATGTTTGCCTAGAAGATGCCTATTCACTAGCGACCATATTGTATTTATCAGGGAACACAGACTCAGGTAAGAAGTAACATTCCTTTGCGGTACGCATGCATTATTATTAATCAATTTATCTACCGACCTTACCAAAAAAGGAGTTGGTACTCTATTCGACTGTATATGTATATAATATATATATTATTTGTGCGCTACCTCATATCTTCTTTCCACATGAACCGATTTTGAAGATTTTGTTTGAAGCTGGTGCTTTCCCATTGGTCCCATTTAAATTTGGTGAAGATCTGAGTAGTTTGAGTTATCATCAATAATGCGTGTTTAATACATTGAATTTGATCGAGGTTCCGAAGATAAAGCGCTGAAGTCGGTTTTTTAAGCTTTGCTTGCGTTTAATTATTTCAGACATTATCCATATAATTACAATGAACCAAAAATCAACATTAAAAACCATACACAATCTGCATTACAAATAAATGATGTTATGTCATCATCTATATATCTTTCTTATCTATATATATAAAAATCAATGCCACTTTTCGTTGTTACTTGTTATTTTATAACTCAAGAACGGGCTCACCTATCCAAACCAAATGTTTAGGCTTTGTTCGGACTATTTAGTAGATGGTTTATGTGAAGTTTGCACAAAATCGGTCGAGCGGTTCTTCATTTATCACACCCGGGCGAAGCCGAGGCGGATCGCTAGTTATGTATAAAAAAACCTACTTATCTACTTATCTACTTATTTGGCTTAACGTTATGCATTGCATTCAGAGATGCAGCTTTAGATTTTTGCTAGCAAAATTGAATCATTTAAATGTATGCCCTTAATAATTAAACGCATAGGTACCAGAGAAAAATGTATTCGTATCTTTTTTAAATACCTTGTGATCCTAGGTCCTAGGTCCCTAGGACCCTAGGTCTCACAGAAAGCCCTAATACTTACAGAAGTCGAGTAGCTATTTCTATAGACCTTTTGACCTTGGCTTATGTCGAGGTCAGTCGCCGTTCTAACACATTAAACATTTTTAACATCAATTAAAACAATTAACGAAAACATTTACCTCTATTCACTGATCACACACTATTTTTAGCACAGATACAACATTTTTTGTAATTAAAATCACATAAAATGTATCCAAAATACATGGTTTTATTATGTTTGTATTTTACCCTCGCAGAAAATTAATTAGAGCGCTGGTGTCGCGCGGACGTACGCGGAACTAATCACTTATTAAATTAGACAAAGAACAACAACAGTACAAAAACTAATTTTCTTTTCAAACGACTTCATAAAAGATGGCTCTCAATTCTACTGTTTTTTTTTTGTTTGTATGTTACGCGATAATTCCGCCAATTGTGAATCGATTTTCAACCGACTTCAAAAATGGAGGTTTTCAATTTGACTGTATGTTGTTTTTCCTTAGTACCTATGTATGTTACTCGAAAATTCCGCAAATTATGAATCGATTTTGATGTTTTTTTTAGGATTCCGTACACAAAAGGCAAAAACGGTACCCTATTTCTGAGACTTCGATGTCCGTCCGTCCATCCGTCTGTCACCAAGCTGTATCTCAAGAACGGTGATAGCTAGACAGTTGAATATTTCACAGATGATATATTTCTATTCCCGCTATAACAACGAATACTAAAAATAAAATAAAATAAATATTTAAGGGGGGCTCCCATACAACAAACTTGATTTTTTATAGATAATGGTACGGAACCCTTCGCGTGCGCGAGTCCGACTCGCACTTGGCCGGTTTGATTTTTGTTTGGTAGATTATACTTCAGAGGTGGTCCTATATACATTTTATCGAAATCGATTAAGCCAAAACCAAAATACAAGTCGGTTTTTTAAGCTTTGCTCGCTTTTTAATTATGAAACATAAGTTGCTTATTAATTTACATACCTAATTAATTAATCATACTTAACTCATTTCAAACTGATAGCTTATAAAAACCGAATTATCTTCGGAATCCGTGATCACATTAAATGAATTAAATATGCATTATTGAGGATAACTCAAAAACTACTGGTCAGAGCTTGATCAAATTTAAATGGGACCACATGGGTGGCACCAGCTTTCAATTAAAAAAAGAACCACCAAAATCGGTTCGCCTAGAAAAAAGTTCTGAGATAACACACATAAAAAACAACACAGTTGAATTGAGAACCTCTTCCTTATTTTAAAGTCGGTTAAAAAAAGTATCATGAAAATCCGTCTGAGAAATCGTAGATATTTGTACGTTTAGCCGCGATACAAACTATGTAAGCTGAGGTTCATCGCAATTGTTGTATTTACTGCCATCTATCAACACCAATGTGAACTACTTCATCATACAAACGCGCTAGCCGTTAAGATGAAATGAATGTTTTCATAATAGTTCAGTTTCATACCAACAGATGGCAAAAATCTAGTGCGAGAGTGAGATGTATGATAAATAGATATCCATTCCTTTTCTTGCAGGTTTTTCCTTTGACAAAAGTTCCAAAGGTCCAGCAAGAAGGCAGCTTTTCGCGTCGACTTTTGCTTTCGGCTGGCTCAGGCTGGCTGTAATTAGCTGTCCCTTTCTAAATAATCACTTAGAAAGAGATAGATACATCCAATTTCCTCGTTTCTTGTAGTATTTTGTTTTCCTTCCTGTGTTCAGGATGTGTTTGATGTCATTCTAATATGATGTTATATCGATTTGTTAAGGTTGTAAATGTAATAAGTTAAAAATAGTGTTATTATATCAACTTATCGTTAAAAATACTGCTAAAAAGTTGCCTAATGCAGTACAAGTGTCATTGAATTATTGATTTTTTGTGTTCTTGTAAAAAATGACGTTTGGTGCGGTATTATTGTATGGAACTGTTTAAATGAAATATTTTTTAGGTAAATGAATTAAATGTTCCTGTTTTAGTGATTGAGTATTCTGTGTTGGTAATGGAATGATTAATATTCGCTGTCTCTGAGAAATAGATCGGTAAGTTGTTATGTAAAAATAGTTTGTGATTCTTTGTTTATCTTGTTGTTTGAATGAGAAGATTCATTATTATAGCAAATAAAAATTCGTGATTATTTATTATACAAGATGTTACGAACTTTACGTAATACACTGAGATAGGTAGTTATTAATATTCCTTTTTTATTTATTTTTAATTTAATTACCTAATTATGAAGGTATAATAGGTAGGTTCTATCTGAGTAGGTACCTAATTAAAATGTTGGTCATAGTAATTTTTTGTTTTTAATTAAAGAATCTTACCAATATCATAAGTAGTTACATATTTGAGCCGTTTGGTGTTGAGACACTGGGTCCGTGGGGACAGGACTCATTCTATTTACAACATTATATCAGAGCGCCTGGCTGAGGCGACGCGTGATCAAAATGCTAGCACTTATTTGGCTCGATGTATTAGCATTGCAATTTAGAGAGGCAATGCCGCCAGCATGATGAACGCTACCCACTGGTAGTGGGCTTTAGCACTTAAGTTACCTATAAGCTCGATGACTTGTAACTTGGGTCTTTGCTGTATAGATAGATGTACCTATAATATAATTTTAGTTTAGTTTTAGGAAATATAGGCAATTGGCCCGTAGAAGGAGTTATGATGAATTAAAGTTTCAAAAAAAATATGTAATTATGACATAATCATAATTTTTATTATATAAAACAACTCAGACAGAGTTTTTATACTAAATTAAATATAACTAAGGAAATAAAACCTATTTAACTTAAAACTATCTTTATTCTACCTATTGTGTACTATAGTGAAACATGACGTCATTTTATTGAACTGTCCCTTGGTTTAGGTGGGAGGGCGTCCTCCTTCCATCGGGTTCGATTCCCGGCGGGAACACAAGTTTTCTCCCCAAGGAAATTTGTGTTTCTGGTTCTGGTTATGATTATGTGTGTGATGTAAATGTTTCCGGCACCTAGTGTTGAGTAGGACATGAAATTAAAATGAGTTTGTAAGAGTTGCCTCTTTTTTGTACTGAGCCAGTACAATGTCTCACTTCAAAAGAGGCGAGGCATAGCGCCTCATAGCGGTATATTTGAAGTAACGAGTAATTGTGTTATTTCGTACTGGAGCGTTTATTATGTACCTTACAAAGTGTAGTTGACGTAGTACTTATCACTAACTCCACAACAATATATGAATCGAATTGATAAATGACAACTGAATATATTATTGTAAAATTTGAACAAAAAGTCTATGTAGGCACTGTTACTATTTTACGAAATACGCAATAAAACAAATTTATTGTAATAAATGTATGATGTAATAAAAAAATTTACATATTAACATTTAAAAATATTATTTACGAAACTTTTTTTTTGCAACTGTGCAACAAACTGTTAACACACTATATTATTTATTACAAACTAATCAAAACAACATGCACTCTTAATTGTTATGGTACGCGCCAAAATACAAATTATCCAAATGACATCAACATTTGCCGCACTTTGACACGCGCCACTTGCGATGCCCAACTCCGATTATTTTCTAGCATAAACTGCCCCCCGATTACCTATCTTTGTTGCAAACGGTTTCAATACTAAATTGACAAAACTCCTAAGAAATAAGGTTCATTTTTGCTTAATTTTAATTGAAACCGCGTGCAACAAAGATACGTAATAGGGGGTCTGACCCCCTATTACGTATCTTTGTTGCACGCGGTTTCAATTAAAATTAAGCAAAAATGAACCTTATTTCTTAGGAGTTTTGTCAATTTAGTATTGAAACCGTTTGCAACAAAGATAGGTAATCGGGGGGCTGGTCGACGAAAGTGAACTAAAGCGTAATATTGTTGTCTCACTCCGTGACATATAAAGCTGGTGAGAAAGTAGACGCATTGTACTGAAGTGTAGCATACATACAGCAACGAGACGAGGTAAACGGTACGACGCGTTTTCTCTCACTCACTCTATGCTAAAGCTTATACACGACGAGCGTGACAAACAATTTGAAGTAGTACATGTAAAAAATTTGAACCGCTCTTACAATAGTACGTCTTGTACGGGACAAATGTCATGCCTCATGTATGTCCTACTCAACACTACCGGCACCCACGAGGCAAGTCTTTGAAAGTGGTTTCCTGTTGTGACTGTGATGTAAATACACCACACACACAATCACAACCAGAACCAGAAACACAAATTTTCCTTTGGCGAGAAAACTTCTCGCCGGTAATCGAACCCCTGCTTTGAAGGCGAACACTCACCCAACTAAGCCAACGAGCAGTTCAGTAAAGCGGATTTTAAACCGACTTCAAAAAAGGAAGGTTCTAAATTCGACTGTATTTTTGATGTGTGTTACCTCAGAACTTTTTCTAGATGAACTGATTTCGATGTTTTTTCTATTTGAAAGCTGGTGCTTCCCGTGTGATCAAATTTAAATTTGATCAAGATCTGACCAGCAGTTTTAAGTTGAGTTATCCTCAATAATGTGTATTTAATCTGATCAAGGTTTCCGAAGATAAAGCGGTGAAAGAAGGTAAAAAGTAGCCTTTGTGTTAATCCTAGGTATAATCTATGTAGATTCCAAATTTCATCTATATCCGTTCAGCCGTTAAAGCGTGAAGAGGGAACAAACATACTTACACGCTTACACACAAACTTTCGGATTTTTAATATTAGTAGGATTCTAGCGATTTATGAAAATTATTAGATTGTTGCATTTACATACATGGTTAAGGAATACAATTTAGATCAAACCCCACATTTTTATAATTATTTCCAGTAATGATTGTATTCTGTTATGTTTGTTAATAAATAAATACATAATTTCGTTTAATTTATTTTGTATACGTCTTTAAACACGTAGAAAATGTCGACTTACTTTGTAGTCGACTAGTTTCGGACAAATTTGTTGTCCTTCATCAGGATGAGTCAGACGCCCGATACGCAGAGGCTTGCGGCTCGGGCGTCGGCGCGTGACTCGACTACAGAGTAAGTTGACATTTTCTACGTGTTTCAAGCCGTATACAACATACAATACAATACAATACAATACAATTACTCTTTATTGACAACTTAAAAGAATTGGTACAAAAAAAAATACAATTTTACATGAAAGGCTACAATGGGCGGTCTTATCGCTTAAAGCGATCTCTTCCAGACAACCTTTGGATGGACAAGATGCAGTGTCGGGTGTACTATTGACTAATAACTATAACGTTATAACAGATTACAGATAACATAATATAATTAAATACAAATAACGACATATTACACAAATACTCTTACATATATAAATATTAAATACCATAACACATAAACATACATAAATATTTACAAACAATACCTACATGTGAGTAAAGCATCCTACTATATATATATATATATATATATATATTATATATATATTATATTATTATATTTATATATATATATATATATATATAATATTATAAACGCGGAAGTTTGTAAGAATGTATGTATGTATGGATGTATGGATGTATGGATGTATGTTTGTTACTCTTTCACGCAAAAACTACTGAATAGATTTTGATGAAACTTTCCCATAATATAGCTTACACATCAGAATAACACATAGGCTATAATTTATAAAGATATAATGTAATTTATCCAAAATATAACGATAAGTGTCAAGTAAGTAGGAGAAAAATCTGCCATCTGCGAGCTATTCTGGCGTGCGCTGCAGAAACCGTTGAAGTTATACGTATATAATGTATAATGAAAATGTTTATCTTAAATATTCCTACAAAAAAGCCCGCGACAGCATATATCTATCTTTTATGTGTAAGCCACTATCGCCAAAATAGTGAAACAGAATACAATAAAAAATTATAATTTATTTCTAAGGCACATTTGGTAGTAACAAATAGATCCTTAAATAAAAATAAATACTTTTATCGCATCTGGGATTTTAAGTAAATAAAATTTGTCTTTTATACTACATCATTTAGACAAATATCTGAATAGTTATGACGATAAACAACTGAGTGCGCGATATTATGGTATGGTCCGGTGGCAGGCGAATGGGACGGGCGCGCGGGGGCGGTCGGACGACTGCGGGCGGGGTAGGGGAAGAGTCAGATGTCGCTCATTGCCGAGCAGAGATAAATAAGATATATACCCAAGGTAGATGGACGTCACGCCATCTATTGAACGGGCTTTAGGAAATGTCGAGGCCCAGACACAACTGACGTTTGTAGGGCGGCCATGCGCAGAGTATCGATATCGATTAACATTAGTGTTGGGAAAATTACTATCGAGCACTTTCCCGTAACAAGTATTCATAAAATAATAACCGTATTAGTGTAAGGGTATTAGGTTAATTATTGAAACAATTACATACCGTATAAAAAAATCTTTATTGACAAAAATATGTACACGGAACTTATGTAAGCTATTAAATACATTATAACAGTTAAAAATTGTTATATCTTTTTACGAAAACTTTAACAAATTAAATAAGCTTGTTTTATTTTAAAAAATGCCATGCAATGACAAAACCTTAACGTCCTTAACAGTTAAGGTGAGCTATTGTTATAATATATAAACATAAAACATAAACGCTTTCACACTCACAGCCTCACACTAAGATCAAAGACTTGTATCGTGGGTGCCGGAAACATTCACATCACACACACATTACACCCAGAACCAGAAGCACAAATATCCCTTGCGAAGGAATTTGAGATTCTGCCGGGAATCGAACCCAGGACCCACGGCGCAAAGGGCGGGCACCTACCTTTGTTGACTTTATATAATTAATTAGCCATCTCTTACTGTGTGCCATTAGGTACCTAAATAATATCGCCGTAACCTCGTGTTACGACGTCAAATAAAGTGTCATCTATACTATATTACTATATATATATTATATAATATATATATATATATATAATATTATAAAGAGGTAAAGTTTGTTTGTTTGTATGTAAAAGGTAATCTCTGAAACTACTGATCCGATTCTGAAAATTCTTTCACCAATAGATAGCTACACTATCACTGAGTGTCATAGGTAATAAAGTCCGCGACAGCATATATCTAACATGTATGTATAGCTCAGAAAAAATACTTTTCTTTGTTAAAAATCTGAAAAAAAAAGCGGCTTCTGTTTAGTTGGCTTTTTGAGACATTCAGTATTAATCCTTATCAAAATAAACTATTTCATCGTCTTACGTAGTTCATGTAGATACATTTTTCTTTTTACTGCATATGATTTGGATAAATAGTCTATGAGAAATCGTGAACTTAGTTTCACGGGAGTCCGCCCGTGAACGGGACGGGTCAGAAATGTACCGACACGTACCACGAATTCCTGCACATTAAAAAATAGCGGCTTCTATTATAAATAGGTATTTACTCAAGTTAATAGGATAGTTAGGAACTCTAGTATCCATTTCCCTCTTAGTAAAAAGAGTAGGTATGGAAACCACTTTCCTGCTTTGATTCCCTATTCCCGTTTTGATGTACTTCTCTTCAAAGTGGTGGATGCATATGTAATGACATCTTGAATTAATTATTAGGTTTCCGGTATGTGATTTGAGAAGTTCAATCCAAGTATCTCTTATTGTTGTTATTCAGAAAGCGAAAACATTTGCACGTTTTACTTGTACAAGTACAATTTAGAATACAGCAGCTTCGCGTCTGCGGCGCCCCATCATAAACACTAATACGTATTTAAGCTTTAAATGAAAACTGTTGATTCAAATTAGAAATTGTTACGAAACTTTCAAAAACTTAAACTTTCGCAAGAAAAGTTAAGCTTCAGAAAAGTGACAGTTACGGGGCTGCCAATATATAACATTTCAAATTACCAAAACCAATATCGAATAATGCTGGAATAGTCTGAGTATATCAGCAAATTCTAAATATGGATAGCTTGGCTATAAAATGTTGTACTAATAGTGACTTCAGACTTATTATTAAAGCACAAAAACTCGACAAAACTTATTGTATCCAACATAATAAATTAATTTAAAAAATCACTATTTATCGGATCGAATTGTGTATCTAAATAATTCTTAAATCCACCTGACACACAAACAATAACTATCAGTCCAATCGTTGTGGAAAAAAACATTTTGCTTTTGTAGCACCATACCTAAGTAATAAGTCAAATAAATTAAATACCAACAACAACATAAAAAAATATCGAACAAAAAGTTTCATAAAGCGATACATACCTGGCTCAGCAAATGGGGTTTTGAAGATGTAGAAAGATTACTAAGTAACGTGTAATTAATATTTACATACATCCATAGTAACGTAAATGCATATCATCCACATTAAAACGCACACACACATATACACAAGCACACCCACACGCATGCAAACGCAGTCAAACAAGATTTTGTCGTAATTAGCATGTAAGATTGACATACCATTGGACCACAAATAAGAGAAGACACTGGTCCCTGAAACACTGTTTTCAACTACATCAGCGGCCACAAGCTTCACAAATATGAATGCATAAATATTGTGTCAATAAATGTATTTGTATATATTACTAGCGACCCGCCCCGAATTCGCACGGATATAATTTAAAAAAAAAGATGTGAAAATGGGATGTTACTGGCTGTTTTGGCCTGTGGTCTTTTCCGGTCCGTCCTTTAATATCTATTAAAGTTTTCATTACAACGATAGTATACTGTGATAGATAATTATAATCTACATGAATGCTCAAGAATACATTCATATTTTTTTAGAAAACTACAAATCTATTAATCTGTTAATTTAATACTAAATAAAAATAAATAGAATCGCAAGTAATGCAATTTAAAAAAGGATTTATTTAAGAAATGGTTACTGTGAGTCAACCGTAACAGGTAGATATGCCAATCGCAGAGTTATCTTCAGAATTTAAGAAGTATTACAATTCCTTAGTATATTATTTTTATGTTTCTCTTAAAGTTTAGCCTACGTAAGCATTGTAAATTACGTAAACACCGACGTTGAGCAACTTCTCATCATGCAAAAAAAATGATTACGAATAATAGTCAACATCAGACAACGCGACAGCTGCAGACCCCATTTCATTCAACACAATATTCTAACACTACCGTGCATCTACAATCTTGAAGCAGCAATATTTGTAAAAAAGTATCATAATTTTTTATGCCTTATCCAAACCCACGAAGAAAATACAAATTGTTGTTGCCAGAACCCAAAATTGAGTTATATAGAAAAGGACCAGAATACATTCTGATTAGAATTTATAATAATATTCCCCATAATATAATAACCGAATCTAATGATAAATCTTTCCAATCAAAACTGCGTAAATTATCGATGAACTAATGCTACTACAACATTAATGAATATTTTGAAGATAAAACGTTACAATCTCATAGCTAAATAAAATCGAATATATATAACTTGTATATACTATGTGAAATTAGAAAATGTTAGATAGATAACATACTTGTTTATACCCTACATTACAGGGTGAACGTTTTTAGTTTCTAAGTTTAGTCTTATGATCTAACTAGCTTTTGCCCGCGGCTTCGCTCGCGTTAAGAAGTATTAATTTATTAATGTTTACTAACCGGCTGGTACTCGCGGCGGTTTTTGTCGGATTTTCCGAAAAAACAGGTGCGCGCGGAAAAAAACAGGTGCGCGCGGAGAGGCGCGGCGACGCGAACGTTGGGATCGGCCACCTCCCAGATGATGGGCATCGTACATGCCCGAAACTAGTCGGAAAATCCGACAAAAACCGCCGCGAGTACCAGCCGGTTAGTAAACATTAATAATGAATAACACTCGCGATAGTTTTCAAACTCAAGTATTAATTTAAAATTGACAAAGTTTCATACAAACTTTCATCCCCTATGTACATGTAATGCATATGAATAAATAAATAAAATTAATTTTTCGGTGTCATGGTTGCAAGATATTGTTTTTTTTTGACTTAGTGCTAATGTACTTACATAATTTGAAAATTAAAACTTTCAAGCCGTACACAACATTAATTACTTACATAATTATTTGCATTTTACTACAAAGGTAACTTTATTTAAAAGATGGCTACCCTAAAATGAATGATTCCATAGATCGAGTAGACAAAACAGATAAAATTATATACTTCATTCTACGAAATACAGATAAATTATGTACTATCATATTATTATTTTGTATCTGTGAAACTGACGATTCCGTTCTCTGGGCCTGGTCATTTTGCTTCAGTTGTCTGTTTTTAAAATTCAGACTGTAATCCATTAACATAAAGTGCAATTTTGATTAACGTAAATGTTTATATTGTCATTTTCCTACGGCCCCAGACATTTCTTCACAGACATTCGGGGCTGTTGCCGAGCGCGACCCGAATACGGACAGACGTCGTTGACGGTTGTGTCTGTATCGTAATTTTCAAGGCACTAGCGATTTGTTAAAAACTCACTGTACCTATATAATGTAATAGATAGGTATTGGCAGGTTTATTTTTGTGGTTAGGAGACACGTATAAGAATATACTTCACTTTTATTTTTATTGTTACATCGGTAGGTTACTTAACTTAACAGTTACTTACAATAATTCCACGACAGCTTAAATGTATGTGGTTGTTACTTATAAAGAGGCAGGGTTTTTATTTTATTATAATTATAATATTAATTATAATAATAACATTAACCACCATCTCACCTGATGGAAAGTGATGATGCGGCCGAAGATGTGACATGTTTGTCTAGAAGATTCCTATTCACTCTTGACTTGAAGACTCCCAAACTTTTGCATTACCATCAATCATCGTATACATCCGTAGAATATCTTTCATTCTTAATGTGCACGCCCCTCCTCCAAAGGAGATGTTTCATTTTGGGCCAGCACTATGTACCATACATAGAAAAATAGGGAAAAAATATTGCATTTTCTTAAAAATACAAATAAATTAATCTGCGGAAGATTACAGCTGTACCCTCAAATTATTATTTTTAAATAACCCAATGCAACCCTATTTTGGGGGCAGTCATGGCAAGAAGATACTGAATGTCACTCTGTTCCGAGTTTCAATCGAGTAACATATTCTATAATCCTATTATAATTATAACAAAACCCAAATATTTTAGAATTGATATGTTGTTTACAATAAATGATCAATGACACGTCAAAATGACAGTTCAATATTGTCGCAATCCGCCATTTGTAATTGTGTTGTGTTGCTATCAATGTACCAAGATATTTTAAATGTACATTAAAACGAAATATAAGTAAAGAAAATAAACATTAAAAAACGGTCACCTACTATATAGTATAGCTATATGGTGCTGGCCCAGGCTCCTTCAATTTTGAAACATCTCCTTTGTCAAACGATCGAGTGTCTAATGTATAAAAATGTTTATGGAGGGGCGTGCATATTTAGAATGTAAGATCTTATCTATCTATCCTTACAAACTATAGCGTTTATAATACCTATAAGTGAGATTATCATAAAAAATACTTAGTTCCAATTTACATACATTACACAATGTAGTTGTTTTCATGATTTTTAATTTGTTGGATTTGTCTCCGTCCTGAATAGCAGAATAATATAAAAACATTGAAAAATTGACGACATAATAAAATACTTTCTATCATCATTATCATAATTTTCCATTACCACGCGGGTGAAACCGCGGGGCGCAGCTAGTTAAAAAAAAAAATATATATATTAGTAGTTGAGAGATAGATAATGCTCCTTAACCATATTGGCTTGCTACCAAAGTAGCTTACCACCATCAAGTTGAAAGTCTGCCGCCAAGCCAAATACGGTGTTCCGGCAGTTATCCTTGAGAGCCTGCGTATTCTAGGTCTAGCGTGTTTACCAGCTTCGATCACATCGTCACTTACCATCAGGTGAGACAGTGGTCAAACACTAGCCTGTCACAAATAAAAAAAAAAAAATGTCTAATGATTTGGCACGTCTTATATCGATAGGCAGCTTGTTCCACAACCGTACAGCCTGAATTGTAAATGACTTGTCATAAAAATATGAAGTATGCACAGGCATTTTTAGTTGGGTAATACTCACGATAGTTTTAATTTTCATAATTTCGTTTGTTTTAGACCAAGATGAAGACCAAACTGACGTCTGTGACGTATCTTGGATACACGGCCATGGACCGGCGCTTTTCCAACGCTATGCTTCCATGGCTCCTCAGAGAGATCAGAACTACTGGGATAAAGGATAAAGTACGTATTTTCTTATTACTAAAACACCAAAAAAAAAACAAAATTGTTTATTCACATGGGCCCCAAAGAGGCACTCATGAAATGACTACTGCCAGATTCGGTAAATTACATCCATCTCGGAAGAACCTGGCAAGATAGATAGATAGATAAACTCTTTATTGAACATCTTAACAATTACTACGTACATGTCAAGAAATAAAAGTCTAGAAAATAAGTGTAACAACAGGCGGTCTTATCGCTATCGATCTCTTCCAGACAACCTTTGGATGGAGAGGAGTAAAGCAATGAAATTGGACGAATAATGAAATTGACAGTTTGTCTTGTTGTTTGATAGTAAAAAGGGCATGGAGGAATTATATCATGTAATTCCCGAGCACACTCTCCAAAATGTAAGCGATAGAATACCGATAGGCTTGCTACCTTACGTCGGTGACCAAGACTTTGCTGTTTTGACTCAACTAGCTTACTATCGCCAATGAGTCTTTTGGCTCGCCGGTCAATAGACTCAAGAGCTTCTAGCTGGAACTAAGCGGATCCATCCCCAAGGGGGCGGCAGTACTCCAGTACTATTTGACCAATATCTCACCTGATAGTAAGTGTATATTTAAATGACAAATAATAACACTAAGGTGTGTTAAAAATATTTAATTTAATCAAAAAAAGGCCCTACTGTGTAAAAAGTGAACTTGAGTTTACTTTTTTAATTTTACAACACCTATTGTGAGTACAATAAGTTGACTAAATTTATCACTGCAGAACTAAATTCTTTAAAGAAACAGGCATACTTACCATGTCTTCGCTTTACATCTTTGAAAATATTATGCATGTTCGCAAAAATATTGGTAAATATAAATTAAGAAGCGACGCACACAATCTTAATACTAAATATAACCATAAAATTACAGTGCGCGCATTTAGATTAAGCAAAACGAATAAATCTTTTATGGCAAATGGGGTTACATTTTACAATAGAATTCATAAAATTTAACTGAATTGGAAAGTTCAAATCTGTAACAAAACGGACATTAATTAAGAAAGCTTATTATAAAACGATCGACTATATTAATGACAAGGATGCATGGAGGCAAACTGCACAAGTAAAAAAAAACGCTTTCTAGCGCAATTTAATTTTATTTTAATTCTAATCGGAACGATTAAAAATATGTTAAGGAACGATTTAAAAAAAAATTAAAATAAATGCGTCACCGAGTTTTTTTGCCAGGTTCATCTCATGGCTGTAATTTTGCGAATCTGGCAGTAGAATCATTAACTTTCATGAGTGCCTCTTTGGAGCCCATGTGAATAAACGATTTTAATTTTGATTAACTACTTCTTTACATTTAAAGTATTTTTCACCCTCCACCCATTTTTGAAAGCGATTTTAGTAGGTAAAACACTTTCTAATCGTCGTATTGCAACGCAGCCTGGTACATAAATATAATACATATTATATTTATATACAGCTAGTATATAAATATAATATAAGACATAATGTACAATACACATACATAAATATAAAATTACTCAAGATCACCTGCGCCTTCAAACGTCCTCGCGTTGTGTATGAAAAACTGACAGTGACGTTTTGTTCCAGCTCAGTATCGGCATAGAAGATGGCTATCTGAAGGCCTACAACGGTAACTTTGAACCTGTCATTGGACATCGACTGGTCGATATTATTAGGTAAGCATGTCAAGCTTAGGTCACCCACGTCCGTAGGAGGATACCCCTTAAGTCTGACTCCCTACACGTGGTCCCCGGGTGGTGCTAATCAGGTGACATTTGAGAGGTGGTAGAGCATTTTGTGAGTTGTTCGCCTGGCTTGCTACCAAAGTAGCTTACCACCATCAAGTTGAAAGTCTGCCGCCAAGCCAAATACGGTGTTCCGGCAGTTATCCTTGAGAGCCTGCGTATTCCAGGTCTTGTGTGTTTACCAGCTTCGATCACATCGTCACTTACCATCAGGTGAGATAGTGGTCAAACACTAGCCTGTCACAAATAAAAAAAAAAGGTATTCAGGTTGCAATTCTGAGGGGCAATGCCGCCAGCATGATTTGATGACTATGAAAAAATAATATTATAATATCAAATTTTTGATATTATAATATTATTTTTTAAAGAAAAAAATTGCAGATAACGTCTGCATAAATTTGTTAATTAAATAAATAATATGCACAATTTACGGTATAAGAAATTTTATTAGGGTACGGAATATTATTTTTAATATAGCGTTGTTTGATAATAATCATCAAAACATTGCAGTTAAAATTCTTCCGGTAATTAATTTAAGTGTTTTATTTTTTTTATTAATTATTCACATAAATAACAATTACCATTTCGGAAGGGGTATTGGACTCATTAAAAAATAATCCGTACAACGTACCTACTCCAGTTATTTTTTTAAAATTATATCCAGACCTAGAATTTCCCTTGGTGAGAAATATCGTGTCCCCACCGGGAATCAAACCCGAAGGCTAAAAGGCAGACTCGCAACTTACTACGCTAACGATTTATTTTAACAAACTTTTAGATAATTTGCAAATGTAATTAGTTATATGAGCTATATGAGACGTAACACATTAAGTCTCAGGGTGAGGAGTGCTTCATAGAAACACGCGAGATATTGTTATTCAAAGTTTCTCCTGATTTAGCATTTAAAAATACGTGTCCAATATTTTTTGATAATTTAACTGACGGAATAAGATTTTTTTTACCAAGGCATCATTCAAATCGACTCAAAAAAATTGCATAGAATCTTAAATGCATTGAATTAAAATTAAAACGGGAATTAGCGTGACTTACGCGTTGTCGACGTCTAAATCGACAATTGTTTCGGCTTTATTCGGAAGCCTTCTTCAGGTTCGAGGTGGGATGCGACGGCGAGCGCTCCGCACTCATCCTGAAGAACAATTGTCGATTTAGACAGCGACAACGTGTAAGGCCGCTAATTCCCGTTTTAATTTTAATTTAATAGTTCAAAATGTGCGTGAGTTTTTTATCAAATCTTAAATGCATTGTGTTTCAATGTTATATACGGCTTAAAACACATAAAAATTTCGACTTAATTTCGACCAGTTGCGTTTGAGTCACGCGACCAGGCCGCTCGCCGTTCGCCTCCGCGTATCGCGTCTGACTCATCGTAATGAAGGACAACTCATTTGTCCGAAACTAGTCCCTATATTGTACGACCAATAAATGCACGGCCTGATAATGTACGACCAATAATTCGGAACCAGTACTCCGTTACATGGCTTCTAATTATCAGGCTGTGCATAGGGCCGTACATTATTGGATGTGAAACAACAACACGCACCGATTATGTACAGACAATATTACGCAGCCAGGGAAACGCAACCAATATTTGAATTCAATGTACACGAAATATCAGGTCATGCAATACTGGCCGTACAATACAGGTCGGAAAATATTAGCACGAGCTGATAATGTACAGCCAATAATGCCTGGCCCATAATTCGTGTACAAACAAATGTCAGAGTCAGAGCCTCGTTTGGATGATCCAGTAATTTCAAGATGGCAAGGATCTTCCTCCCGTAGGGGGAGGTGGGGCTAAGAAACACCCCCTACGGAGAATTATATTTAGTTTTTTGTTTATATGTAGTTAATTTTTTTCCTTTTAATAACCTAGTTTAGAGCGCTTCGCCGGCCGCTGCCACAGACATAAATGAGCAAATGTTTTTAATGTTCTTAGGTTAGAACTTTTTTATAGGCTGTGCCAGCTCTTCCTAGCGACACGCCTAAACAAACGAGGCATCGCATAGATGGCATATGATTGTCTATGGTTGGCTTCCAATTATTGGCTGTGCAATACTTGGCGTACAATATCGACACGGTGTGATTTTATGCAGCCAGTATTGCACACCCTGATATTTGGATGCCATGTAATGAATTATAGGCTGTACATTATTGGCCGTACATTATCGATTTTGTACTGGCAATAATTGGCGATCAGGGATAACACAGCCTGATATTTCAAATCCAGGTACATGAATTATCACGGTGTGTATTTTTGGCTGTACAAAATCGGGCCGTGTAATATCGGTTCGTACGTACATTATCGTCTCCCTCCGAAACTAGTCGACTACAAAGTAAGTCGTAATTTTTTACGTGTTTTAAGCCGTATATAACTATATGTGCCCCGCGGCTTCGCCCGTTATTATCAAGTTAAAGTATAAGC